>JARHVA010003070.1:1267500-1890000 GCA_037957365.1 Torreya grandis | reverse complement strand
TGCTATATTGGTGAGAAGGTCATACTCCAAACCTAAAGTGACTTGCAGTTAAAGGCCTAATGTGCCAAGATACCTAGTGAGGCCAAATGGAGGATGAATATCAGATTACAAGGTAATAATGTTTGTGTGAGAATGGTATGAGGTGTGATAGGTTTATTAAATAATTTTTACCAGTTTTTATGTCATGTATTATGGTATAAATCTCAAAAAGGTGTTTGAAGGTCTCCTATGCATGTAAAATGAAGAGATGAGAGCTCAAGAAGGAAGTTTAGATGCTCATTGGCACATCTAATTTTTTCATGGTGTCCTAATACTTTTGGGAGAGATGGAATATGGTCATAATAATATTTCCAAGCATTTTTTTTCATTTAAATGACAATAATGTATGAACAAATGTCAAGAGTGTAAACTAGTTCAAAACCCTCTCTAAACCCTCATATTGAACTGATGGTGAAGATCTTAATAAAAAGTGCCCAAAATGGTTCTTTTTATAAATTTTTATGATTTTATTAGATATATGACTTATAGGCATCTCCAAGTGGTAGTGGTGTGTTATGACTATGAGTGAAAGCTACAAAAAAAGGCTTATTTATGAAGAATTTGATGTTACAGGCAAGGTTGACTAGGTCAACAAATAAAAATCAATAGAGGTTAAAGATATAGATTCATTATTGATGTCTATGATGTTTTTTTATAAATTTAAATATTATGTTTCAAATATTTTGGTCATGGAATATGACTTATCGCTAATTTGATAAAGAGTGAATATAGTGAAGAAAACTAGGCAAGTGTGAGAATGTGTTTAGGATGAGTTTCAAGTGACTAGGGATGAATTCATTGGTTTGGGGTATTTTTAAAATAATTATAACTCTTTTTCCATTGGTTTATAATTGGTGATTATTCTCACTATAATATATAAGGTGCTCTCAAAGTGACTTGTCCATATGAGTCAAGATAATGAAACCTAGGATAGTGAGAATGGTTTGCAAGAGCAAATTTACCATTGAAGCATATGATTTTTATATTTTAGGGTGATATAATAAGGTTTTATGAAATTTTAAATGTATTGGAATATCATTATGATACTTTTTGAGGTGTTATAATGTCATGTTTCCATGACTAGTTATTAAGGCAATTTGGTAGATTTGTGTATGTAAGTGAGAATGGTAAGTTGAAATATATTTGTACTTAATTGATGCATAAAATGATCATGGTGTTGTGTTTTAGGAAATAAATGATCTAAAAAATCTTAATTAAATTTTTTTATTCACTTTGAGGTGTTGAAACTTGAAATCCAAATTGGCTTATTAGATTGTGTATGCATAATGAAAGAGAAAGCTAAGAGATTAGTCTGTAAGACCAATGGTTAATATTAGAACAAGTGATCTTTTTAATTTATAATTATATAAAATTAATATATAATATAATTATGTGGATAATAATTAATTTAAATTTCCTTTGAAGTGTTAAACAATAACTTATACATGAATGTGGTTTTGGAGGCTATAGGTAGTTTGAGCAGTCATCTGGGAGTGATGAGTTTGAGGTCCCCTTGAAATGAGTTGAAGAATAAAATGAGTTTTAATATGTTAAGTGTGTCTCAAATTTTCATTATAGTTATTTTTTAATATTTTTTTTACTTATTTTATTTTTGAGAGTCAAGAGTTCTTGACTGTACTTTGACTGTGTTTGACCAATCTGAGTGGTCATATTACAAGAGAGTTCTTGAGGTCTATTGGCCTATTCGATGATGTAAAATGTACATGGAAAGGTTTTTGAAGTCATAAATGATATATTAATGTGTTTTTTTTAGTGTGTTTTTTGATAAAGTTTACTATAGGCTTCAGCTTTGTAAGGCATATTTTCTAGGTGTATGAAGGGCTAATGGCGAGTAAGCCTAATAGCTTGGTTTAAGGTGTGAAATGAAACAAATGGTGTTGGGAAAAAAAGGAAATATTAGGAAGGGAATATTAAAGGGATATTATAAGTTTTTAAATAGTTTTTAATGGAAAATTTTTGTCCAATAGGTCTGAGTGTAACGTGTGCCTTAGAGAAGGCCTAATTCCTTTAGGTCTCTATTAGGCCTAATAGGGTTTTGGTCCTTAAGGGATATGAAAGACCTATGGAGTGGTTGTCTCACTCATGTAAATTTTTTTTTGACATATTAAAAGGATAATTAAATCTTTTGAAGTGTCTTTATTGAATGATATGGGTGAAATGAAGAGTTGAGTATAAATATAAGGCCTAATTAGCCTATTTGAGCGAGTTAGAGAAGAGAGGATACAAGTGAAGGAGAGAGCCTTTGAAAGAGGAGGATTAGATCATTAAGGAACATAAAAGGGAAAATATGGGGAAAATTATTTATCTAAAATACTTTTTTTATGTGGATAACCATGTGAATGGACCTAATGAGCCTAGAAGAGGCATGTTGAGCAAGAAGGCCTAAGAGGTTGTTTGTGTGAGTTGAAGGGCAAAGAGTGAAAAAAGGGGGTCATCATAAGTTAAATATTAGAAACAAGTGTTATAATATGATCAAAGATCATATGTTAATTATTTATTTATAATATACCTAGGGGGTTGGAGCCTCATTTCAAGATAGATATTTTAGAAGACTAGTTGAGTGGGTGCTTAACTAGGTAGGGGTTGGAGCCCCTTGTGAATTTGGTGCTCCACTAAACATTGGATCTTGAAATTATAGGAATATAGTAAATGTGATTGATCCAATGGGTTTATCCCCAAATATTATTTTTAAGGTGTTTTCAATTATGTCTCCAAGATGGCTAAGGGTGTTTATGAGGTGTCAAGTATGCTAGTAGGTCAATGACAAAGTGTGCCTTAGTGATCATGCATGGACTTTGCAGTGTTTGCTTGGTTATGGAAGATGATGGATGTTTATGATGTGTTAACCATGATTTATGGGTCATACATAGTGTAAGGAGTTGTTTTTTTACTTGTGTAAGTGAAAGGAATCCATCTAAGTAGTCTTGTGAAGGTATAGTTTATCCTAGTCATCTTGGTAGAATTTCTTGAGTAAGCATATTTATGAAATTAACATTCACACATGTGAAGGTGTCATAAGAAAGTGGTCACATGGATTTTTTAATATTTTTTCATAGAGAATGTTTTCAAAATTTTATATCTTGACATGATGTCTTTCAAAATTTATGATGGTTCAAAGTTGCTCTCCTAGGCAGATTTCACTGTTTTCCATAAAAAAAATTGCATTAAAAAGTGATCGTTAGAATTCAAATATTTGAATTTGGAAAGGAAAACTAGTCTATAATTTTTTCCTATAAATTTTTATTATATATGATTTTTGTGTTGGATTAAAAATCAAAGTGGTAGATAAATTGAATATAAATCTAGGAAAAATTGATTTGGAGGTTTGACTAGTCTTATATTTGCATTTATTGTGGTTCAAAGTTGACTAAGGGTTTGAATTTCTTATACAAGTGACCCAATAAAGATTTTTGAGTTTTTATTGATGGTGTTTGGATTTTTTATGGTGAATTATCTATTTGAGAGTGTTTTAGATTCCCTAAAGATCATCTATATGTATTTTGGAGGTTTGACCAACCTATATTCAGTATGAACCATTGCTCAAAAGTTGACTGTTTATTCATTCATGGTGTTTTCATACACAAGGTCATTTATTGAAAGTTTTTTCATATGTATATGAGTGTAATTATGAATGTAATAACTTAAGGGTGTCTTAGGGGTCATTTGGAATGGATTTATGTTCTTTGAAGTGGTCTTGTGTTTCTATTTTAGCTTGGTGAAGTGTTAAAGGGGTGAATAGGTCTCCATGGACCTAAAAGGTCTATTTAGGCCTAATTGAAAGGTGTTTCTACTTAAGGATGATATATAAAAGATATGGTCAACCTATGTAGGTGGTGTTGATATTTTTATAAGTGGGATATAATCCTTAAGGGTTAAGGAATGTCTTGTGGCCAACCAAGAAGGTGGTGATCATGAAGGCTCTATAAAGAGCATAAATAAAAATGAAGGCTTATAGAGTTGATGTGCAAAAAATAGTGAAGTGTGAGTGAGATTGGTGGATGGATTGAAGATAATAATAGTTTGAGGAATATGTGTGTGACCTAGAGGTCATATTTATGATGTTGTAATAGTCTTTTTCATAGTTGATGATGAAGAATGAGCGAATAAGTGTAGAGTGATCCAAAATATTGTTTTGGATTCATTGCTTGTGTGTGAAGGCTTGATAAAGTGTGAAGAGTTGAATATAGATGTTATTCATTTTTTATACATCATATTAGAAGTTAATCAAAGTTATATAGGTGTTGATATTAGAAGGTGTTGTGTGGGTGCTCGATATCTAGGGTAAGTGGGTACTTGTCCATGCTTAGGGGTTGGTTCTCTTTGTGAAGTGGGTGCTTCACTAAAAGTTTCTTGTTCGTAATATATTATAGGATTATATTCCATGTGTTTATAGGTTTGAGAGTGGGTTTTATCCCCTATGAGGGTTTCCCACATAATTCATGTGTCATGTGCTTTGATCTTGCATGGTTTTATTTGTTCATTACAATGAATGTTTTATATGCTTCATGAATGTTTATGTTGAATGGTTAAGAGTTTGAAGGATTGGAATTGAATTTTATTTTCTTGCATCATTAACTCACCCCCTATCAGTGATTGTATCTCTAATAGTTTCCCACATATCTCTTGTGTTCTCTTGTGATATACTCATGTGGTTGTTTATATATGCTTTGATCTTTATGTGAATGAATGCTTCTTGTAATGATGAATGGAATTGAATAGTTATTATTATGCAACTAATTCAACCCCTCTCTTAATATCTACTTCCAAAAATTGGCATCAAATATGTACCTTTGGAGGAGGCTTGATAGCCTACAGGTGATCCTAAGTAGCATAAAGTGTGATGAGGACAATGTTTATCTTATTTATAGTGATGTTTCTTGAAGAGTTGTCTAAAGAGTTAAAAGAATGCCAAAGGTACCATTTGAAACCTTACAAGGACTATATAGAATATGAGTCAAAGATAAAACCCAAGATTGATAGTCTAGGACTCTAAAGTCATATTGAGAGAAAGGTACAGGTCAAAGTATTCCAAGATGATCTACTTGGTAAGTTAGAATGGTAGGTACTAGTTTGTGCAGGTGTCTTGGAAGGTAGAGGTTAATAAAAGTTGTTGATTGGTCTATAATACCAATATATTCCTTGGTATAGGTATTAACCATAAATTTTAATAAATAGAAATGAATTGGTCATCAAGCTAAAGAAGTCTAAGTATGTTGTTAAGATCTATTTGAGGTCTATTTAAGCCTTCATGAGGTTTAAATGTATGAACATGTACTCTTATTAATGCATGAATTTTTGTTAAGCATATACACTTTAGAGTAACCAAACCCAAAAAAGGAGATCATTTGAATCATAAGCACATATGTTGTTGAAAGACATCAATAGATGACTGAATGCTTTAGGAGAGAAGGTGGTTGATTAAGCTAGATTGTAAAGTTTTTTGTTTGCATAATGAATATAAGAATATAATGGTCTAAGAAGGTGACTATATCTTGTTATCATGTTCAATGAGATAATGGAAATTTATCTTAAGGTATTCTTGAGACCACAGAGGTATGAGCTTGAGAAACTCAATGAAAGTGACTATATTCTTAAGATCTTTATGAATAGTAGACATGGGTGACTTATTTTAGTTATAGTGCTTTTGATCCATTAAGGTGGTTGATCTAAGTGAATGGAGGTATTATTTAGGTCATATTGTTCCTATAGGAACAAATTTATTGATCATTTTTGACCTCAAAAGTGATGAATGAGCTTAAAATTCATAGGATAGTGAGATGAGGGTTTTAAGTCCTCTAGTGTCTTCAAACCCTAAGGTGTGTTCTCATAATTCTATTGACTTTGTTATGGATTTTTTGACTCAACGTGTTTTTGGTAAGTTGGTTTCAATGTTTCCTTTAGTTTATGACATGATTTTAATGCATGCTTGAGATCATGGTGAGGTCTAAGAAGCAAGACTCAAAATTGTTGATCAAGAGAGTTGTAGATTGGTCTATATGACCAATGCCATTAGAGGTAGAGAAAGTTTCTCATGAAGATCCATGATATTGTGTTGATAAAATATTTAAATTGTTAGGGTGTGGAGTTAAAAGCTTCACCAAGGAGCATACTAAAACAGGTTCGGGTCTACACAGACGCCGGCATCGGTCAGGGGCGACCGACATCGGTCAGTAGCAGTTGCAGAGGCGCCGACGTCGGCTATAGGGTCGGCCGACGATGGTCACAAGCGAACAGGTAGGAACCGACGTCGGTTACCTGCGTGTCCAAAAAGCTATTTCCGTGGATAGCAGCGAGTGTTTGCATGATAAGTTTGAGTCGTGAACTCAAGCTTGCGTCTCTATTATTAGCAATATTATTTTTAGAGCCCTTGTTCAAGAGGATTAAATGTTTGTTGTAAGAGCATGCTCAAGTTTCCTATTTCTATATGTAGGAAAGATCTTTTTAGCTTAGATTGAAAAGTGTTGAAGTGTAGAACTGTAAGAGTAGAACATTGTGAATGTTTGAAGGACTGTACAGAGTTGCATCAATCCAGGTTGTTGGATTTGAGTGTACTTGAGAGAGAGCTCTTGAGGAATAGAGATCTAGTGAGAGATCTTGTGTGAATCTGAGAGAGGTGTGGAAGAATGAAGTTTCTTCATTGTATTCCTATTGTAAAGAGTTTCAATACAAGTTTTCAGGGTGTTTTCTTGTATATCTTGTTCTGTGCTATTTATCATTTCAGTTACTTATCTATCTGATTTATTTCCGCATTTATTGCTTTCACAAGTGTAATCTATTGTTGGTTTGATCCCCCAACATAAATGACAAGTTGTTGGTGTCTTGAGAGTATTCACAAAAGTTATGAAGATAATCATGCCCTGTAGCATGAGAAGAAGCTAATAAGCCTGAAGAAGATTACTATGGTAATTATTAAAGTTGTGTCATGGATTAAAATGGTCTCTTGATGTCTTAATGTACTCATAAGGTCATGAGGGAATGTAGTTTCATGTTGAAAATGACATGAAGATGTTCATAGTGTTATGAAAATGACAAGTTTTGAGTGATCATATCAAGGTATTGACTGTAAGTATGAGGAGTTAATTCTTTGAGTCTAATTCAAGAGTTTCTTTGAGGTTTCAGTGTTTATACAAAAAATATGAGCCTAAGGTAATGAAGGAGTAATTTTAAATTATTAATGTGTCCCTATTTACATATCATGGAAGATTCATTGGTGTAATAGGGCTATGTCACTATGTATGAGGTCTCACAGACCTGTTTGACTATATATTTCCTTAAATAATATATGAAGTGTTTTAAGCCATGATGGATTGTGAAGCTTGAAGCACAAATTATTGATGCATATGAGGATGGATATGACCTTGAAGTCATGAGATTCATATTCATGTATTGTTTTGGCTATGAATAAGTGTTTTAAAAAAAGGTTAATTAGGCTTGTTTGGGCTAGTTAGTGTATTGGAGATTGAAGCGGATGGAATAGAAGTTTGAAGAGGTGTGAGAGACCATAGAGACCATCATAAAAGCATGTCAAACATGTGGTAAATGTCTAATAATTTTTTTTCAAGTGATGAGATATTAAATTGCATTATACCAAGGCTATCTAGGCCTATGTGACTAGTTGAGAGATGCATGAAAAGATAATATGAAAGAGGTCTGATATACAAAATACTATGACTACACAATAAGCTATATGTATTCAAGAGTATTCATGGAAAAATGGGGAGATTTTTATCTCTATGAGTGGGCAGGTCTAAGAATCAATAGTACTATTAGAGATAACCTTTATCATTAATGTTAAAGGGGGAGAAACGACTAAATGGGAGATCCAACTTGAGGAGAAATGAGAATGGTTTGCTATGTTAGAATGTTTTCCATAAACAATAAATGGGATATTATTAAGGTAAGTTCCTATTGGTGTGTTTGTGGCATTAAGGTTGCCATTGATGTAAAATGTAGTCAAAGGTAATTTATACCCTAGAGGTACTTTTGAGAAGAGACATGGCTTGTGATAATATGTGAAGTAGTAGCTGAGCATGGTATATAATAGTTTTAACATGAGAATGAATATTTAATTCATCTATAGTGGTAATAAAGTGTAAAAGTGGTATGGTACCTTGAAGGTCTATTTGATGGCCTAGTTCCTAAGCATGAACAAAGATTGTATAGGTATGATGATGATAAGATGAATGTATTTGATCTTGATAGTGTGAAAATAAGTGGTAGATCATATGAGTAAAGTGTAAAACACATATACAATGGTATCAAAGTCAAGTATTGAGGCATAAACCTTTTATATGAGATCTAGTGTGATGGAATAAGTCTAGTATCATGTTGATAAGAGAAGTGTGAGAACTATGTGAATAAGGTTATAAGTGTGTGAGCACATGATAGGTTGTCTAAGAATGTATATTAGATATTGAGAGCATCTAAATTGGTGATAAGGTCATACTCCAAACCTAAAGTGACTTGTAGTTGAAGGCCTAGTGTCCCACGACACCTCATGAGGCTAAATGGAGGATGAAGACCAGATTCTAAGGTAAGAATGATTGTATGAGCATATGGTTTGATGTGTGTTTGAGGTATGAAATGTTTATTAAAGAATTTGGACCAATTTTTATATCATGGATTGTAGGAAAAATCTCAAAAAGGCATTTGAAGGTCTCATATGCATGCAAAATGAAGAGATGCGAGCTCAAGAAGGAAGTTTAGATGCTCATTGGAACATGTAAAGTTTGCATAGTGTCCTAATAATTTTGGTAGAGATTTTATAGGGTCATAATAAATATTTCAAAGAATTATTTTGAAATTATTAGTGCAATACTATATGAACAAATGTTAAGAGTGTAAACTGGTTTAAAACCCTCTCTAAACCCTCATATTGACTCGATGGTGAAGATATTGATAGAAAGTGCCTATAATTTTTTTTTTATCAAATTTTATGATTTTATGAGGAATAGAACTCATATAGGCATATACAAGTGGAATTGGTGTGTTAGGATTGTGAGTGGAAGCTAGAGCAAAAGGCTTATTTTTGAAGAATTTGATGCTACAAGCAGGGTTGACCAGGTCAATGCATAAAAATAAATGGAGGTTGAATGTAAAGACTCATTATTGATGTAATTATGTTTTTTGGAAAGTTAAATCTTCTATGTCAGATATTTTTGTCATGGAATATAACCTATAACTAATTTGACAGAGTGAAAATAGTGAAAAAACTAGGCAAGTGTGAGAATGTGTTTAGGGTATTTTTTAAGACACACACACACACACACACACACACACACACACATAGTTACATTTTTTGATAAGTGGTTATGATGGTCACATATAAGTTAGAAGGTGCTCTCAAAGTGAATTATTTGTATGAGTCAAGATAGTGAAACCCAAGACAGTGAGAATGGTTTAAAGGAGCAAAATTGTCATTTAAGTATATGATTTTTGTGTTTTATGTTAATATAAGAAGTTTTTATAAAATTTTACATGTATTTTAAGATCATGATGATACTTTATAAGGAGTTATAATGTCATGTCTCCATGATTGGTTCTTAAGGTAGTTTGGTAGCTCTGTGTATGTAAGTAAGAATGGTAAGTTGAAAGATATCTATACTTAAATAATACATATAATGATTATGGTGTTTTGTTTTAGGATAAAAATGATATAAAAAATCTTAATTAAATTTTTTTAGTCTCTTTTATGTGTTGAGACTTGAAATCCAAATTGGCTTATCAGACTTTGTATGCACAATGTAAGAGAAAGCTGAGAGATTGGTCTATAAGACCAATGGTTAATATTATAAAAAATGATATATGTACTTTATAGTTATATATAAGTCATATAAAATATAATTATGTGGATAATAAGTCATTTAAATTTCCTTTCAAGTGATAAATAAGAACTTTTACATGAGTGTGTTTTTGGAGGCTACAGGCAGTTTGAGTAGTCATCTGGGAGTGATGAGTTTGAGGTCCTACGACATGATTTGAATAATATAATGAGTTATAATATGTTAATTAGGTATAAAAGGTTTATTATAATTATTTTTTAATCTTTTTTAATCCATATTTTAGTTTGGAGAGTCAAGGGTTCTTCACTATACTTTAACTATGTTTGACCAATCTATGTGGTCATAATGTATTAGATCTCAATGTCATAATAATTAAAATACAATATTAAATATTCTAAAAAAATACAAATTAACTACTTCATCATCTAGTATGATTTAGTTTTTTAGTTTTTCTATTTTTCTACACAATCAACCCATTTGATACTAAATCAACCCTATCATAGTCTTATTATATTGCATTGGCTTATTGGTATGTAGTTGACCCTTTTCTTTCAAATTGTATCATCCCATTTGATATTGAATTGGATTTTTTATAGCTTTAATACAATACTATATCAGCCCACCACTACACAGTCAGCCCACTATTCCTCTCTCATCTTATGAATTGAGTTGACAGGGTTGAATCTATTCTTTGTCTATAATGAATTTTTGACCATTTACCATAATTGCTTTAGGAGTTTATTGATTGATCTTTTCCTACTTGGTACCCTATTCTACCCCTAGTTTACCTAAAAAGTTCTTAGGATTAGTTTTGGTGTCTAGATTTTTCCTACCATTTAATTTTATATGTCTAGCTTAACTCCAAATAAAATTAATCAAAAATTTGAAATTCATGTTTTCTTAATTGTGCTTCACTCACTACGACTGCTATGCATCCTCCACATTTTAGTTTTCATCTCCTCATCATGATCACTCTTTAGGCTCAAATTAGGTTTCTTAGAGCAATGTTTTCTCTAAATAGTAAAAATAAAAACAAATTGTTTTTTTTCCAGCCTATTAATATTTACTATTCAAAATTATATACCTATCAAATATTTACAACCAAATTCTATTTTTTAATAAAATATTTGTTTTTACTAGCTCTTTTTTTGAACTGGAAGATGTTATAAAATTTTGACATTGTAGAGAATCTTTTTATATATTACATGTGTATTTTGTAAAAACAATCAAATTTTTACTCTTTTTCACTAATTTATATAGGTTCACCTAATGTTCCCTACATTGGACACCTTCACATTTATTTTACTTCATTCCTTATCTAAAACACTAAGGTAATTAAATTTATGTGTTTTTCAATTTTATCCTTTCATTTATCTTATTTTATTTTTACTACAATTTATTCAACTTCAACATTGTGTGTTGCTATGTTCTTTTCTCAAAGAATAAATCCCTATTGTACCTACGTGACGTGATGAAATTTAAGTGGGGCATATGTATACACATAATATGTTGAAACTTTATCAATTATTGATGCTTTCTCTCTTGCAATAACCCATCAAGTCTCAATCTATCTGATTACATACCTTAAAGGGTGCACCAAAAAAGGGGTGGGGAAACCATTGATGTTTTGCAAGATTGTTGTCCCCTATACTACCATTTTTTATCTACATAACCATATCCTATACACTTCCTTAAACTTTTACTTCTCTCTTACACACTCCAAGTAATTCACCACCTTACTTACCCCTACCTAGGCCTAAAACCCTTTTTTATGTTTATTGAATAATGTCAACCTAGGCCAACCTTGTATTCAATTTAATATTTACATGTTATGGGTCTAGGTCAGCTTTGGCTGACCTAGACTAGGACCTAACTTATTTTTATTAAATAATGATATAGAGTCAAATTGGGCCAACTATGTCATATAAATTTTTGAAAAGTTTTAAGGTTAAATTCAATTATATATAACATCTATTTCTATCATTTATTAGGAGGAGAAGAATAATTTTATATTACGCATCTACTTATCCACCATTCTACTTGAGGAGAATTGTTTAGGGTTTTAATACTTCCTTTGGAAATACGGATCTTATTTTGTGGAGAATTCTTTTGGAAGCATAGATAAGTTATGTATCCTAGATCTAACTTATCCTTGTTATCCTTAAATACCACAATAACCTCTTGCAATCACCTTAGCCAAGGGAGAATTTGAGGCTCAATGGGTTCATCTTCAAAGGTAAGTATTCCTAACTTTTTTCTTCCTTTCTTAAAGTAGATAAATTATCATTTTTACTTCTCTCTTATGCATTAGGATTTATTATACATTGACTTGAGTATAGATATTATATGCATCTTTATTGTTTATGTCTATTACTCCCACTTTGCACCACAAGATTTGTTGAGCACTAGATTAGATTTTAATTTACTTTGGATATACTTAGTGAATATGAAAACATAGGACTTTTTTATCATATCATGATCAATTAGAGCATAAAATATGATTAGATTTACACTTATTCCTTTACATTTATAAAATATATATACATCTCAGAGTCCATGTACATCAATGGATTAAAAAATCAAAGTCATATATCTCGTAAATTGAATGTCATATACAACACAACTATATACAAGTCATGATACAAAAAATATATATAAAGAGCTATGTTAATCATCTCTAACTATAAGTATCCTTATACCTTATTTGATATGATGGCCCACTAGGCTTTGGTGGTGGAAGAGGAGGTCATTGATGTACTGATTACGCTAAACTTAAATTATGATGTGCCATGGATATAGTGGACCTTATAGTTGATATTTGTTCCTCATAGACCTTAAAAGTAGGTTCCCTATCCTCTATTAATATAACACCCTGATACAAAATATGATAATAATATGCTTCATCCTTAGCCTAAATACTCTCAAGAAAAATTTGGGATAGACTTGGACCTATAAGAACTTGGCATACTATATCTCACTCCCTATAGAAGATATGATTATTTACCTTAGATCTATCTCTCTAAGATTAAATACCTACCATCTGAACCACTTCTACCTTCAGTAAGGCAATTTATTAGTAGGGGATCTATTCTATCTATATTTTTATCCCACCTACTACTATAGATGGGTAACCCTAGCCTATAAACCATTTATCTCAGTAAACCTTATAGTAATATCCTCAAACATATCTATATCTATGTTTGATCTTGTTGTACCTCTACTTCACCTAAGTCCCTTGTACTCAAATATATCTCTTGGGAACCCCTATACCATGTCCCTATAAACTCAACATATGGTTTTAGTTCTAGGTCACTATCTCAATCACTCTCATTTGTGTGGTTTTTAGCCTCACCCTCTGAATCCACATCCATTAGTGTTTGGTCCTAACCCTGATCTTGTCCTTATCCCACTATCTAAACTATATGTATTGGTATCAATTATCTTGAGAGACCTTGGGGTATAGTCAATCTCTCTGTTAGAAACTACACCCACTATACTGTAGAGTAAAATTTTTACTCTACTTTGCATTCAAATTTTTGGGTCGAGTGTTGCAATTTTGGTTCCTGCACATCTTGGGTGAAGTAGCAAAGTTTTAGAGTAGAGGATGGGTTCATTTTGGCCTAAGTATTGGATTCAAGTGGAAGCTTCTAAGTGTCACCTTTCAAAGCATGAAGCTGACCAGCTGGCATCCTTCGAGGTCCTTTTGTGAGTTTTCAAAGAATCATAGAACATGCCACATGTCTAATAGTAGTTAAGTGAAATGCACCACATGTCAGCATTTAGATCTCATAGGGGCACCCATGTTTCATTCTACCTTTTGGCAAGGACTTTTAATGGACCAAGCAACATAGAGAGTAGAAAGCACCAGGTGGCAGTTGTGAAGGCCTTGAACTATCCTTTTGAAGAAGCAGCAGAAGTCACCACGTGTCGACTGTCGAGGGACTTTGTTTCAATGTTTGGGTCTAGTGCCCTCCTTCAACACATAAATGCATCATTTCATTTTGCTTAAATACTGAAGAATAGTAGAGGCTACCAAGTGTCACTCTTTGAGTCCCTCTCTACTCCATCTACAACAAAAGTGGAAGGCACCATGTGCCCCTGGACAAAAAAGTGGAAGACACCACGTATCTTCTCGAAAGTAGCGAAGGAGCCATATGCCAATTTTTGAGAAACTATCTTTGAGTTTCATTATTGAATAAAGGTTGTGGTGGGCCACAGATGTTACTTCACAATCTGTGGAAGCTGCCAAATGTCACCATCTGTAAAGAGTCTGATATGAGTCCCAAATAAAAGTATGACACAACCAAATAAAAAGGGAGGATCCGGCGAGAAGTGTCAAGTGCTATTTTCTAATGCCTAGAAGATTTTCAAAAAATTAACTAAGTGTCATCTCCCTTCTCAAACATAATAGGGCATTCTGTGTATCTGTTGCCGCAAAAGTGAAGTGGAGGGAAAATCGGCTGGAGTTAATTCAAGTAGATGGAATAGTTCATCTGGTAGATTTTTGGAGCCCCCCATAGCATTGAAGGCACCATTTGTTTGTCCCCTATGAGTGAAGGATGGAGAGGATTGCACAGGAAAAGGGATGATGAAAAGAGGCATCTGAAACTATATAAGGAGGATTGTAAAATCTAGAAAAAGGGGGGGGGATTTCTCATAGTTTAGACTCCTTGTAATTTTGACCAGTAATATCATTTGCTCTTGTCTTCATTTCCTAAAGTTGTAAGGTTGATATAATTGTGCATGTTTCTGTGCCCTTTATGTGGCTGAATGAATTAAGGAAATTTAAGCTCCATGCCTTGGTTGGTGTTATCTATGTCATTTACATAGTAGTCTATGTTGTAGATTTTCTAGTGTCGTGATTGGAAATGTTATTTGCTTTTGTCTCATTTTTTGGAATCTAAAGCTCTACATAGCTATGTGTGACTTCTACACCTCTTATGTGAGTAAAGGATTCTATTAAGAAGATTGAACACTATGCCTTTGTTGATAATTCTTATATCTTAGCAAAATACTCCCCTATTATGAGCCTCTATTTCTATTATTCCAATCATTTACATTGATCATGCACCTATCTTCTCTTAAATGTAATTAAATCATATAATAATTTCTCTGTGCTCAGGTTAGGATTAGGATTACTCTCAGGTGCATCACCATAGTTAGGTTTCAATTCCTACATTTTGCATTTCTATTTAGTCTCCTATCCCTTTTCCCAACACCCCATAAAATAGAAGAGACCAACTTCTTTAAAACCTGGAGGTCATTTCAAGCCACATTGTCCCACAGCTTGAAACTTCCCATTGTTGATTGGCTAAGACCTAGCACAATTTTATGCTGTCAACAGTTTTTGGCATGCCTGGTGGGACCAATCTTGATGTTTCTATCAAGATCACATGAACCAGAGAGCTACGAGGAGTTGAAGCTATGGACCAGTCACCAAATCACAATCTGCTACAAATCTAGGTATTCTTTTGCCACCTCTAGTAGTTAGTCCAAGAAGAAGAGCCAACTAGTTTCTACCAGCACCAAATATGGGAGCCAACGTCCCTCCAAGAAATTATGTGAGCTGGAACACTAGTAGCCCCTTAATCTTCCCAACACCACCAACTATTTGGCATCCTATTCTAGGAAATGCTCTAAAGTCTCTGCCCAAATGTAGTGGGTAAGACTCAAAAACACCATGGAACATCTTCAAGATGTATCAGATGTTTGTGCCATACATGGTGTCACGGAGCAAAATGTACCCCTAAGATCATTAGCAACCTCATGTAAAGGGAAGGCTATAGAATGGTATCGGTCTTTGGCCCCAAATACCATTTCTACATGGGATCAACTTGGAGATCTATTTTTTGAAAGATTTGTAGAGAAGGGTGATAAGTCTTCCCTGTTACAATAATTGATCACTATTCAGAGGGGACCACAAGAAGACATGACTGACTTCAATACCAGATTCTAGAAAACTTGAGATAGAATCCCTATTATGGCTAAACCACCACATGGTATGGCCATAGTATTCTATCTCAAGGCTTTAAATTTAGATATATCTGTCATGACTCAGTCACTAGGAGGACACACTTTACCGGCAGCATATGACCTTGCAGTCAGAGCTGAAAACCATTTAATTGATGCCAAAAAGCTACCTCTAAAGCCTCCCATGCCTATGTTCCCAAAAATCTCCTTGCCTTTACCTCAAGAGGTTCCAAATGCTATAAGCCCCTTGTGTCTATGTATACTTACCCTTCATCATCTGTGAAGCAGCTGGTCCCTGCTCAGTCATCCGAGATGGATGATATCAAAAGTATACTAAGGACATTCTCCAATGAGCTGATTAATATGAAGAGGCAGTAGAACACTTTCCCTAAGCCTCCTTATCAAGGCTATCAAGGGAATAGGTTTTCATCCCAACCGAACCAGTATTAAGGCCCTCCAAGGCAAACCAATAATCAAACAACAAATTAATTAGTTGTTGTTCCCACACCCTCACACACCATTCCCCCCAACTCAAATAGGGAAATGGTTCTGGGTTAGAATAATTATGTGGATGATACTAATGCTTGGTGTTTTCCTTACAACGATGCTCACACACCAAAATATTGTCCTAGAGACAACCTATAATAAAGGGTAGCTGGGCAGAGAAGAATGGATGGCTAGGTTGCTAGTACCAGTAGTAGTCAAGCATACCAATCTCTTGGCATGTAGAATTTGGTTCTAGTGGCTCAAATGTAAGGAATGTCCTTGCAATAGGAGGAAGAGATAGCTCTAGAACACACTTTGTTCTCATGGGTTGAGGATGAAGAAACAATCTTTTTAAACAAAGCATCCACCTCCCAAAGGCCAGTAGTGCAATTCGACTACTATACCAGGTCGAAGAGGAGAATGGTGGAGTAGCCTGAGATTGCAAGTGGTCAAGTCAAGAATAATCCTTCATCTCAGGGGTAAAAGAGTGCCACTGTTAGACAAGAAGTGCTTTAACTGGTATAAGATCAAGGGATCCCTGTCTAAATTCAAGAAAAGACAAGGTATCCGTATTTCCAAAAAACTCAATCTTTGGTGCTGGTCAATGTAGTGGACAAATTAAAGAGGACTCCAACACAAGTATCTATATGGGACATCTTGGCTATTCTTGAGTAAAAGACATTACTGCAAGAAGGTCTATAAGGGCAAACAATGCCCGAAGGTACTATTACAAAAGGAGAACCTACTAGAAAGCAAAATCTCAAAGATTCAGTTCCTCCAATGACAACAACCTTCATGAACAATGTAGTACAAGTAAGTAAATCCAAGCCAGAGCCTTTCTATTTGACTCTGATAATTGGAAAGAAACTCCTGCATAATGTATTGATAGATTCAGGAGCTAGTACCACTGTGATGCCCAAGCAAATAGCTAATACCTTAGAAATAAAATATGAACCCCTTGCAAAGGGAGTTATGCAATTAGACAGCAAAACAATACAAACCATAGGGAATATCAAACAACTCCCCTTGCAGTTATACACATGTCCCAATATAATTGTTAACCAAGATGTAGTTATCATAGATATCCCTCCCGTCTTTGGTTTATGTTTATCCAGAGACTTTACAACAAAGATAGGAGGGTATATGTCTCTTGACTAGTCTCACCTCATCTTGAGAACCAGATACAGTTCAAAGATGAAAATTATATCTGAACCACTATCCAAAGACCATATCACCAACAAACCAACAAGAAGACTAGGAGCAGATCATGCCATGTTGAATAAATAAGAAATAAATTTTGTCGAAGAACTAGGAGATTGGACTGAGCATGATCAAGAAGAAGAAAATAGCCAGTGGTTGGCTATGATGCATAGCGACCCGTATGGGAACTATGACTCTACTGGTTTAGGGACGTATGTCATTTTTGATGAGGATCAGGTGATCCCAAATGTTATAAGGAAAGAGGCACCTAATGCTCAAGATTCAGAGCTCTAGACTTTGAATTTTGATGGGGCTAGAAGTAAACATGGTGCTGGAGCAAGAATTTGTCTTACTGCTCCAAATGGTGATAAAATTTCAAGCGCTATCAAATTTTAGTTTTCTTGCACTAATAATGATGTATAATATGAATCTCTAGTACATGGGCTCCTATTATCCAAGAAAAAGGGGATAAAAAACCTAAGAGTAAGAGGGGATTCAGAATTAGTAGTGAAGAAAATACAGGAAAAGGCAACGGCCAAGAATGTGAGAATGAGGTCTTACTGGCATAGGATTTGGGATTTGATAGAATATTTTGAAGCTTTTAATATTGAGATAATCCCTAGAAGTCAAAACTCTGAGGCTGACAGGATGGCTCAGATTGGCTCACAATTTAACCCAGCTACTAGCCTATTACTTAACAATGAGTCAGTGAAAGTTATAGTGAGGCCAACCATCCCAGACAATGATGAAAATTGGCAAGTGTTTGAAAATGATGCTTAGGTAGTCTCTTTCTTACAACAATCAGATGAGTTTGCAGATTAGTTGCCAACTAAAATTGAAGAGGCATATGGTGATCAGGTTATTCAATTAAGGACTAATAAGCTCTCAAAAGGATTGATCACCTTAGAAAATTTGTTTGACCTAGAAGATGTAAGCTTGGGAAAGAAAAGGTTCCAGGTAGATGAGGCAGACTATTCTGAGGTAGAGGTAAGTGCCGGGAAGAAACTAAAGGTTGGGAATTTTGCAACTCAAAAAGAAAAGAGAAAACTGATTGAATTGTGTCAGAGATATGATAGAGTCATAGCTTAGAGCTATGAAGACCTTCATGGATACAATAGAGACATTATCCAGCATACAATAGAGTTGACTGAAGGATCCAAACCCATCAAACAAAAATAGAGGCCAGTAAATCCAAGGATTGAGCCTCTAATGGTAGATGAGTTGTAGAAACTTCTAGATTCCAAAATAATATTTCCAATCAAGCACTCAACCTGGGTATCAAATCTAGTCCCAGTTAGAAAAAAGAATGGAGATGTAAGATTATGTGTAGACTTCAAAGATCTGAATAGAGCATCTCTGAAAGACCAATATCCCTTGCCATCCATGGAACAAATTCTGCAAGCTGTGGCTAGATCAAAGAAGTTTTTTTTACTTGATGGTTTCTCTAGGTATAATCAGATCTGGCTCACTAAGGAAGACCAGTATAAAATTGCTTTCACCACCAAATGGGGGACATTTTCCTATGCAAATATGCCATTTGACTTAGCAAATGTAGGAGCTACCTTTCAACGGGTGATGGACATAGCCTTTGGTGAACTAATCAACAAGGTCATCCTAGTCTATTTGGATGACCTCACTATTTTCTCAAAAAATGTTGATGATCATTTTGATCATTTGGAGTCTGTCTTCAAAAAATGTTAGGATTTTGGGATATCATTGATTCCCAAGAAATTTATTTTTGTTGTGCCTCAGGGTAAACTGTTGGGACACATAGTGTCTAAGGAAGGGGTTTCTATAGATCTCAAGATAATTATAGCTATAATGGACTTACCTCTCCCAACCAATAAAAAGGCAGTTCAATCCTTTTTGGGAAAGATCAATTTTGTTAGTAAATTCATATCTGATTTTGCAATCTTGGTTAGGCCACTGGCACTCTTGCTTAAAAAAGATCTGGTCTTCAAGTGGACTACAGAAGGAAGGCAAGCTTTTGAGGGGGTCAAGAAGGCCATCTCAGCAGCCCCAGTGCTCAAGAATCTAGATTTTTCCAAGCCCTTTGTGATGTATGTCTATGGAGGGGAGTCAAGTATTGTTGTTGTCCTGACTCAAAAGAATGATAGGCTGAAGGGGGAGCACCCAATAGCCTTTTTCTCAAGAACTCTTAGAGATTATGAGATTAGGTACAATTTTGTGGAAAGACAAGCCTATGCCATGGGGAAGGCCCTCAAGAAATTCAAGCACCTAATATCAGGGAGAAAAATTCTGATACTCGTGGCTCACCCAAGTGTCAGAGAATACATCATGGAGGGAGAGATTATTGAGAAAAGAGCCAATTGGATCACTAAGATCTTTGAATATGATGTAGAGGTCAGACCCACCAAGCTAGTCAGTGGTAGGGGTCTAAGCCAATATATCTCCCAAGAGCTGGAAAAAATGTTACCTGAGGAAGCAGATTCAAAAGAAGAGTCAAAGACAATGCTAAAGTTACAAGAGGTCGATCCAGAATCTTGGGTCACTAGCAGGATTCAATTCATGAAAATGGGATTTATCTAAGAGAACTCCCTCAAAATAAGAGAAGGTATTATAGGATATAGGGAGTTCATTTTGTTCTAATCAAACAAGTCCTTTTTATAAGGAATTCTGATGGGAAATTATTAAAATGTGTGGAATAGGCTGAAGCCAAAAAGATACTGCATGAAATGGATCATGGAGCATCAGGGGGGCATTTTTCTACAAAGACCACAGCCATAAAGATAAGTGAGCCAAGATATTTTTGGCCTACTTTATTTGTAGATTATTATCAACTGGTTATAAAATGTCAATCCTGCCAGTATTATGTGGGGATGAGGAGGAATGCAGCCATGCCCCTCAGTCCTATAGTTGTGGATGAACCTTTTGCTCAATGGGGTCTTGACTTCATGGGGATGATAAATCCAGTATCTAGCATGGGTCACAAATGGATATTGACTACCATGGACTATTTCACTAGATGGACTGAGGTGGTCCCACTTAAAGAAGCAACAAAAAATGTGATCCTAGATTTTCTAGGGGATATTACTACTTGCTTTAGGGCTCCTCACACCATCATATCAGATAATGCTAAAGCATTCTTGGGATCTAAAGTATCTAACTTTGCCTTAAGACATGGAATATATCTAAAAACTTCATCTAACTATTACCCCCAAGGTAATGGTCTGGTAGAGTCGACTAACAAGAACCTGATAAGACTCATCAAAAGGATAGGGGCTGACCATCACAAAGAGTGGCATAAAGTGCTTAATCTAGCACGGTGGGCTGATAGAATCATGCCCAAACAAGAAATCAAAATGTCTCCATATGAACTAGTGTATGGAAAGTCTATTGTGATTTCCCTAAGCTTGGAGATCCCTGCTCTTTAGCTGATCAAACAAATCGAGATTGAAGAAAATGGCCCTATGCAGGTCAGACTCGCAGAACTTCTAGAAGTTTAGGAAAAGAGGGACATAGCCCATGATTCATTGATCAAGCACCAAGGAATGTTTAAGAATTGTTTCAATAAAAGGACTTCAAATCCTAATTTTGAAGAGGGCTCGATTGTTTTGAAATGGGATGCAAGGGCCGCTAAGCTGGGTTAGTATACCAAATTTGAAGCACTATGGACTGGTTCGTATAAAATTCATGCATGCAAGAAGAAGAATTCTTTTGAGCTAGAGTCGATGGAAGGAGAACTAAAACAGATTCTTGTAAATGGAATCTATTTGAAACATTTCTATTGACTTGGGTCTCTCATGTATCATAGTTAGATAGTTTCCCTTCTTCGCATTGTTTTTTGTTGTTTTCCTGCTTTATTTTTGAATAAGTTTTTTAAACATTGATCGATGGCTCTTTTGAAGCTATAATTTTCAAAATTTTGATTTAGCAGGAGGTGGAGTGTTCATTTTGAGCAGGCTCAAAAGTCTTAAGGGTCACCAGTAACTATAGATTAAAATTTTTACTCTATGTTGCATTCAAATTTTTGGGTCAAGCGCTACAACTTTTGGTTCCTACACATCTTGGGTGAAGTAGCAAAGTTTTGGAATAGAGGAAGGGTTCATTTTGGCCTAAATATTAGATTCAAGTGGAAGCTACCAGGTGTCACCTTTTGAAGCATGAAGCCAACCAACTAGCATCCTCTGAGGTCCTTTTGTAACTTTTCAGAGAACCATGAAACGTGCCACATGTCTAATAGTAGTTAAGCTGAATGCACCACATGTTAGCATCTAGATCTCATAGGGGCACCGATGTTTCATTCTACATTTTGGCAAGGACTTTTAATGGACCAAGCATCATAGAGAGTTGAAAGCACCAAGTGGCAGTTGCGAAGGCCCTGAACTATCCTTTTGAAGAAGCAGTGAAAGTCACCATGTGTCGACTGCCGAGGGACTTTGTTTCAATGTCTAGGTCTAGTGCCCTCCTTCAATGCATAAAGGCATCCTTTCATTTTTCTTAAATACTGAAGAATAGTGGAGGCTACCAAGTGTCACTCTCTGAGTCCCTCTCTACTCTGTCTACAGTAGAAGTGGAAGGTGCCACGTGCCCCTAGACAAAGAAGCAGAAGATGCCATGTATCTTCCCAAAAGTAGCAGAGGTGGCCATATGCCAATTTTTGAGAAACTATCTTTGAGTTTCATTACTGAATAAAGGTTGTGGTGGGCCACGGATGTTACTTCAAAGTCTGTGGAAGCTGCCAAATGTCACCATCCATAAAGAGTCTGATATGAGTCCCAAATAAAACTACGACACAACCAAAGAAAAGGGGAGGAGCCACGCATCTATGATGGATCTGGTGGGAATCACCAAGTGTCATTTTCTGATGCCTAGAGGATTTTTCAAAAATTAACTAAGTGTCCTCTCCCTTTTCAAACATAACAGGGCATTCTGTGTATCTGTTGCCGTAAAAGTGAAGTGGAGGGAAAATTGGCTAGAGTTAATTTGAGTAGATGGAACATTTCATCTGGTAGATTTTTGGAGGCCCCCTGCCTAGAAGATTTTTTAGAAAATTAACTAAGTGTCCTCTCCCTTTTCAAACATAACAGGGCATTCCGTGTATCTATTGCCGTAAAAGTGAAGTGGAGGGAAAATTGGTTGGAGTTAATTTGAGTAGATGGAACATTTCATCTGGTAGATTTTTGGAGCCCCCCATAGCATTGAAGGCACCATCTATTTGTCCCCTATGAGTGAAGGATGGAGAGGATTGCATGGGAAAAGAGATGATGAAAAGAGGCATCTGGAACTATATAAGGAGGATTGTAAAATCTAAAAAAAGGGTGGGGGGATTTCTCATAGTTTAGACTCCTTGTAATTTTGACCAGTAATATCATTTGCTCTTGTCTTGATTTCTAAAGTTGTAAGGTTGATATAATCATGCATGTTTCTGTGCCCTTTATGTGGCTAAATGAATTAAGGAAATTTAAGCTCCATGCCTTGGTTGGTGTTATCTGTGTCATTTATATAGTAGTCTATGTTGTAGATTTTGTAGTGTTGTGATTGGAAATGTTATTTGCTTTTGTCTCATTTTCTGGAATCTAAAGCTCTACATAATTGTGTGTGACTTCTGTGCCTCTTATGTGAGTAAAGGATTCTATTAAGAAGATTGAACACTATGCCTTTGTTGACAATTCTTGTATCTCAGCAAAATACTCCCCTATTGTGAGCCTCTATTTCTATTATTCCAATCATTTACATTGATCATGCACCTGTCTGCTCTTAAATGTAATTAAGATATATAATAGTTTCTTTGTGCTTAGGTTAGGATTAGGATTACTTTTAGGCGCATTGCCATAGTTAGGTTTTAATTCCTGCATTTTGCATTTCTATTTAGTCTCCTATCCCTTTTCCCAACACCCCATAAAATAGAAGAGACTAACTTCTTTAAAACTTGGAGGTCGTTTCAAGCCGCATTTTCCCACAACTTGAAACTTCCCATTGTTGATTGGCTAAGACCTAGTGCAATTTTATGCCGTCAACAATTTCCTAGATCTATCTCTCTAAGATTAAATACCTACCATCTGAACCACTTCTACCTTCAGTGAGGCAATTTATTAGTAGGGGATCTATTCTATCTATATTTTTATCCCACCTACTACTATAGATGGGTAACCCTAGCCTATAAACCATCTATCTCAGTAAAGCTCATAGTAATATCCTCAAAAATATCTATATCTATGTTTGATCTTGTTGTACCTAATGGGACTACTTCACCTAAGTCCCTTGTACTCATATATATCTCTTGGGAACCCCTATACCATGTCCCTATAAACTCAACATATGGTTTTAGTTTCAGATCACTATCTCAATCACTCTCATTTGTGTGGTTGTTAGCCTCACCCTCTAAATCCACATCCATTGGTGTTTGGTCCTAACCCTGATCTTGTCCTTATCCCACTATCTAAACTACATGTACTAGTATCAATTATCTCAAGACACCTTGGGGTATAGTCAATCTCTCTGTTAGAAACTACACCCACTATACCATGTAGGTCATGTCACTCCTACATATATTGGGCAACCTTTGTACACCTAGGCAACCTATAGAAATTATGTATACCTCAATCTAGCTATATTCCTATCTATAAGTTGCCCTACCCTACTGATCTCCCTTATAACATGATCAAAATATCTAGGACCATTTAACACATCTTGATACATACTGAACTATCACTATACCCAATCTAGTCTATACTCCTTAATAATGTGTGCCTCCCTACAAAAAATAAAGCATATGGTAATCATAAATCTAGTATACAAACCATCACTTAGCCACTAAATATATAATGGTAAATAAGTTTGATATGAAAAATACTTATCTATAATGTCATCTATCACTCTATAATACAAGTAGATATCCCCTATATCCCCTATATGGATAGCTCTTGTATAGACCCATCCATAAGCCACAATGTCTTCTATACCTTATACTCATCTCTATGATCAATACAAATCTAAAAGGGGATATTAGTATAGTGTTAGTATGAAGAAAATTAAAACAAAACACACTAATAAAACTTAAACCTATAGCTTAGACACTCAAAGAGCTAGTGAACAATACACATAACTACTAAATGAAATCAAAACAAAAAAATTACCTTCTATGAGTACAAGAGTTATATGTTGGAAATGAGTTGATGTGCTCAATTATGTGATCAAGAATTCTTTGGAAATGGATCTCTTTGCACCACCTCTCTTTGTCACCATAGTAATGTTGAGGTTGGATTTGGCATTGGTTTGGATTGGCTTAGCAAATGGGCATGATAACACTATAACAATGGATGCTATGCATTTATTTTTTCATGATAATTTTACACTAAAAGAGCTTAGTTATCAATAGGTTAGGCCTTGTATTTATATCCTTCCAAACTAACTCTAACCCAAGTGTATTCATGTTAGAGTTAACCATGATTGAGTTTAAAATAACCCTATTTGAGTTAAGGAGGGGACATGCAATTAATATTTGGGATAGAGATCCCATTTATTAAGCATGGCTCTCCATTTTTAAATTTAAGGTATTTAGAGAGATATTTTCACTTCCTTGACTTTGAGGATGATGATGTCATCATGATCTCATTTTTGTTAAATTTTTAATGCAAAATTCAATTTCACTAATTACACATGGAAATTTAACTTAATCATTTAATTTGATTTGATTTGTTAATTCATTTTGCTTAGCATTTTTGCACTTTAAGAATTGTTCAAGTGCCTTGCTTAATGGGTTTAAAGGCCAACTTTCAATTTTTTAGGTTGTAATTTGAGTGGAGATGAATTAATGAGAGGTTACTATTTCATATAGGATAATACCCTAAATATGGATTCCTCAATATGATTCAAATCACTAATGTCTGATGTGTAGACAAAATTGGGACATTCAGTGATTCCTAGGCTTAATTTGCATTGTTTGGTAAAAATCATTCTAAATTCTAGTTGGAAGCCAGTTGTGGATAGAATGGAGTGTCTAAAGTTTTCCCCTATTTGGGAAGGCATTTAAATATATAGGCACAATAAATATTATCAAATAATGAAAATTTTGTTAATACTTAATGCCCCAGAAGGTGATGGATGAGCCCTAGATGCCCCCTCAAGGGAGTGGGTGACAACTAAGGTCAATGAATGTTACATAGAAAAGAAGGAAATAACGGGACCTAAAGGTAAAATGGGGTGTAAATACTGATTTTCCAAAAGGTGATTATAATTAGTGGCATAGTGAGATGCCCAGTTAGGTAGGATAAAAAATAATGATTTGCCTAAATGCAATTATAATCATCAGCATAGTGAGGTGAAAAATAATGATTTGCCTAAAGGTGGTTATAATCATTAGCATAATGAAAAAGGCCCCTGTAGGGAAGATAGAGATAATGATTTTACCAAATGCAATTTTAATCATTAGCACCATGAGAATTCCCCAGTAGGGTGGGTATATCAAAACATAATGATATTCCTAAAGGTAGTTGTAATCATTGACACTATGATTTGTCCTAATATGGAAGATTAGAAAAAGGGGATTACATAATGAATCCATACTCATAGAGTAAGAGTAAGCTAGTGTAATGGATAGGCATGAATTTGGGATACTTACTATTATGGAGATGCATATCCTAACTAAAAATGATTAGAATTCATCAGTGATTTAATTACTCTACATTTGAGTAATATTTGGCTAGATCAAGAATTTATTAGGTGAATAAAGATAAGTACCATGATACCATTACTTATAAGATCCACCAAATTGATTTTTGTTATAACACATGATAGTATGCACCATGATATAAAACACCTTTATAACCTAGCTATAATATGCCTAAGGACTGACATGTAATATAATAAACAAGTAAAAACAATATACCAATGATGAAAATTTTGATGACAATGTTGATGTATGAATATGGATGGACTTAAGTATCATGCAAAAGGAATCACCCAATGAACACATAGATACTAAGTCAAAGCACAATAATGAAATCAAATTTTTTAAAAAAAAAAAAAACACTAATAAACAAACAAAAAATAAACACACAATAAAACACCAATAAAAATAAATGAATGAACAACAAAGCACTAATAAATAAAATAGTGAATGAAATAATTAAAACAAAATAAAACAAACACAAACAATGGTTAATCACAATATTATTGAAAAAATAAAACAAATCATTTGTGCATGTGTAATAAAGGTGTTACTCTTGGTGATAGGGTGACCCCTAAGCTAGGTAGTAATGACATTGGAATAACAATGTAAAAACAAAAAGACTAATAATTTTCCCCCTAGGTGATAGGGAACAATGACATAGATAAGATGACAAACATTTCCCCTAGGCTATAGGAGATAATAAAACAAAACAAACAAAAAGGAGGGAATCGAAGAAAAGGAAGGGGTAACCAAGCTAATTTTAGATGCACTAGGAAAGTGATGTTGCCTACATAGTTATATAGACACAAGATCCATAATGAACTTCAGAACAAATATAGTTCTTCTAGGAGATGGGATAGAAGAAAATGATGATAACAAAACATGATTAACATGTATAGGAAAATAGGAAAGGTCTCTCAAAATGTCAATTGCATGATAAATAAGGGGATGATGTTTCATAATCATGAAAACATTAACACAAACAAGGATGACAAGCATGAGAGTATAGTTTAGGCTGAAACAACACTAAAAGGTAAGAGACAAGTATCCACAAATGAACTAAGTTAGGAATTCATAGTGTCTACTGCATCTAAGGCTTTTAGAAAGAGAATGAACTCATCAAATGGTGAGAGCGTAAGATGAAGGGGCTCACAAAATAGTGAGAGTATTCAAATGGAAATCACCCACAAAATGATGAGAGTGTAATAAAATCCAAGTGGACATTAGTGTATCAAATTCAAATACATAATGATCACAACATGAACTTATAAAATGGTGAGAGCATATGGCTTAAGGCCAATAAGAATGGAGAAACTAAATAACAAGTGGTTACTCATGAAATAGTTAGAAGTCCTAGAATCCTTAAGGTAATAAAGTGGTTAAAAATAAAGGAAGGTATAGTCGAGCTAACCTAAGATACCCCATGTATCCAAGAGTTGCCTACATAGTTTGTGTAGACCTCAGACAAATGTAGTTCTCCCTACAATGGAAGGAAAAATACCAAGTTAGTCTAGAAATAAACTAAATAAATAAGATGGCCCATCCCATGGAATTTGGATGGCTTTATATCTCATGAGGAAATTCTAAGAAAATTTTCATGATTTTGTGATTTTTAGGATTTTCTAGATCATTTACCAATGTTTTTAGAATTTTTGAGGTGTCCCAACTCGATCAAGAATGATGAGATACCAAATAATCTAGTTTGTAAAATTGTGAGAGTGTGGCTTAGGTTGCTCATAGAACACTGAAAACATTCAAAATTAAAGGGCTTGTAAAAAAGAGAGAGCATGGGAAAAAGGGTGATTGAGTTGACCTCAACATAAATCAAATGCTTCCTACATAGTCCTAAAGAGAGACCTCAAGTCACTGTAGTTTCTCATTATAAATGAATTGTCCAACTATGTAGGAACAAGTTCATGAATTAGAAAAATGGCATAGTATAACATAGGAATGGTACAAATAATGTATGGTAAAGGTGTTGCTCCTAATTTGACCATAGGTAGTTATAATTAGGAAACAATGACATGGGTTAATGATACTAATTTTTCCCAAAGGTGGTTATAATTAGTATCACCAAAAATGAGGTAGAACATGAAAAAAATGAATAATACAATTGCCAAACCACTATCGTACTAGTCTAAGATACTACCTCTATGTGAAATACTAAATCAACTACTAGAACTTCATATGAATCCCCTCATTAAAGGTTCCCAAAGAACCAAGGTAAAAGAAGGTGTGTGGAGAGGGTAAAACAACTTTAGTCAATAGGTAAGGTATGGTAAGAATGGTATACAATATAATACAAAGAAGGTGACAATACGGTATGATGTAAATGATCCTCATATATAATACTTCTGATCTTTCAAGAGAAATAACACTTTAGATGTATTATGTTCATAGGATCATCAATTTCATCCCCATCTAGTGTAGTGAGCATGTATGCTCTAGAGCCACAACTAGTGACAATGACATAAGGTTCTATCCAATTAGGCTTAAACTTACATTTTTTGCTTTTTCTCAGCCATGGCATTCTTTTGGTTTTATTTGAGGAAAAGATCACTAAGCTTGATATGTATATGTTTAACATGCTAGTTATATTGACCATGTAACTAGTGTTGATATGATTGAAGGCTATTTATAGTGGTCATGCACTTTTTGTCTAGTAAATCTAGCTCTTGAAGGCAAGCTACTCTATAATATTCATTATCCAGGACATGTTTCAATGAGATACATAGAGAAGGTAACTTAACCTCAATGGAAGAATGGTATTAGTTCCATAAACAAGGTAATAGGGTATGGATCCTATTGGAGTACAATAATTAGTAAGATAAGTCCAAAAGGTGTGGAAGATCTATAGGTGCCAATCATGGCCAACATCATCTTCTTAAGAATATTTAAAATGGTCTTATTAAATGCCTCTACTTGGACATTACCTTGTAGGTAATAATTAGTGGAAAAGTGTTAGGTGATGTTGAAATCAACATAGTGTGATTTTACATCCGTTTTATTAAATGATTCACCATTATCATATCTAATGTCAGATGGGATACCATAATGGAAAATGATATTGTTGAACATGAAATTGGAAATTTGCTTTCCAATCACATGAGGGGTATAGCTTTAACCCACTTAGTGAAATAATCGATGGTGGTAGGGATGTGTTTATGTCCATCAGATGAGGTAGGGTTAATCTTCCCAATGAGATCAAGTCCCCATGTTGAAAATGGCCATGGTGTAAGCATTAGTTTAAGCATTCTGGCCAAATATTGAATCAAATTGGCATGGATTTGAAAATTTTTACACCTTTTTATATAAGTAGATGAATTTGATTCTATGTTTGGCTAATATTAACCAATATATAAGAGTTTTTTGGCAAAGACAAACCTATTGGTGTGGGCTCAATACACTCCTTCATGAACTTATCTCAATACTAATGAGGATTATGTTGAGTTCAAACAATGAATCAAAGTTCCATCAAAGATTTTATGGTTAAGGGTTGGGCTAAGTAAGGTATATTGAGAGTCTTGGTGTGTAAAGGATTTTTGTTATTTACATGAAAGGTTGGGTGGAATGATTTGGTCATCAAGGTAGTTATATAGGTTTGAATACCAAATAGAACTAGGACTAACATTATCATAGATCATTGTAATGGTTGAAGTTTCATGAGCATGCACTAGAATATGTTCAACAAGGAACTGATAGTATTTTGCCTTGCCTATGTTGTGGATCAAATAATGAATGGTAGCCATGGCATATGTTGTATTATTACTTTCCCAAGGTATGTGTTCAAATTATATGTGAGAAATTTACTATTTGGCAATGTCCACCATGGCCTTATATGGTACCAAATTTTCATATTTGATTTGAAAGTGGTTTGTAACTTGATTAATGATTAATTGAGAATCACCATAAACCATAAGATGCTAAATATTTCATTAAGCTCCTTGACAAATCCCTATAATGAGTGCTTTATATTCAACCATGTTATTAATATAATGAAATATGATACAAAATGATTTGGGAATAAGATCCCCCTTGGTGTAACAAATAATAAGCTAACCCCTAATCCATGAGATGTGAATGACCCATTAGAATATAGCTTATAGTGCTTCTCCTTGAGAGGTGTTTATATCATTACCATGATGGACTCATCTAGGAATGCAAAAGTGAGTGGTTTAATAAATGAAAGGGGAGGTTCAGGATGTTGGTCTATAAGTACTTGTCCCTTTATGGCCTTCTAATTGACATACTAAATATTGAAATCACTCAAAAACATGATCCATTTAACCATGTGGCCCTATAAATATATCTTTGATAGTAGATAATTGAGTGGATATAATTTTTTAATGACTATGGTCTTGTTATTAAGCATGTAATGATGTAGCTTCTAGGCTATAAAGACCATAACTAAATAATCTTTTTCTAATGGTGTATAGTTATGTTCACATGCTACCAATGTATGGATTAGTTAGTACACATCATGCTCTTTCCCTTTCTCATCATTCTGAGCTAAAAGTTCCCCCAAGGCTTTGTCAATAGTAGATAGTTATAGAAAAAATGGCCTCCATGGCATTGGTGGTAACAAAACTAGTAGATTGGCAAGATATTCCTTCAGGTATTGAAAGGCTTCCTAAAATTATTATCCCAAAGAAATGTAAAACCATTATTTAACAAGTGAGTGAAATAATAGAATTTATTGGCCAAATATTAAGTGAATCATCTAATAGACTATATTTTGACTTGTAAAATATGGAGTTACTTCAAAGTGGATAGTGGCAGCATCTTAGTTATAGCTTGTACCTTGGTAGGATCAACTTCAATACCTCAGTGAGAGACAATAAAGCCTAACAATTCACCTGAGGTGACATCAAATATATACTTCTTGGGATTGAGTCAAACCTTGTACTCATGAAACCTTTTAAATATCCTTCATATTAAAAATGGATGATGTACACAAGTCTTAAATTTATGTAATATTTCATTGATATAGTCTTTGACAATATCATGCATCATGTCATGAAATATAATGGTCATAGCTCTTTGATATGTGGCCCCAACATTATTGAGTATGAATAACATAAATTGATATAAAAACATTCTGCAAGGAGTGGTGAATGTTATTTATGATAATATTCTAGCACAATCCTATTCTGGTTATATCCTGATAAGCCATCCATAAGGGAAACACTTCATACTCAAATGTGGACTCAATTATCATGTCAATATTTGGTAGAGGAAAATCATCCTCGGGGTAGGCCTTGTTGATGTATCTAAAATCAATGTAGATTTTTATCCCTTATATATTTTTGGTGAGAGACACAATGTTTGAGATCTACTCTAGATAGTCGACCGATCAGATACATCGCACTTTGAAGAGTTTTTCCAACTCTTTATTAACTAATATAGTCATATAAGAATGTAACATAATTTATGATTCACAAGTTTGGAATCAAGATACACAACAAGGTGGTTTATAACCAAGGTGGGGTCCAAACCTGACATGTCCAAATAGGCCCATGCAAAAATATCAAAAAACTCCCTCAAACGGGATATAAAAACTTCATGTTCTTCTTTAGTGAGGGGCACACCTAATTGATCCATTTTAGGTTATCTAGAGTCCCTATGTTGACTTCCATAGTATCCTCTACTAAGAGAGTTGAGCCATCTTATAGAATAGTTGGAAAGGATGTGAATTTGCTTACAATAACAATTTCTCTAGTTGAACTAGTTTTCCAATCTCTCCCATGCAGGATGAATCTAAATCACCTAATGGTAACAATGGCCATATAATAAATGTTATAAGACATTCTTGGATAATTTGATCAAAGGCATGTTGTTTTTTTGTACTAAACTTAGACCCAAAAGTAAGCTCACCATTGTGGTCTCCTAAGCTTCATTTGAGAAAAGTTTAACACCCTCATCTAATGGCATCTTAAATAGGTTTTCACCAAAAGACTAGCCTTTCTCTTTACTTTTACCTTGGTAAAAAAGTGCCTCAAAGAGGTTTTCACTTTGGTACCTCAATGTTTTAATCTTTTATTTTTAGCTAAGGGTGTTCACCCACTCTCCAAAATAGGTTACAAATCTAGTTTGATAGAAAACCCTTTTTTGTGGTCTCCAAATGGAACATTGTTTCTTAGGCCCAAAAAATCACAAAAGGCCTCATCATTATCAAAATATTTAAAGGTATTGTGGATTCTTTTTAGTCCCAGTCTATAAGTTAAATACAATAAATGGAAAGCATGGAATGTTAGATTACTATTGTAATGATACAAATGGTATATGGATCAAATAGAATAGTACTGATAAGGTCTTCATAAATGTTATGATCAGACTCTACTTTGCTATCAACATTGTCATCACTAGTCATTGGCATTAGAACATGAGTAAGATACGTGGGGTTACCCCCAGATAGTTTAAATCTGAGACCATAGGTTCCTTTGTATCTAGTCATAAAAATGGGCTCAAAATTACCTTACTAATATCCCCCTAAGCCTCCACGTTCATACACTTGGTTATCCATTGTGCTATTAAGAATGGGATATTTTGCACTTTGGTAGCAATCAACCAATTTTCATTGTATAACTAGGAATCATCATTTGTAAGTGGGTCATGTTCTTGGCAAGTGGTAGGTGTGAATATAATAGATGTTGGGCTATGAAATTTTCCTTTTCCCTTTTGTCTCTATTCCATGCAAGCTAGTTTAGCTTTAGGTCTTCCATAGTACTTGGGGTTTTGTGGAAACTTATCAATATGGAATGTGTCATGGGTAAAATACTCTCCTGGACCATTGTTTAAAATGGTAAAATGATTGATATTTAAATAGGAGGTGTATGTGAAGATGAGGTAAGGCTATCAAGGTCTATATAATTAGCCTCTAGGAATTTAACAAGTATCTTTTTATCTTTATCCTTCTTGTGTACTATGTTTAGACTAAAATAGTAGTTTTAACTTTCATATTTGGCCTCTAAATGCTTGAAGTGTTCATATGGATACAAATATCCATGGATAGTTACCTCCATCTCTGAGTGAGTAAACTTGATACAATAGTGCAATGTTGAAGGGATTGCAAGGATTTCATGTACCCATGGTCTTCCCAAAATCAAATTATATGATAGGTCTAGGTCTAGCACATGGAAAAGTGTATTATGGGTCAAAGGCCTAACAATCACTAGAAAACTTATGGTTCCTTATCATTCCCTCTCTTCATTATCATAGGCCTTGATAGTAATAGTCTTAGGTTGAAGGTTGGATGTTGTATACCCCAGATGCTTGATGAGCTTCAAAGACACAATATTTAGGTCTGATACATTATTTATGAAAACATGTTTGATTTTGTGCCATGTGATGATAACTTTAATGTATAATAGGTTATTATGAAGAGGTATAAGGGATGACATATCACTTTGGTCAAAATTTGGTTGGGGCTAGATGTCTAACCAAAGCTTGAAATTTTTTAGGAGTAATGTCATTTAGAATTTCAGATTGGCCTACGAGTTCTATAAGGATGATCTTATGGAAGGTGACATGCACACAAATCTAAAATGGACATTTGTGCAGGTGTCTTTTGGAGTTATTCCATAATGTCATACATATTTTCCTTAATAGTGGTAACTAGCTTGTTCCTAGCTAGCATGGTGGGTTGGATTGGTTCATTCGCAGGAGGTTGTGGGCCTGAGATGGTAATATTAGACCTTCAAGTTGTGATTACACAATCTAGATTGGATACATGACCATCGTAACTAGAATAAGATAGTTATGGTCTAGAGAAGATAATTCTTGATTTTCAATACACTTGGTTATGGTCATGGGGAAATGAAGAGTTATCATCATAAGGTCCTAAAATGGTAATCCTTGGTTGCTATTGTACTTAGCTATGGTCATAGGTTAAGGAAGAATTATCGACATAGGTAGGTTAATTGGCATTGCTAGGAAATGATCCTGGTCTATTGGCATTTAATTTGGGATTGATCGTAATGGTAGAAATATTCCCACCCATAATATGACCTACAATTTATTTATAGTCATGTGTAACTATGTGATAATTTTGGTAGTGGTTTGGGTCATTTTGGCCTTGGTTCCTTCTATTTGGTTGAAGTTGTTATTAATGTTTATATTATTTTTGTTATTACATATATTTATAATATTTTTGTTTCTATTATTATTATTATTGTGGTCTTCATTATTTTTGTTGATTTGTGTTATTATGCTATGGAAAAGGATTTTGGTAGATACCCAAGTTTTGATTGGAAGTAGATGCCCTATTATCCAACTAGATTTACCCATTTTCCAATAGTTTTTCAATAAGGTGCTTAAATTACACATAATGACATATAGATGTATATGAACATAATGGTATCAAATAAATCATGCTCTTTGTACCAATTTAGATATGATATACCTTTAGGATAGTGTTTTATAATTAGCCAACTAATCATATTGGCCATGGTTAGTTTTCAAAACACTACTTCAATGAGCTCACCAAAGTTATTGAAGACTATAGGAGTGGGTCTTCTTCTTGGAGGAGGGGTTTGTAAAGGTGGTGGATGTAACATTTGAGGTGTCATTCTAGGTTGAGGCTTAGGCTACACTTTTTGGATAGGCTACTGATGCATAACATAGTACATATATAGCATAGACTGATCATATAATGTTTACACCATTTGGACATGATGTGACTTAGTTGATCCATTTACAATATAGTTATTTTTGCATTTTTATGGTTTGGATTTTTCATAGTTATTGGCTTGAGCTAGTGCATATGCTTGTGCTTGGACTAGGTTAGGGTTTTGACTTAGGCGAACATTTTAATTTTGGCTCTAATTCTGGTTTAAGGAGGTCAAATTAATATTCCCTTTGAATTTAAGGGAATTTTTAATGTATAAGCCTTTCTCAATAATCTCCTTAAATATGTGTGAACATTTAAGATTCAAGTGGTAAGATATTTCACTATGCAAATTTTTGGTAAACATAGATACTAATTATTTATCAAGTAAGTTATGGGTGAAATGACTAGCAAGTACTCTCCATCTTTATAAGTAGCTTACAAATATTTCACCAACTTTATGATTGGCTCAACTTAAATATACTACTAAAACCTCATGCTCGCTATTTTAGGAGAAATGTTTGATAAATTTATCCAAGAGATCATCAAAGTTAAATATTAATTTTTTTGACAATTTGAGAAACCACTCCAAATCCTATCTAGCTAAACTTTGAGGAAATAAAAGGAGTAGGTTAATGTCACTATAGGCCACTTGTTGGAAAATGATAAAAAAATATGTTAGATGTGCCTTAGCATCTCCTTTGACCTTATACTTTTAAAATTTAAGTGGATCATAACCTAGAGGAAATGGTATATAAAGATACTCCATGTTAAATGGGTATGAACACACATCATCAAATTTGAATTTCTTGGTTTGCTTTCCTATTTTAAAGGCTGTAATTACATCCTTATCTATTGCAATTCTTAGGCCAAAAAACTTGATGGTACATTTTGTTTTGGTTGTGGTTGGGTGGTCAAAGGTGGATTACATTGACCGAGGTATAATGGAGGTATGGAGTGCTATGGAATGTTGGTTTGATGGGTGAATTGACCAAGAGTATGCATCCATGAATTGGAATGTGGCTGCTTATACTACATTTGTTATTGGTATACATTCTAGTTTGGATTTAGTGTATGGCCTTGGGTCTAAGGGAATTGGGGTTGTGATGGAAGGATATGGTTTTTTAGAATATACTATGCCTACTGAGGTTGATTAGGGACTTGCTGCCAACTAGTCAAATCATGATGAATAAATGTATCTTATTATTGACCAAAGCCCTATTTTTAGATTTGTGTTACTTTCTAAATAAAAGGCAATCGTTTCCCAATCGGTATTTATTAGACATTAGTACCTCTTTGTTGCACAAACACTTGTTGTGAACTATATGGTTGTTGGGTGTTTGTTATTTTTCTTTGACCAATAGAAATACATTACTGACTAGAAAATGTATGTGATTGTTAAGGTATCTTAGTTTGCAACTGTTGAGGCACATTTGTCACTACCTATTGAGGTGGAACATTTTTTGCTTTTGATTGAGGTGGTGTAGTCTTCTACCTCTACTATGGTGGTAAATTAGACTATGCATGTTGACATGGAATATTATCCATCACCTATTAAGGTGGGATAATATTCATCACTTCTTAAATTAAAACATTTGTTGACACCTGATTACTTATTGCCTATTGTTACATGATTGACTAAGTAACTAGTTGAGGATTGGGAGTAACCTATTGTGGTTGGGAAGTAGGCATTCTTACCTCTTATTGTTTCAAACCACTCATGGTATTGACTAGAGGCATTGGTTGTTATGGATTATTTTTTGGTGCATTTAGTTCACCTTAGCCTCTATTGGAAGACACTTGCATGTGATCCATTGTATTTGGCACATTGTCTTGAGTAGAAGCCACAATCACTTATTTAATGAATGGGACATTAAACATGTCACCTACTAAATTACTTTGGGAAAATATGTCTACACCTAGATTATCTTGACCTATCAAATTAATTGGAAATATTGTTGAAGGAGTTATTTATATAAGTGGAGCATTTGATATGGCCATGGCATTGAAATTGTGTGCTAGATTAATATATGTTTGATATGATTATTGCATTTACATGAATTGGTCTTATATGAGGCCCTTTCCCTTTACAAGAAAATTTAAATCTTGGTATGAAATATACATGAGCACTTGAGGGTAATTAGTAGAGGCATGTTTAATAGTTTGGGTGTAAGGTACATTTATCAATACTTTGACTAAACTAGGTAAGTTATCATGGGGTAAGTCTTCCAAAAACTTCGCCCCTATCTCTATGGATCTAACTAAAATCTCATCCTTATTTTCAAGCAAGTGATGATTTAATAAGTATGGGTCATATGTTTATGGTAGGGTAACATAGTATGGTGGTTGTTTGAATTTTTCAATGATAGAAGGCACACTAGAAGATATTAAGCTATTTATTCTTATTCTTGACTTGGATAAGGAGGTGTATTAACTAGGTAATGTGTTAACAGATCTTGGATTTGTTCCACATATTGAGAAGTGTAAGGAGGATATGGATCCATATCACAAACTACATCATCTCCATATGGGTCCTAAACAAAGGTATCATTCATGGCCATGTTATTATAATCTAGATTGTACATGGTTCCACTACATGTGTAGTGAGGCATATTCGAATCCATGATTAACCCATCACAAAAAAAAGGTCTAGAGTTATTAAAACTCTTAAAATGTGGTCTAAATGTCAAATTGTCACTGTTTTGTACATCTAGAAACATGGTATAAAAGGCAAACTCGATCTAAACTTGGCCTAGGATTGGTGATGTTCTCCAAAAATTTTAATGATAAACTTGGTCCAAAATGTTCTCAAAGTTTAATGTCTAATGTCTCACATATAAATGGCCATGCAAATAGTAAGTTGAATCCTAATGTCTGGAAAAGGGTTTCAAACAAATTATAGTTCTAAAAATAGAAAACATTGCTAGATCTTTGGAAACAAGACACAAAGTTAGGATTAAAATGACATTAATGAGATTTAAAAACTAAGGTAAATTCTAGGTATTTGGAAACACAGTACAAAGTTAGACTAGAAAACACACTAGGTCTAGAAATAAATGGAAGATGATAGGTCTTTGGAAATAAGGCACAAAGCTAGAATTGAAAACATACTGGGTCTAAAAAATGGAAAAGTATATGCTAGGTCTTTGGAAATAAGGAACAAATATAGAGTTGAAACAAACTAGGTATATGTAAAAATGGAAAGGTAATTAATCTAACAATTTGAAACACTTGGACTCAAACTAGGCACATAGATTCAAACAAAAACTTGACCATTGGTAAAATACATTGGACCTTAGGTATATTCTTAAAATTAATTGGGAAAATCAATCTCAAGTAAGCAAAAATAAGCATGAGGAGTAAAACATTTAAGCCCAAGTGATAAAAAAAACTCAAATACAAACTAATCACGCTTAAGGTTGTACTTAAAAAGAGAGTTTTGACCTTATCTCTAAGCAACAAAATATATGAGAGACACATGGAAAAGATACCACTTCTTAAATCTAGGCAAAGGAGTATTTAAATCAATCATGAAATTAGTCCAAGTTGCACAACTCAAAATTAAGAGGTAAACACCTAAGCCAAAATTAACCAAGGCATAGGCCTAAACCACTCAATTTTAAATCTAAATTTCACAAGACAAATTTTGATCTTGTTTTAGAAGACTTGGGTTCTCAAATAGAAAATAGTCTAGACCAAAGTGGATGACATAATGATACTAATTGTAGACCAAAAGGCATACATGGTTTTGAACTTAGTTTTACACAAAAAAGGTTTGAAATAATAAAAGAAGTGTAACAATGTTATCTCATTAAAAATATATGAAAATGTTTTGATTTAAAAATTATAAGGCAAAAACATGGGATGAAATGGGTAGTGAAACAATGCCCATTTCAAACAAGCGTCATACACACATAAATGTTTTGAAAATGTCTAAGGCAAAGTGTGTATCAAATGGGCATAATAACACCTCCTTAGGCTAAAAAGTGGTATATAAACATTTCATTGAATCATGAATTATTTTGACATGTTATTGACAAATAAAAATAACAATACACTCAAAATAATGTAAGTAAAATAAATAGACACAAAAATACCTAAGTGCATCATCCTATCCCTAAAACTAACAAAGTTACTTTGTATTGCCAAATTTTGTCAATATACTCCTTTTTTAGAGGAAATAATTTATTAATCTAATAAATTTAGATGCACATAAAAATTAGGGTTTTTTATGCCACTCTTCTCTTAATAATTTGTGTGATGACATGGAAGTTTGGGATGCTTGCCTTGCATTGATAATATTTACGCAGCTAGTGGGGTTCATCTAAAAACTACAATTTTCATGCATTTTAGATGGTCCAAAGTGTGGTTAAAATTAGATATGCAATCACATCATTTGGATCCAAGATAATTGGCTTGTTATAAAAAGGTATTATCCTTTTTATAACCATTACATCTGTCAAATTACTCAATGTAGTGAAATATCTGAATTAGGCCATTGTTCTAAGGTAGATATTTCAATGGAGTTAGTTTAACTACTCAAACTAACGTCCCAATGAGTCACCCTCAATTTATATACCCCACTATGGAGTGGGTTATAATAATTCTAGGAGATGAAATCCCAAGTCAATAATCCCCTAAAGAACTCATGGGGAGGCAATGGACTCTTGCCCACAATCCAAGTGCATAAAAGAAATAAATAAAACTTGAAGGTCTTTAAAGGTCATTTTTTTGAATCACCCAAGTTATTAAAAATTAGGGAGAGCATATAAAACATTCCTTCTAGGCTTGGACTAAGTGATAATGTAATAAACAAAGAACTTTTGGTCACTTGAGTCCCCTAAAGGGGATGGGAGGAGAGCATACATGCAAAGTCTAGTTTATAAGAAAACAAAACAAACAATCAAAAAATAAATAAAAACAAAGCTCTTAAGAGTGCTTAGTCTAAATTCATTTTTATTTTTAAATAACTAAGTGAAGTGTGAAATGAAATTTATCCCCTTATTTTTGTTTGCATTTGTAAAATTTAAAAAAATAAAATCAAAGTTATTAGATGATTTTTATGCACTAAATATAAGTGTGAATGAAATTTTGAAGTGATAAAAACCTCCTTTATTGGCCTTGGGTCTTGTAAAAAATGTTAGGGGGTTTTATTATTTCTAGGCCAAAGTGATATTCCTACAAACTAGCTTAATAAAAACATAAAATCAACTCTCTTAACCAATTTTGCAGTTATGTAGTAAACTGTAAGCTATGAAATTGCTAAATCATAAAAAATACAAATAAACTCAAATGCAAAAAAAATTATAGTGGATGATTTCAAGGTTAATGAATGTTTCCATAATTATTTTTGATGATTTTACTACTTTGATAGATGATTTCATAGTTCAGGCAAATAATTACATAATTCTAGAAAACCTACAAGAAAACATAGAAATAGAGAATAATGATTTTATATTTTTCTACTAATTTCACATTTATTTAAATGATTTCATAACTCAACAAAATGAATTCACAACTTAGAAATACAATTTTTTTACTTGAACGTGTAATTTCACTGCTACAAACCATAATTTTGTTACTAAAATAAATAAATTCACTAATGAAAAATAATTTTACATTTATCATAAAAAACAAAATAAGACTTATTTTTCTAGGGATGAATTCATGGTTTTCTCAATTATTTCTCTATTTTTGAGCTTAATTTTACAATTTCACAAGGCCAAGGATAAACTAGAGTTATTTCATAGTTTTCTAGGATGAATTCATAGATTTGGTTGATGATTTCATGGTTTAACTCACCTAATTCATAGTTATGCATTCATGAATTTGTGAATCCATAGTCACAAAAAAAAAAAATATAAAAGTTATTAGGAAATAAAGAAATTAAGATCTATAATGAAATCTTCAAATCTCCTAATATATTCTATTCATATTTGTGGGGTGCATGGTCCCACCAGATGTGCCATTATGTGATCAATAAGAATTCAAGAGGGGAGATTAGTATGGTGTTAGTATGAAGAAAATACAAAACACACACTAATGAAAATTACACCTCTAGCCTAAAAACTCAAAGCACTTGTGAACAATACAAGTAATTACCCAATGAAAGTAAAATAAGTAATTTTACCTTCCATGAGAGTACTAGTTATATCTTGGTAATGAGTTGATGCACTTAGTTGCGTGATTAAGAATTCTTTGGAAATGGAGCTCCTTGCACCACCTCTCCATGTCACCTTGGTAATGTTTATTTTGGCTTTGGATTTGGCTTAGCTTGGCTTAGCAAATGGGAATGATAACTTTACACCAAAAGAGATTATTTATCAATGGGGGAGGGCTTGTATTTGTATCCTTCTAAACTAACTCTAACCTAAGTATAGTTAGGTTAGAGTTAACCATGGTTGAGTTTTAACTAACCCTAGTTGAGTTAACATGTAATTAATATTTGGGATAGAGATCCCATTTATTAAGCATGAATCTTCATTTTTGAATTCAAGGCATTTAGGGAGATATTTTCAATTCCTTGACTTTGATTATGATGTCCTATTGACTTCATTTTTATTGAAATTTCCTTTTTGAAAAATTCAATTTCACTAATTGCACATGGAAATTTCAATTAATCACTCAATTTGATTTGTTTTATTAATTCATTTTACTTAGAATTTTTACACGTTAAGAATTGTTCAAGTGCCCTACTTAATGGGTCTAAAGACTAAACTATCCATTTACTAGGTTTCAAGTTGATTGAAGATGAATACATGAGAGGTTATTGTTGAGTACATGATATTACTCCAAATAGGGATGCCTCAACATGATTCTAATCACTAATGTCTGATGTGAAAATGAAATTGGGATAATTAGTGATTCCTAGGCTTAATTTACACTATTTGGTAGAAATTAATATGAAGTCTAGCTGGAAGCTAGTTATGGCTAGAATGGGGTGTCTATAGTCTCTAACCCATAGGTCACTCTATAGTAATGTGATCCCAGGCCTAGACCTAGATAAACATATAATTTATAATTCTATGACCATATAGATATACAATCATGGGTAGATCTTGATATAGCTATGCCAATATAGTCGACCCCAAAGAAAAAATAATGGTATCATATAACATGTATGTAATAATACCAACCAAGCCCATGTGGAAGAATTAACCACTCTTATCATGTAGTAGGATGCCACTGACAATGGCCATGAGTACCACTACATCTATCAATATCAACTAGTGACAATAATGCCTCTAGTGGTAATTCATCTAGATGAATATTTGTGTATGTCTCGATCAAGTCAATGTATATGTTGGTAATTTAATTTTCATTGATGTCAAAAGGGAGATTATGGATGTCATTGATGTTAAAGTATGAGTATGGTGATTTTATTATGTTCAAGGCATCCTATTAGAGGTTAAGGATGATTGGAGTGTTTATGTACATGAGTGGAATTCATTTGGTTCCTCATATTACTCATCTGGAAATTTTGGGTCTATAGAGGAAAATCTTAGTAGGCAATTTACTTATGTCACAATTGCCATATATATATGAGTCTGGGAGAGTTGGTCATATGGTTATGATCACACTAATCCCTAATTGTTATGTGCCATATTTGAATCCATAAGATGAAGCACAATTGAAGTTATGGGGATGCAAAGTTGGCTACTAAGAAAAAAATCACTAAGTTTCTATACCTAGCCAAATTTGCAAAAAAGGCTAAATAGAGCCAAGTAAGCATATTTATGAGGTCAACATTTGCACACATGAAGGTTTTAGGATAAAATGATCACATGGGTCTATTCATTTTTGTGCCTAGGTTATATGCACTAAATCTTAGGTTATGCAATGTAGCACGATAAAATATATGCTTGAGCAAAGTAGGGCTCCAAGGCATTTTAATAGTGTTTTCCAACACTGTCAAATTTATAGGCTATAAAAAAAGTTGAGAAAACATTGTTATGATGCCATATCTTTCATGTATGAAGGATTTAGGAGAAAATGGATATATGGATGGAATCCCTTATGTAAGAGGATCATATGTGCTAAATTGTAGGTCAAGTGACTAAGTGCGATAAGAGTTATGCAAGAACAAAGTTGGACTTCCATGAAAGTTCTAGGCATAACTAGCTCTATGGTAGAATAATTTGAGTGTGTAGATTAATGATATTATATATTTCATGTGAAAAATATTGAGGAAGAAATGAACATATGGGTTTGTTCATTTTCATGCCTAGTTTATATGGTTCAAATTTCAAACCATGTGGTTGAGCAAAGCAAAATATATGAAGGTACAAAGTTAGCCTTCCAAGCATAATTGAGATGATCTCCATACTTAGATAAATATATACAAGGTAAAGTTTGAGCTAGTTAAAAGATCAATAGTTCATGGTTAATCAGACATTCAAAATCCAACAAAGCATGATGAAGTCAAATTATCAAAAGGAGATCCAAATGAGCATGCAAGTGACAAGTGTCACATTCATGGAGCTTATTAGATAGAGACCCAATGAGTGTAAGATTATTAGAGTTAATGATCAATCATGTTAGAAGATCTGATGTTGAGTGGGTGATCATGCAAAGGAAATATAATGGAATGAATGAACTCAAATGATATAAAGTGATCAATGTTTATAGAAATCGCATCAAGTTAAAGATTGATCTAGTTTGAGAAGATTGATGAAGTGAAAGTGATCCAAATATGCAAGAAGTAGTGAGATGAGGTCAAGTTGTCAAGTTTAATGACCAATTCAAGGTAAAGGTCATGCATCTTTCAAGATATAATGCCATGCAGGAGATAGGATCTAAAGATCGATGAACATGTTTTAAAGAGTAAAACATTAAAATTTAGCAATGTATAAATATCCAATGGAGTGAGAGATATTGGAGATGGTGAGAAGAAAGAGATCAAAGTCCAGTATTTAAAGTGTTTAAATTCCAATGGTCTAGTGGAAAAACATGCAAGAACTTGTGTATAAGTTCTACATCTTGACATAGACAATGAGATTGATCGATCTAATTGATCAAATCTACATTAAAGATCCTATGCATTATAAATTTTTCTAATATATGTTATAGATAGTAAAGAGACTTGAAATTATGGTGCGATACGTGGAATAAATATGTGGGAAAACTTATATTTCAATTCATAATGAACTAAAGTCTAGAATTGGAATGATGTGTTACAATCTAAGTGTGAACATAGAAAAGAATCAAACCCTATATCAAATTCTTATATATATGACATCTAAGAGACTATCAAAAGTTGATATTATTTAAGCTAGATCCATTTAGATAATGTCAAATATAAAATATATAAACATAGAACTAAAGGGGTAGAGAGGAAGAAAGGCACACAAAGATAATGTGTAGAGAATGAATAGTTGCATATTAGACTTGTAATAGAGAATAGAGTTTGATTCATTTATGAATCAATGCTATAATCTAGAGTTATAGCTCCATATATCTTATTGGTTGGTGCCATTAGATTAGTTAAGTTGGTGTTCAGTTAGGGGATTGGTGTCTCCTTAGGGTTGGTTCCCTTAAACATTGTAATCAATGAGGTTAAGCTAAGTTGGTGCTCAGTTAGGGAGTTGGTGCTTCCTTAGATTTGGTGATCTTAAACTATGGGATTGGTGTATCCTTAGAATTAGTGTCCATAAATGTAACTAGTGAGGTTTTATCAGTGAGGCTTATAGCTAGTGAGGCTTGTAACTAGTGAGGTTTTGCCAAGTGAGGCATTAACTGTGAGCCTATATTAGAACAATAGATTCTAGCAACTATTCTCAACATGGTTTTTCCCTTTGGGTTTTCCATTATATATATGGTGTCATGTGTATTTGTGTGTGTATGTGATCTTTGAATTTATATTTTACTATGTATATGCTTTTGAATTTGCTTTAAAATGATTAAATGACTAGTTTTAGTTGATTTGCTGATTCACCCCCCTCTCAGTAGATAATTGTGTTCCAACAATTAGTATCAGAGCCTAGGTTTCCTTGAAAGAAGCTTAATTAGATTAGGTAAATATTAGAATAGTGAACATAATGGCTATTCAAGAAGGATATTCATCGAATAAGGTACTTCTCTTTAATGGATCTAACTATGCATTTTGGATCATAAGAATGGAAACATATCTATCCTCATTATTGTTTGATGTATGGATGTCTATGGTAAATTGATATAAAATCCCTACTACAAATCCTACTAATTAGGGTAGCAAAAAGGCATATGAGATCAATGCTAAAGCAAAGAATGTCATTATTGTACACTATCAGACTCAGAGTTTTTCAAAGTGGTGTTGATTTAACTTAGTTGGGAACAATGGAATTTTATTCCTATTTTAGTTAAGGTTTTGGATTAATAAATCATTATAGAATATAACAACAAATACAGTCTTGATTTATGAAATTGTTTATCTTTTTCACCTTTCTAAAAATAGTTATAAATAATAAGAAATATAACTTAGCTAGAAAATAGACTAAGATAGCTGATACAGTGGTTGAAAATGGTTGTGCAAGACTGGGAAGGTGTCATAAACCTAAATCTGGCTTTCATTAGGCAAAAAGATAGGAGCACCAAAAAGTGGATGCTTTGGTGTTTGATGTTATTATTCGTTCCTTCCACTATTGTCCAAACTGATCACAAAGACCTAAAACTTTTCGGGTAGTTATGTTGTGCCTGTGTGAGTGTGCTTATGAAAAATTGAGTACTGTTTATTGACAAACTCATTATGGAGCTTATTTTTTCTTCAAACCCTAACCCTCCATCATGCTTGATAAAATGACATTTGAGTCATTTGATAAAGAGGGGGGTTAGTGTGAAATATGTACTAAACATGTAATCCACACCCCTTATGTGGGCACACTACCTACATACCAATACTCTAAAGAGGGATCAAGCCATATGCAGTTCTCCCACCTAGTGTGCTTTATGAAATAGTGTGATGTAGATGCAAAATCCAAATTTATAGTGTTTGAGGTGGCTAGGGACTGGTATGAGGATTTGAGTAGGTTTGTAGCTATGTTGGAAAACTTTGTGTAAAGAATAGGGAAGTTTTCCTTAGTGATTTTTTTGTATTTTTGCTTGTTTTATAAGTCTAGTCACCTCCCTTATAAATGATCTTTGAGTGGAATTTTAAAAGGAATAATTTTTCATGGGTCAGATGTATTCACACTAGGTCGACCTAATTAAGGATAAGAACTGGATGGAAATGATCATTGGGGATCAAAGTGCAAATGGATAGGACCATAAAAAATGGGACACTTCTCTATGGGGTGATATAGTCCAAATGGGGTGCTCCTGTCCCACAAGCTTAGGACTTGGGGGAATAGAATTGACATGGGGAATATTGTATGGCTAAGGTGGAATGACCATTTAAAAAGTTCTAGATGACTGATAATGAGCAAAAATGTTTCTATAAGGGTTATAAGAGCATGTAAAAAGGACCTATGAATGGGGTGTCATAATCCACACTCAAACTACCAATTTGGACATTTTATATGACTAAATTTACCCCCCCCCTTTATTCTAGTGATGCAATAAATCAAAATACTAAGATAAAGGAAAAGTAAAAAAACATACCTAAACTAACTTACAAGGGTGAATCCCATGAATATGTGTGATGTTGAGTGTGAAAAGAGAGAGCACAGTGTGAAGCATAAATATGCAAGAGAAAATAAGGAGTAGATTAGTTATTACTAGACATGCTATGTCTAAAATAAGAATATACAAGGTTTGGGTAAAAGAGAGAGCAAGAGAAAGGAAAAAATATACCTTAATAGGTATGTGAACTAATACAAAACCTATTGTGATGTTAAGTGATGTTGAGTGATGATGAGTGATGTCGAGTATGTATTGTACCAAGAGTAATATCACAAATAGTGCTAAGTTCTCAATTCCCCAAGGGTGGCTCAAGAATACAAAGGTTTGACCTTTAGATCTATCATCACACACTATATAGTGAATTTATGTGATCATGCAAGTGTTAATTGATGTTTAGATCATGTGTCCAATCCCTCTAAGTAGGTGGATTAAGAATACAAAGGCTATCTAGTTCTTTGGCTCCATCATTGCCCACTAAGTGTGAGCTATGAATTGATACTAGTATGAATGTGTGTTGTATGAGATGTCTCATGAAACCCATGAATGTTATATAATATGATAATATGGCATGGATAGTTGAATGTGTATTAAGAACTAGGCCAATCTTGGCCACTTTAAAAGGTGGATATTAGGCTTGTATGAAAGCCACTCCAAAAATAATAACTAGGCTTATACAAAAGCCACTTTGAAATGATGCCAACCACTTGTAGATAAAATAAGGCATGAAACTATTGAGAATATCTAAGTGATATAATGAACTAGAAAGAAAAGAAGGTAAATGTTTTGTACACATTGCCCCTAATCACTAGTGTTTGTAACATGGATTTTGATCTAGAAGTTATACCAGCTACCTAATCTAAAAATAGAAGGGAGATCCATCATGCCATGCATGATGCCCATATATCTAGATAATCTAAGTAAAATTGTACTTAAACTACCCAATCTAAACTAGACTATAGCTGACAAAACTATAATTGACCTTTATCTTTCTATTTATTTTTGAAAATTTTGAGTTTTTGGCTCTTTGGATAGGAGCACCAAAAAGTGGACACTTTGTTGTAGGGCATTATAGTTCAAATGGGGCACTCTTGTCCTTTACTATTTTTGATGACTGTTCTATGTTCATTCCTATTTATTTTTTTTGTCTTTTTTGCATGTTTTGAATTTTGATTATTGTTTTGAATGTTCTAAAAATTGATTTTGACTAGTAGAGGGCTCTGATCTCTATGACAAAACCCCTATTTATTTCCCCCTCTTCTGAGGGTAGGATTACATACCCTATAATGACTACCCTCAAAATAAAGAGCCCTACAAGTATGTTATGTTGAAAAATACATGATATAGTAATGATGATTGAAAACATGTCTCAAGATATAGCATAGTTTGTGTTGGAGATTATTAGATCAATAGGGGTATGCCTAGATAGATGTAGAAATGTAATAAGATGTACAATATACTAAAATAAAACTAGAAATTTGGTTAGTTTTCAAGGAGGGATGGAGCATGATGTCCATCATAGCATCCAAGAAGGCAAGATAATGCATGATGTGGATCATGACATTACAATCAACTATCAAGCAAGCAAGTATGCAAGGTAAGAAGTAAGAAGCATATAAAAGAGGCCAAGGGGCCAAGCAAACAAGGGACATGGGCACATGTCACTCAAACTAGGAAATCAAACATATAAGGCATGTTCAAATGCCCACATACACATATAATTACAAACAAGCAAGATTGACACGAGGGCCACAAGCACATACAAGAGTACAAGCAAAGGATAATGGCAAATATCCTAAGGCACACACAACTAACAAAATAGGAACTAAAAAATTCTATCACATCTAGCTACTCAAAGTAAGAAAGGAAGGCATGTAAATGTTGGAAATACTATCACATCTAATTGATCAAAGTAAGAATTGAAAGTATGTAAAAAAATGTAGTACAAAACTTAGGTAGATACTAAGAAATAAATAAGTACTATCTACTAGTGAGTGTTGATAGAATAATCTATGTAAGATAATAAGTAATATACATCAACATGATAATTAGAGTGTGTGGTGTAGGAATGACATAAGCTAGATGGTGTAGTCATGTAGAAGATTCCCTTGGTGGGAAGATATGTTGATGTATGTCTCTAATGTAGAGGGAGGATGCCACCTCAATGGGTAGAGTGAAGCAATCAAGGATTTGGGCATCACTACACACACTCAAATAAGATCAAGTGAAGTGTGGTAATGTAGATAAATCAACAAATAATAACATATAACAAAAAAATGTAAGTCTAGCATGGTAGTAGAAATGTAAATCATGGATAATGCATGCAATTAAAAAGTGTTTGGTGTTTTGAGTTATTTGAATGTTTTTTTATTTTTCATGTTATATTATTTTTGGTATTTTGAAATAATCTATGTATGAGTAAGCAAAAAGACACTATGTACAAGTAAGCTAAGAAATTATGTATAAAAAAGACTAAGAAGAAATGATACTAATTGATGAGTCTCATATGAGACTCCCTATCATGGTGTCCTATATCAAGGAGAGGGATCATGCATGATTATGAAGCATGATGGAAGGGATGAGACTGTGACTCTAAAAGTTATGTATGTTTTAAGTTCTCTAAAATATTTGTATTAGAAATTGACTATGGGGTCCCCCTGTAACTCCAAGAAGTGGATGTAACTATGGGGCTCATAGGGGCCCATCTGTTAGTAGAAGAAGCTCTTTAAAACTTTTCTTTGTGTGTAAAGGCATGAGACCTCAATGATACTACCCTGGGTGTGAATACTATAGATGAAAACTATCTAGAGTCTTCAAACTATTATTAATATAGTGGTCACTCTAAGAGAGGCATCCATGGAAGTGTATGAACTCTCTATGTTGGCAAGGGAGGCCTCGACTATGTCTGAACCTTAACTAGAGGAAGAACTATAACTGGTGGAGGAGCTAAAACTAGTGACTATAGAGCAGGAGATGGCTTTAAAGTGGGGAGTGGTAACTCATACAGAACTCCACCAAATATAATAACCTGATTAGCATGAATATAGAAGGTACTTCATGAAGTTTTTGGATCCATGGTTGACCATAAAACATGTCAAATAATCCTACACTGGGAACAATAGTAATGGTGGCCACATATACTAGACCAACCTATGGAGGAATTATAATCTCACCCAATGAACTCTATATGTGTCCACTAAATCCACTGATAACTATCTATTGGGGTGATATATTAAGTGATAAAGCTATAGTTATGGGTGTAATCAACCTACTTATCTTCATAAACTTGGGTTATATCATGTACCACATGATTTACTATAAGGATAGAGCTGGTGGTAAGTGCTAGATAAGAGCTAAGTGAACCAAGTTTAAAGGGAAGAGGAATAAATATAACTGCTAGTGTTTTCTTATGTCTAGTAGTGATAGGGAGATACTCAAAAGTAGCCAAAGAGTTAGAATCTAGATACATCTAGGTAGAAACCATTTATGTGGGATGAAATGCATGTAATTGGAGTTATAAGTTATATAGAAATATGATTATACAAAACATTCACATGAGAGATAGTAAACAAAGGATACAGAGCATGAAACTTTGCACTAATGCAAATTTAACTTGTAACATAACATTTCTAACATGTTTAGCAAGATAGAGTTGAAAATTATTTTGAATGAGAGAGAGAGAGTATGTAAAATAAATAATGAAACCTTGTATTAAAGAAAAGTAAAAATTACTTTGAAGGAAAGTTATTTTAACATGTTTAGCAATAAATTTCTTAATGTCATCCCATATTATAAAAATTAAGCATGAAAGAGAAAGATTAAAGCTTTGCATTAACATATAGTAAACTTCATCATTCATATACATGATAAGACCAAGTATGGACTCCTTATTATTTTCAAGAAATGTTTTGAAATATGTGAGATTCATTTGTGATTTCATGTGAAATCTGATTTAATTTAAAAAAATTAGAAACATATTTCTAAAAATTAGCAAAAAGTTTTCCCTAAGGTTTTTGTGTGCAAGTGAAGTAAGTCAGGTTCACTAAATGATTTAACTTATTTGGAAATAATGGAGTTTTATTCATATTTTAATTAAGGGTCTAGATTAATAAATTAGTAAAAAATATAGCAATAAATACAATCTTGATTTGTGCAATAGTTTGTCTTTTTCACCTTTCTAAAAATAGTAATACATAAGAAGAAATATAACTTAGCTAGAAAATAGACTGAGACAACTGATACAGATGTTGAAAATGGTTGTGAAGGATTGGAAAGGTGTTGTAAACTTGAATCTAGCTTTCATTAGGTAAAAGGATAGGAGTGTAAAAAAGTAGACACTTTGGTGTTCAGTGTTGTTATCCATTATTACCACTATTTTCCAAATTTATTATAGAGATCTAAAAATTTCTAGGTAGTTTGATTGTGACTGTGAAAAATTGAGCATTGGTTATCAATGAATCTTGTTGTGGAGTTTATTTTGTTTTAAAACCCTAACCCTCCATCATGCTTGACAAAATGACATTTGAGTCACTTAAAAAGGAGGAGGGTTAGTGTGAAATATGTACTGAATGTGAAATCCACACCCTTTGTGTGAAAATGCTACCTACATACCAATACTTTGAAGAGAGATCAAGCCATAAGTAGTTCTTCCACCTAGTGTGTTTTGTGCAATAGTGTGATGAAGATGCAAATGCCAAATTGATATTTTTTGAGGTGGTTAGGGACTGGTATGAGGATTTGAGTAGGTTTACAACTATGTTGGGTGAGTATGTGCAAATAATAGGGAAGTTTGCCTTAGTGCTTTATTTGTATTCTTACTTGCTTTGTAAGTTTGGTCACCTCCCTTATAAATGAGCTTTGAGTGGGATTTTATAGGTAATAATTGGACATAGTTTAGATGTATTCACAATAGGTAGACCTAATTAAGGATAAGGACTAAATGAAAATGACCATTGGGACACAAAGTGCAAATGGATAAGATCTCTAAAAATAGGAAACTTCTTTATGGGGTACTATAGTTCAAATGGGGTGCTCTTATCCTTAGGCTTGGGACCTAGGGGAACAAGATTAACATGAGGAATATTGTCTAGTTGAGGTGGAATGATCATTCATAAGGTTTTAGATGACTGGTAATGAGAAATTAGGTGTCTAAAAGGGTCTTAAGACCATGTAAAAAGGACCTATGGATAGGGTGTCACAAAACACACTCAAAATACCAATTTGAACATTTTATATGACTACAGATGTAGTGTCAAAATCCTCAAGATATTTGGAACAAATTGAAGAGCATCTATGAAGGTGATGACAAGGTAAAGCAGGATAGGATACAAACATATAGAGGAATGTTTGAGAGTCTTAAAATGACTAAAGAAGAGAAGATTGTAGACCACCTTCTTAGGGTAGATGAAATAGCCAATATAATCAGAGGCCTTAGAGAAGAAATGAAAGAATCAATCAGTGTCAAAAAGGTCCTAATATCTTGGCCATCAAGGTATGATTCTAAAATCTCTACAATAGAGGAATCAAGAGATCTAGATAAGCTCATTGTAGATGAGTTGCATGAAACCTTCACTACTTATGAGATGAGAATGGGAAAAGTAGATACTCCTAAGAGAGAAGTTGCATTCAAAGCATCTAGGAAAGCAAAAGTAGAAGCATCTACATTTGGATCTAAGGAGACTAATGAAGTAGAAGCTAACTTTGTTAGAAGACTAAGGAGAGGATTTGGAAAGTATAGAGGTAAGTTACCCTTCAAATTATTTAACTATGGTAAAGTAGGACATTTTGATGCTAAATACCTTTATGAGAAAAAAGATAACTCTAAGCAAGAAGAGGATGGAAAAAGGATGAAACCCCACTATTATAAAAGGAGGAACTTATTTAAAAATATGAAAAGCTTGTATATAAGAGAAGATAGTGACTCATTAGATGATAGTGATAGCTCAGATGATGACCATTACTGTGCCTTTATGGCTGAAGGAAATGAATCCCTATTCATGGCATTAGAATCAACTTCTATAGAACTATATCAAGAAGAAATTGAAGACTCTGATGAAGAAGAGGCAGGATAAGTGGACCTATAGTGTGAAATCATCTGTGCTCTAGATGAGATTGATAGTCTAAGAAAAGAGAACTCAAGGTAGAAGAAGCTTGGATAAAAATAAATTAAAAAACTATCCAAAAGTCTTGAAAGATTTGATCAGATGATAATAAAGCTTAAGACTCAAGTTGAAGAGGATTAAATAATAGAATATGTAGTAAAAATTAAACTATAATTAAAATATGATGAGTGTATGAGGCTAGAAGTAGAGATAGTGGCTTTGAGAAAAGAGCTTGAAAAGGCTAAAGAACAAATAGTCAAAGGTCTAAAGCTAATAAGAGGATCATACATTCTTGATGAATTGATCAAATCTCAAAAGCCATCAAAAGTGAAATCTAGTCTTGGTTATGAAAAATGGAAAAGTCCCATGATGAGTACATCTATTAAGTTATATGACAAATTTAGAGCAGAAAAAGGATTAGGAGAAAAGAAGGATAATTCTTGCAAGGGAATAGAGACATATGCAAGCAATACTAATGTGAATAAGGATAAAGGAGAAAAGAAGACTAAGGAAAGTAAAAAAAATAATGAGTCCATCTCTGTAAACTCAAAGAGGATTTAGAAGACAAAGGCAACTGATGTAGATGGTTACACAAGGGTAAGAAACTTGAAGAAGTAAGAGTTGAGAAGAACTCCCCATCCTGCACAAAGAAAATCTATGACCAGGTATTCCTCATCCTTTTATGGTTATTGTTATAGTTGTAATCATTTTGGTCATAAATATAGTAATTTTATAGTAGTATCTTAAAATAAGACAAGATTTTTAAGCAAAAATCGATTTTTACCCTTGTTAGATACAAATTTAATGATCTATAATTGCAATAATTTTGGTCACATAGCTAAACATTGTATAAAAATCTTTATAAGATCAAAAGTATAGAGTAAGAATAAAATCATGCCTCCTAGTGTGAACAAAGGTTCACAAGTCTCTAAAAAAGAGAAAAGTAATCCCAATAGGACATATAAGAAACCAGAGCATGTATGTAAAGTGAAAGATCAATCCATGATTAATAATGCTATAAAGGTTGGAAAATATAAAGAGATCTTAATGGATTCACATGTTGAGAATGAGAATACCAAGCTCATAGAGAATTCCAAGGTGTTAACCAAGGATATTTCTAAGGTATGTATAGATTCAAGTAAACATCCTGCTATTATTATTCAACAATATTCTATGCCTAGTGATGATTCCAAGATGCAAGGAAGATTCATCATATGAATTGGTATGTCATGGATCCATATTGTCTTTGTGTATTGTTAATCCCATTAGAGAAGAAAATGATAACAATGTAATGGATGATCATGTTACTTATCTCAAGCCTAAGAAGAAGAAGAAGACTAGAAAACATAAGATGACTAAGGAGGAGAAGGAATATGAGGAGTTATGGGCAACTCCTAGTTTCACATTGTTTTAGAACATTGTGAAGTAAGGTGTCTCTATCTATGCTTCTTAAGAGACCCTCGTTAGTAGAGAATCAAGTGATGTATGCTATAGATGTGAACTCAAGTAGGTTATGATGATGACTTGATCAAACCAAGTCAATTGATGTGTATGCTATGTTTGCAGGGATAGATTGAGTGTTTCAATATGACATAATGAGATTGTTGGAGTACATATCATATCATATCATATCATATCATATCATATATATATATATATATATATATATATATATATATATGAATGGTCTTTAGATTCATTTGGAAAAAAGGTTCTAATGCAATAGACCCTTGACATTATGTATCTTAGGTTATGCAAAGAAGTTGGGTCACCAAACTCAATGATAATGTGTAAAATGATGATATACATGTGTTAGATTAAGTTGTGGTGTGATGTAAGTAGTCCCTTGATGCAAATATGGAGAATCAAGTTAGGGGGAGCTAACTAAGATAGCATGAATAGCTGAAGAAGATATGCATAGTGTAAGTGGAAGCTAGATTATTCAGTCTTTCAAGATCAAGAAGGCTCAGAGTAGAAGAGCTTTATAATTGGTCAGGTCCTAGGATTTGAAGATAAAAAGATACTGAGAGAGAGAAGGCTAGTAATCCTATATGGAAGATCCTACATCACATCACTAGATAGTAGTGATGGAGCATTAGTCCAAAGGAAGGATCATAAAATACTTGTTGATCCCTAGAAGAAGAGAAAAGGTAACTCAGGTATTTATATTTTACAATCTCTAATGAGTTGATGGTTTTAGTTTCTTAGACAAAATCTTTTACCTAATAAATGGGGAGAACACTTTAGACAAATAGTGAGAAGGATTCCATTTACCATTGATGTCAAAGGGGGAGAAAAAAGACAAATGATCTTTACAAAAGTTTGGAGAAAAAAGTGCAAATGTAAAAATAAAGAAGTAGAGCAAGTGTCTATGTTGAGTATTAGGCAAATGTGCCATTGCCAAAGGGGAAGAAAGTTTGGTATGAATAGCTTTAGTTCATACCTATTATAATACAATGCAAGAAATGCTAGAGAAGGAGATGAATTTTGAATAATTAAAGCATTAAGTTTGCCATCAATGACAAAGGGGGATATTGTTGGCAATTTGATTGTCATTGATGTTAAAAGGGAAATTATGGATGCCATTGATGCTCATGGATGAGTATGGTGATTTGATTATGTGTAAGGAATCATATCAGAGGTTAGGATGATTGGAGTGCTTATGTATATGAGTGTAATTCATTTGGTTCCTCATATTTTTCATCTAAACATTTTGGGTCTATAGAGGAAAATTTGAGTAGGTAGTTTACTTATGTCACCATTACCACATGTAGATGAGTATAGAGGAGTTGGTCATATGGTTGTGATCACATTAGAACCTAGTTGTTATACACTAGATTTGAATCCATAAGATGAAGTGCAGTTGAATTTATGAGGATACAAAGTTGGCTACTAGGATAAAAATCACTAAGTTTTTATACCTAGCCAAATTTACAAAAGGGGCTAAATAGATCTAAGTAAGCATATTGATGAGGTCATAATTTTCACACATGGAGGTGTTAAGATAAAATAATCACATTGGTCTATTCATTTTTGTGCCTAGTTTATATGCCTTAAATCTTCGGTCACATGATGTAACGTGATAAAAGATATGCTTGAGCAAAGTAGGGCTCAAAGGCATTTTGATAGTGTTTTCCAACACTTAGTCAAATTTGCAAGTTACAAAAAAAAGCCGAGAAGGCATTTTTATGATGTCATAGATTACACGTATGAAAGCTTTAGGATCAAATGGATAGAATCCCCTATGTAATAATATTATATGCACTAAATTACAGTGCATGAGATTAACTATGACAAGAATTATGCAAGGACAAAGTTGGCCTTCCCAGAGAGTTCTAGGCATAACTAGCTCTGTGGCAGAATAATCTAAGTGATCAAATTAATGAAATTATATCTTGTATGTGCAAAATATTTAAAAATAAATGAGCATATGGGTTTGTTCATTTTCATTCCTAGTTTGTATGGTTCAAATTTTAGACCAAGAAATTGAGTGAAGTAAAAGATATGAAGGTGCAAAGTTAGCCTTTTAGGGATAATTGAGATGGTCCCCATACTTAGAAAAATATGCACAAGGTAAAGTTAGATCTAGTTGTAAGATAAATGGTTCACATTTAATCATAAATTAGAGATATAATGGACCATGATAAATTCAAATTTTCAAAAGGAGCTCTGAGTGAATACGCAAGTGACAAGTGTCACACTCACAGAGCTTATCAGACAGAGATCCAATGAGTGTAAGCTTGCTAGAGTTAATGACAGAGCTTGTTAAAAGATATGATGGTGAGTGGGTAATCATGAAAAGGAGATCCAATAGAGAGAATGGACTCAAATTTTATAAAGTGATCAATGTTTATAAACACAATGATAAGTTAAAGATAGAGTTGGTTTGAGAAGATCGATGGAGTGAAAGTGATCCAAAGATGCAAGAAGTAGTGAGATGATGTCAAAGTGTATAAGTTTAATGACCATTTCAAGATAAAGTTATGCATCTTTAGAGATCCAACATCATGTGGGAGATAGGATTTGGAGATCGATGGACAAGTTTTAAAGAGTGAAACATTAAAGTTCAGCAGTGTAAAAATGTCTGATGGAGCGAGAGAGCTTAGAGATGGAAAAAAGAAAGAGATCAAAGGAAATTATTTAAAGTGTTTAAACTCCAATAGTTTAGTGGAGAAACATGTAAGAGCATACAAGAACTTGTGTATAATCTCTATATCTTGACACATACAATGAGATTGATTGATCCAATTGATCAAATCTACATTAAAGAGCCTATGCATTAGAACTTGAGTCTAACAGATGCTATAGATAGTAAAGAGACCTAAAATTATGATGTGATGCATGGAATCGAGATGTGGAGAAACTTATAATTCAAGTCATAATGAACTAAAGTCCAGAATTGGTATGATATGTTATAGTCTGAGTGTGAACACAAAAAAGAAGCAAACCCTATATCAAATGCTTATATATATGACATTTAGGAGATTATCAGAGGTTGCTATTGTTGAAGTTAGATCCATTCAGATAGTGTCAAATATAAAATATATAGACATGGAATCAAAGGGGTAGAGAGGAAGAAAGGCACATAGAGATAATGTGCAGAGAATGAGCAGTTACAGATTAGACTTGTAACCAAGAATAGAGTTTGATTTATTTATTAATCAATGCTATAATTTAGAGTTGTATCTCCATAGATATGATTGGTTGGTGACATTAGATTAGCTGAGTTAGTTCTAAGTTATGGGATTGGTGTCTCCTTAGGGTTAGTGCCCTTAAACATTATAACCAGTGAGGTTAAGCTGAGTTAGTGCTTAGTTAGGGAGTTAGTGTTCTTAAACTAGGAGATTGGTTTCTCCTTAGGATTGGTGTCCTTAAATGTAACCATTGAGGTTTTCCTAGTGAGGCTTGTAACTAGTGAGATTTTGCCAAGTGAGGCATTGACTATGAGGCTAGATTAGAATAGTAGATTTTATCAACTATTCTCACCATGGTTTTTCAATTTATGTTTTCCATGTATAAATATAGTGTCATGTGTATTTGTGTGTGTATGTGATCTCTAAATTTATATTTTAATCTACATATGCTTTTTAATTTGCTTTAAAAGGATTAAGGACTGGTTTTAGTTGATCTACTGATTCACCCCCTATTAGTATATAGTTGTGTTCCAATAGTATATTGTCTTAGCCTCCATGGGAATATTAAAACCAATGATTAAGTCGTCTAAAAAGGTTTTTCACCCTACAAGGCTAGTCTAGTATAATACTCATCCTATGATCATCATCCTCATAATTTACCACACATCCTCTAGAGTAACAAAGGCCTCTATAGTGGGTTGATGAAACATCAACATCTTTGAGTGCCATCTCTCAGCCAATGTAATAAAGTAAGATCTATCTACCTTAATTTTGGCATGTAAGTGACTTGTAGTAGGCCCAGACTCTCCAAGAACATGCACATCTCCTTAGTACAAATCTATCTCATCTACAAGCAATGTGAGTGATGCTCATGTGTAATCAAAACAACAAGCTACTCCTATATATAGACAAGTTAGCACAGATCACTAATATTATAAAAAATCAAACCCAATATATTATTCATGACAAAAATAACTTTTTAATCATCTAATCTATTATATGCCTAGATTAATTGACACATTTCTCTTTTGTATGAGCCTACACTTTTTATCTAAGACCAATTTTCAACTTTCCTATATTTTTATCATTTATTAGGACATTTCACTATTTTATTCATGTTTCCCACTCATTTTGGAATTTTCATCGATTTCTTAAAAAATTTCTCCTTTAAAATTTTACTAAATCGATGTTACCCTTTTAAAACTAGACCTAAATGGCATTTTAACATTTTCTATGAAACCACTAGTTTTAGGTGTTTCCACTGATTCCATGGTGTTTTCACTATTTTCTCTAGTGATTTTGGAATTATTGAAAGAAAAAGTATTAATTCATTTTGTAAAAAAAATGGTAAATTCACCATTTTTCTAACTACACCTAGCCAAAAATGCTATTAAATGCAAAATTTCACTAAGGAACTTACTTACTAGTTGTACATCCTATGGTGGTCACCTATACTATTGAACCTAGTTGCTAAGATGCCTCTATCACTCACATGGAGCCATTTTTCATTTAAAACTTCAACACAAAATCAAAGCTAAAATATTTAATAGGGGAGGGTGACAATGATTGGAATTTACCCCCAGGGGTGAATATATAGCTTGAAATTTGAATTTTTACCCCCTTTGCTCCCCATTTTCATTATGTTCTTCAAAGGTCCAATTTTGGCTCTATTGATCATTATTCATCCCATTTTATTAGACCTTCCTTTTAATTTATTCATTTAGAGGGCCCATTAATTTTAAATCATTCTCTAATCATTCTCTTGAAGGGGCATCCATGGTTTATCAAGTGCCCACTTGGGCATTAATCTGAGTCCATTGGCCCATAAATTTAACAAAGCATGAACACATAATTATTCAGACATTATCAAATTTATTTTTAATTATTTGAAAATAAATTATTGTTTCTTATCTCTCACAATACCTTCTCAAACAAGGGTAAAATGTAGACACTTCATTTTCTTCAGTTCTATGTTTAAACTACAATTGGAATGATTTTTTGTAATAACACATGAATTTAATTATAAATCATTATTTGATCCAAATCATGCATAAAATTATCAATTTAATTTGAAATTATAGTAACACATCCCTAATTAGGGCAATGTATTGTATTGTGACACTGATTTTGATAGAAGCATCCTAAATCTAATCAACTGTTTACAAATATTATAGATCGATAATTAAATAAACATTCGATTAATTAAAAAAACATTTCAAGTTTCACATTATTATAATTATTTATTAATCCTACTTAATCAATCCTAATATACTTTTAATAGAGAATTACATAGATTTTGGAATTTTCCTATTTTCCTAAATTCGAAATTGGAATATTGCCTCACAAATGGATGACATTATTAAGCAAAGTGTGAAATAAAGCAAGGGTTATGACATTTATTACACATCACTTACACCATAACTATAATTTCTTACACCCCTCTTACATACTCCAAATTTCCATTAATGGAATCTCTTACATTAACAACCTCCCATACTAATGAGGGTGAAGATTTATTCTCAACCCTCCATCTTGAGATGAGAATAATGATTCACAATTATTTATAAATTCAAGCCTCATCCCTCATATTTCATAATCCCTCTTGAATTAAACTTATTATGCCAAAATCATATTAGAGCTTCATAATTATCTTGTCATTGTCAAACCAAATCAAGTGTATACAAGGGGAAATGTTTCCCATGTTTGGAGTCAATATTTCCAAAGATATCTAGTCCACAAGTGGATCATAATACTATTTGAACCAGCAAGAAAAGGAGTCTCCAAGGAAGGTATAATGTGTTTGTTTGCTTTATAATTGATTAACCTCTTGTTTGACCTTACTCAATCCTAGTGGATAGGTTTAAAATGTTAAGTTCATGTAAGCATTTTTGGTTTATTCACTAACAATGAAATAACCCTCTTTTTATTTATATTCTAAACATAACACATCATGGTTAGAAACTTAAATCCAAATGTGTTAGTAGGCGTCTCAAATTTACCAAAGGAAACATCTATTTCTTGATGGAATGAAGAAGTACATGGAGTGATTACTTTTCATACCTTAGTCATAATTTGTGTATCTTTAGTAGAGGATGGTATCCTTGGCATGGTATAATCTTCTCTCTTCCTCTCTCCTTCACCATCATATTGTTACTTTTCTAACATATCTTCCTTGGTTTGTAACTTATGTTGCAACTCTTCATTAATACCTATGAGAAATTTTTCATGGCTCATCAATCTCTCTTGTAGCTCTTGATTCTCATCTTTTAAGTGCCACCACATCTTTATTAATTCAAAATTTTCCTCTCAAAATTTTAATTTTATATATTCAATCTCTTGAAGCATTTCGCTCTTCAAATATTTTTCCCATGGTTGAAAATTTGCAACCAAGAAATATTTACTTCCTTGTCAATAAACAAAAACACAAAATTATATATCACAATGTAGAAAATGTCTTATCAAACCATTTAAACAAAAAATTAAACCCTAATATTGTACCATATTATCCTTAAAATAGATTTAAAATACACTTAGGCTCCACCAAAGTAAATCATTTCAAGATAATGGGTTATCCTCAAGTTCTATGTCATAGAACAACGTAAAAAATGTTGTTTTAAGATATATCCCAACTCTTATGACTATCATCTACAACATAAAAGATAATATTTAACCCTTCACATGAAATTTATACATTATACATCCATTACATATATTAATTCACACTTTAAACATGTTACTTCTCCATACATGAATGAAATTGAAATGCTTTCATAGATATGCAATACTAAGGTGAAGTTATTTCACCTTATGAATAAGTAATATGATTATGATATATGATTATTGAGATATCATAAGTGTTTTTTATATTAAATTAGTTTCAAATAATTAATATTTTCAAAAAAATAAACAAAAACATCAAAAAGAGAGATAAAAGAAGACATACATTGGAGAAACTCAATATGAGAAAACTCCAAGAAGAGTGAAGTTATGCTTCCCCATCTCCACTATGTTCTCTAGTTTACAAGTTTTTTCCTTCTTTAGATTACAAAGACTCTAACATCATGGGATCCTATATGATTAATTATCTCTACAATGTTTAATATAAGACTATCCTTTTAATGAATAAATACTATTGAACTCAACTATCTCAGTACTATCATCTTCAACACTACCAAATGCATGGAACATTATGGTGATGATGGAATAACTAAATTAATTCCTTTGATTTAATTATTTTATACCTTATATTAACTCTAAAGGCTCATATATATGCACAAAAACATCCCTTAATCTTGAACAAGAAGCCCGAGAGTTAATATTTGAAACCAAAATGCCTCCATGTCCATTCAACTTATCATGCTTATAAAATCACTAAAATATGCAAACCAAAGCCACCACAATAGTTGAAAACAACCCAATAATGATTATAAATATATAAAAGTGATTGATAAATAGTTGGATTAGTTTTAAAAACCACTGATATATGCATACCAATAGTTTTGCAACCATGAAAAGTTCTCTAACTTCTACAGGCCATAACTTTTTCATACAAATTGAAAATCACATGCTATTTTTTTGAAATTATATGATGCTTTGAGAATAATCCAAATATGTAGTATAAAGGTATTTTTTATGCCAAACATATTTTATTTAATCCCTACACTAAAAATTATTTATTTTTAGGGCTTGACAAGTTGTGAATGCCCCTGTTCAATAGTCAGTTGTCTTACATTAACATACTTCTATGAAAATATAAGATTCTAGAGTAATTTTGAGAATATAAGTTTTTCTATTAAAAACATATTAATAGGAACTATTGTCTAAAAAACAAAAATGTTTATAATTTCTATAAAGTCATTTTTAACGAAGGAAAAAAATCCCATTATATAAATAAATTGTATAAAAAATTACATTACTGGTCATTATAAAAAAGAACTCAGACATAATAACTGAGATTTTGGATTCATATCTTCCATTTATTCATTAATGTGTAAATAATTATAACTATAATAATCCCTATTAGTATACACATGCCTAAGAATCTATGAGGCTAAGGTAAAATAACCCTATAAAATGAAGAAGCTTCAGGGAATGAACACCATTCAAAATAAAGAGAAGTAAGGAAAAGAATGTAAGCATACATGGAAAATTGTCCTCACCATTATCACTATATGAAAAATGAACTTCAAAAAAAAGAAAGAGAAGATTTTTCTAACCTTTCACAATTTATTCAATGGTGAAAAATATTTGTGTTATGTGGCATAGGGGTGGAAGCATGGCTAAGCTTCCCCTTCTTTCTTTCTTCTTCTATGTGCGAACATTTTATTTGAGAGGATAAATGAATTTTTATATGCCTAGATCTGATTTTATTAAAAAAAAACTTGGTATTTATTTAGGATAGATAGATTTAATGGATGATATCTATTAGCTCTAACATTTGGGACCTGAAGTCCCTTTAAGTCCTAACTTTTTAACTTAATCAGAACTTATTAGTTACAAGGTTAATTATATGTGGTAATGTTTTATTATATGGCATGATTAACTTGTTAATGTCTTGATTATTATTTACACAAGTTATTTCATATGTATTTAATTAATGACACTTGGAAAATTAATTATCAATTATTACTTTGGCTAATTGGAAAAAAAATATTTATTAGATAAAATCAAATTTGTATTTTAAGTAGAGTAAGAATGAGACATTATATTAAACATGCTCATTATTCTCTTTTATCATCACTTAGTCCCAAATCCAATGTATGGTGTTTTTATATTATTATGATATTAATAAACATTTGTGATGTCATGTATTATGAAAATGAGACCTTTTAATGCATTATATTGTTGATGCATTTTATATAAAATAAAAAATCACATTTTAGTCCATTTTAACCTAATGTGATGATTAAGTGTTTTTAGTGTCACATATATGGTGGACATGGATGTATTAATGTGGAAAACAATCAACAAGTGGATGGAAAAAATAAAAAATGTTGATTGGTAAAGGAGGGTAGTCTATGGTTGACCCTATCACTAGAAAAATAAGATGAAAGTGGATGAAAATATCCAAATGTACCTAAAATGATGGAAGGGAACATAATAGAATTAATACCAATAAAACTTGTTTGTGATCATGAAGCTCAAAAACCAATTTACTTGAGTAGTATGATGCAGGGGCATCTAGGTACAAAATACAATCTTGCATCCACCAAAAACATGAAGGAGTGTGATTAGTTCTAAGTGTGTTTTATATTTTATCGTGGTATGATTTTATCCAAGGGAAACATAAACACTCAAAAAAATTGAGGTAAATAAGTACATTAGAGAGGATCGATGTCATTTTTTCAATCGATTTAGTTGAGTTCTTTGACTGATCATTCAGAAAGTGGTTACATCCATTAAAGACCTAAAAGTGATAGGTTTCAATGCATAGTAAAAAACATTATGTGGCATATATCAAAAGGAAGATGTGATTGCATATTTGGATTCTTATTTAAAAGTTATTAATTTATTTAAAAGCATCTCATGATAATTTTGTATGCAAACAATATGGCCTATAGTAGTTGCAATATTTTGCATAGTAACAGAACTACTAACGCAATTTACAATCTTAAGTGGTAGTTTTGTAACCACCAGTTTATAATCCTTATCATAGGCATATATTCTCACATAGTAATATATGACATATATGGTAGTTTCTTCATATTCTCACATTGCCTACTCTTTAGGAAGGTACATACGTAACATTGGTGTGACACACTTTGCATGAAAAATGTTCTGATGGAATATTTATTAGTTTATAGAGGGGGTCGAGTTAGGATCAAACTATATTTGCCATGCTATATAGTTAATATAATATTAGTCACATGTCATGATATTATTGAAATAATGATATGTAGGTAATATTATGTTGAGATTTATGTTTTGTGTAATAAAATAGTGCAATGAAATAATGTGCATATTATCATTGTCACATTTTAGTAAAAAATGGTATAAAGTCATTCATACTTTTTAAAATAATTTGAATTATTTAATTCATACATTTTGTTAAATAATGTGCATATCATCATTAAGACATTTTGTCAAAAAAATGGAATACTATTATCCAAACATTGTGTTAAAATAATTGGCATATTATCACCTAAACATTTTTTTCAAACAATCAGCATAAATTTTTAATTTCTACATTTTAGGTGGCATATTATATCTCATAAGTCAAGAATATGAAATAAAATTTCAAGAAGTTAAAACCAATCATTCAATTAATAACACAATATCAATGAACTAAACCCTACATATACATATGTGATTTTGTCAAACTAGAAAATGCATATGAACACATACCCACAATCAAAATATATAACAATTGTTCACCTCTTAAAATTTATCTCATAGATCATTATCTATCTCTATAGAAATCTCCAAATACTAATAAATCTCCAAAGTTGTTAAAAAACTCAATCTAATCCATAAAATATGTGAAATTCATTTCAATGTGATGAGCACATTGAAATGTGCATTTTGTGATTCCAAATCTATTTTAATGTGAAGAATAGAGAATTTTACAAGTAGCTTTTGTGTTTTGTATTACATGTTAAATGACCTTGAAATTTTATTTTCACTATGTTATATGCCCTCTCTTTATTGAGGGCATCCAACATGATTACTAATATATTATCCATCAGAGCCTCAGTTGGTTTGTCCCTCAAATGTTCACAAATTTTTTGTTAGATCACAAAATGATGGAATAAAGTTAAAAATTAACGAAAACATTGCACTTTTTGATATAACATCCAACTAAAATAGATTAGGATGTAGTAGTGGATGTTATAGAAACTGGAAGAAGGCACATTATTGATGAATTTATTCACTTTCCTAAAATCACATCAAATTTGTACTTGAATTAGTTTCTAGTTTAATTTATGTATTCTAAAAATGTTTTTTATAATTAATACATTCTTTTGGATATAAATTCATAGGGTTAAGGAACTGATAAAGACCAAATAATGTCATGGGTCTTTTAGCTATCAACATACATGTGGTGGCATACTTCCTGCATCACATTAGTTTATTGTTATTGTTATTATTGTTGTTGTTGTTGTTGTTGTTGTTATTATTATTATTATTATTATTATTATTATTATTGTTATTATTATTATTGGTAAAAGATGGGTTTTTTTAGCTAAGTAATCATACCCTAGAAATGAAACAAGCAACAAAGGCCTAACAACCTAAGGTTTACAATAAGATTAGCTGTAGTAAAACCATCTAATCCTAAAAAAAGCAACAATAGCCTAAAAAGTTATGATTTTCAACAAGATTAGGTATACTACAAAACTAAGCAAATAAATAACTAAATCAAAATAAAGAAATAATTGAGTCACAATGAAATAAAGGAATCAAAATATTACCAACTAAGCTCATCTTCAAAGGGTTTTGACCAGGATCCCTCAAACCTATTTGAAATAATTCCTCTGAGTAGGGAAAACAAATCCAACTTGTGAAACACCAATTGAAGTTCAACAGAGCAAATGTACCAACCAAGTATCCATCATGAAACAAAATCCAATATTGACTAAATAAAAATCAACCTAACCAATGTTTGAATCTAGGGGCTTTGATTAAGCTGATAACATAGAACTGGTCTTCAACCTATGGGACCAAAACATAAATAAGGGTTTTAAACTAGACCCTAAAACCAAAAAATATAAATCCATACCAACCATAGCTATCAATAGCAAAGTCATGTTGATCGTAGCACAAGGGGCTAATAGACCAGGGCAGTGCTCCCCAATCCACTTATTGAAAGGTGTAGAGTGACCCAAATATAATACCTACTTCATGGAGTAGACTCAAGTTGGATTTATATCTTAAATTCCCTTCAAACAACCCTCCATGATTCAATCATTATGAGGAAAATCCTTAAAAGAATGTTCCACCAATATTGGTAGTTTTCCCATCTTACTACCCCTTACCATAAGGTAACATGCAACCATACCTAAAAAACATAATCCCTAATAGGTTTATGGGTTTATACACTAAAAAAATAGGCCTTATCACCTAAAAGGATCAAATAAAAACACAACCTTACCATGTAAAAAAACCAAACAGGGGCTCCTCCACCCATGATATGATCTTTCCCCTCCAGGAAGCTCAAAATTCTAGCCTAAACAGCTTTGACTGTTTTATGGGATAAAATAATATTTTTAATTAATGACATTCTCAAACATCCAAATAATATTTGGGTCTAAACTCTCCAATATTTTAACATATACTAACCATTGGGAGTGTAGATCTCCAAAATCCTTCCATAAAAAAGAATGTTAGGAACCCAATTCCCTCTCCACTCACTTCTTGAAGCCTTAGGCATAGCAAGATAAGACCCAAGTCATCACCAAAAAAATATCCTCTTATGGATCAAATTTAAGTCTAGATCTAGGTTGTTAGAGTTTCCTTCCTCCTGAGATCGAGTCCTTGAATTTTATCACCCTTGCTCAATTTTGAAACCCTTCCCTCCACTCCTTTCTCTCATCGAGCTCTTTTTTGTATGTTTCCCATGCATCACATTAGTTCTAAAAAATATTAGTGATAAATCACATATCTAATTAAAAATAATAAAATTAATATTCCAAGCCATCTTTTAAAGTTAAAATAGTTATTGAAGCAATATAAATTTACCCTCTAATATCCTTATTCAATAGAGCCTTCAACTAGTCTTTCTAATGAATCACAAAGTTATCTATAAAATCCAAAACCGATCTTATCTAACTCTTCATACATGATCTTGCAAAAGAATAAAAAATTTATCCATTTAATCATGAATATATAAAGTTATACAATACACCTCAATAATTTTTATTACACACTGAACTTCCCAACATTATCTATCATACACTCAAATCATGTAATAGGAGCCATATAAACCTTCTTCTCAAACTTTCATCTCTATTAAGCATCCCAAATACAATGCTTTTGATTACTTGACAAGGTTGAAGAAAGAACAAGGACAAAAGATCACACACTAGAATCCTCTCAAGATTATACAATGTAAATGAGATCTCTTGTATGATAGGGAAATATGGTCAGCAATATAAGCATAATCTAATATATGAAATGGATTTGCAACATACATACAAATTAGTTGTCCTATAAAGCAGGGCAAACAATTAAATCAAGAGTTATTTTTAAAAGGGGGATCAAGGATATAACTAGGCAGTCTATGTAAGTAACTGTTGAACAAAGACAACTTAGATCCAAGATGTAGAAGTTGTAATCTAAAGATAGATAAATTTTATTATGTGGTAACCAAGAGGTGTCTAGACAAAGGGTTGTAATTAAGAGGTATCTAACTAATGATATATTATCATATAAAGATAACACAAGCTAAGATAAGTATGGAGAAAAATACAAACAAAACTACACTAATATATACATGTAAATAAAATAAAATAAAATAAAGAGTTTACACACACACACACACACACACACACACACACACACACACACATTGGGTTTATATTTAGTGTGTCAATCTCCCCTTGGCTCAAGTGGAACTTTATGAAATATGTACGTGCAAACTCAAATGGCAAGGATGAAGACCTAATTATCCTTAATTATGAAATATAAATACTACATGTACCTATCTATTTCAACTTCCTTTTAATTAATTTCAAAGATCTTGACCAAGATTAGACCTTCAAAAGAGATAGCTCCTACATTTTAATTCCTCTTCTTCTACTAAAATCAAGTTTCTAATCAAGACTAGAGTAAAATTATGTGTTTATTATAAAAATGATATTTGGGAGCCCTATATATATGGATCAAAATCATAAAAGTGACCTATCAAGTATGCTAATGAACTCAATCTAGATCAATCTAAATAATAATTTGGAGAGAAAATGATACTATGCCAGTCATATTGGTATATTACAAAGAGGTAAAAAACTATATCAAGTAAGATCAATATAGTTGGAAAGGAATAATGGCATGAAAAAGACTTCATCAATCATGAATTATATAGTTGTTGACACATGGGCCAAAATATAATAAACTCAACCTTGATCGAGTAAGTTGTGAAAAAACTTGAAATGACACATAATAGGCAAAAAAGAGAAAAAGTACCAAAGGAGGTTAGAATGATTGGATAACAATATAATGAGTGTAAACAAGTATGATAGGAAATCATATAACAACAATATCTCATAAATTACCATGATTTAGCCCAACCATGATCCTAATGCACTCTTTATGACATGCACTCAAGGAGAAATATGTGTCGTTGAGTCCTACAAAAGAAACTATCAGTGAATAATAAAGTATAGATATATATACCTCTCATATTTACTTCTTAAGTTACTAAAACTATAATAATAGATTTAAACATAAGTCCTTTTAATTATTTACACTAAGAACTAAAAAATGCATATTGTAATTTACAGTCTAAGCATTCCTTACTGTATAACTCCCCAAAACCTTTTTTACAGGTGAAATCCACCAATGCATTGAGAGATGCTAAAAAGGATGGTATAAAAAATTTAAAAATAGAGAGAAAAAATGGTTTTTGTATCCTTATCTTTAAAAAAAAATGAAATGGGTGAATATATAAAGTTAGAGGACCAACCAAATTTTAACTAACCTCTATTAGTTATCAAATGTACCCTCAATTGTGATAAACTTTTATAAAAAAAGGATATTTTATTTTAATATTACAATAAAGGAATATAATTATAGAGGTTGTTTACCATATTTTATAAAGATTCTTATAAAATATTAACTTAGATAATTATGCAATCCAAATGGGAATAAAATTTTACACCTCCTTGAATAATATATAAGCTAAATAGAAAAATAAGGGGCTCATACACCACCTTAAAGGTACAAGGTCAAAATTGATGGGGATTAATGTTGTACACCACCTTGAAATAAATGACGTATGTAGAATAAGTATTTCCATTTGAAATGCTTGCATAAAGGGGAATCATACACTCAAATCAATCTTTCTTAGTAGTGACCTTAAAAAATTATTTTGGATACATATTTATAAGATATGGAAATTATATCATGCATTTGCGTTTTAATAGTATACACAATTGATTATAAAGTCATTTATATTTTAACACTAGTGGATTCAAAGAAATTTTTGTATGACAATTTTTTTTAATTACATAGTTATTTCTATGTGCTTAATTTCACTTCCTTTATCCATCAGAGTTTGTACTCATGGAATATATTTATTTGTCAATATTAATAATCCCTTTTCAAAGTGGAAATAATCTTAAAGACTGTGCTTACCTTTATTTGTTTAATAGTAGGTTATTTTTACTGATGATGTGAGAGCATGATAATAAATTAACATGATATTACATGTTCGAGATGACCTTTATGAACATTATGTTGTATTTTGAGAGGCCCAGGTTTAAAATTACCTTGAGATGCCCATGAGATCAATGTTTGATTAATGACATGAGACCTTGTAGAGGCCATAACTTTGTCATTAAAATATTGTATTGAATATCCTTTTCTTAAAATCATATAAATTTTCATGAGGAATATAAAGGTACCATTAAATTCTAAACTAGGTGAGATATCACCCAGGGGATCCCTAGCTAAAGAAGACAATGTGGTATCATAGCAACAATACCTTGTTGAGACCATAACTTCTTCTAGACTCCAATTCAAGTGTCATTTTTAAAAATTAGATAAATTATTATGAGGAACCTAAATGTACCATTAGATTCAAATTTGGGGGTATATCCCTAGTTGAAGTAGGCAATGCGATATTAAGACATTGATATCTTGCCTGGACCATAACTTCTTTTGGACTCTAATTCTAGCATCCTTTTTTTCTTGAATTTTTAAAGATGAATCCAATGGTGGGTTCAAGTCCATTGTATAAGGTATCATATAGGGAAAATATTTTGGAACATATTAGGGTGATATTGAAGTTGATAAGGATGAATAAATTGATTGATCATTATGCCAACACTTCTATGTAAAAAGTTGTTTGGTTTCACGTGAGAAACAACATGTGGATATATTTGTGGTCTAGAAAAAAAATACTCATAGGGAATAGATAATGGTTCATCTTGTAAAACATTAGATGGATATCAAAATGATCCATTTTATGGCATCAAGGCAATGAGATATTTTTGGGTTATGTATGAGATAATTAACACATCTCTGTCATGCACAAAATCTACATCTAAGAAAATAAGTAAAATGTGGTAATTTTTTTATTAAAATGTATTTACATTTAATTATACATTGTTGACTAGTAATGATTCACAAGGTGAATATGATATTGTACTAAATTAAATTTAAATTTTAGTATGTTATGGAAATGTTTCCTTATAGATACACATAAGAAACAACCAATCGACTTCTAAAAATAGTGGAACATTAGATTATTTGTGAATCATTTGAAGGTGGTTCAATTTAATTTCTTTATATTTATTAGCTCATAAGTCCAAAATAAATTATGTTTTGTTCAACTCTTCCATTTGAAATTTAAGCACAATCATGTGGATTCTTGTTTCATATATCAAGGGTTAATGGTAATGTAAGTTTGTAATACATATCTACACCCCAAAATACATTTTCTTTAATTTACACAATTAACATTCATTCTATTTGATCCCTTAAATTTAGTTTGGAAAAAATATATCATAAGTTAGTTACACAAAATAGTTCAACCCCATTTATATTATTGAAAAGAAACATACTAACATTAAAAGATATCAAAAGAAATCTTAGCAAAAATTTCCCTTTTTAACAATCTTTACCCTTTCAGAAATCTAGTAATTACCTTAAGGAAATTCAATTCACGTTATATTCAAGATAAACAATAATAAAAATAGGTTAGAATTCACATGGATAGGATTGACACACCACAAAAATTGTAAGTTTTCTTAGTTAAAATCACATAAAGGTTATCAACATCATCTTGATATGCATGGAAGTAAAGTCATTAATACTATGATTAATATTTCACACAATGTCTTATTTAAATTCAATAATTGTGATCCTAGCAAAAGAATCCTAGCATAAATTGAGGATTGACATTAGCCTTAATTTACTCTAAGACTTAGGACCTGATGGCTCCACATATTTGGGTAGCCTACGTATATGATCCTTGGAATCATGGTCATACGTACTTCTCCTTGAACTTATGAAAAGTATCCTCCATGAGATGTCATCAATGACATGGATTAGCAATCTAATCCAACAAGGGAAGAAACTATCTTAAATTAAGTGTGCTTTTATAAGATGTTGTCATAAACACTCAAGACTAAACCACGCACTCATAATAATCATTTATCATAAAATAACTTGACATAATAAAGTGTATATGCTTACCTAAAGGTACTATCATGTAAGAGCACATACGAGTATCAAAGGATATGTAAAGTAACCTATTTTATTTTGACCTAACTAAATTATAAGTTTTAATGATATGAAAATCACACTACTCAAATAAACACCATTTCTCAAGAGTGTGTATGTAGCAAGGTCAAGTTAGATTATCTAAAATCATGAAAAAGAGGTAAAAATAGGTCACCACCTAACTAATAATTAGAATCACACTTATTAATCATCCACACATACTAATAAGTTAGTAAACATGATATAATGTTAAACACATAAAGAAGGACACCTTAAGGTTAATGATTAGAACTTACACTAAGGATAATATCCCTAAGGGTTAGTAATTAGTGTTTGTGCTAGAAATAACACCTAATGAGTTAGTTATTACTCATTTTTCTCACTTCCTTAGTTGCCTACATATTTGATATGACCACCTTCAAAAATAGAATCAGGGCTTGTTATAGTTCACTTGTTACCAAAGTGAGTGTTAATTATGTTGTAAATGCAACTTACCTTCACCACTCGACATTGAAATTAAGGTTAACATAGTTACCCTTGAGGGTAATATTTGTACCACTAAATTTCCTATGCACAGTAAGGTACTACCAAGAGGTAATATGAGATAGTCTAGTATGTGGAAGAAAGTTTATAGAATTAGAAAAGAAATAACTAGCGCAATAACTAAAAGAAGCCAAATTTAGGATAATTTAATTTAATTAGGGTTTTAAAAGTGTTTATGATACTAAAAAGAGTTTATTATAGTAATTTATTACTTTACAATAGGTCAAACATAACTAGACACCACCACAATAGGACAGTAGCCTTAACACATCTATTCCTACCCAGGGAAAAGGCTAGATAAATGATATCTAAAACCATAACCTAAGAAGGCTAATGGATTATATATATATATATATATATATATATATATATATATATATATATATATATATATATATATATATATATATATATATATATATATATATATACCTTACATTTAATATCAATGAAAATATATAAAATAATCTCTATATTATACCTAGGAAGGGAACACTTAAAGATCATGGCAAGAAAAATATTAGTTTTGAACCTTAATTTTAACCTAGTTTTTTGTTTTACAAAATGGGTTAGGAAAAGCCTTGAAATAAATTTGTAGAAGAATAAAAATATATGTATAATGGTTTGCACAATTTTAATAATCTAGATGGAGTAAGTTTTCATCATTAAATAATTTTTATATGAGATTCAATGGGATAATTACATATCCTTTTGAAGAGGTTTTAACAAGAAAAAAAATTTATAGCAAATTTCCTTTTGCATAACTTATTCAAAAACCATCCAAATTTAATTGAATTTTTCAAGAATATATTTACTTATTTATTTAACCAATAGTTTATTTCCATTTTAAATGCATTTTAGTTATTAGGTTTGATAAATTTAACTTTTATGTATTTAATTTAGTTGGAAAAAAGGAAAAGTACTAATTTTTTTAATTTATGCAAACATCTTCCAAAATTAGCCAAAAATATTCGTTATAGTTGGAAACAAAAATTATTGAATTGACATTTCACATCCAAAAAAATATGGTCCAACTCTTAGATTTGAAATATATAGATACACACACATAAGTAAGACATACATACATACATATATACATAAATATGTGTGTGTGTGTGTGTGTGTGTGTGTGTGTGTGTGTGTGTGTGTGTGTGTGTGTGTGTGTGTGTGTGTGTGTGTGTGTGTGTGTGTGTGTGTGTGTGTGTGTGTGTATTTAATCTCTTTGATTGAGAGAGATTAAAAAGTCTTTGCTTCAATGGTTTATGGTGAATATGAATTTTGATCAGAACACTAATGAGTTTTAATTTAAAATGACTTATTTGAGTTGAAGGTTTTGGCTAGTAATTTCTTTCCATTTTAAATGTATTTTAGTTATTAGGTTTGACAAATTTAAATTTTTTGTATTTAATTTAGTTGGAAACAAGGAAAAGAACATTTTTTAGTTTTTGCAAACATATTCCAAAATCAACCAAAAATACTCATTATAGTTAGAAACAAAAATTATTTATTTATTGCATTGACATTTCACATCAAAAAAAATTTGGTCTAACGCTCATATTTGAGACACACACACACACACACACACACACACACACACACACACACACACACACACACACAAGGTTTCAAATAGGTTTTGATATGCTAAAAGAGGGTAGTAAATATGCTAAATACCTTTTTGTTTGATTGAGAGAGTAAAAAATCTTTTTTTCAGTGGTTTATGGGGAATACAAATTTCAATCATAACACTAATGAGTTTTAATTTAGAATGACTTATTTGAGTTGAAGGTTTTGTTTTGATATGCTAAAAGAGGGTAGCAAATATGCTAAATACCTTTGTGTTTGTTTGAGAGAGTAAAAAATCTTTTTTTCAATGGTTTATGGTGAATACAAATTTCAATCATAACACTAATGAGTTTTAATTTAGAATGACTTATTTGAGTTGAAGTATTTGCCTTTGGCCAAATTTTTTGTTTGCTTAAAATATCACATGATCCCATTTTAGTCTTATACTTGTGTTATAATTTTGATTTAGAGTTTAATTGTACAAGGTCAAATTTAAATTTTATGACAAACTAAGGTTTAATTTGAGTGTGGTCATGTTGGCCAAGACAACCTCCAATAATGATTGTTCATAAGGTGACTAATCTTTATTTTGGTGATAGGGTGATTAATTTAAAATTGTATTTTACTTTTAAAAGCTCAAACTTTAGTTTTTTTTAAAAAAAGGACAAAATTCTCTAGAATAGGGTTAAAAGGTTCACAAAAGATCAATTAGATTTCAAAAATAAAGAACAATAAGTTTGGAAGATACCAAGACAAGAACATGATGGAAATTCAAATCCTTATAAAAAATGAAGATGGATTTCCCATGTTCAAAAAAAAAATTGAAATATATAAGGTCCATACCCAAAATTCAATTCCTTTATGTAGTTCAACTTTATAAATTGAAAATATCATTGGGAGGAATTAACTATTGTGAAAGGTAAAGAACAATTTAAACTCCCACCTTGAACCCCTAAAATTGCAACCCTATGCAAAATCCAATCAAATTTCACTTCTCATTTTGATTTCTTCTTCCTTTTGCTTATGGGTTAGAGTTTTAGTGATACAATGAAGGAAGGGGATACATATACTTACACTTTTAAGCTTGATATTACAAACATGCATATATATTCCTTTATACAATGAATGTATGATTCTTAGTTTTAGGTTAAAATGCAAATTTGTATATATGTTGAGTCTTCATATAAACCAAATAATATGATATTTGTATGTACTATGAGTATCTAAATGTAAAATGTAATTTTTTTATGAACGCATGATTCTGAATATAAAAATCACAATAGGATCTTGTGACCAAGGTCTCAACCTACCACCATGTGTGTGTGTGTGTGTGTGTGTGTGTGTGTGTGTGTGTGTGTGTATTCTAAAATAAAATGAAATGAAAAATAGAACTAAATAACCATCCGAAGGAAAATCTAGTAACAAAGGTCCCAAACTACCATTGTAGGGGCATGGGGGATGACCATGCCATCCTCCACCAAAATCAACCACAATGTATATATATTATTATTATTATTATTCTTAATTAAGTCCCACTTTATATATATATATATATATATATATAAATTGGGACTTAATTAAGAATAATAATAATAATAATAATATATATACATTGTGGTTGATTTTGGTGGAGGATGGCATGGTCATCCCCATTTATATATATATATATATATATATATATATATATATATATATATGTATATAACATTAATTTTTTAACACACACAATCTTAAAATTGTATTTTCTTCATTTAAAGGCAATTTCAATTAGAATGAAATTTATGTTAACTCTAAGTTTTATTAAAACACAGATCAATTATTGAGACACACTACTAGCATATAAAGAAGCAAATTTCATTGTTTTATCCTGTAGTGGGGGAGATACTTTTCAACAAGTTTCTATTCTTTCAATTTCTAAAACATGGTTATCTTTTGCTAAGAAACTATTTCTTTTTTTATTTTTTTCTACTAATTACTTATCAAATGTGAAAAGAGTAATAATTCTTTCTCCTATACATTTAATTGACAATTAAAGGTTTAAGTAGGAGAACCTATCTCTTTTGCACTATTTTCTAAGCAACACCCAAGCCTCTAAAATTCTTTAAAGATCTCCCCATCTCTCAATTTATTCCTTCCAACAAGCTCTTACCATGGTTATTCCACCCTAAAATAAGCCAATGGTAGGAGATTAAGTATTAATTTCTTCCACTAGACTCCACCAACTTTCTTTAATAGAGGTAAATACCCTTATTACAAGGGTCTTTTATTATCATACAAGATACATATCATAACTTGCTAATCCTGATAAATCCATGTGGTTTTACTTCCATAAGTAAACCCACCCTTGTACTTTTCTTACAATGTCAAAAAATCTTTTTACAAGTCCATAACTTCCTTTCATTTTAATAAATCATCTTACCAACAAAATGTATGTTTAGTAAAACAAGTAAACACACATAATAATTTTATTACATTCCCACATGGGTTGTTCAAAACCTAATTAATTAAAAAAAAAATCTTACACAATCTAACCCGTTGCACAATATTACCAAACCTAAGCTAAGATTTTAAGTACTATAGACTACTTGCCAAGTCTACTTGTTAAAGTTTATATCCTTTATAAAATACCTATGAACCTTTTTATTTCCACTTCTAAAATTATCAAAAGTTTAGGAATTATAAAACATAAGATTAAGTTGGTTTTGTTTAAATTTATTTAAACCTCCTTAACAATAATGAAAATGTTTAATCATTTTCCCAATGAGGGAAAGTAATTCAATATTCACCACATACTAAGGGTAGTCGAACATGAAGAACACATCAAATATAGCTAGGGAAAAGTGGATATATGAGGGGTATTCATATCTTAAACATAATCATGTCATATTTTATTCACCAATTGGCCTATTAGAGGAGCCATTTTAGAAGCACTTCAACAATTTGATTTATAGCTGTGTAATTATAACAAATGTCACATGTTTATGTGTGGACACATCAACATTCCAAATTAGATATATATCATTTAATATATCTACAATTTTTATTGTGGGATGTTTCATCTCAACATCCAAGATCTTTAAAACTTTGGAAGGTGAATCATTTATTTTTCTCTACCATTTATTCTTCCATATTAAAAGGGATCAACAAGATGAATCAAATCCTAAAAACCTATCAAAAGGCTTTAAAAAAAATAAATGAAAAAAAATCTCATGCTCTTATGCACAGTTAGACAATGTAACATTTTACAAGGTTGTTCTGGGTTGCACAATAGTCCACTTACAAAAAAGGAAGGTGGTTGAGAGTTTCATAAGGAGTTGGAGAATAAAAAGGGTTACAAGTTTGAATATGGCATCTAGGGTGACTGAAAAAATTGAAAAGCATATAAGGACAAACTAAGGACATGGTGAAGGGCACAAAATTAAAGGATCACATGGTAATACATGAAGGTACCAAAGCATACAAGGAATGAAGGAACATGGTGTAGAAGGGATTTTTCATCGAAGGTGTGATGCACATAAAAAATAGATTTTGAAACTAAACCTAAGATATATAAGTTATAATTGATGTGAAAAGAGTTGAGATTATTAAGAGAGCACATCATATCAATGTACAATCATAGTCAAGGGGTGTGTAAATGCATAATGAGCATAATGAACCAATTAATTAGCTCTAAGGTACCTAGTGAGTGATGATAATAGTACATGGAAATATAGAGAGTCTGAGGCAAAAGGACATATATAAGTACACACATATAACATTTGAGGTAGAACCTAAGGAATTAGAATACCATTATATGAGTATTTAATTTCAAGGACCTACACTTAGCCATTCCTTAGGATAGGTTAGTATTGTAATCAATGGGGAAATAAAAAGGACAACCAACAAGATCTATTCTATACATATATTTTTTGATATCAATCATAATTGAATAGATCAAGATCCATAAAAGGTTGTGCTACTTATATGGAAGGTATTTATATTTTTATAAAACCTATAAATTTTGTCAAAGTCCATTAGATGTTGTTGTTGTCCAATTATGTTAGAATTCAATGAAGTGACTAAAGCACAAGCAACTATAAATATTGGTATTGGACCAACATTTTTAATGCTCAAAATCCAAGGAGGATAATCTATTAGAGAGATCTCAAAGAGGACAAGGAGAATTTACCTAATGTTAGATAAATAAAAATAAGCTTTACATGACAGATGAAGGCCCATAGCCTTGAGAGAATGACAATATGAGGATACCATAGTAGAGAGAGTGGAAGGAAGATATATCCATGTTTGAGGAGTAGACTAAGTAGAGTTGAGATCTCAATGTACAATTAAAAAGTTCATAATATCATGTAACATTTGAAACAAGTAATATAAGGGTTATTTTAGCATCATCAAATGTGTGCAACTCTAAATAATACATGGCTAAGTCATCCCTTCACTGGGACAACAACTGTACCAACTAGTATATGAGTAAGGTTACAAACCTTGAGAGTTTTAGGGAGCAACAATGAATTTATAAGTGGGATATGATCCAATAGAAGGAGTGACAGAAGATATTCAAAGATGAGGACAATAAAAAAGTATTGAAATATAATATGAAAAGGTGGGTAGAGATAAAATTCAAGACATGAGAAGTGAAGGAATGTAATTGTAATGTAAAGCATGAAGTAGCTAGTAGATCATCATTATACACCATGATAAAGTTGGGTATAGAGTGACTGGGTGGAAGATAATCAAAGAGAACACTCAACATGAGCAAGATACATAGGATCATGATGGGAAACTTTATGATAGGGGTACTTAATTATTAAACACCTACATAGGATTGTGATGGAGAGTGGAAAAAAAGTAGTGAGGTTGTAAATAACACATAAGAATGTTCTTTGAGTGCTGAAAAATCATTGACCATGAAGGATTCATTATGTTGTAAAAGAGAGATGGATCATCAATAGGTCATTAAAAGTGAGACAATCAAGAATAAACAGAAAAATTATGGAATGTGAGGTAGTGTAGAGGCACATAAAGGGATGAAATCATTGAAATTTTTTTTGGTTATGAGGTAATCAGGGTACAAAATCATATTCAAATTAGTTTATTGGGTATAAATTATTATAAAATGTTGTTATCCATAAAACATGGATGGGTATAGAACAAAGAGTGAAAAATATGGATAAGAAAGAAGCCATGACGAGACATGGCCTACATTTGTTGACGTCAAGGAAGATGGAAGAGATAGCCTCCATGTTTTAGGCACTATAGTAAAGGACAATATAAAAAGGAATAAAAAATATTAAGATGAAAGAAAAATCCTATAAAGGTTCTAAGGCATGTGGAGAATCAACATGAAGCTAAATCTTTAAAAAATTATATAAAAGAAGTCCTTTTGGAAATGGAGTGGGTCTCAGAATGTTGAGCATGATTTCATACTTAAGGGTATAAAGGAGTTGATGAAGGTGGAGTATGCCCAAATAAGGTTTTGATAATGAAATATAAGGCTAGAGATATCTCTAAGAGATAAGTAGATGGAAAGGCAAGAAGAGGGTGCATATTTGGGAACATATGGTTTGTCAATTACTGAACCAAGTAATGCATCTAGAATTCTTGCTTAAATGGAGAAGAAAAATAAAAATCCATAGGTGAGAAATTATAAAGCCTCACCACCAAGGTGAAGAAGAGAGAGTAGTAGGAAGATCCAACATGGAATCAATGTAGAGGCCATAAGGATCCCTATGAGATGTTGGAGGATCCCCACAAAATGAGGAAAGAGTTATAGATAGTGTGAATGAGTGAAGGCATTGTCGACAAGGTTACATAAAGAAATTGTATAATTATTAGATATGAAGAAGGTTATTGCATGGAAGTAATAATAAATAAGTGAAGCTAATAAAATTGGGTTACAACAAAATAACAATAGGTGAAGGCAACATGGATATCATTCCATAAGAGCTATCGAAAGCAAAATAAGGCATGTAAGATATAGGAATAACCTACACAAAGATAGGGGTGAATAAGAAGAATGCTAAAGAGAGAACAAGTGTTTTTTTATGTAGAAAGGAGGATGCATTAAAATAAGAATTAACATTAGAAATTGTAGAAAGAGGATAAGTAGATTTTCTTAGAGATCAATTGGGAGTTTTTGAGTGTAGTATAATTTATAATGAGGGATATGTGCCCAAAGGTATACCAAAGGAAATAGAGGAGATGGGGTGACCACCAAATTAATAAAGCTTGAGCAAAAAATGCAAAAAACATTAAATCAAGGGGAAGAAGGAGAAATAAAAGCTATACAGGAGAAATTAGAAAATAATAATAAAGCATATTAGATGTTCCCTTTGGAAGGCACAAAGATGAAGGATATGTATAAGGGAACAAGTCTATTTGTGTGAGTTATTTTCCTAAATATTGAGGGGAGGTGGATGAATAGTTATTGTCTTTAAAACTAAACATAAGTTTTCTTGAATACAATAAATCACTGTGAAAAGCAGAGACTCCATAGAAGGCATCGAAGATGCATAACGAGAGATGAAAGTTCAACTCATATCTAACAAAGACAATATTTTTTTGCACATGACATAGAGGAGATGCTGATAAAGAGTTAGCCAAAATCAGCCTAAATTTAATTTTGAGAGCAATAATTTACTTTGTACACAAGAAAGAGGAGTCACTACCAGTTGAGATAAATGTAGGAAACCATTTTCCTGAATCTAGCCAAGAAGAATGAGCGAAGGGGATATTAGTCCAAACATATAGAGAAAAGTTCATGAAAATATAGGAAGGAGAAAAATGGGATCCAATGGACCCATATAATTATTTTCATGCCAATAAGGGCATCAAGAAAGAGGAAATGTGGAATGATAAGGGTATAGTAAATACCATATAGATGTACACCATGAGAAACACATTAAATAATAGTGTTCAAGTATGCTACTTAAGAAGGAATAAAGTGTAGAAAATAGAGGAAAAGAGAAAGGTGCAAATGAGGAAATAAACTAAAGATGCAAAGACCTTTTGGTGTAGGGTGAAAAGATGAGAGTGGGTGGAGATCCATATGGGATGAGTGTTGACACAAACCCATGAAGAAATAGAGTGGGCACAAACATATAAGATATAAAGGTGGGTGTATAACCTATATACACCCTAAAATTGATCAAGTAACCCACACATATCATATCTTTTCATAGTCCTTTCATAGGAGACTCTAATTGGAGAATATAAGCCTTGTTCACATTTATCCATGTCTTTTATTTTACTCATCTTGGTCTTTATTTCATGCTTGAGTCACATTTTTTCTTATTTCCAATCATCCATAGCCTTCCAGATGGTCATTCTAGCTTAGACATACTCTATTTCTCATGCTTATTCCATCCCCTCAGGTCTCAAACCTATAGGATAAGAGGTGTTAGGGTTTGACTATAGCACTGGACCCCTAGGGTGTCCCCCTTTCCAATGCTCATATCTAATGGCATTTTGAGCTTTAACGGTCAAGTTTTCTAGCTTTATGAGTCCCCATCCCTTATTAGCTTCATCCTTAAGTTTTTATTTGTCTTTCTAATGTCAAAAAAAAAATGTGAATTAAAGATCACAAATTCAAAACAAAGAGTCTTCTATATAAAGGACTTCACAAGGTATTTTATATCTATCACTTACTACTTTGACACAATACATAATTAAAAATTAGTCAATGGTATAGCTCAACATTCTACATCACACTTAGACTTGCATGCTTGAACAAAGAAGGGCCTAGGCAAAAGTTCATCCTTGCATATATCATGTGCATTGATTATGAATATTCCCTATGGAAAAAATACATTGGAATCTGAGACCCTAGCTTGAGGGTTATTGTAGGCAGTGATTAAGATAGTAGGGGTTCTAGATCATGTGATCATTCTTCCCCTAACCTAGTTTTTACCCCTTTTGATTTTAATGTATTTATTACTTCATGTATGTAGATGAACTTAGGGTTTTAATATTTAATCAGCTATAGAAGGAGCTCCATCAATAGTCAAGATCTAAAATTTCACAAGTAGGATCACACGGGGAAAAGAGAACAAAAACCCAAAAAGTCCTATATCTCTGTAACTAGTTTAGGACAATAGGGGACAAGACCTAGACTATAACACTAGACCATGAAGTTTCCTATTTTTAATGATCCTATCTTTTCCACTGAATGAAAGATAAATCTAGATTCCTGACATCTTCTCAGTCCTGCACCACAGTTTATTCCAACCTATTTTTTCTAAATAAGTTTACTTCTTTCCCTATGCAATTGATTTAATTAAATTGATGTCAATCTATATTTTACTATATTTTTTCCCCTACTCTAGACCCTTTATTATTTAATAACTATACACTAGTTTCCCAAAAATAATAAAATATTTGGTGAACCTAACTTACTTCAAACAAATCTAAAACCCTAAGTACCCCTAAGGGTTTTTCCTTCATATCTTGTACAAAAAATAAATTTCAAATTTTTTATTTTTTATAATTTTTTATGCATTGATTCTATTAAAATATTGTTTTAGAATTTAAATTATTGCAATAAATTTGAAAAATTATAAAACCCAAACCAAAATCCCTAGATTTCCAAACTAGGTCCTCAAACCCTAAGCCTCCCTCCCTTACAATTTTTAGAAAAATATTTTGTAATTTTTGCAAATGTGTTTGGAGTGTCAAAAAATATTTTCAAACTCTCAATATTAATAGTTATTTTGTGAAAAAAAAAATTTAAAAATTTATTATTTTTATATAAATTTTTGTGCATTTATCTCATTCAAAATTATTTTAGAATTTAAATTATATAAATAATTTTCAAAAATTCTAAAACCTCAATCCAAAACCCTAGATTTCCAAACTAGGTCCTCAAACCTCAAGACTTCCTTGAAATTTTTTAGAAAAATATTTTCAAAATCTCTATGTTAGTAGTTATTATTGCATTTATTTGCTTAATAGTACTTTTACATATTCTCTTTGGTGAAAGAAATAAAATGGATACTAAGGCACTTCTTCCATCTCATCTCATAGATCAATTTCTAATTTTTTCTCATAATTATGACAATTAATGGAAAAAATTGCAAAATTTCACATTAGCTAAAAAACATGGAAAATGATTTCATTTACAATTAAGATAATTAATATTCTTGTAATGAGGAATATTATGATATATGTGAAAGTGATAGTGAAAAAAAGTAGATGCATCTTCTTCTCTCAACCCTATCTCTTTTATTCCTTCTATTAAATAAAATTAATTTTGATGAATGGGAAAAGATACTTTTCACCTCATTCTCCTAATGCACAATGAACCAAATGAAAAAATTAGGCATACACTTCTAAGTGAACCTATTATTGGTGATAATTTGCTTCCATGTGAGATCTCTCTCTCTCTCTCTCTCTCTCTCTCTCTCTCTCTCTCTCTCTCTCTCTCTCTCTCTCTCTCTCTCTCTCTCTCTCTCTCTCTCTCTCTCTCTCTCTCTCTCTCTCTCTCTCTCTCTCTCTCTCTCTCTCTCTCTCTCTCTCTCTCTCTCTCTCTCTCTCTCTCTCTCTCTCACTCTCTCTCTCTCTCTCTCTCTCATGAGGATGATAATGTAAAGGACATGCCAATGAAACAACCTCTAGGATAAAAAATTGTTGGCTCCTCTTATTATAACACCAAATTAATGCTAGTTTAGGGTGAAAACGGACAAGAATAAAATTAGATCAAAAAATACAAGAAAGAGTGATAGACCAAAAATAATTTATCTTATTTAACCTTAAATACAAGTTTCAGCACATAAAAGCTAAAGTTTTTTACCTTCATATTCTAGCACATAGTTATACTGCAAGAGAAATAAACTGAACACCACCATGGATTAAGAAATAATGACTAAGTAAATGCAAAGGGGTAAATATATATATATAAGAACTATGTGTTGGTGTACAAAAGGGATTGGTGCTATTACAAGTTGGTTCTCATTTACATACTTGAGATAGTTCTCTGTGTTTTTTCCCACTTTGGATTTTCACATAAAAATACTCTCTCTCTCTCTCTCTCTCTCTCATCTCTCCTCTCTCTCTCTCTCTCTCTCTCTCTCTCTCACTCTCTCTCTCTCTCTCTCTCTCTCTCTCTACTTCTATGTTCAAAATAAAATAATTTAAATGCAATAAAATCAAATTACCAATACATAGTTCAAATGATGCATCTCATGCTCTCAAATCTACTTTATCAAAATAATGTCTAAATGATAAATCTCTTGCTCTTCCTTCTCATAGTGAAAATAAAAAAAAATGCATGCATTCCATCCATGGACAATATAGATGTACATAATATTCCAAATTCACATGATAATTTATTGTATATTAGAAAAGAATTAAATTCTTCTCTTACCACCTCTCCCTAGTGATAATGGAAGTGATAATGAATATGAAAATAAGAGTGACTATGAACAATATTTCATCTATGATAATGCATGGAATAATGATGATTCTTATGTACATAGTGAAGAAGAAAATGCATCTCATGTTTCTAACTCTTCTCTCACTTTTCTTCTCAAACATAATGCACCAAAAAATGTTGTTTCTACTCCTATGCATTATTCTATCTCAAATAATACACATGTTAATGATAAACATCACATCTTCTACTCAATTAGGAATGTGATTCAATTAAAACATAAAGATACCAATGAATCTCCCAAGCCACCCCTTACTATGGTAACACCTATTTCTCACTCTTCACCTAAAGAGAATGGTAGCCCACATCCCTCTACTAAGGTCCAACTTACCATTCCTCCAAAGATTCAAGTGAGCACACTCTCTCTCTATGATCCAATTGATAAATGTATCATTCGCATGGCTAAAAGTAATGATCAAATTCAATAATTAAATGAACCACTTTAAGATGCTAATATACCATCCCATGAGATTATTTCTTTGATGCATGCAATATGTGAATTAAAACACCAAGTACATCTTCTTACCTTGGAAAAAAAAGGCTTATAAGTCTTAGATGGATGCCAATGATTTACATGATAACCTTCTTCTGAAGACATTCATAAAAGCTTCATTGCCTAAGCATTTCTAGATACCATCATTACCTCACTTTGATGGAACTGGAGATCCATTCATACACCTTCAATCCTTTTGGAAGGATTTTGCATCTCATGTGAGTCCTTTGATTTTACTCAAGTTGTTCCAACAAACATTAGTGGGGGAAGCACATAATTAGTTCTTTTATTTACTCCCCATTGGCTCTTTACACACATATGATGACTTAGAGGAGGCATTTATTGGATATTACATAGAAAACATGGGCCCTCATGTTACATATGAGAAACTTGCCACATTACATCAAAATACTTCAGAGCTTGTTAGTAATTATATCTTATGATTCAAGGATCACATGTTAAGATTGATCTATAAACTAGCAGATTTAGAGATTTAACATATATTTATTAAGGGGATTCATCAACCTCTCCTTGATAAACTATTATATCAGATAGAGTCTTCCTTCAAGCACTTATGCTGTATAGTTCTATTCTTGGAAAATAAATTGGGATTGATTAAGGTAGATTCTGTTGATTGCATTACTCTAGATTTCACAGTAGAACCTCCATCTACATCTCCTAGTACAAAGCATCCACTATGTCCTAAACAAGATAAGAGACCACAACCAGAAAAGCAACTACTTAAGATCAAAGATCTAGTCTCCAGAGCACAACCTATAATATGTACTATAGAGAACAATAACACAACACCATTATAGTTTTATTCAGAGAGGGATAGCCCATATGTCATATTATCAACACTAATTAATAGGAGGTTAATTATATTGCCTTATACTCATTGATGAAATCTACATCTCTTACATAGTCAGCCACATTTTCCCTTTTTTAACTACCATCATATCCATAGACATAAAGATAATGATTGTTATGGACTCAGGGATAGTAATAATAGATGTGTTATTAATGGCATCATAGAATTCATATAGGGGGAATCAAGATCTCTTCCATCATGGATTATTATACCTCATTCCTCCATGGTTGAGTCATCCTAGGACATTCCTTCACTAGAATCATTAGTTACTCATCATGAGAGTAATGCAACTTCTAGGATAGAGCCTCATAAGAGATCTCATATTCAACCTATTCAAAAGGTTTGGAAACTAGTACAGTGATAACAACCTACATGTATCACTATAGTTAGAGAAGTATATAGTGAAGTTCCATATACATATCCAACACAGTCATAGGCACCATAGTAGAGTACCACTCTATAGAGATATTCACTATGGCTAAGTTTTCTAGGTCCTATCTCATGTAGCAACCCACTACAGATAAGATTAGATGAACCCACATCATAAAATATTGCTCTAGAGAGATATTCACTATGGCCAAGATTTCTAAGACCCATTTTACATATAAACCCACTATGATTGAGATTAGATGAGTAAACATCATAGGTTTCAAATTCATCTCAATCTATCACTCAGTCATATGCATCACAATAGAAGCCACAGGGTGTTATTTCATACAACAATATACTATGATTGTGGATAGATGAACCTTCCTCATAGCACATAGTTTCAATTACACATATAATAAGGTTACATTTGGTAAAGTATCCAGGCATAGCTATAGTTAGTGCACAATAGATAGTATCAGATACAACATACGTTCCAACACAGCATGAGCAATATGGGCACTTGTTCAATTGGCCATCAAGGTTTAGATAGTGATACAACACACATTCATACCATCATCAATTCATATCTTCACTTCATGGGGAAATGATGGAGCCAAAGGGATAGCATTTATATTCTTAAGTAACCTACTCAGAGGGATTGAACACTTAGTCCAAACAATGATTAGCACATGCATGATTACATAGCTTCACTTAGGGGGAAACGATGGAGCCAAAGGGCCAACGTTTACATTCTTGAGCCACTCTCAGGGAATTGAGCACAAAACTCTCCCTTACATACCCTTATACTAAAAACTAACATTTATAGTTCCAAATAGCCATCCCCATCCAAACCAAATTATCCAAATCCTGATCTTACCAATATTCTATTTTACCAAGCTTAAACCAATTCACTTTATCAAAACCAATTTACCAATTACAAAAACCAACAAATTTTTTTCTCACATATGATTACAAATAAAACCTAAAAATCACACTTGAACATATTATGAACAATAAATTCACATCCCAAAATGTCATCTTACCAAACATATGAAATCTCAAAATCAAGACCAAATCAACTATTTCTAATCAACCATTTGCAACAAATATAACAACATACTTCAAATCTCATAACACAATAAGCATGAGTCTAAATAAAAATAACTATCCATATATATAATTAGTTTTCAAAACATATACATCATATCGAGGTATAATAAATAATGAATGGGAATCATGCCCTCACTCTCACTCTCACTCTCCTTGCCATTACTAGTCTCATATCTGCTCTAACACTTGATGGCCCTGCACCTCTTCAAGCTCTTGAATGCCTCTTATAATGACTCTCTTACTCTATTAGTTGACCATGCTCCTCATACTACCTCTGAAGCTCTGTATACTCATCCATAACCCTTGTAATCACCAATCCAAAATTAGGTTGGGGCATCCTATGCCTATCTAGCTTAGCCCTTAGCTCATCTCTCTCTCTCTCATTGCTCTAACATATGCAGTACTATCATATCTCTATCAAAAAAATGAGCATAAACACTAATCATAACTATCAATTGCTCTATAAATCCCTCCACATCATCATCAGGTACATGATATGTAAGCTCTCAAAGTGTTAACTCAAAGATGGTCTCCTAGTACTCATCATCTCCACTCCCTGCACCAGCCTATTCTTCATCTTGAACACTTCCCACTCTACCTGTACATAAAGTATGACATTAAATTAGCTATACACTTTGAAATCAAAATAAAAAATTACAAACTTCTACATAATTCAAATGTAATTACTACTTACCTCCCATCATCTAGATCGATATAAGATCCTCATACTTGGGAGCATCCTCTCCATCAACATGATATAATAGATCCCACTGATGCCTATCCCACCATGTGTTATATGCCTCTATACATCCAAAATAATCTACATTAGGAGTATCTATAGTCGTATCTCGTGCATCCAAAGGTGATGGTGATAACTCAGCCTCAGTAGGCCTCACATGAGCTCCTACCCTCATTGGTGCCTATGCACTCCTCATGCACACTCATGTTTGTGGGGGCACATCTTATGGTACCCCAAAATATCTAATCACATGATCATAATGAAATTTCTCATACACTCTAACCCAATGGTCATGTATCCAATAGATGACCCTACAATACTACAACTTCACTCCATCTCAACCCACCTAGTGAATCCTCTATAAGGCCTCCATATAATATCACCAACCACCAATCTATCTAGCTTCCACCTATGATGATCTATCTTAAGGGATCAAATACCTAATTTACTCATCCACAACTTCCTAAATGGCTATGGAGGTACCCATTTCTCCCTCAGTAATCTTATCGGCTACACAACTATTATGTGCTCATAAGCCCAATAATGTAATAATGTCAATACACTCAATCTGCCACTAATTGCCTCTTGTGTAAACCTATAAATCTCATTATATAGGTGGGAAAGCATAATCCTACCCCATAATAACATAGTGCCATACAACTCAACATTATGAACAATCATATGCATCTTATATGTAATTGACGCTCCACTCTTATCCACAACAATAAATGATGCCAATAACATAGCCAACTACTTACACAAGCACAAAACACTTGACTGCACAATAACTAACAATAATACATCACTATCACTACCTCTCTAATGTATACTTGAGGGCACACTAACAGAATATAAGGATGCATCATCAATAACATCAACACCCATGTCATCTTGTAATGTCACACGCTATCCACTAACTGGTAAATACAAAAAGTGATACATATCCTCTAGAGTCATGATAATATCCCTTATAGGAAGACAAAAAGTACATATATCTAAATTCCACCTCTCACATAAGGTAGTAATTAGATACCTATCCCATTGCACTATGGCTTAGTCACACACATGACCCAGCCCTACCCTATCCATGATAGCTCTCTCATCAGTAAATAATGGTAATATCCTTAATGTCTCCATCACCTGACCTCTACAAAACTCCCTCATCTATACCTCACCCTACAAAATACCATAAAATAACATATATATTAGTCAACCATGCCAAGTAAACAACCAAGCTATATAAAAATTGGTAACAAATCAAAATCTCAAAAAATCAAGCCCAGTAGATAACAACACTGTAGAAAGGACACTAGCATTGGATAAGAGCACTATAACCTGGACAAAAGTGCTTAACCCTGGACAAGAATGTTGACTCCTAGACAGGAATGATGGAACTAGTCAAAATTTTCCTAGGACATTGTAAATAGCTAAAAAACATCAAAAATAGGCTTCTAAATAGGCAAAAATCAAGCATTTCAGCTACTTACTAGGGTAACATCACTACTAGCTTAAACTTGGGATGCCAACTGCTCAAATTAGGTCATGGCAAGTGCTCATCTCCTTAGGATATCTCCCACTCCAAATCTCCAAATCTCATACTCGTTAATGTGTAAATAAATAAAAAATCAATCTAATTTTTGTATATCAAACAACTTTTTCATTCAAAGAAAAATACCATTTTCCCCATAACTATAACCCCATGACTCTATTTTGTAAACCATTTTATTCTATGGAGTCATAACAATGATACCTTCAACAACAATCAAACTTCACTATCTTACTACCGTATCTACCTATTATGTCATGAGTATTTCTATATTTATTTTATACTCAAACACACACATTGGTCCTCACTAATAAAAACTTGTTCCATTTTCAATAACTCATTCTAATCAATCAAACAACCTCTCAAGCTATTCACACAAGCCAACCTTATTTCTCCTTATGTCACTAGTCATCATTTTTGGCATGACCTCCTCTATCATAAATTTTGTCCCTTTTTGTAAAAGGGGGATTCATTCCTAATATTCCTATTTATACACCTACCCAACATACCTATCCACTTTCATAGGGGCATACACCATGGTTCATACATGTTCAATAATAAAATTATCAGATTCAACTTAGATTGGTCAAAGTATATAGTGATTCAAATTACATAGGTCACTCAACATTACTTAGGACATTTAGAGGGATATACCTTTAGTTTAAAAATACATATGTTATTCAGATATAGTGGTTTAGATCATATGGATTCACAGTGATTTTAGCTTACAAATACATAGACTAGTCAGATATAGTGGTTCAAATTATATGGGTTTAAAGTGACTTCAATATATATTCATACTCAAATACCAGATTTGGGGGCATGTACATTACTACACGTCTCACACATATAGCTTCATACAACATGACATAGTTATAGGACCAGATAGCAAATTATAAGCATAGTGCAAAGCAAAATATTTTGATATGTAGTTTTACACATGGGGCATGGCACGATAGGTCATATCATATGTGGTTATATATATTCCTAGACTATACATACACATCACTCACATACCAAATTTGGGGGCATGGCACAAATGACCATGTTCTTAATCATACAGGATTATACATATGGAATGGTAAGACATGACATTATCTTCTTACACATTGATCAAAATTTTAGATTACACTTAGTGGTACCTAGGTTAGACTATATAGTTATCTACAACAATTAATCCATTACATTACCTAGACTTAGACTATACAATTTTGTGCAGGATAGAGGATAGACATTAGTTTTGGGCCTCTGAGCATTTCTTAGTTCTAGGTCAGATATTCAAAGTGGGGGCATGACAAATTTTGCTCTTCATAGCATACAAATTTTATACGCACATTCCAAATTATATGAGTTTATGTGGGACAAAGGATATAAATTAATTTTGGGCCTCTCAACATTCCTCATTTATAGTCAGATTCAACATAGGGGGAAAATATTACCCTCCTTCATGATACATGAATTTTATATTTAGATTTAGTACATGGGGCATCCATTTTAGGGATTATTCCTTTCTTCGGGCACTATTATGCTCTCCATCCACTTCCCTAGCCAAGAAGTGAGTTAGACCCTTTACAACACATACATCTCCACATAGGTAGGTTCAGGTACGTATTTTCTTATTCTTTCTTTTAATTTAGTACTTTATTTCATTGTATCACTAGATTAAAAGGGGGGGAAATGTATACACCCTAAATTAGTCAAACAACCACACATATCATGTCTTTTCATAATCCTTTCATAGAATAATATGACTAGAGAATATGAGCCTTATTCACATTTATCCATGTCTTTTATTTTACTCATCTTGATCTTGTTTCATGTGTGAGTCACCTTTTTGCTTATTTATAGTCATCCATAACCTTCCAAACGATCATTCAAGCTTACCCAAACTGTATTTTCCATGTTTATTCTATCCCGCTATGTCCTGAGTGTATAGGATAAGAGTGTTCAGGTTGGAATATAGTGTTGGACCCTAAGGTGTCCCCTTTCTATCACTCTTGTCCAATGGTATTTTGAGCTCTAATAGTCAAGTTTTCTCACTTCATGAGTCCCTAGCCCTTCTTAGCTTCATCCTTAAGGTTTGTTTATCTTTCTAATATCAACCAAATGTGAATTAAAGACCCCAAATTAAAATCAAAGAGTCTCCTATATAAATGACTTCACAAGGCATTTTATATCTAGCACTTACTACTTTGGCATAATACATAATTAAAAATTAGTTAATAGTATAGCTCAACATTCTGCATCACACTTAAACTTGCATGTTTGATCAAAGAAGGGCCTAGGAAAAAGTTCATCCTTCCATATATCATGTGTGTTGATTATGCATGTTCCCTAAGGGATAAATACATTAGATCTAAGACCCTATCTTGAGGGTTAATGAAGGTAGTGATTAGGATAGTAGGGGTTTTAGATCATGTGATCATTCTTCCCCTAACCTAGTTTTTCCCCCTTTTAATTTTAATGTATTTTTTACTTCATGTGTGTAGATGGAATAAAGGTTTTAATATATAATCATCTCTACAAGTAACTCTGTCAACATTTAAGATCTAAAATTTCATAGGTAGGATCACATGGGGACAACAAAAAACCCAAAAAGCCTAGACCTCTATGACCAGTTTGGAAAATAGTGGCAAAACCTAGACTATAGCATTAGAACTTGAAGTGTCTTATTTTTGGTGCTCTTATCCTTTCACTGAATGAAAGATAGATCCAGATTCCTAACATCTTCCTAGTCTTGTACCATAGTTTTCAACTCCTGAATCATTTGTTCTAGCCTATTTTTCTAGATAAGTTTACTTCTTTCCCTATGTAATTGATTTTATTAAATTTATGTAAATCTATATTTTATTGTATTTTTCCCCTTACTCTAAACACTTTATTATTTAATAACTAAACACTAGTTTCCCAAAAATAATAAAATAATACCCATAGTAAATAAAATTAAGCATATACCCACAAGAGATGAAGGTGGATGTAGATCCACGAGAGACAAAAATGGGCATTTTATAGCCATAAAAATTAACTTAAATTTGATTTTGAGATCATAATCTTAATTGCATGTAAGAAAAAGGAGTCAATGCCATTTGAGATCAAGGTATGATACCATCAAATTTAAGATAAACAAGAAGAGTGAATGAGGGGAATATTAGTCCAAACACAGAGCAAAGTTCATGAAAATATAGGAAGGAGAAAAAATGGGCGGACCCCATAGATATTTTCATGCCACTAAGGGTATCAAGAAAGAGGAAATAAATAATGAAAAGGATAGTGGAAGGACCATGTAGATTTACCCCATGAGAAACACATGGGATGATATCATGCAAGTATGCTACTTTAGAAGGAATAAAGTGCACATAATAGAGGAGAAGTGAAAGGTGTACATGAGGAAATAAACTAAAGGTACAAATACCTTTTAGTGGAAGTAGATAGATGAAAGTGGGATATGATCCATGAGGGATGAGTGTGGGAACAAATCCATGAAAGATGAGAGTTGACACATACATACAAAAGAAAAAGGTGGGTGTATACCCATAATAAACAAAAGTGGGCATAGAACCAAAAGGGATGAAGGTGGATGGAAACCCACGAGAGACAATGGTGGGAATTTTATATCCTATCTAATCATAGGTATTTGACAATGCTAAATATTGACACATATTAAACCATTTGCATTACACCAAAATACATTATTCTTAATCACCATTCCTTTAATCCATTTATCTATATGTGGGTTTGATTCTTTTTTCTACCATTACTACATAGAAATATCTAAGATAAATCTTTAAGGTGTTTTATATTACTCTTAGACTATCTCTTACTTGTGATATATGTCCATTTCATCTTAGAAGTTTTCAACATTTAGATATACATCTTAAGCTATTATCCTAGTTAGAATTTGAAGCACACATGTCATTTAAAAGTGCATATTTTTGTATTTTCCATCAATAAACATGATTATTCTTTTGCATATGACTCTCCAATTATAAAAAATCATGTCAAAGAAAAATTAGGTTTTATTAGCCTCATTTCTAGATTTCTATAAAAGTTTTACTTTTTGGATTTCATTTAGTGTTATGAAAGTTATCACAATTTTAGTAACTATAATTAAAAAACCTGACAGTTCTTTTGCATGTTGCTCTCAAGTGGAAAAATATTTCACCAATTTTTTTTTGGATTTTGTGCATCTCTATTTCATATTTATAGAACAGGTTTTAATTTTTAATTTCATTAAGTAAATCAAAATTTATCATAGTTTTACTAACTTCTACTTTTATAAAAAAAAAAAAATTATATATATTTTAAGTTGTTCAGTCTATCTTTTGGTTGTCATAGAGGTTTCCATTTTATCTAGAACAATTCATCAATTAATCAATGTTATGTATAATTTAATAATAATATGTATGCTAGTTTATAAAGATTTGAGCTTCACTACCATATACTAACATAGTATGATGAGGAAAGTAATGCATGATTATATTGGGAAAATAACTATAGTGAATGTTATGGGGATTTATTTCCTATAATTGAATAATATGAAGAAAAATTAATTGAATTAATATATTTAGAAGCTACTTGTAGAGCATGGCATTAATATCTCTTTCACATGGATGAGAATGATTTATTTGATCTTTTGTTCATAGATTCTTCCATACATATGATAGAAACTTATTTTTTTATGCCCTCCAATGATTCCAATAATTCAATGAGTTCTTTAGTGGGGCTATCCACTTCAAAAAAAAATTATGTTAAGACCAGTGCTAAGGGGGATGGCATGTATCTTCTATTATCTCACCATACAAACTATTTTGTGCCCCCTTATTCTAGATTTGAGTTTCTCATCACCAAGCTTCAACTTTCACTACTCAACTTTAGTCATTAGACTAACCTGATTCTAGTTGTAGTTACTCCATTCATCCATCTCTTTACAAATCTACCTCATGTTTTAGTGATTATGTTCACACTATTATTGTATATGCTCCTATCAAAACATAACAAGAATAAGTGGAAATAGAAAATGATACATGGGCATGCCCCTATCTTGTCATGTACATATTTTTGATATGTAATTCTTTACATGTTTAGAGGATAAAATATGTCAAGGGGGATGGAATGTAATATACCTAGGGATGGGTAGAATAGTAACATAAATAGTATAATAGTGGAATTTAATAGTAGTATTAATAGTAATGTCATAGAGGAATAATTCCACATGCATATAATAGAAGAGTGGGATAGATTAAAATAGTATAAATAGAATGACACGGGCCATTGTAAGTCATCTAAGTAAAATATATCTATTAGAGTCAAATAATCTGATAAGGAGGTAGACCCTTCAAAGTGGCAAGTGTTTCAAAGTGATTCATTTCATAAAAATAATAAAATATTAATATGTATTCAGTATTTGTAGTTATCTTTTGTATTCTAGCATAGAGGTTCCTAACAAATTTTTAAGGTAAGTCTACACTAGGAAAATAGGACCGCTATCATTAGGTTGTCCATATATAGATCAATCGCATCCCTTGTGAAATCAAAATTAGTTTTCAAATTTAAAAATAATCTTTTGGGTCTTCCCACTAGTTTCATAAGGTTAGATAAGGAAAATTATTAAAATGTTTTTATATAAATACACATCAAAGGCTTTTTATTACCCCTGCTTGGTACACACTTGGTGCCTAGTTTACACACTATTGCATATTTATAAAATATTCCATATTTCTCTAAAATTAAATATTATTCACAAGGAGTATCCATGATTCAAGTCTAAAACATCTCAAATCAAGTCAAGAGTTATCAGTGTCAATTATTAAAGCCATATTTCCAACTATATACACATAGTCAAAGAGCACAATTTCACATTCATTCTAGGTGAGAGAATTATATGGGATTGATTTCCATCCTTTGAGTATTGGATATGCTGGAATAATTAATGGTCAATTTGTTTTATCCATGTACCCTTACCATAATAAATTACATCAGAAAAAATAAATTTATTTTATTAATTAATACGAGTTAATCCTCATATAAATAAATAATAAAAGTTATTAATTTTCCATTATTCCCAAGGGAGATGATGGATCTATTGGTAACAACATTCACCTCACACTATAAAAAGAGATTCTCCCTTGTAAAATTAAATAAATATAATATCACATTTGCACTTGAGAGTTACAATTGAAAATAATTCAAGGTTATGTGAAGCATTTTATGAAAAAATGAGGACAATAAAGAATTTTATTGGGTGAATTTGCTTTTCATACAATGAGTAATATTTTTTTAATTTTTTAACCTCCTTGTGAGGTTTTCTATGTTATATCATGTGTTTATATTTGTGTATCTTTATGGTCATTTACATATATAGATCCAATATTTTACATATGTACTATTCTATATTTTTTAACATGGTATTAGAGCTTTGTTGATATGTAATTGTTTGGCAAGACTGGTTGAATTTTTCTATGTGGCTTGTGATTATCATGTATAAATCAAATTTCATTGAAAACATAGACTTATATGACTGATGTATGACCATGGGAGGCATATAATGTTGTTTAAAATTTTCTCTTTGTTCATGCTTTGATTTGGTGTAGTTTTGGACCAAATAAACATCATTCTAAAAGAGTTATCAAAACTCCTCAGCCAAGATCTCTCCAATGGCTCATTACTATAGCCATTGATTCTTCAACATATACTCAAAAGAAACTAATTGATAAAAATTATTATAATCAAATGGTATTTTCAAAATATTATGAAACATAAATAAGAATGTATATTACAATGATATCACTTGCTTAAATAGGCAAGACAAAACAATATGCAAGCTAAACTAGGAAATATGGGACAAACCCCCACATAGGACAAAACTAGGTAAACACAAATACCTAGAGCCTAGCAAGCATGAGTAATAAGATACTCTAACACCCTAAATCAAGTGAATCTAGGGGCTAATAATAGAGAATTTAGTATGAAGTCATGTGTCCCTATGGATGCCAATTCATCTTACCAAAGTACATGGATGTCAAGTTACTATAAAAACCAAGTGAAAGTCAGAATGGTGTCGAAACACAAGGATCACTGAACACAAATACTATGTTCCAAAGTACTAAGTAGAATGATGAACCTAAGGAAATATCACTTGAACACCCTCCAACACAATGGTGAAGTGAGTACATAGATTGGTGGGGATGCCACACTAGTGTCACTGGTGGGGATACCATACTGGTGTCACTATAATGTTGACCAAGCAGGACATAGAGTCAAGTATAAATCCTCATATGGGTTTTGGAAAATAAAGTTCTTGAATAAGATACCCATGTATAAAGGAGTAATCTAGAAAATACTCAAAAAAGTGAAAAATATACATAACTCTCATAAAGTGGAGAAAAAGAAAGAAAACCCATAGAAACCCCTCAACCCCTAAGAAAATAGAGAAAATAATAAGAGAGAGATTTAAATCCTCCCAAAGATGAGTTAAAGAAGTCTACACTCCCAGTACTTGCAAGTGACAAAGTAATTCAATCTGCCTAAGTGGTCTGAATCTACTACTTGAACATAAAAATAGCTGAGACTGGGCTTCACCAAAACAACTTCAATTAATAATACTATCAGTGGTGATGAAAGTAAAAAAGATTATTGTCTGTGCAAGGAAGGCTCAACACCAAGAAGCAAAATGTACACACCCCCCCATACTACTGACTAGATAGAATGGAGAAAAAAGGTCTGCATGAGTGATCTAAATCCATTACTCAAACACTAAATATTTTGACATTATATACACCAAAATAGATCCATATCATGTTGAAATAGACTATTGAACTATCAAAAAAGATAAGATGACACTGGGATGCACTAGAATAGCTAAAAATTAAGCTATGGGAGACTATCAACTATCATAAAAGTGGTGTTGAAAATATATCTTGTCTCTCAAATAGGATGGCTTATGGTGGTGATGGAAGAGATAAGAAATTGAAGAAGTGGAAAGGTGCTCCAAATAGAGCACATAAATACATGAAGGTAGATAATGTTGAATCAACAAACCCCCTATAGAACTTTATAAATTAGTGTGAGTATAATATAACACATACATAAAAACACTAAATGGAAATAAGGAAGACACTGGGCTTTACTAGAATAACTCCAAATGAAGAGACTTTCAACTATTAAGCACGAGATATACTGAGAGGGGGGGTGAATCAGAATATCATATATCTTATAAAAAATTTCCTTAACCAATTTGCACTTAATCAAACATTCAAGATATGCAATAAAAATCAAACAATAAACACCACACAAGATAGAGAGAGACACCAGATATAATTTGGAAACCCAATGTGGGAAAAACCATGAAGAACAATCTCAAGTATATGAATGAGCACCAACCCAAACAATATTCACAAGCACCAACTTGCAGGAGCACCAACCCCTTTACTGAGCACCAACCCAACAACTATTCATGAGCACCAACCCACAAGAGCACCAACCCCTTTGTGTATACCAAAAAACTATCTCTCAATGTTTCTATCTCAACAAATGATAGTTCATTACAACATCTCTTTCCTCTCTCTCACCTTTGCTCTTCTAAGCTAGATATAACAAATACAAATCATATTCATCTCTCACAATTGCTCTTCTAAGCTAGATATTACAATATCAAATCAACCTCTCTCACACTTATTACAAATGGCTTCTCAAGCCTTTATTTATAGCTTTCCAAATGACCTTTGGCCTTCCCCTTTGTGACCCTTCAATCCTCATGGAAAATGGTGCCAAACTTGTATGACCCTTCATATCCTTGCCTTTGAAAAGTCATGTGGTGACCCTTCATGAGCAAAAACGTCCTTCCCTCTTTTGTCCTTATCTTGGTGACTTTTTGTATTCCTCAAAGTGTCTCTTCATGAGAAATTTTGCCCTTTCTCTTTTGTTTTCACTTGGTGACTCTTGGAATTCCCCAAGATGACTCTTCATGGGAAAATGTGTCCCATCCTTCTTTTGTCGTTACCCCATGGCTCTTTGACTTCTCCATTGGCCCTTCTTTTGTCTCATATGCAACCAAAAATATATTTATTAATATTAAATAAATATTAACTCACATTAGCCAAGATATATCAATTACAAATATCATTAAATGAAATGGGGCCTTTATCACCAATAATGCTAGACCTTTGACATCAATGACAATATTTCCAACATCAACCTATCAAATAAGCCATCAAGAGAGGTGTTCCAAAAATAAGGGAGCGAAGAGGTTTCTCCATAGAAGAAGGTGAGGCACCAATAAAGGGGCCTCAAGGAGACATAATACAAATTGCCAACATGTCAAAGTACCAATGCATGTTGTGGGTTGATGGAAGAGTATGTCAAATGGCAAAAAGAGCCATGTATGCAAAACCACACTAGAAAAATAATCAATAGCCAAAAAAATAACCTAAAAATTACATACAAAAAGATGTTAGGCTTAGTAAAAAATGCATCTTAGATAGTGAATGCATTAATTACAATGTAGGGCCCATAACACATGAAACCCCTTAGTAGTAACAATTCACAGTCAATAATAAGATGTTAGATTCAACCAAAAATGCATTGAAGATAGTAAAAAGTACAATAGTGGCATAAGTGATACTATGTGGGATAAGAAGGAGAAATATGGTCTAATTTCATGTAAAGAGGATGTCAATCATAGCTGAAAATGCATCTAAAATTTCAACAAGAGAACAAAAGCAAAGGAGAAAAATGAAATTTTTTTCGCATGTGAGAGGGTTTGGCCTCCTTCCAAACTAGACCTCACCCACGAGTCTTTGACAAGTGAGAGATCATTAATAGTGTTACAAAAATAATAATAAATACTCTCTCTATACAAATTACTATGAAGAAAATTAAAAAGCCAATCTAATGTACTAAGCACCACATAAGGTGATGTGCCCCCTCTTCCCCCCCCCCCCCCCCCCCCCTCGACCACCCGCCCACCCCCCTGACTAAATGTTTCCCATATTATAAAATATGATCCACTTTACAAAATTATATTGTTTTTTAACTAAAAAAATAAAAATAATCTCAATTACAGCCCCACCATTAAATAATCTTTCCCAAAAAGTGATTGTATCCCACCGTGTAAAGATACCCCTCTACTCATAAAACTATTCACAAACTTTACAATATAAAAGCAACCCTTGTTAAAAAAATTACACACAACCAACTATTGATAAAACCACCATTAAATTGAGAAAACCACAAATTTTCCATTGGCTTTGTGTCTATAAAATGGTTTTAATGTTGGATAGATGGAGTAGAATCCATGAGCTGAATAGATCCTAACAAATCTAAGCTATGGAAGATGTTCTTAGGCAAAGAATAAATAGTCCTCTCTAACATAGTTTTTTCAAGATGCGTGGGTTCTATTGCTCTGATACTATGAAAGAGTTATCAAAAAAATTCAGCCAAGATCTCTCCAATGGCTCATTACTACAGCGATTGATGCTTTAGTATAAACTAAGAAGAAAACAATTGATAGAAAATATTATACTCAAATGAGATATACAAAACATTATGAAACATAAAGAAGCATGTATATTACAATGAGATCACTTGCTTAAATAGGCAAGGCAAAATAATATGCAAGCTAAACTAGGTAATGTGGGATAAACCCCCACATAGAATAAAACTAGGTAAGCACAAATACCTAGAGCCTAGTAAGTATGAGTAATAAGATATTCTAACACATTCTAAGTAACCAAAAAACAATTGCAAGAAAATTTCAAAGCAGATATTTGATTGGGGCATCCTTGTATGGCTTGAACAAGTGAAAACTCTGTAAAAATCATTTTTTGTGCTTCTATAACTTATTTCTCTTTCCTTTAGTGTTGGTTCTTCATTATTTTTTTTGCCAATACTTCCTATAGAGCCTATAAAGCATTTTAAAGACTTCTTAAAAAAATTAAACCTCCATTAACATCCATGTATGACTTGTGTGGGTAGAAAATAATGAAAATTTTAATTTTTTGAATTGAAAATTTATTTTTGATTGTTCTGGATGCTTTAATACCTTGTAGAAGACTTATACAATCAGTCTCATGCCTTGTGGCAGCTTCTTTAATTTCTTGCACAATTACCTACTTCCCCCCTACATTAGTTTCACCTTGGAAGCATTGGAAGGTTGGTAATAATGTTTCAAAATTTTATTTATTAAATAAATTTTCAAATAAATCACCCAAAATCCATGCAAAACAAAAGGTATGCCCCACATTGGATTATATTTATTAACAAAAGTAAAAAAAATCAGATTAAAAACTTTCACATGTAGGTTTATTTTTATTCTTTAAAAAAATCAAATTGGCTTAAATAAGTTTTAAAAATATCTTGCATGTAATATTTCATAAATTATATTAGTGGAGTTGGTGGTTGTAATCTTACAAAGCATGTGTAAAATTGAGGTATAGAGTTCAAAGCTTTCCAAACCTATTTTTTTGATCAATCATGTTTGGTGGTCAAAAGTAATTTATTTTTAAAAATAATTAGTTATTTTTTTAATTTTCATGCAATTACACACTTTTAACACAATTCCACTTACGATAATTTTGACACCTTTATATTCACTTCTTTATCAAAAGTGATCATGTAACCAGTTAATTTATATGTTTTTGAATGTTCCAGATACATTGGAATAGTCATTTTTTAAAATTTAAAGTTTACTTATATAGTTTTTACAACAAATTTGAAAAATAGTGTTCATGCATTTAGTTTTTGTGACACTTGCAACATTTATTCTAGTTGTAATATTTTTCATTTTTTTCCAATTTTTTGCATTTAATTGAATAATAATTATTTTTTATATATTAAAAATTTGTTTGTTACAAAATTAAGTGTATATATATATATATATATATATATATATATATGTATATATATATATATATATATGTATATATATATATACATATATGTATATATACATATATGTATATATATATATATAGATATACATATATATATACATATATCTATATATAGATACATATATATATATATATATATATATATATATAGATACATATATACATATACATATATATATATATATATATATATTTATATATATATATATATATATATATATATATATATATATATATATATATATATAACTCAATCTAGTAGTGTCAACTTTAAAGGGAGGTTATGGATTCTCTTAATTTTGTGCTAGACAAATCAAAAATGTTAAATGGATCAAACTATAACATTTTAAAATTTTATATTAAATATAAGTTTATGGCTTGAAAATTATGAAATATTATGATCAAGAATGAAAAACTCCCACTAGAGAGAAATGTCATAGCTGAGCATACCAATGCATTTCAACAAAAATCATAAAAATCTATGTCGATTATTTTGAAGAATGTAAAATATGAATTCCTACTCCATATCAATAATTAAGAGTCACCCAATGATGCCTAAAATCTCCTTGAGTCTATGCATGAGGGCACTCATCTCTAGAAAATAATTAGAGTTATTCTTGAGTTACTTATTTCTCAAATGAAAGATGATGAAAATTTTAATTTTTTTTATAAAAATAAAAAATATTAAATCTTAGTTAGATAGTTGTAATTGTAGTTTTATTCAAGATTAATTATTTAGATTAATATAAACCCATATTTGACTAGTGTGAAATCCAATCCTGTATATAAAAGGAAGATTAAGTCTCTCTCCTGACAAACATAATATGGTAATAAAGTAAAAAAACAAGGAAACAAAAATGACAACCAATAAAAAATGAGGATCCAACTAGGGTGTTGGGAGTACCCCAAACTAAAGATCACTTTTAGATAGGTGTGGAACCAAAGACAAGTAACCTAGACAAATAAAGAGGGAGACCCAAGTCTCCACAAGCTAATTTTGATAGGATCAGGAACCAAAGACAAGGCCAAAGGAGATTAAAAAAACCAATGTGGTCCCCAATAGGACCCAACCCTAACAAAGCTCATTGAAATATTAGACATAAGATCGAAGTAAAAAACAAGGATTAAAGAAAAGAGAAGAGAAAACCAATAGAATTCCCAACATAACCCAACCCTAACAAAGCTTCATGAAAGAAAAGGTGATGGATCAAAGCTTATAATAGGGGGTTTTGAATGGAATCTCAACTGGAAGAAAAAGAAAACTGCTTTCAATTACTGTAGGAACTAGCCTAGACTCAAAAAGAGGAGGCCTAAGATCAGTTGTTGTATTTGATTATTTAGTTAAATACTCATGAAAAGTTTTATAATTTTATTTCTTTTCTTAATTATAAATATCAAATAAAACAAGACATTCTTAACCTCACTACACTATTTTTATCTTCTTATTTAAGAAGAACAAGTGATGTCAAACTTTGATTCTAAAGATAATGCCATTTAGGCACTTCTCAAATTTAATAGTGTTCTTGAAAACATTAGAAACTACAATTCTAAACCTAAACATGTTAATATAAAATATGTGAATAATAAATATGATAATGAGAATCATACAATTAAATTCAATAGAAATTATAATTTGTGTCATAAATTTGGACATAAAACATAATACTATTACAAAAACAAACCCTCTAAAAATAAGAAATGGAATAAAATTTGTAATTAGAATCATCATAAAAATTAAATCTAGAATCAAAACAATAATCATGAATAAAATTATAATATTATTACATTGTATGCGATATTATTTGATTATAACAAAAATTAATGGATTTTAAATAGTGGTGCATTATATCACAACATATTTATCAAATATTTTATATGACACTAAAGATATATCTGAAAGGATTTATTTAGGTGATAATTCATTTTTAGAAGCAACTAAATAAGGAAAAACTAAATCTGTAAATGTAGTCATAAATGATATTTTTTATGTTCATAAACTTAAGAAAATTTTATTTTCTTGTTCTTCACTTATAAATGATAATTTTATAGTAACCCTGCTTAAGGATAAATGATCTATTAAAAATCAATTTAGTTCTCTGATTGCTGAAGGAATTCAACATGAAACTTCTTTTAGCTTCTCTGATAGTTTATACATCTTTTTAAACTTCTTTTGCATGTTTTCTTTCATTGAAAAATAGATATCAATATCAATTATGGCATGAAGTATTAGATAATGTTAATTTTATAAGTTTATATTATGTCTAATCATGATCTTGTGGTTGGTATTCCTATTATTTATTCTCATCATGAAACTTATGAGGGTTCCTACGTGGTAAATAACACATTAAACCCTTTCATAAAAATCATAAGGTTAATTCTTTTCATCTCTTAAAACTTATCCATACTAATATTAGAGGACCTCTATAAGTTTATTATAAAAATGGTTCTTTATTTTTTGTTACTTTAAAATATACTAACTAAATTGATAGTGTTTCAACTAAAATGACATTAGTTAGTAAAACTATTTAATTTGATTTTTGTAAACTGCTAATTATAATATATTGTAATAGATATATTGGTCATAGATGATAAAACAAAGAAAATATATAGACATTATATTATAGCTGACATGCTAATTTACAATGTCTTGTCTACACATAAATAACATTATCACATGGATTTGAGCCATTCATAAAATGTGGAGTCCTATCATAATCAAATCAACATTCATTGTCCATCTTCGTCCACCCTTAAACATAGAAAATGGCTAATCAAATATGCTACAACCTTAAAAACTATGTATCTTATAAAAATATGTGTAAGTCATCTAAATATGATAAATGGCATGAATCTAATTATGGTATATGATATGGGTTGTATGGTGTCAAGTATCACATGAAATACCTTATCATTGTACCTCACTGTCACCACATATCTCACTTTTAAATAATTCATTGCTTGCATATTTTCTATTGCCTATCTAACCTCTTCACACAATGTATTTAAATCATTGCATGAAGGAACACGATTTCATTATATACTATCACCTACACAAGAAATATATGACTATTATTGTTCACTATTGTGTGCATAAAACATGAGATACAAAAAACAATCATGGGTTTAAAGTGACATATGACTACCAATTTTCACTCTAATGCTTTATAAAACCATGCTTTACTAAAACATAAAATTACATCTTGTATGATATATATTAAATTATTATTTTAATATGGTATAAATGTATAATAATATTACAATTTGAGTTAAAGATTGAAATGCATTATATACATAATATCGTGCTTCATCTAACAAGATGATCATGTTTAGTTATTTTATTTGGTAAGAATATTATGCTCAGTAAGAAATGATCTTTTGTGTTTCAATTGATAAAGATGCTTTTATTTGATAAATGGGTAAAGTTCATGCTAACATGCTTAAATACTCATTTGATAAAAAGATATGTTATGAAATACAAAGTGTAAATGGAGTTTATATTACTAATTGGTTCCTCATCTTTCACTTTACTAAGCATTATGTTCATACATATATGAAATTAATTATTTTAGTCTCATAACTATTTTATTGAATGACCACATATCATGATAAAAAATTTCAACTTTGATATATGAGAGGTTACATATCCTAATCTTATATATTTTTTAAGATCATTGGAAAATGACAAAAAACATATTAGTCTTTTAAGATAAATAATGTTTGGTTATTTTAATATCATATTAATAGTGAAATTATTGTAGGTACATCATATGACAATTGGGGATGCCCATCTTGTTAATATAAGAGATGTCTAGTAATGAATTACATATAATGATTTATGTGTCACTGACTTAGAAATCAAAATAGTGAACTAATATATCTTAAACATGACTTGATTGTTAAAAACGTGTTGTATCACATATAAATATATGTCATCATTTATATTACTATATTTGGTTATTTTAATGCTAACCATGTTTTGATATCATCAATTTACTTATGAATATTTGTTTAAAGTTTGATTTAGGTGTTTCACTTAGAGTAATAGAAAACAACATACTATTTTTATCTCTTCTACAGAAGCATGGTATATAAGTGTTATTGAAGATACTAAAGAAACCATGTGACTATGAAGTATTTTAAAATCAATACATTTATATGTTACTTATAGTTGTTAGAGAAGATTATTTACCTTATCTCATGTTCACCTAGGTACTTTATTATTCCCACCCACTTATGTGTGGATATTTCATTTATATTATTTTAGATATTGTGATACTACATATTTATCTCTTTGATATTATGGGAATAATTTATAGTTGTTTCTATCATTTAGGGATAATTATTTATTAATATTAGGTTCCATATATATCTTGATATCTCAGTCATGATCAATATTTCTTTTCATATATGCAAGGTTCATTCATTGTATTTCATTGAATTTTTGGATATATAGAAGATTTATCATTGTAAGATCTATTTGTGTATAAAATATTGAGATATTAATTGAACAATGCATCAACGGATTTTATTGTGGTAATGGTTTCTAAATTTGACCCTAAGTGAGATTTTTCTAAACTTTTTCAATAATACCATCTTTTTTATAATAATCAAAGTTATATAATTATAACAAAAAATCTAGTGCAACACTAATGAACTAAGTATATTGAAGTTCATATGCATTTTATTCTTACAAAAATATTCAATGGTGATATTGATTTGTATTTTTATCCTATGGATGAACAAGTGGAATATATCTTTACAAAACCACTTGGTGGTACCAAGTTTTTTTAGTTTCATATAATTTTGGGTGTTTTAAAGCTGCCATTGCCAGGGAGTGTGCATGACGATGTCATTTATTAATGGCTATGTGTTTCTTTATTCTTCTCTATACTTCTTATTATAAAGCATTTTAATAAGTCATTTTATGTGATTTTGTAAACTTCATCATATATGAGTTTAAAGTGTACACAATACTTATAAACATATATTGTGATGGAGTTCCTTATGTTATAAAAGGATCCAAAATATTTGGTTGATTATTCATGAGTAAATATAAGATATAGTATCATGATCATGATAGCCTAAAATTACTTTAAATATTTTATGGATTATAATTCATTTTGTTTTAAAATGTGATATTGGCACGATGGAGGTTTTTAAATCCTTTAAATGTCCTATGCCTCTTAAACTCATTATAGACGGTTTATGAAATATAATTCTTTAATTATATATGTGACTATGACATGTATCCCCACATAAAATTAAGGGGGAGTATTGGAACAATTAATGGTTAGGTGGTTCTATTCATGTACCTTTAATGTAATAAATTATATCAAGTAAATACAAATATATTTTATTATTTAATATGAGATAATCCTAATGTAAATAAATAATAAAATATATTAATTTACCATTATGTTTTAGGTAGAGGATGGACCCGTTGGTAACAATGGTTCACCGTGCACTAAAAAAAGAAATTTTACATAGTAAAATAAAATAAAGTGAATATCACATTTGCATCCGAGAAATTCAATTGAAAATAATCCAAGGTCCTATGCACTATTTTATGAATAATTAAGGAGAAGGAATAATTGTATTGGGTGAATTTGTTTATCATATAATGAATAATATTTTGTGCTTTTTGTACCTCCTTGTGAGGCTTTCCACATTATATTTCATGTTCATATTTTTGTGTATATTTTTCGTGACTAGATCTAATATTTTACATATGAATTATTCTACTTTTCTAACAAGATATGTTTGAAGTGGTCAATCATTAAGGGGGTGATTGGGGTCAACTCACCCCATTACTCGCCCCTCTCATTATTTAAGGTTTCATGTTTTTAAGATTTACTTAGGGATTCAAAGATAAAACAAGGAAAACAATAATATTCATGTGATGTAATTTGAATCATAATATCTCAACGTACTCATAAGAAAAACATATAAGGCATAAGTGTAAGATTTTTGTCACAATCAAAGTAGACAAGTCTATGGTAAATAGACATAAGTGGCCTACATTACTATCTAGATAACATGTTCTTGTCTATGAATATTATAAGATTTTGTTTATGGTTTTATCTATTTTATAGTCAAATGGGACAAGACCATAGTCAATAAACATAACCAACCTTTGTTGTTATCCAAAAAATGTGAGACTGTTAAGAAATAATTTCAAATTCTATTCTTAATTTTGAGCATGCACAATCATATATTTTATTGATTTTCTATTTTAGATATATTAAATAGTCAACATAAATCCTTATTGAGATAAGTATATTTATTCTTAGTTTTTTTTTTAAATAACATATTTTTATATTTGTCATTTACCAAAATCAAAATTGTTAATTATTGTACATATTTAACATTATGATATTTATCAATTTTTACCTCTAGTAGACATACATATTTAATTTTTTTTAATTAAAAAAATAAGGTAAAACAAATAATTATATTTATTTGGAGTGTTGTTTTATTTTTTAATTTTTCACTATAGGGTCTCATCTCAATACTTGATTTATAGACACTAATGAGAAATATTATTGTCATTTACTGGATTTTATTGAGTATTGCTATAGGAATTCTCTTTGAACTCAAGGTTCATAATTATTAATTTCCTTGCACAAAAATATTTAACTTTCATTGGCTTTCCAATTTTATTTTATTTCCCTTATTTTTTAGAAATTGTATTATGATAGTTTTAAAACTCATAAGAGCTATCATTATGGGAAATGAGGTTATCAATTTTACTTAATCTATGGTGTGAGGGGTACTGATTCAATACTCAAGTTAGTAGACAACACTATATATAGATTTTTTATTCTATGTACCTCATGGTTTATTATAAACCCCTATATTTTTACTTTTTTTAGCCATAGGAAGCCTTCAACCATTTTTTGTTATAGTGCACCAGTAAGAATTTAAACCTAGAGAGTTGCTCTCAATGTACCCTAGATATGGGATAATACAACTATGAGATGGATGAATATTTTGTAGTTAGTTATTTTTTGGACTGTGTTCACTATTTATGACTAAGATCAATATATTTGAGAGTGCATAAAACAAACACACCTTGATTATTTGTACCTCTCAACTTTTTTACAATTGAAATTTTCAAAATTAATTCATGGTGATAATGAGTTAATTGTGCTTACATCTATTGAGGTTCATTATCACATTTGATATTATTTTCTAAGATGTTATTTGGATTCATTATAATAAAATTCAAATGCAACAAAAAGACTTAAATGAATAATGCACAATCTCATACCTTACTCAATTCACATTGTCACAATAATGTTGTAAGATATAAGCACCATTAAGTCAGATATTTTAAAAATAAAGTATGACTTGGGAGCAAGAATAATTGTACATTTAGAATGATATAAGGCATACTTCACACACTATTAATGGACTTACCATGACTATTTAAATTGATACAACTAGTATAGCGTAAGTGGGTGAAGGTAATGGCAAATAATTTATTGAATATCCTAATGCCAACCCATATAATATTAATCTATTACTATACATTTCAAGGGATGAAAAAATAAATCAGCTTAAGTTTCCTCTTCTCTAGGTGTTCCAATTTATATTATTACTTATATTATTATATCAACAACTCATTGTATATGTTCCATCATCTGTAGGTATATGGGTATCACATAGTTTCCAACAGATTAATATGCCTATTTATACGTATGCATCGTACACACCTCACTGGATTATTATAAAAGGCCCACCACCAACCTCACTTAATGCACACTATGTTTAGAAAACTCTTATAGACTTATATGTTAAGATATTGTAATTAGAGAAATATGTCTCTAGATAGTCATTAAATGGGTTCCCATACTTTGATTAATAACAATTTTACATTTAAGATTAAGATCTTACCCATTACCAATAGGGTTTCTATCTCTTAAGCTATCACTCTATGAAAGTAAAGGAGATATTGAGCAACATATCTTGTCATTACATGCAACATGCTTGAATTGTGTTTACAATGAAAAATTAATAACTAATATCTTTCTACGAAGCCTTAAATATTATGATTTATTATGGTCTTATAAGCTTTCACTTTAATCAGTTAGATGATTTGACCCTTTATCATATATGGTTTTAAGACACTTCTCTATCAACATTGATGAAAATTTATCCTATGCATAAATTTCTAAACTCAATAAATTATAAAATGAGCTAATCATTGAGTATGTTCTTTAATATAAAACTAGGCTAACTAATATGACCAATTCTATGGAAAAAAATGAATTACAAGATATCTCCAAACAAAGTTTGCTAGCACCACTCCATGAGTCTTCCATGTTTAAAAAATTCAAATATTTTGATGAGTTATGTCATACAATAAAAGAATTAAAAAGTCAATATCATAGCTTTTAACAAGATAAAATATGCACCAACTACTTCATCTACTTAAAATATCAAGTTTCAAAGAAAGCTAAACTACAAATTCAAATCTTATGGAAGAAAGAATAAAATAAAAGTAACAGTTAATGTAGTATCATAACCACCAACTAGGCTTCAATTAATAAGTCCACCAAGGAGGAAATTTGTAAGTTTAATATAACCTAATTATGACTTGTTATATAAATTACTTTATTTCAATCTCATAACTATCCCTCCACCATTATAGGTTGATATGACAAAGCCTCAACATAATGGCTTCAACAATAATGCATATTATGACTACCACATACGTATTGGTGTTTTATCCTATTTTTAATTAAGTAAATAAAATTTTAAATGTGATTATAGGTGTAAAACTAGAGTATATCTTAATACTAAAGATGTACAATAATAAAAAAATTTATTTTGAAGATTGTTAAATATGGAAGATTGTTATTTTTTTTTTGAAAAATAGAAAGAAAACAACCTAGCTCAAACTAGAATTTATATTGGTTATTTTTAAGGTTTGAAATTATAAATCAATAGAATAGGTGACTATGCATGTTGAGGATCAAGAATGAAATCATAAAATGATTCTATATAGGAATAAAGGTTGTTTGAGTCCATTGACCATGGACTTGACTCAATTGATTATGATAATTGACTAATAAAGAATGATAGAGAAAAAAATATTTTGATAGTGATAGATCAAAAACAAAATTAGAAGATATTGCTAGATATGACCACTATAGGTAGAAAGAATTTCATGCCACTTGATTCTATTTACCACTTATCTCAGTTGACTATGATGAAAAATTTATTGTTGTGCTTTCTAATCTTGTGTGTTGAATATTCTGAGATATCATAGCTTAGATCATTCCACATAAAATTCATTATTTCTTTTATTTTGAATTTAAAACCCTAAGGAAAGTTTGATAGATTGTTAACCCACAAAAATTAGGGGAGTGTAATCAGCTGAGATGACCTCAATCACCCTCTTTATGATTGATCATTTCCTATGCATCTAATACTCCAAGGATGAAAATCAATCCCATAGTTATCCAAACTAAAGTGATTATGTAAATGTGTTCTTTGACTATATATATGCAACTAGAAAATAGATATGGTACTTAGAAATGATAACTCTTAACTTGTGATGTAGGGGAATCACTTATAAAAACATTTGAATAACTCTTTAGGAGTGTTTTAGAGTTTGAGAAGAGTATGTAGTCTTGTTTAGCTGATTTGGAGTGTTGAGGTAGTGTTGAATCAACATAGGGAGTTCATTTGATGATTATCCACAAAATTTACATTTTGAAAATTCAAATGCTTATATTTTAAAATAAAGGAAATTGACATGTTTTTAGAATTATTCATAGGTATTATTTGTTCTATAAAGTCATGTTATGTAGTCGGGAGTTATTCTTAAGTTTAGGAGTGTCCTTATTATCATGAATAACCATATATATTAATAAAGTCCTTGAATATGTCTTTTTTTTTTTTATGTGTTTTCTAATATTAAATTGTGTGTGTGTGTGTGTGTGTGTATGTATATATGTATATATATATATATACATATACATTATATATATATATATGTCTATGTATATATGTGTGTGTGTATATATATATATATATGTATATATATGTCTATGTATATATGTGTATATGTATGTATATGTATATATGTGTATATGTATGTATATATATATATATATATATATATATATATGTCTATGTATATATGTGTATATGTATATATATATATATATATATATATATATATATATATATATATATATATATGCATAGACATATATATATATATATGTATATGTATATATATGTATATGTATATGTGTATATATGTGTGTGTGTGTGTGTGTATAGGTATATCTACATATAAATATACATGTATATATATATATATACATATATATATGTATCTATACATATATATATATATACATATATATATATATATATACATATATATATATATATATACATATATATATATATATATATATATATACATATACATATATATACATATACATATACATATATATACATATACATATACATACATACATATATATATATATTCTAGCTTGGAATAATGAATCAAGGAGGGGATGAATTTGAATCAGCCTTTCTAGGAGGTTTTCAAGAAGAAGTAGGGCTTAAAAGAATCTAATTTTTGTCATATACAGGTTACACTCATAGACAAAGATAGCTTATGATAGTTTGTTATTGTTGAAGTCTTGTAATTTGCATAATTTATAATGAAATAAAGAGTATTATGAGCGCATAACATGTATTTAGTATTTACTAATCTTTTAATAATGTAACATAGGTTATTGAAGAGAATAAAAGTCATTTGAGTCATACAAACCTCTTTACACACTCACAAACTCTATTTTGAGAACAAAATCATTTTTATGGAGTTTAATTTATGTAGAAAATTTTGTATGAGTTCAAACTGATGTTTAGAAAATTTAAAGAGGTAAATCAAGAAGCCTTCTAGGTGTTAAGCAAGAGGAATAGTCTTTTAACTTCTAGGGTTGTGAGAGAAAAAATACCAATAACTTTTGATTTAACCCTTGGAAATTCATTAAATTTGGTGGATAGTTAGTAAAGTGAGTCTATAGAATAATAAAAGTGGTTTGAAACCTAGAAAGAATGTAAAATTGTATTTATGATAGACTAAGTTTCCTAAAAGCCCTGATCTCTCTATATTTTGACAACGAGGAGTTTTTGCTTAAATATTTGAATTTAATGCTTAAAGAGTGAACTAAAGGTTGGAACACATTTTAATCTCTATCATAGAATTTTTATAATAGTTCACTACATTGAGAAAGTTTTATTTTAGGTTTTATCCTATTTGAGCTCCATTAGGTCTATAAGCCTAAAATAGAGGTATTGCACTTCTTTATAAAGTGTCTTCTAAAACCAATACGTAGATTAGTTTGTCATCATCAAGAGATTATATGTGATGTATATATAATTATTCAAACCTTATAATATTTTTAATATAAATTTAATGCATCTTAATATCCAAATACACATTAGTGTATGACTGTCTTAAGAAAGTCTATTTTGATTCAAAGAGTGAATTGATTCAAAGAGAGTATGTCAATTGTACTTGAGTAAATACAAGAAGAGTGTCTAAATTGTGGTATCAGAGCATAAATTTTTTCATAATCAAAATTTCATGGTTAAATTAATAAGGTGAATAATCATTTTTATAAATGGTAGTAAGGGCTAGATCCAGAGGAGGTGCAAGGAGACATGTAACTAATACAATGTTACTCAAAGAGATCAAAAGCTTAAACAATAGAATAGAAGCAATGGAAACAACATAGAAAAGAGGAGTGAATATTAGAGATATTAGTGATAGAGAATAAGAGGCACCAGAGAGAATAAATTTAAGAGGAGTCTCCAAAAGAGAAACTAGTCAAGGTAGTTATTAGGGTAATTTATAAACCCAAAGTTGATATACCTACTTATGATGGTAATCTTAATTTTGATGACTTGATTGACTAGATCAATGCCTTTGATATGTATTTTGAGTATGAAAATGTATATGAAGAAAAACAAGTCAAGTTTGCTAAGATAAGGCCAAAAGGACATGCCTCCCTATGGTGGGATGGCATACAAGAAGAAAGAAGGAGAAAAGAGAAAGCTAAGATAAAGAGTTGGGACAAAATGGTCTCTAAATTCAAAGATAATTTAATACCTTGGGACTAACAAGTTTTTCTCTTTCAATAATTGTATAATCTTAGGAAAAAGGATATGTCAGTCAAGGAATATATTGAAGACTTTTATAAGTTGACTATCAGAGTAGGGCATATTGAGGAAGTTATAAAAAAGGTGGTTAGATATCTAAATGGGATAAAGTTTGCCATACAAGATGAGATCAGTTTTATTATGAATAAATTAGTTGAAAAGGAATACCATTATGCCTTAAAAGTAGAGGAAAATCTTTCAAAAAAATAACCTCAACATGCAAGAAGAAGGAGCAGGCCCTATAGGGGTAAAGGACAACAAGGAGGAAAGAATGAACATCAAGGTCATCAAGGAGAAACTAATAGTTTTTATATAACATCAACTTCAAGAGGTGTGTCTCTTTGTAGAGGAAGAACACCTTTTTATAAAGGTAAAAGTGGAGAGTTTAGTTTTAGGTGTTTTGAGTATGGTAAATATGGATACAAATCATATAAATGTCTAGAACATCCATCTACCAGTCAAGGGAGTTCTCATATCCCTCAAGTAGAGGAATAAGAAAGTGTAATTACTCCTATCCAAAAGGAATCCCCATAATAATATTTCTATAAATAGATAAAGATATCAAGGAGCCACCTCAAAAGAAAACACTTTTCAGAACTACATGCAAGGCCAAAGGTAAATGTTGTCAAATAATCATTGATAGTGGAAGCAATGCTAATTTGGTGTCCACATAAATGGTAAGAAAGATATAATTTAACAAGGTAAGTAATCCTACTCCCTATAAAGTTTTTTGGCTTCAAAAAGGTCACCAAACTATAGTCGAAGAACAATAAAATGTAGAATTTTAATTAGGAGTTACAAAGACACTATCACATGTGATATAATACCAATGGATTTTTGTCATAGCCTCTTAGGAATACCATGGAAATATGATAGACAAGCTATACATGATGGTAATATCAACACCTATACATTTATGAAAGATGGTAAGAGGCATATCCTCACTATAGACACTCCAAAACTGCATAGTTTTAGATGTTGAAATGCCTTGAACCCCTACCTAACTCTGAGGCTAGTTGACCACCTAATTGACTTATCCCATTTATTAAAATACTAACTTAACTTTTTAATTCACCCCTTTTTAACCCATTTCATTTAGAACCTTGATCGTTGATGATCAACCTAACTATTGACAGTTGGCTTGACCATCTATGGCCATGTCTCTAAGCCTACTTTAAAACTTTAAAACGTTACCATTTTTATGAGATAAGAATGAAATATTTATCAACTTATATTTTGTGATGAAAATCATTTTTAAAACACTGTAAATGGAAAATTTATCCTCCATCACAATTATCAACTTCCTCCTACACATTTAGTAACTTCATCCTATAAAAGGAGACAAGTAGGAGGATAAAGGGATCAAAAAATATAGAAATCTACATCCAAGCTATCTTTAATAAAGGTATCCAATGTCTCTTTAACAAGAAATTAGCATCAAAAAAGACCTTAACCTCTATCAAAATCACTTTTGAAGTCTAAAGTACTATCACTCTAGCCAAATTACTTCAAACTTACACCATCAAGTGATAGATATCTCAAGCTTGTTTTCTTTGATTTGTTTCATTTCTAACCTCCTTGCCATATCAGACTCATTAGTATCTTATTTTCCATCCCTCAGATCCATAATAGACCTCTATTTTTCCAATTACCCAATCTATAATCCTTTTTTGATCATTCCTAGAATCACATAGGTAATCATTGATGATTAGCTTAACCACCAATGGCCACCTCAACTATCGATGGTCACCCAACCATTGACCATTAGCTCAATAGCTAATGGTTCACCCAACCATCAACATTAACTACAACAAAAAATAACAAGTTATTTTCACCCCTTGACCCCAATCAAACCATGTTTCTATGTTCCTACCTATTAATGGAGATTTTTCTAGTTTTTTGAACTGGACCCCAACCTCTTAGTACAAGTATTGACCCACATTTTCTATAATTAGTCATTTTATTTAACAATAAATTTACTTCCATCTTGTATCACATGCATTTACTTTTTAGTTATTGAATTCAAGTTTCCTTTTTTTCATTTATATCAACCTAATTGTTATAAACAATGGATTAACAGCCTCCTAACAAGCATACACTTCTTAGATCTAACTCATGCTAGGTAGTCCACTCACCCATCCATCTATCAACCATTTTTTCTAGTGTATTTCTTATCTATAGGCTATTCCTTCTAAACTAAATAAGAGTTCTCACCATTTTTTGGATCATGTGCACACTTTTACTAGGTATTCGTATACACACCCTATTACTAGTTTCATTACTTGCTTCTAAATTAATAAATGAATGGAAATTAATCTAAAAAAATTTGGCATGCCTAGTGGGACCTAGCATCTCTTTTTCTTCCTTTATTTTATTCTCATCAAATAAAATCTAAACTTTCTTTTGGGCTTAAAATAAACCTTTTGCATACATTGATTGCTTGCTTATTTTAGATCATCTAGTACCTTAAAGGCAAAGTAATTAATCATAGTTTTCACTTTACTATCACACACTTTTTCCAAAACCACATAACTAATCAACACATCAAAACAAACTTGAGACAAGGCTCGACTAGGATTTCATCACCTAGTAGTCAACCTTACCCTTTCTCAACAATCCTACTTGAAGGGCATTACCAAGGGGAGAACCAAGTTAGCTCTTTAGTTGAGTATAAACTCTAAGATTTAGTATATCTTGGTTAAGCACTTGACACCCTTATCATTTTAGTGTGTGAAGTGAGGGGGTAGGTCCCAATAATAAGCCACGTATTGAAGATCAATATAGATTTCTCTCTTGAAGACCTAAAGATGACCTAAAACCAACCTTAGATTTCTTCTTTAGTACCTGATCTACAAACCAAATTTATTATTCACACTTTCTAAGGCATAAGCCAAAAGTGATTTAAAAATAACCCTAGGATGTTAAATTCACTTTAGTTTATGTTTGATTTCCTTATGTTCTTTTCTTTTGTCTAGCTCTTTATTTGAGGTGTGAGTTTCATCATTTTATCTCTTATTTCCTCTCATGGTATTTACTAGATAGTAGTTAAGGAATCAAACCAACCAACAACTACCATCTTCTTCCTCCATGGATTATACCTATGATTTTGAGGGTTCACCTCATTTTTATCCTGCACCTAATAGGCCTCTAATTATTATTGAGGGTGATCTGGATTTCACCACCTTCCTCAATAATAACCCAATGGCTCTTCAACATTACTTAAACACCTTATCTAACCATACACCTTTTGATTCAATTCCTCCTATGGATCCTCCCTATGGTATGCCTTCCCATCTTCTAGTGGGTGCTACCTCAACCCAACCTATGCTCACCCAAGCATCTTCTTCCTCCATTATCCCACCTACTACCACTCCCTAAACTCCATCAAACATCTGAACTAGTAACCAAACACCTACTACCCCAACTAATGCCTCTAACATTGGATCAACTTTACCTCTTGTTACCTATAATCCTACCATGGGAGTTCCTACTCCTACCATTCCCCTTAGTTCAACCAACCCACCAACTTTTACCCTACTTTAGATTTTTGTACTTTTCATACCTCAAACCCTCACACCTATTAACACTAGATTTACCAACAACCAACTAGCACTTTCATACCCCTAACCTAATCTATGTCTATTCTCCATCTACCAACCCAAACATACCTCTAACCCAACCCATATCAGTTCCCCAATAAGTACCCATGCCATCTTACCCATATCTTTTTAACCCACAAGGATACATAGCACCTTCTACCCAATCGTTTGTGCCAATCAATCCTTATGGGGCATTATCTCAACCTCGTATGACCACATACCAATATGTGGCTTCTTCAACACTCTCTATCACTTATCCATATATTGTTGCCACCCAACCTCAACAAAGATTACCATCTAATTATGTATCTTCCTAACCTCAAACAAATTTAGTCTAGATGCTAATGGATAAAATGACCAACTTGGAATCATATATTTCCACGTCTCATAACCTTTTATCCTATGATCAAATCTATAATGAACCCATCTATCCATCCATTCCTATCCATGCTTATCCTCCTCAATGGGAATTACCCAATTTTTTCAAATTCCAAAGTAACGAAGACCCCCAACAACATTTGAGAGCATTCTACCATTTTTGTTATTTGATCACATATGATGATGCTCTCCTCCTTCGTACCTTCCCCATATCTTTATTAGGACCATCCCTTGATTGGTATAGTGCCCTTACCAAATAATCCATATTTTCATTCTCCCAACTTTCCCAAATCTTTTTAGAACATGTTTTTGTAAATATAACTAAAAATATTTCTATTATCGACCTCTATTCTATTAGTTAATTTGATGATGAATCAATTGCCAATTTCATATCTAGATGTAAGGGTCTCATCAACCAACTTTATTTATCCTTACCCCAACCTATGTTGATTGAGATCTTCTCTCTTGGTTGTGCCAAACATATTTCCCCAACTCTTCAAGTTCTCAAACTTTTAGAACTTTTGATGAGACATTTACTATGACACATAAACTTGAAAATAGAGCCATTGATAAAGGGAAATTGAAACTATAGAACAATAATTCTAGATTTGAATCTAATGACCCTCCATCCACCAAAACTACTAACTAATCCAACCATCCCAATACTAAAGAAAAATCATCCACAAACTTAGTGGTCCTAAGAACTACTCCACCACAAACTATCAACCAACCCCATCAAACCAAATCTTCCAACCCTTCCTACCAATAAAACCAAAACCAAAACTGAGCTCCTCTAAAACAATATACTCCCATAGAAGAGTCTTATGTTTCAATTTTGGATAAATAGCTCAAAGCTAACATCATCCAACTCCCACCTATCAAACCACCCCAACAATTTTATGCTTCTCACCTTGTGCCTGGTTGGTACAATGAGAATTACCATTATACCTTTCACTGAGTTATTCGACATGACATCAATAGATGCAATACCTTTAAAATTATTGTCCAAAGCTTAACTAATAGTGGATAACTTTCATTTTATAATCCCAATGCACCTCCTAATCAGTCCCTTAACATCTTTCACAAATATTTTCCTAATCATGCTCCTTATACCCATCACCATGACAATAAACTAGAATCATCTCATTCACATGAGGCACATATGATCAATGTTATTATTATTGATCCCATTACTGAGGAGACCACTACCATAACTACTTTTTCCTCCATGTCACTTATAGAAGTAGTGGATTCACCTTCCATTCCTTTAGATACCCAAATGAAGGAATCAATCACCCCTCTCTCTTCACCTAATGAGACCTTGGCTTTATCCACCTCTCTTTTGATGGAAACACCAAAGGAGATAACCCTTGTTTTAGCCATTTCTTCTTCTTCTACTCCACCCATTGAATTGGTAGAATTGCCTTCCATTCCTTTAAACACCCAAACCATGGAAGCAACCATGTTTGTTCTTATACTTGAGGACACCATACCTATCTCCCCCATCATAGAACCATCCATTCCCTCTTTGGAAACCATCCAACAAGATAAAGTTACCTCATCCATCTAACCACCAATTTTGTAACCTCTCATCAAGAACAAGGATGAAGGAACCATTCCCTCTTCTCCATCTAGGGGCTTAATTTTTGAAACCAATGATCAAGGAACCAAACCCATATATAACCCCTTTTATAGACTATTCTAAAGTCTAGAGTTCACTTTTGAGCCCAACTTTGATAGAGCCACCTTTTAACATCATCTAAGGCTCCCTTACCAAAAACAATATGAATCCTTAACCTCACTTGAATCCACCCTTAAACCCATTATTACCACTCCATAAAATACCTCTTCTTACAAAACCATAGGTGAACCATCCCAACCACATCCATATAAAATTTTCCAATCACCTTATGCCTCTCTTACCAAACCTATCAAGAATTTAGGAATTCATCATACACCTATCCATACTCACCCTTCTTTGAAGTTATAATTGACTTCAACTAGTCCACCAAAAAAAATCTAACCAAACTAATTAATAAGGTAGAGTTACCCAAACCTCAACCTAGAACTAGATCAATACCACCTCCTTCCCACTTACCTTATATTTTAGGACCCCATCCTTTTACCCTCCCAATTACCTATTCTTATTCTAGCAAACCAACCCCTTTTTCTCTATCTACTCCTACCCCAACCAAATCATCTAGTTCTCCTTCATTCATAACTAGCCTATACACCTCTACTTTTCCACCTATATCCAACCCTTCATCATCTAAATATTCCACTTTCAAATTATTTACCCTAAAATCAACCATAACTAAGCAATCCCACCCACCAACCAAAACTATTCCACCACCTATAACTTCTAAGGTGAAAACTGCTTCTAAGGAGGCTCCCATCCCTAAGACTATAAACTCATCACCTCCAACACCTTTGAATGAATATTATTCAACCATCCTAAAAAGGTTGTTGCAAACTTATTCCATTAGCTTACCACTTATCAAAAAATTATACCCTTCCAATATCAAACCCTCCTGGTTCAATGATAACTTGATCTATGCATATCATAGGGCACTAAAAAATGACATAGAGAACTATAGAGATCTCCAACCACTCCTTTATGGTCTATATGATGAGGATGATCTATTATCAGATGAACCTCTCTTACCCCCATCACCAATCTTACCGTTAACTCAACCTACCCAAAATTTATCTAATCTCTCATTCCCACCCAAGAGTAAGGAGGAGGAACCAAAGTAACCACTAAACTTGACAAATCCCCCCCATCCAAACTATTCATATGGTTACCCGATCTCAAGCCTAGTAGAAGGATAAGGAAAAAGCCAAAGTTTCCATCCCATAGTCATACCCTTCAACCCCTCAGCCCATTGAGCAAACCTAGATACCTAAATTTTCACCTATGCCACCACCAAAACCTAAAGTCTCAATTTTGGGAGCCTCACCCTCTAACCCTTCTGACTCCATCCAGTGTATCATGTTGAAACAACTTCATTAGACACTAGTCAAAATGAGCCTTTATGAACTAATCAACACCTTACCACACCATCATCAAGCACTGATAGAGGATCTACAACCTATAGAGGCTCATCTAGATGACCCTCAACCTCTTACACCTTTTGTTGGATCCCTCTAACTTTTTTCCTTCATCACCTTTCTGGATGCTGAAGTACCTCATGTTCATATTGAGGATCCCAATCCTCCCCTCTTCATCACCACATACATCAATCACACCCACATCAAAAGTATAATGTTTAATGGAAGAACTAACATCAACATTATATCTTCCCATGCTTATGACTAACTTTAGCTGCCTAAGAACATAATGTCAAAAAGCACAGTAGTCCTTCACTCCTTCAATGATACCATGGCCACTACCTTGGGGATAATTTTCCTTAATATCCACTTGGGACCTCACACCATTCCCAAACTATTTTACATTATAAAGGGTGATTTATAATATAATTTTTTACTCAGAGTCCCTTGGATCTGTATCATGAGTTATGTCCCTTCCACCTTGCATTGATGTGTCAAATTTGAGCATGTAGGTCAAGTTGTTACCATCAAAGCTTACCCTATTCTATTTTTCTCTTTAAATATGACATATCAACCTAATGATTTTCTTATTCCTCCTTCATCCACCTCACCATCAACTATTAACAATACCACCTCACCATCAACCAAAAACACCAATACTTCCATCCATAATAGTGATGGAGATTCATATAGCTCATCTATCCCTTATTCCTAGATTCTTATAGAGGACCCCTTGTAATCCATGTTTCAACATCTCTCCCTTTGGGAGTATCATCTTTTAGGCTTGGATGCTTTCCCTACTCTAAAAGAGTATGAGAACCTTAAGCATGACCCTTCCTATGATCCCAACATCAGAACCATCATCCCTTTCAAGCTCCCTGATAATCAAACAATTTCATCTATGGGGGACTCAATCATCCACTTCTTGATCCTACTACCACTCCTCATATTTGATCATTCACCTCTAACTTCTCTTATTTTAATAAACTAGCCTTTTCCAAAGCTACCATTATAGGTGTGCTTGGAAGGGGTTTCGTCTCAACCTTTATGAATAGGGACCTCACAAGCTACCCATAATCAAAACCCAAAAACCTCATGAGTTATTCAGCCTTGGGTACATACCACTAGAAGAACTCACCTCACCAAAACCCATTGCCACCATTAAAGAGGATGTTCCCTCTTCACCAACCCCATCTCCCTTAAAATTTGAAGAATTTGATATTATCCCATATAACTTTTTATTTTTATCAATACCATTATTTTTGGCCCCCTGACCTATCAAAAGGGTAGTCAAACTAAGACCCTTCCACTCATCCATATTGAATTGATAGAGAAAGATTATCCTACCATCAACACCATCCAACATTAGGATGATGATTCCATTATCACCTACCTCAGTATAGGAGATTCTTCTATTCATAAATCCCTTCCTATTAAGAATTGAACCATGCTAAATGAATCTAATATTGATGTCAACTTGGGTACTCAAGACAATCCCCATATCATCAAAAATCAGCCAATCATTTAATTCTAAGGAATAATAAAATTACCCTTTATTCCTTCATGACTGTAGCATAGCATTTGCTTGGTTATATTAGGATATACCCAAAATTTACCCTTTTATTGACGTTCACAACATTATCACCCATATGGAGGTTAAGCCAATGTTGTAAAAGCTTCATAAGATACATCCTCGCATCACCCTTTTGATTAATGAATTTTAGTGTCTTTAATCCTTTGAATTCATTCATCCCATTGACAATCCAAAATGGGTTTCCAACATAATTCCAATTACTAAACCCAAGGGGGACTTCATCTCTGTATCAACTTTCATGACCTCAACCTCGCTTGCCCAAAAGATGACTTTCCTTTACCAAATATTAACCAACTTGTTGATCTTATAGTTGGCCATAAGATGTTATCCCTCATGGAAATTTTCTTGGGATATAATCAAATCTTGATTTCCCTTAAAGATCAACATAAAACTTCCTATATCACTGCATGGGGGACCTTCTACTATAGGGTCAGGCCATTTGGTCTGAAAAACATTGGAGTAACCTATCAACATGCCATGACCTACATCTTTCACAATCTTATACATAAAATTGTAGAGGACTATGTGGATGATCTCTTTGGGGAATCCAAATGATACAAAGATCACTTAGCCAATCTCACAATCATCTTCAATTGAATAATCCATTATCATGTCAAGTTCAAAACCCAAAAATGCATTTTTGGGGTCCTATCTAGAAAGCTTCTTGTCTTTATCATCTCTCTTCAAGGAATCAAAATAGACCCCACAAAATTTAGAGTAATCTTGGATATGCCTCCTCCTACTAATATTAAGCAACTCTGCATCTTTTAGGGGAAGCTCCAATCTATCCATCACTTCATCTCGTGGTTGTCAGATAGATATCAACCCTTTCACCATCTCTTAAAGAAAGACACCTCTTTTAAATGGATCAAGGATTATCAACAAGCCTTTGATTAAATCAAGGAGTACCTACTTTATCCACCCATTATTACTCCTCCTAAAGAGGACCAACCCTTCTACCTTCATAAATCTGCCATGGACCATTCCCTAGGGGCAATGCTCACTCATCATGATGAATAAAATAAAGAATAAGCTATCTATTACATTAGCTGCACACTTATAGAATATGAGACTCAGTATACTCAACCTAAGAAACTTTGTCTTTCCTTAGTCTTTTTGGCCTCTAAACTTCACCATTACCTTCTCAACCACAAAACCTATGTCATCACTAACACTAACCCACTCAAGTTTATGCACTCTAAACCCTACCCAAATCAGTGTATGGATAAGTAGATCATGCTCCTAACTAAGTTTGATATTGAGTTTCTCCAAAAAAATCCATCAAATGGCAAGTGATTTTTGATCAATTGGTCTAAGCTCCTCTACCAGACAATCAACCACTTCCTCTTACTTTTCTTGATGAGTCTATCGTAACTCTTTCCCAAGAAGAACCCACCTACCAAATGACAATGTTTTTTGATGGCTCCAAATGCCAACATGGTGGGGGTGCCAAAGTTATTCTCATCCCCTTTAATATTTATCTTCTTCCCATTTCATTTAAACTTGACTTTCAATGTACCAACAATGTGGCTGAGTATGAAGCCTTATTCATAGGTCTGCAAACCACTCTAGTTTTGGGAGTCAGAACAATCAATATCTTTGGTGATTCCTAAATTATCATCAATCAAGTTAATGGATCTTATAAATGTAAAAATTACGTCTTATTGAAGTAAAAAAAACTCATTGATATACTCTTATCATCATTTGATCATTACCTTATCAATTCAGTTCCTTGATCTACCAACAAATTTGCAAACACAATGGCTTCTCTTACCTCCCAAATCCCATCTCAACCTACAAAATATAAATTATTTATCACCATCCATCAATTTATAACACCTTCATATATCAATTCTAACCTTCCTACCATTTTTAGTGTGGAAGCATCTCCTTATAGCATTGGGTATGACCAAACATTCTAACTACCTTAACCTCGACATTGTTCCTCCCAACCTTTCAAAGAATGCCTAAAGAACTCTTGTTTAGAGTACCTATCATTCCACCATACTAGGGGGAATCCTTTATATATGTGGATTTGATGGCCTCCTTCTCTATTACCTTCATATTCATGAAGCTTCCCATGCTATCAAGGAAACACATGATGAAATATGTGGGGGACATTTAGTGGCCTAGCCATCACTAAACATATGTTTTGCCTTGGCTATTATTGGCCTAATTTCAATCACGATTATTGTGATTATGTAAATAAGTGTGTCAAATATAAAAAAATTATAATTTACTTCACACACCAGCCTATGGCCTTCAAGTATCTAAAGACTACTGGCCCTTTTCGTAATGGGGTCTCGATCTATTTGGGGAAATCAATCCTCATTCTTCACAATGACATCAATCTATCATTACCACCACTAAATATTTCACCAAATGGGTAGAATGCATCACCCTTATTTTAACCAAAGCCTAAAATATTGTTGATTTTATCACTCACCACATCATCTGCCACTTCAGTGTTCCCTATAAGATCATCACTGACAATGTCAAATATTTTAAGAACAAGCAAGTCCAAGGCCTTTGCGATGATTTTGGCATCAAGTTAAGATTTTCCTCCCTTATCTTCCATAAGTAAATAGATAGGCAAAAGACTCTAAAAAAACCCTTAACAAAATGTTAACCAAGGTAGTAAGTGCTTCAGGTTGGGATTGACACTTGCACATCCCTTTCACTTTATGGGCATATCGCACTAGCATTTGAACCTCTATATGTGCTACCCTTTTTTCTCTTGTCTTTGGATCTATGGAAGTCTTACCTCTAAAAGTCCATATCCCTTCTCTTAGCATATATTTACATGAGATCATTTTTGAGAGTGATTACCATCAATAATATCTTGCACATCTTGAACTACTTAACAAACATAGCCTTGTTGCGCTTAATCATCTTCATGTCTATTAAGAAATAATCAAGCACACTTACAATAAACATCTAAAAGAGCAAGAATTAAATATTAGAGACCTTGTTCTTAATGAAAATCAACATGTAACTAATATGGAGAAAAGTAAGAGCGGAAATTTTGCTTTTAATTAGCTTAGACCCTACATCATAACCCATAAATATGGATTAGACGCTTATCATTTGTCTTCTCTTGAAGGCAAACCAAAACTTGAGCCTCTTAACAATTCACATATGCATCATTTCTATTTTTAAAACAATATCTAACTCACCTTTGTGTCTAACTTAAGCTCATCCCTTGGGTTTATGAGATTTTCACTTCCTTTCACTTACCTATCCCTATTCATCTTGGGAACAATTTATTACAACACAAGATCATGTGGTTATCCATCATAGTTATATCCTCATCCTAAGCATGGATACCACATCTATATCTATGGCATGGTTCTCATGGATACTTTTCATCTCTAATTAGATGGAATCCCATGATCAATTGTCTCTCACGCCACTTTCCCTCATCTATCATCAACCATTTGTGTTAAAATTCTTGTCTCCATAAAGGTAGACCTCTAAACGTAAATAGAATTATCCATGTCTCAACCTAACATTTAAAATTAAATTGGGATACAAAAATCCCACTTGGGCCCATATATCTAGCATTGCATACCACTCCCTTAAAGGATAGATTCCCAACAACCATATATTACTTATAAGATAGACTGCTCCCTTGAAGGACAGCTTCAACGTAAAAAATAAATCCAAACTTAGACCACTCCCTTGAAGGATGGCTAAGACCAATGTATCAAATAAATCATTTAAAGCTTCCTACATTAATTAAATTAACCCCTTTTATCAAAAACAAAAAAAGATGAGAAAAGGGGGCCCTATATCAAAATCAAAGTGAGTTATCCTAAATGGTTCACAATCAACTCTTTCATATATATTTAGTAGACTTCCCACATTGATCAATCTACACTTTGTATTAAGACATGGAATTGTCTATTACGGTTCTTAGGTCACCTATAGAAGATGAAAACTAACCAACATCAAGTTACTATATCACCCATTCCCTCCAAGTTACCTATCACCTATTTTCCCCCTTTATACCTTCTAAAAATCAAGGGATTTTGAGCTTAATTGACACAATGTGATCAAGATATTATCTTTTACCTCAAATCATGCTAATGTGAAGCATTTTAAAGGCTTGTTTTCTTACCTCGGTTTTGTTAGATCCTTACAAATAGACACCTCATTCCTTTCTTACCTTCTCATTATTAGTTCATGGAGACATGTGTCTTATGATCATTTTATCTTTTTCCAAACATTTAGTTTGTTACCTATACCAAATTTATGTGTATTTATTATATCCCACTATCACATATCATATCCAAACATTTAAAACATCATTTTCATCACAACACTAATCCATATGCCTCACAACATTATGAGCCATATCCAATCTCTGCACCCAAACTTCAGAACTATCATGAACCACATCTTCAAAATAAATGATCAAAACCATCATATCTATCATCATGTATAAATAAATCATCCCTCATATATAGACATAACATCACCTCAAACTATCAACATGTAAAATTCAAACATATAATCACATAATGCATTTTAATTCCTTCATCTCATCATCCATAATCTATACCTATCAAAAAATCACACCTATCAAAACACAAGATGAAACATATTGTCTATTTCACATATCCTCATGTATACACATCTCATCTCATAAATAATGGGGCATGAGCATCCTATCATTCATAAACCTTAAAACATTCATCATAAATTCATAAATATCACAACTCATGAGCTATCCATAATCCACATATCCATAATCCTATCCATAAATCACATCACATAAACCATGTCATCTACCATTTCCCATATACATCATAAACATTTATCCCTAAGTCACATCATAAATATGAAATAATAGTCATGTCATATCTATCAACAATGCCATCATTATCTTTACTATCAACATTTATACATCAAATAATCTATCTAAAACATAAAGTCACCATGATCGTATATACATAAAATCATTTATCTCATATCATTAATCACATCATGAACAACATCATTCTATGACCAAACTCAAAATCCATATTTTATCATATATATATGAGCGATTTTACTTGTAAATGTATATGTTTTTCTCATTATATATATATATATATATATATAATGAGCAAAACATATACATTTACAAGAAAAATCGCTCATAGCATAATCAAATAAATCATCACATATCTAAAATCATACATATCTAAGCTCACATCATCACTTATAAAAATATATTCAAACCATCATAATCATAATTCTATCCATCCTATCCATCATCATAATACATCCTATCCATCACATAAATAAAACATGAATTATGATGATGATGATGAGTAATTTTATTAATGAGAAGATATATATATATATATATATTGATTATTGTTGTTCATGTTTTATTTATGTGATGGATAGGATGTATTATGATGATGGATAGGATGGATAGAATTATGATTATGATGGTTTGAATATATTTTTATAAGTGATGATGTGAGCTTAGATATGTATGATTTTAGATATGTGATGATTTATTTGATTATGCTATGAGCGATTTTTCTTGTAAATGTATATGTTTTGCTCATTATATATATATATATATATATATATATATATATATATATGTATATATATATATATATATATATATATATATATATATAATGAGCAAAACATATACATTTACAAGAAAAATCGCTCATAGCATAATCAAATAAATCATCACATATCTAAAATCATACATATCTAAGCTCACATCATCACTTATAAAAATATATTCAAACCATCATAATCATAATTCTATCCATCCTATCCATCATCATAATACATCCTATCCATCACATAAATAAAACATGAACAACAATAATCAATATATATATATATATATATATATATATATATATATATATATATATCTTCTCATTAATAAAATTACTCATCTCATCATCATAATCATAATACATCAATACATAATCAATAAACATCTATAAACATCAACACATAATCCTCATGTCATCAATATAATCAAATGACACCAATATAATCAACATAATCCACATTACATGTAAGGGTTTAGCCACCTTATATTATCAAAAACATAATCCACATATAATCACCATATACATGATTAAGGAAATACATGACATAATGTATCCATGTCTCTCTCACTCATATACATATCACATCATCAGCACACAGGCCGATATCAAAATAAAATAACATATACATCATATAATCTCATCTATCAAACCCCTAGGGAACCACTCCATCTAGCTCCATCTACACCTACACCTACACTACTATCTAGTGGTGGTCCCCTTGATATCCTTGTCTACTCACTATCGAGGCCCATTATCCTAGAGTATCTATGGATGGACCCCCTACCAAGCTGGTCCTATACTCTCCACATCTCACCTCCAATGGAAACTGTGCCAGCACTATCACCTCATAATATCTTATCTCCTCAATGGTGGCTAAGTATCATGTCCTCAAAAATATGTCAAGTGGTCCTCCTACTACTATTGTAGCCACTCCTACCCTCTATCTCAATGAATCTCTCTCCTATGTCACCAACCCAAGAGAGATCCTCACCTGATCTCACTCTCTAATCAAAGTGGTCACCTAACCCTATAAAGTGGCCACCTATCCTTGTAAGTCAGTAATTTGATCCTGTGCCACTATCAATGCCACTGCCACCTATCCATGATATGTTTCTACCCCAAAAAGATCCATAGTTATAGGTTATTACCCCCATCACCCCATCTAAAATCATTTGCTACATATCAGGCTTGGTACCATGTTGTGTAACCATCCACCATACCTACATCATCTATCACCACTCTTCATAATAGCTCCTTATAGTCTAGTATAACATCTTATGGCTATAGCTCTAGAACTCTACATCCTCTCTACTATATCTCAAGAAATCTAGTGGGATCCCTTGCATCAATCCAAACTACCTTCTCACTCGCTCAAATAGAATAAGTTATGTCTCACCATCACATCTCTCATAAATCTAGTTTCATCTCTATAGGGATAATGTGTGGTGCTTATATCTTAGCCACCTAAGACAACCTACATATGGCCTCCACACTATGTCACCTACCAATGAACCATTTGAGTAATCTAAAAACCACTCAATGTCTCATCCTCTACCACTTACACCTATCAATGCATACTCACCTCTCTATCTAATGAAACCAACTTGAAACGGCTCCTAGCTAAATCCATCTTAGGGTACCCCCATAGGCCTCTGTACCCAAATGTGCTCATACACCTAGCAATGAAGCACAAACCCAACACTGGTCCCATATCACCTATGTGATTTGAAGGCTCAGAGTTCCCTATAGATTTGTACTAATAACACTGGGGCCCATCCAAACATAATCCTCTCTAGAAACATCTCCATTAGCACCCCTAGTAATAGGTATGGAAAGTGATCATTTCTTGAATATGGAACCATGAATTAGGACATGGCCATCATCATCATCATCATGAGAATGCATTTATCTATAAGAGACCTCTAGTATAGGGGTCTATAGCTGAATCCACTTGAGTGAAATCAAGTATGTACTTGATCTACCCCATACATCAAATCCATATGATAGTCAATATCCTCTCTCTTTATATGGTAGATTGGTTCCCCATGAATGGGTAGCCATGTGATATATTGAATGTCATCTAGGAGAATTTTCATCTCCTCATTGGCAATAAAAATGTGTCTGTGGTTGGGTTTGATCTCTTAATGAGGGCCATAATCATACCTACATCTCATGGTAGGTATCAATAATGAATCATCACACTTAGTCTAATTGTCTCCATATATCTCCACTCATTTATGGTCATTGGATATCTAACCTTAACAAAAAATTGAGGTACCCAATCCTTCATTTGAATCTAATCATGTACATGCATAGTAATAATGTTAACACTGGCTACTTAGTTTTTCACCTCAAGCTAACTACCAATCTACACTTATCTTTTTCCTCTTATTTCAATATAACCCATTGCATTTACCCTATGTCCATCTAACAATCCACACCAACCTCTACCTTTATTCATACTAATAATATCATCATCTTCAACACCTAACTACTTCTATCACCAATAAGTACCCTATTCTGCATAATTTTCACTAAACCTCTTAAAACCCTAGCACTTTATTTCTCTACCCCTAACATGTATTTCACCTCATTTTACCCACCAAACCTTTTTCACCACTTAAAACTACTTTTCAAACAAATTTACACAATTTATAACACATTTTATACATTCACTTACCTTTACGCAACACAAAAACCTAAACCCTATATCTTAAACCCTTCAACTCACCCTAAACCGTTCACCACCTCTTCACCCTATTTAATCACCTCTCTTACAATCATAATCACTTTACCTAACCCTCAATAACATTAACCTTCCTTTACCAACACTATAATAGGTTTTCCACATAAAACTTTCCACACTATAAGCCCATTACAAATTTTTATACTCACCTACCCCTAAAATGTCGACCATTGATAGTTCATTAAACTGTCGATGGTCCCTTTGGGACCTTTTTGCCTCAGTGTCTAACCACCAATGGTTGAGTTAAACCACTGATAAAAATTATGTGTGACTGCTAGTAGTACAACTCAAACCCTCCACCTACCCAACCCTCTACATAAACACCCAACAATAATAAAATGCCTACCTAAGACTACTCTACACTTTATTACCAACCTCTTCTTTCTTTCCAATCCCCATTACCCTCCCTCATTTTATCACCTTCAATAAATCCTAAACTAGGGTTTCATTTTGTCATAACCCATTTAAATCCCTACCCAAAACACTAGTCACACCTTATCCCTATCAAATTCACATTCAACACAACCAATTCAATTATCTTATCCAATTCAACCTATCAGCTACTTTATTTCATAATTTTTGGTGTGGCTAGAGCCCTCATATCACCACCTGATCATGTCCTCATCCACCTTCCATCCAATCACACTCGATCACCCAATCCCATACTTGCACCTCTGTAAGCTCAATACACAAATGAAAAAAAATCATAAATCACTAGAGAGCACTCATCAAAAGTCAAATAATGAAAATTATTTTCACTTTTTGCTTCTTTTATCTCAACTTTTTAGGGTTTTTTTTATCATCGACAGTCAGGGTGATCATCAATGATTGACCTTGAGGAACACCCTTGACAAGCAATAAATATTCAATTGAATAGAATTCTCTTTCTTCTTAAAGACAAGGAGAGTTATAATAGACTAGCATCTTCTACTTCATATAATTTGTCAACCTAGGGATGTAAACTTGATAGGATGGTGACATTGTATATGCACACTTAGCCTTCTAATTTGACCTTATACAAATTGTATTCTTATATGATAAAATATATGTTGAAGTATATTACATAAATTAAATCACTCAAATAAATCATAATCACACTAATTATAATTTTTGAAGCTTCCTGAAGTAATTAATAAATCAATCTAAAGTGACATAATAGAAATGAATACTCAAATGCATAAATAAATTAAATAGAATACTAACTAGACTAACAGGTTAGGTTGTTGTAGCAAGGATTCAAAAGGGGGGTCTTCCTTCTCTAACTTGTGTTTCACCCTTTCCTTTCAACATGCTATATTGAACTCAAAAATATTTTTCTCATATTAAACAAATGTATAAATTGTTGCTACATGAAATTACAAAATTGACAACTTACACAATATAATAGTTATAGCTTTATTCTAAATTACTTATCTATATTCCACTATCTATATCATCTATCTCAACCATGCTATCCTTTATATATAGTAGGGGAGATTGTCTTATTACAAAATAAAATAGATTACAAAGTAGAAGAATTAGTTACAAAAATCCATCCTTTTTCTTGAGTTATTTCTCACATGGAACCATGAAACGGATTTATGATAAGTTTGATTGTTGTGACCTTTTCCCACCTTGTTTGATTTGTTACAATGTTGTTATGACTTCTTTCAGGTCAGTTAGGTCAATTTATCAAAAAATTAATTTCTATTTGTTTTGACTACATGGTGGTTGTAGGATGTTTTTGTGACAGTTATCCGCTACTATAGGATGGTTCATGAATGCTTCCATGCATGTACCTACTAATTCAAACATCCTCTAAAATATATCATGAGAAAAACACACTATATATCAAAAGATAAAATATCATATACTTAATTTACATAACAAAATTCTTAACTATTCAAAGATACATGAATTAAAATCTTGTGGTTGAATATAGCTATGTATGGTAAAAGTCTTGCAAGAAATGATTAAAAACATAAAAGGCAACTGATAAATTATGGCCAAAAAAGATGAGAAAACATAAAAAAAATCTAAGGCTCATCACACCCCATAACTTACTATGTTGCTCATCTTTGAGCATCAAACTTATTCATTTCAAATTCACAAATAGCTTTGAGATCAATCAGCTCAGTGGCACCATTGGCAAGATGGGCATAGAATCCATGTCTATGCTCATACAATTTCCAGTGCTTCACTTCTCTAGTGGAATCCAAGGGAACCATATTCCTATAGTCTAGTATAGGATACTATAATAGGGGTGGCTAAAATCTGATGATTAGTAACTTCATTCCCATGTCAACTGCAAGTAATATGTATCTTTGGACTCTATTGAAGGTTATCTTGAGATTATGAGGAGAATATGGCTCTTTACTTCTTAGTTCTATGGAAATTTCATCCCACCTTTATAGGCAAGACATTTTTTCTATATGACTGATAGAATTTATCATCTCTAAATAGAAATCCTAAGCTGTATCATAGTTTTTATGAAACAAGGAATTTACTTGTTTATTCTGCATAATTTCATCCCATTCATTTAATACAACCTTAGGAATGTTATATTCTCTTTTGATCATTATTTGGCTGATCTATTTTTATTTATATTCCTATATTTCTTTCCCTCATTTATGTTCATGCAATAGATAAAATGAAAAAGATTTTAAAATAACATCCCCAACATATAGGTTGGGGTTCTGGTCTCTGTTATGTGGTACAACATAGTTTTGTAAGTAAAAATCACATAACTATACTTGTTCCTCTTTTAACTTGCTTGATAAATTTGAAATAAATAAAGTGGTCTAATACTTCACACTGTACATCATAATAGGTCCTCACAAATTTTAATTTGTACCACTACTCCTCAAGGTAAACTAAGTATACCCTGGCAAGAGGTCTGTAGTCCAGAATTGACTAGGTCAAACTGGCCAAGTCTTCAACCTTACACCATAGTATGGTTATCATTTCTTCTTTTGATTTGACCTCTTCTTTTAGTTTCTTATTTTTTTTTCTAATTATAAATTTTTTAAAACCAACAGTCTAGCCATTCCATTGCTTTAGAAGATAGTGAAAAAGAAGGATTAAACCTGGTTGGTTGATCTAGTATAACTTTGGCTAGCTTTTCTTTTGTTATAAGAGGTTGTGAAGTGGATGTTGTAGGATGATTTTGTACTGATGGCTATAGTTGATAATCTACATGAGTGAGTTCTTCCAAACTATTTATTGATTGTGCCTCTAACCTCCTTCTTAAATGTTTAATTTCCTTCCAAGCCTACTCTAGAGTGGAAATTTCATCTTGTATTAACATAGGGATTTGTTTCTTTTGTTCTTCCTACAAAAATTTAGAATGTTGTGTTCCCTCACATACATCTTCATCTCTTTGCAGAAAATATTCTTCTTTTTTAGAACATTCCTCTTCATTATCTTCTTCCATTTATTCAAAACTAGATTCATCAAAGACTTCATCACTGCTAGCCATCAAAATATTAGCTTCTTCCTCTTCTATTTCATCAATTTATATGACATAAGAAGTCTTAGTTCCCATTATTACTTTTTTTTTAATCTTAAAATTGTGATATCTTCAAGGGGTAAATGTAACCTTGGCCTTTTAGGGGTCTTGGCTATTGATGGCAGATCCTCCCCAGATGATTCTATCTCAGGTTGGAGGACTAGTTTTCTCCTCTTCCTTTTACTTGTTGAGGCCTCTCTTATAGGTTCTTATGTGGCTATAAAAGGTACTTCTATTGTAGCTTCTTGTGTGGCTATAGGAAGAACTTATTTTATAGGCTCTTATGAATCTATAGGAATAAATGTTGATGTAGGTTCTTATGTCGCTATAGGAGGCACTTTTGCTATGAGTTCTTATGGATCTGTAAGAAGATCCTCTTCTTGTTCTTTTACATCCTCTACTTCCTCAACATTAACATTTTTTTCATTTCTTGGTAGTAAGAGAAATTTTTCCCAACTCATATTGGGTCTATTCCTTTGCAAATAGTCTTGTGTAATTAATTGAAACAAACAGCGATGGGAGAGGGCCTTAGGGTTACCTTTCTACATAGCATCTGCCATCTTTATGATTATATTGAGAAAAAAATTATGAACGTTTATTGTCCTTCCATGCCATAGGTGATTGAGGAATTTGAAATGAACTTTATGTACCATTGAGTGTCTTCCCTTGCAAGTGAAATACCTATAGATGAATATTTTGGCTCTTGCCCATTTTATTGGTAATGAAAATCATGTAGTCCCCTAATTTGAGGTTCTCAACCTTTCATTTCTTATACAAAATATTTGTTGCTCTACTTCAATGTCAAAATTTTCCTACCAAAGGTCTCTTGTTCTAGGTAAACTAGTTACCCTGCTAATGACTATTTTGGTTAGCTTTATCTCCATTCCTTTTATTGCATCCATATTATTATACAATGTCTCTGCAAATTCCTCTATAACTTTTTGATCGAGTGACATAACCCTTTCAAAATACTGAAACCATCTAGAAATTTGAAACATGGTCAAATTTTTGGGGTCATTATTCAAAGGAGAAATGTCAAGTGGATCATGCTTAATTAAATCTCCTCCCATGTTTATAAGATAGTATACAAGTTTCAAGATACACAATCTATAGCAAGGGTAAGGTGGCAATGGTGTTGGTTTTAGGAAAATGGAGTGCTCAGGCTTCCTAATTGCATTTGAGAGGTGAGATAATCAGAATGATAATGGAAAAATCCCTCCCCCCAAATTAAAATTTTCACTTTTCCTCAAGGCATGGAGGTGGCACATGTAAAAATCAAGAAAGATGGTATAAAAAATAAATACGATGGTAGTATCATATTAAGGGTCATCTCAATAGGTGAGAGAATGACGTATTTAAATGATAGCATTTATAACTATGATCTAAAAATAATTAAAAACTATTGAAATAAAATAAGCATAAAATAATTACCTTAATACTACATGAGTACCTCTCATTAATTCATGAAGAATGATGATTGGTAGTGACATCCAAAGAGGTGGCATAATGATGACATGATGTGATGGTTATTTGACAAGCATGTAGAGATCATTGATTGGGAGTGAAAAAGTGCTCCACGTGGCATCAAGTATGATATTGCATTAATGTAAATATGCAACAAAGCTACAAAGATTCATCTTATGGCAAGAAATTGTTTTTTCAGTAAGAATTTTTTTTCCTATAGTAATAGAATTTCATCTTGTAGCAATATAATTTCATTTCGTAGTAATAGAATTTCATCCTATAGAAACATTAAAAAGGTGTTTTTATTTGAGATTGAGGATTGAATATGTAATTTATTGCTTTGATTTTTTTATCCCAACTCTCCTAAAATTAGAGTATTTCAATGAGTTTGTATTTTATTCATCCATGACCAAGCCATTATGAATGACTTGTTCTTGAATGTAAGAAGATTACTACTCTTGAAAAATATTGGAGAAGGGATCATAGAAATACCCTTCAACTGTAGGAATAGGCTGGTCAACCTCCTATAGAAGATATGGATGTTGGTTTCTAAAATTTGGTGAGTGACAGTCTCCTTGGAAAAAGGCTTCTTATATAACTTCAGCATGTGACCATCAACAAGTAAGCAAAACTAGATGGAGTCGATGGTCATGTGTTTGATAGATCAATTATCAAAGACATGTTCAATCTCATAGGGTCCAAGCCATCTAGACTACATTTTTCCTTTTTTATCTTTGTATTTGGATTCAAAGAGGAGTGCTCAATCACCTAATTATAAATTATTAGTTTTAATGTTCTTGTCATGCCAATCAATGCATTGTTTCTACACTAGTTCAGTGTGATAAAGTGATTCCATTAAGAGTTCATCCAGTTCATTCAATTACATAATCCTATCTTTTTAGGCTTAGGATAGATCCAAACCCAAGTCAAGTGTTGTTCTTATTGTATTATATTCAAACTCAATGGGTAGGATGGGTTTCTTACCATAAACTAGTTCATATGAAGTGAACCTAATCATGATTTTCCTGGTGATCCTATAAGCCCATACTACTTCTAAAAGATGAGTTGACCAATATTTCTTATGCAAGCTAATATTCTTAGTAATTTTAGACACATAAATTTGGCCACCAATGACCTCTAATCAGAGTTTTGACCAATTTCCACTTAAAATACACAATTTGGCCTAAAAACACTAAAGCATGCTAAATGATGTGAAACTGACATATTCAAGTGCCTATTTTGGCTAGAGTATCCCTAAATGGGATAATGTAATTTATGGGCTAGCTAACTTTGATTAGATCATTTTGAGTTAAAATGCCAAATTTGGACCTAGGTGCTCTGGATTGCTCTTTTCTATCAAATCTCTTACATAAGACACATGTCTTTTTTTTTTGTTAATATCTTAAATGAGATAATAGATCCAATGCATCTAAAATTGCCTTTTAATTCCAATCTAGTCAAATTTTAGACCAATAACAAGGAATTCTAATCAATTTGAGTAATTTGTGCACAAAGTGCTTAAACATGCTTAAGAGATAATTAACCCAAATCAAGGCCTAATTAAGAATTCCATGGAAACTTGTTGAATAATTTATTTTGGAAATTAATATTGAATATTTGTATCATCAAGTGACTTCAGTTCTTAGGAAGATATCCCTAGGCCATAAATGCCATAAATATTAGGATTCATGCCCTCCATGCCTCATCAATGCCTTCCATGATGCCCTCCATGCCTCTTAATTACCCTTTCTTCCAATTTCATGATGAGAATAATTATAAACTTAATTCCAAAAATTGAATTAATCCTTAACCACACATCTCAATCTCAGGATGGATGGTTCAGGTTGATTTTAGACATTTACAAAAATCTATAAATAGGAGGCCTTACCACATGAATTTTAACACATGATAGTGCAAATTTATAATGCACAAATTATTCCAAAAGACATTTCAATTAGTGTTACCATGCCAAATTGATTACAATCCAAGCTAATCCAAAGCCATAAGGTGCCAAGGAGAAGAGGAGATAGCCAAGCCTCCTTTGATGAAGACTTCATGAGCACAAGCTGAGCAAGCCACTAAAACAAGCATTTTGGAGCATCCACGAAAGGTAAAGGAGTGTTATTTTGCATTTTATTTGTGTGTTTTATTCATTTTTGTTAACTAAGATCTCCCTAGTGTCTAATCATAGAAATATTATGCTATTTAGTGTGTTTCTTTCATTTTATTTTTATTTGGAAACTAACACGATACTAATCATCCTCTCTTGAGTCAAATTCCTAGTTCACATAATGGAACACCCGATGGGACTAGATGTATGCCACACATAAATAAGATCTTTATGAAACTTTATAATCTTCATTTGGATCATTAAAACTCTTACAAATTAATTTTCTAACTTTGGCTTGTCATTTTTATTTGTCATAGGTTTACACAGTAACCAACGTCAGTTAGTAAAATTGACATCGATTGGATAGATATCATCGGTCACTATTGGTATAATCAATGTCGGTTAGATAACCATCATCAGTTAGTAAGTGTAACTGTCATCAGTTATATAACTGATGTCAGTCACAATGTTTTTCTTAAAACATAAACTTGAGAGCTCTTTTTTTGAACTTGATTATTTCAAACCCAAAAGAGCTTCAAGGCTAACGGACATGCTAACATTGTTTTTGTAGGACCAAGCTTTAAATTTGTTAAAAACATGTTGAGATCACCTTTTACATGCTTAAAAATGAATTAGGAACATTATTTTAGTGCTTAAAGTAACATTTAAGGTGCTTAAATAAGTGTTTTTAGCATTAGGTTTCAAAGTTACAACTAAGACCAAGGGGTCAAATGAACACCACCTCATTTTCCATTTGGGCTTAAAAATGAACTCACATTTCCAAGTTTTTGTATTTACTTAGTTGTTTAAGTTAAATTTTTGTTTGGAAAAGAGGGGTGTTGCATATATGCTCTTCCATTTGTCCCCTTTAGGGAACCCTTGGAATCAAAATTTCCATTCCTATTGCAAGTATCCTAGTCTAAGACTTAGAAAAAAAGTCATCTAAAGCACTCCCCAAAAACTTGTCAAAGTTTGGGTGACCTTGAAAATGACCCTAAAGTCTTTCTATTTTCATGTTTTTTTTTTTAATGCAAACTTGGCTTATGAGGGGGACTTCATCACCTCCCATGAGTTCTTTAGGGAAGCTTTGACCTAGGGTTTCACCTCCCGGCATTGACTTCATTTAGTTCCTATTTAGAGTTGCACATGGGATATAGTGGAACTTTGGACATCACACTACACTGAGCAAACAACAAGATGTCATGGTTGAAAAATGGATTAGACCTTTTTGCAATAAGCCAAGTGATACAGACCTAAAATCTATGCTTTTATTTTGCATTGTTTGACGTGAAAGTTATTATACAATTGATTCTCCTAGAATGTTCAAAAACTTATTATATCTTAGACAAATCCCCATTTACTATAGAAGTATTATTGGTTCAAGGTCCACCTCAAGGTCCATGTCATAGTACTATCATTTGAGAGAAGGGGGGATGTAGAAACCTTAATATATAACACACATTTACTTTTGGATGAACACTTAAAATCCTCTCAAATGATATATATTGATGGATTCCAATAATACCAAGCAACCTTGTTAATTTAGAGTCTAAGGGTAATTAATTAGTAGAGTCTTGTCCTAGATTAAAGTCTTGTTTGGAGTCAAAACTTGGTGTAAACAAAAAATTTAAACCAAACACATGGTCCTCATGTTCCTTTAACAAAGAGGCATTATGCTACCTACATGAGATCATCAATTTGCCTTGTTCAAAGTTCATCAAAAGCTTGGGAGTCATATCATCCACTTTGGCATAGTTATGTTGCCCAATTGAGTTTAGAACTTTACCAAAGTTTTTTAAGTCCTTCACTTATAATATAAATTCAAAATTACACCCATATAAGTTCATAGGGTTGATGTGTTAAGTGACTTCACTATTTACACTAAACTTGAGGAAACTTAGGTTTAATTTCCAATTTGGGTTAAAGGTTGTTTAAGACTCATAATCATTATCATCACTTGATAGACTTAAGCCATTTTGTGCCAAAAAACTTGTACTTTGAGTCTATACACCACAATATTTTGATTCAATAAAGGTAGTGTTATGTTGTCAAAATTGTCGAAAACTATCTTTGCCTTAGAGAGTTTTTTAAACAAACATTTAGCCACATCTTTTGGGTAGTCTAGCACTATTACACTACCCAAAACATTTCAAATATTTTTTCATAGACCCTCTTGCATAGATTTCAAATTTGTTCCTACATTTTCATATCAATTCGAGTGTAATTTTACGATCCTTTATTTAGCATAGTTATACCATTCACTTTTGTCCAGCTTATTAGTTAAAATAACGAAGTTTTATACCATTATTTGTGAGAAAATAGACTATCTCCAAAGTGCCTTTTGTTTCATACCTTATACCTAGTTGATTGAGTTCATGTCCAAGAATCAAATGCCTAGTGTTTGTTGGAAATATTTTAAATCCATTAGATTAAAACTATCATCTATTTTCAAAGTCTAGCTTTTGATGCCATTTGGCCAAGAGTCCTATAACATGCCTTGTTTGAGCCTCATTTTTGATGCCACATTTGGCCAAAAGACCTAGAAACTTTTAAATTCCTAGATTAGACTGATTTGAAACACTTCAACCTTAGAGTTTGTCATTTTGATTTTTGGTCCATTTACTTGATTATCTTTATGTGAATAGTGAAATGTTAGATACTTCATGCTAGCTTATTTCCTTGATCCTTTTGATGAATCTAGACCAAGTTGGAATATCATCTATTTTAGACATTATCTTTTTATATTTAGAAGAACTCTTTGACCTTTTATTTCAAAGCATTGACTATGGATTCCTACACCTATAGTGGACTCATGTACAATCTAGGGATTAGTAATGTGGTTGCACATGAAGAAATGGTGTAAGACCCCTATGTAGATAATATTGCTTATGAGATGGATTCTTATCCCTCTTATAATACTCAATTAGCATCACAAAGCCAAGATCCATTAGATAACTATTTAGTTAACACACCACCTTATTTAGAACAAGACCAAAAATAAACCACACAATACCTAGGTATAATACCTATAGTGGATGAGCCAGTTCTTCAATAGTCATATTCTACTAATATGGCTTCCACATATGATCTATTTTTGTTTGAATGACATTTGTTAGAGAGCAAAGATGAGATTTTGGTTAGAGCCATAGAGGTAGGGGCCAAGTCTCTAGCAGACTTCCCCCATGAAAATTTATCAAGCCTAGTAAGAGTGCCCCATCATATCATTTATGATCAACAGGCTTCTTCTAACAATCCTATGGCTCTATTCCAAACAACGTATCAAGACCCTAATATATCTAATCAAGGAAAAAACATCATAGAAGACCAATTTAACCGAATGCAGACAACATATCAAACCTACCTAAATCTAGAATGTAATTTCAATTAGATGAATGTGATGAGCAAACCTATTATTGACTTAGTTCCTTCAACAGGAGTGTTGATCGAGTTGACTAGACAAGAGAATTCAATTTCTAACCTATTCGTGCAAACTTCTTTGATAGATAACTTGATGCATATGCCTATTATTAAAGAAGAGTCTTCAGCTTCTATGCAAAATAGTGAGCCAAACATAGTGGATAATGTGTGAGCAGCGTCCAATCCCAATCCAAGTGGTACTAACACACAAACAACTAGTTAAAAACATGTGCCTATAGTTAATATCATGAGTGGATCATCATACTAGGGAGTAGGAGTTTCTACATCCCAAACTTAACTAGTTACTTCTTCAAGTTTGCAACCAATAAGATTAGGTGGTCAACTTGCAACCAATGTCATGCCTCAATAGGTAAATGTGAACCCTACTCCTTAATAAGTGATAAGTAGTATTCCATAACAATAGACATAATCTAGTGTACTAATGCAATAAAGGACAAATACATTTCCACCTCAATCAAGGGAAACTAATGTTCCACCTCATCAGGTAATGATAAACATACCTCTTTAGTCATAGACTAATATGCCAATCCAAAGCTAAGTAATGACTAGTCAACAACATATAAATATTGGTCAACAATAGATGTTGAATCTGTAACCTATTTTCACTTCCCCATAAGGATTCATGCAACAAGTAGGTTCCCATGTTTCTCAAGTACCTACTAGACAACTGTTAGTTCAAAATGTGCCACAAATTTAGAGATAGGGTCATGGTCTACAAGTTCCCACTCAATAACAAAGTTTGATTAGTTGGTAGCATGTCCCTTTTCAACCATAGTAGGCATAGTATAGTTATATCCCTCCATCCCAACCATAAAATCCTCCATGTCAAACCTTTATTTCCAATCCAAACTAGAATATCACACAACCAAATGTGCAATTTCAAGTACATCATAATCCACGTATGCATATTCCTGGTCCATTTTCCAACCAAACCAATATACCCTAATAGGTATCTCCATCATACCCTGGTCAAAGTGTCCCACTTGTGATCTCTCAACCATCTACCTAAACCAATATTCTCCCTCAAACCAATGTTCCTTCTAGTTTCCTATCCCAAGAATTGCAACAGATGAAGGATGTAATTGCTACCATTTAGACTGGGATACAGACTAAAAATTTAAAATTAGATTATGTGTGTTCTTATCCATTCAACATGGATTATTTGTAGATACCATTTCCTCTAGGATATGAACCATTGAAATTTAACAAATACAAAGGGAAACATGACCCTAAGGCCCATTTAGCCGAATTCTTTATCGTATGTTAACCAATGGCATATAGTGACATATATCTTTAGCTATTGTTTCTAAGAAACTTGGCTAGATAAGCCTTGGAGCGGTTTTTAAATTTGCTCAAAAATTTAGTAATGGATTTTTATGATCTTTTTGATAAGTTTGTACATCACTTTTCCTATAATATTGAACATGAGATTTCATTAGTAGATTTAACACAAGCAAAGAAAAAATTTGGTGAGAGTTTTGTAAGTTATCTACAGTGATGGAGAGCCCTTGCAAGCCATTTCACCCATAGTTTATTTGATAAACAATTATCCACTATCTTTACTAAAAATTTGCATAGTGAGATAGCTTATCATCTGGAACTACAATGTGCACATACTTTTAAAGAGATAATTGATAAAGGTTTGTTAATCAAATGGGAACTCATCAATAAAAGAGTCATCAAGCTTAATTAAAATAATCAATATCAAGGTACCAATTAGGGAAATGGACAAAATTAACATCCCATTCAAACACAAGCATCATAACTGGCACAAGCCAATAACAAAAAAGATCGAAGAAATTCAATTGTAATAGGAATGTTGTGGGAAATGGAATAACCAAATCATGTCATGTCTAAATGGTGAAAATGTCATATGCACCACCTTTTTATCTTACTCCTACCAAATAACCTCTCCAACCAATGCCATAAGCACAAAAACCAAGACTTACACAATAAATACAACCTTTACCATTACAAACCCCTCCTAGGAGAACCATGCCCGCATGTTGTGTCTTTAGTGACCTAGGAGAACCTATTGATTTTATATTTTACATGATTGTTACCACTAATCTAATTAGTTGGCCTATACCAAAGCATTATTTTCAAGACATTCCTTATCCTGATTGGTACCATGAAAATGAATTATATGACTATCATCACATCAACGGGCATAATCTACAAAGATGTGTCTAAATCAAGTATTTAATTAATAATATGTTAGAGAATGGGGTGATAACATTAGATAATGGTGATTTTACTTTTAATCAAACTCTTGGGAGTTATCAAAACCCTTTTCTCTAACATCATAATCAGTAGTAGTAAAATAATCAACAACAACAACAATAGCCAGTGTCGTAGCAAAATCAATAGTATCAAAATCAAAGGCCAAATTAGCAAAATTATCAAAATTAACAATAGAACCCATAATGATAGAATAATAGACAAAACCAAGGTCATAATGGTAATAACCAAAAAAACTACCATGCAGTTGAACATGACTACAATAGGTCATATTGTAAGGGGTAGCATTAATACCATCTCCATTAATCCTAGACTAAGCACTAATCAGCTTAGACTATTGATAAACAACCACATTCAGCCAAATTACATGGATAATCCTTCTTTGACCTAGGATTTCAAATAGGTAAATCAAAAAATTAGGACTTCCCCTTTTGGACCTTATAAAAAAAACTCATCATTGCCATGTGACCACATATGAGTGCACTGGTAACTGAGACTTGTCTTATCTGGTCCCACACCATTCCCAACATTTGTTGGTAATAATGGTTTAGTATTTAATTCTAATTATACAATTAGAACTCAGAGGTCAAATATTAATATCCCAGGTCCATAACCATCTACCACTTTACCTATTATCCAACCTACCATTCAACCTCAAAATAAACCATTCAATACTGACCAAGACAAGAAGTTTGATATTGTGGAACAATTATAGAAGATACCAGCACAAATTTCTATTTAGATTTTTTGTGAAAGTCATTAATCCATAAGAACATCTTAAATGATTTTTTACCCAATCTACTATTTCTAGTGACATATCCCCTAATAAATTTCAAGCTTTGGTTGGACACCTAGCTCTAGCCCAACAAGTCACATTCAACCAAAGTGATATGTCTTCCCTTGGCTTGCTCCATAATAACCCATTATACATATAAATTTATATAAAATGGCATAATTTGAAACATGTCCTTATAGACAATGGATTAGGCCTCAACATAGTGCCTTTAAAGCTCATCAAGCTTCTTGGGTACACAATGGTAGATCTCCAACCAAAAATAATAACCATCAAAGCCTATGATAATCAAGAAAGAGAATCACAAGGTACCATTAGTTTTCTAGTTATCATTGGACCTTTGACCCATGATACACTTTTCCATGTGCTTGATCTCAAGTTATCATACAATATGCTTCTAGGCAGGCCTTGGTTACATGAGATTCATGTAGTCCTATCAACGCTGCACCAATGTATCAAGTTTTCCCACTTAGGGATGGAAGTGAATATTCCAAGAGATTTAAACCCATATAAACACTACAAACATCTTGAGGCCAAATTTCCAAACTAAAATTATTAGTATGACATGAATCCAAGTTCCAAATAGGATAAAGGAAATGCTATACTTATTGATCCTTCACCAGATTATTGCATAGATCCTAATTCCTTGGATTCCCTTTCCCACATGCCACCTCCTGAAGCTTCTAATCATTTCACAATTTTATATAATGGACCAAGAGAGGATGTGACCCATGATACATTTCATATTGTTAATCTTCCTCATAATCGAAAAGCCTTTGGGTGACCTAAAGTCACCCCACATATGCATTAGTAATAAAAGAACAAATATAAGGGACCTATCACATTTGTACCAGTATCTGGCCTAGAACCTAACCCTCTTGAAGGGGATGAATCTTGGTTATACAATGACAATCAAGATTATTGTTATATAAGTGTAAAATATCATATTCCCAATAGGATCATGGAGCGTCAAAATTATGAAGGAAGAGGCCTCAAACCAAATCATCGAGCTAATTTCCATGACCAATTATGAAAGACCTTATAGACTAGGATTTAAACAATCTGGGGGTGAACCCACATATCTTATTCAACTCCATCACTAGTGACTAGTGATGATAATGCCAATAGTAAAGTAGAGTCTAATCATAGCCTCACTTTTGAGGACCTAGCTGAAACTAATATGTTTGATAACAATGCCATTTTTACCCTTACCCTAGTCATTCATCACAACCTATTGCCATTATATTATCCCCAACTAATAGATTGGGACCAATAAGTATCCAATCTACCAATTGATGAGTTTTAGAATGACGAGCCATTATATGACTTCTTAGGCCTTAGAGACAATGTTCTATTGGGAGATCATAAATCAGGATTCTCAATTACACTGAATCCTACTACCTATTTTGGAGAGCAGGTGAAAACCCTTATCCAAAAACAAATAAGCAAAACACTGAGGTCCCAAAGTGAAAACCTCTTTGAGGTTATTTATAACTAGGGAAAAATTAAAGATAAAGGCCAATCTAGTGGTGAAAACTTGTCTTAGGTGCCATTAGATGAGGGTGTTCATTCTTCTTTAAATTTAGACTAGGAGACCACAAACAATGAACTTACTTATGGATCCAAGTTTAGTTTTGCATAACAAGTATTTGATAAAATTATTTAAGAATTTTTGACTATTTTTGTCACATGGCCAGAACTCCCATCAGGGGACTCAGATTCATCATGCCTAGGAGAAGTTGAAGAGCAAGTCCTAACAGAGGACCTTAACATAGTCCAACAGTTCAAGTCATTGCTTACCATATTAGAAGACGGTTCAACCCATCTAGTCAAAGATACAATAGAGGTAAACATCAGGACTCCATTAGAACCAAAATGGATAAAATTAGGTGCATCCTTCACTGAAGAGGAACATGAAGTCTTTACATCTCTATTGAGGGAATTTGTAGATATCTTTGCATGGGCCTATTCTGACATGCTAGGTTTAGACCCTACCTTGGTTCTACACCACCTTATGGTTAATCCTAACACCAAACTGGTAAAATAAAATTTATGTAATATGCATCCTCACATTTTTGTATTGGTAAAGAAAGAGTTAGAAAAACTATGAGAAGCAAGATATATCTGATCCATTGACTACTCAAAATGGATCTCTAATATGGTACATGTTAGTAAAAAACCTAAAGGAATCAGAATCTATACTAATTTTTGAGACATCAACAAAGCTTTCCCTAAATATGATTTTCCATTACCTAATATTGACATGATCATTGACTCTATGATAGGTTATAAAATGCTTTCACTCATGGATGGCTTTTTAGGATACAACCAGATTAGAATAACAATAAAATACAAACATAAAGAAATGTTCACCACTCCATGGGGAACATTTTGTTATCAAGTAATGCCATTTAGCCTTAAAAATACTAGAGCTATATATCAAAGGGCCATTACTATCATATTCCATGATATGATGCATGATATTGTTGAAGACTATGTTGATGACATATTATGAAAATCCAAAACTAGGGCTAACCATCCAACAATGTTGTGTAAGATATTTGAAAGATTACAGGAATACAAAGTTAGACTTAATCCAAATAAATGTGTGTTTGGCATAAACTTAGGAAAATTACTTGTCTTCATCATATCTTACAGAGGTATTGAAGTTGATCTAGCTAAAGTCCATGCTATAACCAAGATGCCACCACTAACCAATTTAAAGTAACTCCATAGTTTGTAGGGTAAGATCCAATCAATCCAATGCTTCATTTCTAAACTAGTAAAAAAGTGTCATCTATTTATAAACCTTTAAAATAAGTGAGTTACATTTCACTGGAATGATCACTTCTAAATATTTTTTCAATACCTCAAAGACTATCTTATTAATCTACCTATTTTATTACCTCATATGTCAGGAAAGCCATTCTTGTTATACCTATCAGCTACCGACCATGCTCTGGGAGCACTCTTGGCTAAACATGATGACAATGAAAAAGATCATATTATATACTAACTAAGCCATACCTTGGTCACATATGAACATAACTATACACCTATTGAAAAAGCTTGTCTAACCATGGTCTTCATAGCTCAAAAATTGTGCCATTACATGTTGAATAATAAGACCATGGCTATTTAAAAAATAGATCCGCTCAAGTATATACTATCTAAAATAGATTTTCAAGGTATAATGGCTAAATAGATTATGCTTCTTAGTGAGTTTGACATAGATAATGTCAATCAGAAGGCAATCAAGGGACAAGTTCTTATAGATCAACTTGTTGATGCACATCTTACAGACACAAAGCCACTCACATTTCATTTCCCTGATGAATCCATAATGACCATCATTGACACACCTCTTAAGGAGTAGCACTGAAAGCTATATTTTGATGGTTTATTTACTATACATAGATCAAGGGTAGGCCTATTATTTATTACACCACTGAGGGATCTAATTCATAAATCATTTAGAATTAGCTTTCCTTATACAAACAACATGGCTGATTATGAAATATTTTTGCAAGACTTTGACAGGTAGTGCATTGGAACATATCTCATCTCCAAGTTTATGGTGATTCTTAGTTAATCATCAATCAGGCCACAGATCATTTTTAGACCAAAGATGACAAGCTAGTTCCATATAAATCCATGATCAACACTCTTAAGCAATAAATTGCTAATAGTTAGTTTGAGCACATACTAAGGGCTAGTAATAGAACTGTAGATGCCATGGCTATTACTAGCTTTCTAATTTGATAAAAAAATATAAAGCTAGAGAGTATTAGTTCCTCATCAAGAATTTTTTAGCACCAACTCATGAACCTTCAACTATTGCAATGACTTGTGATGTTTTTGGTCCTAACTCTATCTGGTACTTAGACCTTTATAAATACCTTCATGACCAATTTATACCACCTAATCTATCTTAAAAACAAACCAAAGCCTTCATTCATCATTCTACTCATTATAATCTACTTGGATCCACCCTTTATCATCATATTTTTTATAGAACTCTGCTTCATTATTTAACTTTGGGAAAGTCTACACTAGCGTTAAGAGAAGTTCATGAAGGGGTATGTGGAGCTCATTTTATCAAGGTAGTCCTATCCAAAAATATCTCGTGTACTAGTTATTATTGGCCCACGATGGATGTATATGTTGCTGCATATGTAAATAAGTGTGATAAATATTAATGGCATGCTAATCTGATTCATGCCCTAGATAAAACTCTGAAACCAATGTTGGTACCATGGCCATTCTATACATGAAGACTTGACCTCATTGGGAAGATCAACCCCACTTCATCTGATAGCCATAAACATATCCTTACCACCACTAAGTATTTCACTAAGTGGGTTGAATCTATACCCCTCACTTATGTGACTAGAAAGCAAATTTCCAAATTCATCTTCAACTAACTAATTTGCCACTACAATATCCCCTCTAACATTATATCTGATAATGGTGGATCATTCAAAAACAAGGATGTAGACTAGCTATGTACTGAATATAACATCAAACAACATTTTTCTACAATATATTACCCTCAAGTTAATGGACAAGCCAAAGCATCAAACAAAACTATTGTCAATATTCTCAAAAAGATTGTCAATGATGTTGGTCATGATTGGCACCTAAAAATATTCCTTGCCCTTTGGGCATTCTATATCAGTCATCGTACCCCCAAAAGAGCCACTCCATACTCACTTGTTTATGGTATTGAAGCCATCCTTTCGATTGAGATCGAATTACCTTCACTATGTATATATTTCAAGCATGTCCTAGATGATCATGACTATCAAGTAGATCACCTGCAAGAGCTAGACCTAATTGATGAGAAACACACAGCTACACTCAACAATCTTCAAGAATATCAAAATTAACTCAAAGACCACTACAATTGGTGTGTTAAGTATAGAATATTTGAACTTTGTGATCTTTTTCTTAACTAAAACCAAAAGAATACCATGGCTGAGAAGAAGCATAAAGGAAAATTTAAACCAAATTGGATAGGGCCTTTCATCATTACTATATATTATAGATCAAGAGTATATAGGCTTGCCATGCCAAATGAAGATGAACTTCCTGAGCTGATGAATATTATTTATCTCAAGTGGTATTATGCTTGAGCACTAAGGTGTATTATTTGTAAGGACCATTTTAGTTATGTCATTTTATCACTATTATTCTTTATATAAATATCATCCTTATCCATCTTCTTAACCGTATCTACTTTTTGCTTTTGACCTATTGGCCTAGTGTGTTCTAAAGCCTAGCCTATTTGACCTTATTTTTTGCCATTCATTACATATTTTCAACATCAAGGTATTTGATTAGTTTCATCATTTAGTTCATGTACTTCAGACAGAGCTCATATTTTGGAGTAGTGTGATAAAAGTTTCAGTAGTTTTATCCTTCATTTGTTATTCCTTTCTTATCACCAGTCTTGTTACTAATTATAACCACTTTTGGGAAAATTAGTACTATTGATCAATGGCATTGCATCCTAGTTATAACCACCTATAGACGAACTAGGGGTATCATTTGTTTATTAAGCCTTGACATAACAACTTGCCACTTCTTATGTCATACTTTGCCTTTCTACCAATTGCGTATGTTTTGTTTGCTTTGACTACTACACTAGTCAAATTCCTCCATTGTAGGATGGAACTATAGTGACTTGACATCCTACTCTAGGACTATGTAGGTAGCAATTGATAATTTTTGAGGTTAGATCAGTCACCCCTTTGACATGCTCTCACCATATTATGAGTAACCTAAGTTTGAATGCCCTCACCATTTTATGAGAAACCTAAGCCATGCTCTCACTATTTTGTGAGTAACCTAGGTTTAAATGCTCTCACCATTTTATGAGAAACCTAAGCCACACTCTCCCCATTTTATGAGAAACCTTATTTTAAACACTCTCATCATTTTGTGAGATTGAACCATTTAAGTGTCTCAACATTCTTGATCGAGTTGAGATACTTAAAAATTTCTAAAAACATTTGAAAAATCATTAGAAAAGAACAAAAATACTGACCACTTCTTTGCCTTTAGGATTCTAGGAACCCTTAATAAGTTACAAGAAAATTACTTGTCACTTATTTTTCCCATCCTTTTTGGCCTTTTCTCTCATGCACTTGCCATTTTTTAGGACCATTCCTATTCTTCTATCACATCGATTCTATTTGTTTTCCCTAGTTATCATTTTCTTCCCATTCCTTGGGAGAACTAAATTTGGCCTAAAGTTTTTTTATTGGATATTACATCCATGGAACTATGTAGGTAGTGTCTACTTGCCTAGTGCATATGGAGATAACTCAGACACCCCCTTCCTTTTCTTCTATTCCCCCATTTTATTTTTTTATTAAGTTGTCACCTATTTTCTAGGGGCAATGTTCGTAGAGTTTATATTGAATTATTTATTTGTTTGTTTTTACTTGTTTTATTTGTTTGTCTGTCTGTTTGTTTGATTTTAGCATTATTGCCTTGATTTTGTTTGTGTGTTCATTGGGTGATTCCTTGCCTACACTTACACTTGAATCCATCCATATTCTTATGTTTACATTGTCATCATGGCGTCTATCATTGGTGCATTGTTTTCTATTGAGTATTAGATTACGAGAGTCAGTCCTTATGTATATTTTGGCCAAGTCATCATGACTTTATACCATGATGCCTAATGACACATGCTATAATAAACCTAAGCTTTAAGAAGTCTATTCAAAAATAATGGCATCAACATCTCTTTGGTAGTAACATCCTGATTCAATCCCAATCATATCCAAAATAAAGTAATTAACCATGAAAGAATTTAAAACTTTATTAGTTCAGATGAGCATCTCCCTACTAGTAGGTTGTTCCAATTCATCATTACCCTCTGTGATTTTTTTACCCTCATCATTAGCCAGTCAATCATATTTGTCATAATCAAGGTCCAATGATTATAACTGCCTTTGGGCAAATCATTGTGTTATCACCACTTTGATTTTTATACCTATACAGGGGCATGTTAGTATCTTGTTTTTCTATCCTAACTGGGGTAGCTCCATCTTCTCAATGATTATAATAACCTTTGGATAAATCATTATGTTATCATACCATGTTGCCACTATCAGGGTATAATTTTTATAAATACCTTTGGGTAAACCATTGTACACCATCCCACTTGCATTCTTAATGACTTTGACTACTTTTTCAATACCATCGTGTTTTTACCCCATCATCTTTCCTTTCTTTGGTCCCCTTATTTTGCTTCTTTATTTTTGAATGACCATTTGTCAACCTACTTGTGCCAACTATTCCCTCAAGGGGGCATCATATAGTTAGTTTATCATCATTATAGTTATAGACATACATGACATTTTCATTCTTTGAGAATATGTTACTATGCTTATAGCTTGTAATGCCTTCCCAAATAGGGGCAACTATAGATACCTAAATCTGGCCACCAATGACCTCCAATTAGGCTTTTGTCTAATTTCCACTTAAAATGCACAATTTGGCCTTAAAACATGAAAACATGATAAATTATGTGAAACTGACATATTTAAGTGTCAATTTTGTCTAGGGTATCCCTAAATGAGGTAATGCAATTTATGGGCTAGCTAAATTTGATCAGATCATTTTGAGTCAAAATGCCAAATTTGCACTTAAGTGCTCTGGATTGCTCTTTTCTATCAAATCTCTTACACAAGACACATGCCTTTGTTATTTATTATTGGTAACATCCTAAATGGGATAATGGATCCAATGTATATGACATTGCCTTCCAATTCTAATCCAGTCAAATTTTGGACAAATAACAAGGCATTCTAATCAATTTAAGTAATTTGTGCACAAAGTGCTTAAACATGATTAAGAGATAATTAACCCAAATCAAGGCCTAATTAAGAATTCCATGAAAACTTGTTAAATAATTTATTTTGGAAATGAATATTAAATATCTACATCATTATGTGACTTCATTTCTTGGGAAGACATCCCTAGGCTATAAATGCCATAAATATCAGGATTCATGCCCTCCATACCTCATCAATGCCTTCCATGATCCCCTCCATACCTCTCTATTTCCCCTTCTTCCAATGTCATGATGAGGATAATTATAAACTTAATTCTAAAAATTGAATTAATCCTCAACCACACATCTCAATCTTAGGATGGACAGTTCAAGTTGATTCTAGACATTTGCAAAAATCTATAAATAGGAGGCCTTACCACATGAATTTTAACACATGACAATGCAAAGATATAATTCAAAAATGATTTTAAAATCCATTAAAATTAGTTTTACCATGCAAAATTGATTCCAAGCCAAGCCAAGGCAAAGCCACAAGGTGTCAAGGAAAAGAGGAGATAGCCAAGCCTCCTTTGATGAAGACTTCATGAGCACAAGTTGAGTAAGCCACTACAGCAAGCATTTTGGAGCATCCAAGGAAGGTAAAAGAGGGTTTCTTTTGCATTTTATTTATGTGTTTTATTCATGTTTTTAACTAATATCTCCCTAGTGTCTAGGCCTAGAGATGTTATGCTAGTTAGTGTGTTTCTTTCATTTTATTTTCATTTTGAAACTAACACAATACTAATCATCATCTCTTGAGTCAAATTCCTAGTTCACAGTAAGTATGTTTTATAATTCTCTATTTGTAACTTCCACTTGACCATTTGACTGTGGATAGTAATGGGTGGACATTTTGTGTCTAATTTCATGTTCTTTCACCAAGCCAACTATGAGATCGGATGTGAACTATGGTCCTTGGTCTTTGACTAGTTCCCTTAGTACCTCATAGTGAGTAAAGATTTATTCATACAAGAACTAAATAATGTTATCATCTTGGGAATGTGTTAGATATTTGACCTCAACCCATTTTTTGACATAATCAATACAGATCAATATATATTCCTTGTTGTTGGACTTAGGATCGATGGGATCTATAAAGTCAAGTCCTCATTTGTCGAAGGGCTCTAGAACCAACTATGGCTACAATAGCATCTCATCAGAGCAAGTGGGTTTCCCCATACACTAACATTGGTCACATCTATGAGTATACATTATAGCATCCTTATGCAAGGAAGGCCAATATTATCTTGTAGTATTTTTATGGTAATCCTCTTGGTAGCAAAAATGACCCCAATAGGGTTCATCATGACAAGCTCTGAGGATGTCATTGGCCTCATCCTCATGGATACACCTACATATGATAGAGTTTGGGCTAGTGACAAAGATATATCCTATAAGATTAAATTTTGCTTTTTTGAATCAAGTGTTACATTTTTATTGGTAAAAAGTGTTGTGGTAATGATCTTATAGCAAGATAGTTAACAATGTTTGCAAACTAAGGAGATTGAATGGTTAGTGCAAACAAATGATTATCAGGGAATGAATCATCGACAATGAGACTATACTCATCATTTTGTAATTGAGATAAAAAAATATGATACTACATTATCCTTTTTTGGTTTGTCCATGATGGTTATATTAAATTCTTATAACAAAAGTAACCATCTAATTATCATACCAGTTACAGCAAGTTTGTTTATTAAATACCTAATTGTTGCATGATCTATGTGGATAAATACTTGTTATCCTATAATGTAGTATCAAAATTTGATGATTGCATAAATGATTGCAATAAATTTTCTTTCTATTATAGTGTAGTTGAGCTCTACCCCTTGGAGATTTTTGCTGATAAAGTAGATTGCATAACTTAAAGTTTCATATTTTTGTCCAAGGATAGCTCCCAAAGTGGTGTTGGATGCATCTATATGGCTATGAAAAGGCTTTTTGCAATCAAGCCCTCTTAAAATAGGAGTTATGATGATAAGGTCTTTAAGTTGCTAAAATGCATTTTGATAATCATTAGTGCAATTGAATTCAACATCTTTAGTAAGTAATCCAAATAATGTGGTAGTAATTTTACTAATATATTTGATAAACCATCTATAATAACCATCATGTCCTACAAATATTCTAACATATTTATGCTTCTTTGGTATGGGTAGATCTTTAATGACAATTATTTTTGTTGGATCAACCTAAATTCTAGTAGGGGAGATGTGATGTCCTAACACAAACCCCTCGATCATGAGCATGTAACATTTCTCATTTCTCAAGGATAACTGATGGTATTGGCATCATTGAAGTAATTTATATAGGTTGACAAGAGCTTATTCAAATGTGTTCCCATATATGGTGAAATCATCCATGTAAATTTCAACATAGTCATGGGAGAGATCAAAAAATATGCTCAGAATAACCATTTAAAATGTGGCTACAACATTGCAAAGACAAAAAGGTAAGATGGCATAGGCATAGCTACCCCAAGGGTAGGTAAATGTGGTTTTATCTTATTCCTATAGAGTTATCCATATATGATTATAACCACTATAGCCATTAAAGAAGGAAAAATACCTTTTCCCTACTAATGTGTCCAAAACATGATCAATGAATGGTAGGGAAAAGTGGTCTTTCCTAGTAGAGCTATTTAGCTCATGGCAATATACACATATACACCACTTCCCTCCCTTATTTGGTATAATAACCAAGGGGGAAACCCATTGGCTATCCAAAATAGGATAAACAAATCCTTCATCCAAGAGTTTTTGCAACTCTATTTTGACAATATCTTTGACTGTAAGATTCATTCATCTTTGAGGTTGGTGAATAGGTTTGTATTGTTCTTTGATGTAGATATGGTGTGTGTGTGTATAGCTCTCATATCATGGTAAACCCAAGAAAATTTTGATGTGTGCTTCCTCATCATTGTAAGTAATTAGCTTTCTTACTGGGTTGTAAAGGATGTGTTGATATTGAGAGGTTTATTGGGCATGATGTCCACTTGCTTCATTAAAGAGAACATGGTTTCCAGATTGTCAATTAAAGGAGAATATTTGCATTGATGGGGAAATAGTTGATGGAATGTCCATATGTCCCTTGCTATTTTAATGAGGTCATTCTCAACAAAGTTATTCTAGAGTAGGCATGGTCTACATTTTGATATGTTTGTGGCTATGGGATCTTATTGGTAATTATTTTGCAGGATACCAAAAATAATGGTGTCTTCATCTTGTGCCTACAAAGATGAATTTTCATCAAAATCCTTAATCTAAGGAGTGGTTCCATCATCATGCTTGGTTGGAAAATAAAGAACCAATTTCTTAGTATCATTTCCATTAGAAATTAACATTTTTTCCAACATGTAACCAATAAAAGCATCTATTGTGGCCAACCAAGGTTGGACAAGGATGAGAGGATAACCATCCAAATTATTTTTTATTCATAGGAAAATAAATTCTGCTATATATTTCCATGAATCTATAGTAATAACCAAGTCCTCGATAATCCCTTCGAGCTTAATAGTTGACCTATCAGCCATCTGCAAGATAATGGGAGTTGGATGGAGAGTGGCGAGTTTTAGTTGTTGCATGGTCTCCATAGTTATCACATTGATGGTTGACCCCAAATTAATTAAGTTATTGGATATGGGTTAGCCATGGATAATAACATTGACTATAGGACTTCTAGGATTAGAGTATTTTGGGGAAATGATATTGTCCAACATGATATCAACTAGTTGGCTAATGACTTGGACTATTTTAGGATCCTCCCTTTTTCATCCTAATTTCTTTAAACATAGCTCTCTAACATCCTTATTATAGCTAGGAACATCTTTTATTACTTGAAAGAGTGGAATATTAATGCACACATTTCTGATTTATCCTAAGATATCAAATTTTGGTTATGGTTTTGGACGTGGAATGGACAATCTCTCTAGAAAAGGAGGATTGCCTACTTCTTTTTGATTTTCTAATATAACAAGCTCAAGAGTTTATGTGGGTGGGTTAGTATGGATTTAGGGTTCATTAACATGTTCTATGATTATGGGTGAGGTGAGATGTGGAATAACACATCCTAAGCAAAGGTGGAGTTAATTGATATCCAAGGTGTATGTTGGATATTGCATTATTTCAATGGATTGTGTTGGTTAAACCAACTTATTGGTAGGGTTTGGGACTAGTTTGGGCTAGTAATTGAGATGGCCTAGCATTTTTCTAGGTGTTTAACATTAAGGCCTACTATTGTGGTTATTGTATTTGCTAAGCAAAACCTTGGTTACCTCTCCACAGTTGTTGCCATGGGTTAGAGGGGGAAAACCATTGTTGGTTTTAAAATTATCCAGTTGAGATTATTGCCAATTCTAGTGTATCCATTGATTTTGGGGTAATTTCTAATTTGATTGAGGCTAATTTTGAGTGGGTGTATTGTCCAAGGAATAAATTGAGAATTTGTAAATGTAAAGTTTGATGGCATACCTAAATTTGATAGCCTTTGTGGCCACATTTTCCTTTGAGCCATGCAAAACACCTGATTTTCATCTCCTCTTATGGCATGTAATTCCACTATTTCTATATTCTCTTCAGTTATGCTGACTACCCATGCTTTCATTATATGGCATATGCATTCTCCCTTTTTCTTCTTGTATTTGGGGCAATAAGAAATTAAGGCTTTTTCATTTTCTTCTTGTTTCCTCTATGTATGTAATGTGTCAAGCTGAGTGGTGAGATGGCTGATGATGTCCTGCTACATATCTTGCAGTAGGTTGTTGACTTCACATTTAGATAGTCTAGTTGTAGATGTTGTAGTAAGGGTTTTTCCCCTATTCTTATTCATGGTTGATCTAGAGTAGTTTGTGCATAGAATCATCAATTCATTGAAGGTTATTATAGAAACATTCCCACTTGACATTAAGTTTAGTGCCTCTAAACAATCATATTTGATTCCTTTTAGGAACATTAGCATGATGGATTCTTGCCCAATTGTAGCCTACTTCAATTTTTGTAGACTAAACATAAATCTCTCCATATATTCTTGTAGTGATTCATCATCAACTTATGACATTCAAAAAATGTCATCTCTCCTATAGTTTTTTCCCTTACAGTAATCTTGATATTTAGATAGAAATTTGTCATTCATTCCTTCCCAATTCCCATGCACCATCTAAGTGATACATCTTTAAGTGTTATTGGAAATAGTTTGAGTTTTTTTGCATCATGATTATAATCATAGCTGTGGCATAAGATATCAAACTCAAAATGAAATGTGTCTGGATCCTCAGATGTTTTCCCTCTAAAAGTAGGGAGGGTAGAGTGAGGAATATTCTTTATGGGTATATTTCCATTAGGGGTATGGATGGGAAATTTGAAGGTATCAGATTGAGTGTCATTGTTTTCTTTTTGATGATCCCCGATGAATATTTTTCCTATTGGTAACCTGGAAGCTACCGATCCAGCCAAGAATTCTTCCTTTTCTTCTTCTTCTATTGACATTTGTGGGTTCTCTTCAAGAATTTATTTGTCTTCTTCAATTTCTAAAGGATGTAATTTTGTTCTTACAACAACAGTTGATACTTTAGATAGGAAATTTCCTATATGATCCCTTTCTCTATGCATGTACATCAACCACTTTTTTTTTAACTTTTTTCCCACCCTGCCTACACAGGGTTAGTATAATGGGGGTTTTGAAATTTCATTCTATTCTACTTGTAAAAATTAAATTTAAACTAAAATAAGAATATTATTTGATAAAAGAAGTAATCTTATACAAACTATGAAAGTAATAAACATCCAAAAATAATTGCAATCAAGATTGAAGATTAAGAGTGTATGACACCATTCCCCAGTAACATCACCAAAAATAACGAGCAACAAATACTCAATCAGATATACTTGTCTAACTTCTTAAATATAAGGAGAGTTACCATAAACTAGCATCCTCTACTTCATTTAATTTGTCAACCTAGGGATGTAAACTTGACAAGATGGCAGCACTATATGTGCACACTTAACCTTCTAATTTGATCTTATACAAATTATATTCTTAGATGATAAAATCTACGCTAAAGTAAATTGTATAAATTTAATCACTCAAAGAAATCATAATCACACTAATTATAATTATGGAAGCTTCTTGAAGTAATTATTAAATCAATCTAAAATGACATAATAGAAATGAATACTCGAATGCACAAATGAATTAAATAGAATACTAAATAGAATAACAGGTTAGGTTGTTGCAGCAAGGCTTCAAAAGGGGGTCCTTCCTTCATCCAGCTTGTGCTTCAAATTTTCCTTTCAACACGCTATATTGAACTCAAAAATATTTTCTCATATTAAAAAATGTAGCAATTGTTGTTACATGAAATTATAAAATTGACCACTTACACAATATAATAGCTATAACTTTGTTCTATATCAATTCTCTATATTCCACTATCTATATCCTCTATCTCGACCCTATTGTCCTTTATATACAGTAGGAGAGATTGTTTTATTAAAAAAAAATAGATTACAAAGTAGAAGAATCAGTTGCAAGAATCCATCCTTTTGCTTGAGTCATTTGTCACATGGAACCATGAAATAGCTATAGGAAAAGTTTAATTGTTGTGACCTTTTCCCAACTTTGTTTGATTTATTATAATGTTGTTATGTCTTATTACGGGTTAGTTAGGTCAACAGATCAAATTTTTCTTTCTATTAGCTTTGGTTACATGGTGGTTGTAGGATATTTTCATGACAGTTATCTGCTATTGCAAGATGGTTCATGAATGCTTCCATGTATGTACCTACTATTTTAAACATGCTCTAAAACATATGAGAAAACACACTACATAGAAAAAGATAAAATATCATATACTTAATTTACATAACAAAAGTCTTAACTATTCAAAAATACATGAACTAAAATGTTGTGATTGAATATAGTTATGTATGGTAAAAGTCTTATAAGAAATCATTAAAAATATAAAGGGCAACTGAGAATTTATGGCCAAAAAATATGAGAAAACATAATAAAACTAAGGCTTATCAACCCTAACCATCAACGGTTGGAGTCCCACCCTTTTCAAAAATTTTAAGGTATCTTGCCTCAGTGCTAACCTTTTAGATCACCTAATCTCCACTCAACTAGACTTTTCCCTTTCAGAGCTTACCCTTCCTCGACCGACCTATTTGACTATGTCCACCTTGAAATTGGCCATTTTACCTAAACTTTCACATGTTTTATGATGACCTTGCCTTGTTCATTTTGACCACACTGACCAACCTTGTCATGTTGACCTTTTATAATTCACACCACCTTGTGTGAAACCTAACCATTTGTGTTGTTTTATAAGAGCACTTCCTACCCCAGATACCTATGTACAACACCAACCCTATCTAGATGACTTGGTAGGAATGACCTGATCAGCTATGACCAACATTATGGACTAGTTACGTGATCATATATCTCCCTAGACCCTGACATTATTTTTATCAACATTGGCAACTTTAGTCTTTACATGATCTTGATTATTGCACTTAGTCATAGTTTGTGCACAAGTTTGCATTTCAAATGTCTAACCCTTTTGTGTCACCTTGTGATTGCCTATTTATCATTTATCAAACCCTGACCTAATTTAATTTTCACTCTATCACCTCTTAGTTTGAGGGGGAACATCTCCACCCATGCTCAAGGAAATCAAACCATGACCAGTAATCAATTAGTTTTTGTTTTGCAATTTGTTAATTCAAAGTTGCATAACAAAAAGGGGCAAAATGTAGACACTCAAAATTTGCATAGTTTTAGATGTTGAAATATATTGAACCCCTACCTGACTCTGAGGCTAGTTGACCACCTAGTTGACTTAGCCCATTTATTAATTTACTAACTTAAATTTTAATTAACCACTTTTTATCCCATTTCCTTTAGAACCTTGATCACTGATGGTCAGATTAACTATCAATAGTTAGCCTAACCATCATTGGTCATGTTTCCAAGCCTACTTTAAAGATTTAAAACATTACCAATTATATGATATAAGCACAACACATTTATAAACTTCTATTTTATGATGCAAACTAGTTTTAAAGCATCATAAATGGCAACATTATCCTCCATCATGATTAGCAACTTCCTCCTGTACATTTAGTAACTTCATTCTATAAAAGGAGAGAAGTAAGAGGAGAAATGGATCTATAAATCTATACATTTGCATATATGTTATCTTGCATACAGGTCTAGTGTCCCTTCAACAAGAAAGCAACATCAATAGAGACCTAAACATGTATCAAAATCACTTTCAAAGGCCAAATATTGTCACTCTAGCCAAATTGCTTCAACCTTCCACCATCAAGTTACAAGTATCTCATGTTTTCTTTTATTTGTTTCATTTCTAACCTCCTTACCCTATTAGACTCATTAGCATCTTATAATCCATACCCCAAATTTGTAACAAACCTCTATTTTCCCAATTACCCAATCTACAATCTTTTTTTTATTATTCCCAGAATCACACAAGTAACCACCAATGGTTAGCTCAATCATCGATGGTCACCTCAACCATCGATGATCACCTAACCACCGATGGTTATCTCAACCGTTGATGGTTCACCAAACTATCAATGGTCACTATGGTAGAAAATAACAAGTTATTTTCACCCCTTGACCCCAATAAAACCCTATTTTCTATGTTCCTACCTATTCATAGAGACTTTTTTGATTTTTTGAATCACACCCCAACCCTCTTATCATGATTATTGACTCACTTTTGCTATAATTAGTCATTTTATTTAACAAGCAATTTACTTCCATCTTGTATCACATACATTTAATTTCTAGTTATTGAATGCAAGTTTACTTTCTTTTCATTTATATCAACTTAACTATTATAAATAGTAGATTGATAGCCTCCTAGAAAGCATATGCTTCTTAGATCTAGCTCACACTAGGTAGTCCACTAAATCATCCACTAATATCCCATTTTTCTAGTTTCTTTATTATCTGTAGGTTATTCCTTTTGAGCCAAAGAGGAATTCTCACCATCATCTGGATCATGTGCACACTTTTACTAGGTATTCTTTTACACACCCTATTATTAGTTTCATTACTTGCTTCTAAATTAAGAAATGAGTGGAAATTAATTTGAAACACTCACATCTATCAAATAGAATGATGCAGCTATAAAAGAGGACACAAAAATATTGTTGGTCATTAGGAAAGAGTTTATACATCAAATGAAGTAAGAAGAGGTGAGTTATGCTCTTGTTGTTAAGCCTAAGTTTTTACTTCTACCAAGCTTAATGAATTGCCTTTAGAGATTTAATATTTGTTAAGTGTATTTATGGATATTGTAGAAGATGATCTACCAAATGAGTTACCTCCTAAGAGGAGTATAATTCATCATATAAATCTAATTATTGGTATTAATTTACCTAACAAATTTGTATATAGAATGACTCCTAAGGGGAATGATGAAATAAAGAAGTAGGTACAATAATTATTGGATAAAGGGATGGTAAGAGAAATTTTAAGCCCATGTATATTTCCTATAGTTATAACACCAAAGAAAGATGGTTGTTTTAAGATGTACACAGATTTAATAGCCATCAATAAGATCAACATAAGGTATAGATTCCCTTTACCCAGGATTGATGACTTATTGGATTGTCTTAGTGGAGATAAATACTTTTATAAGATAGATCTAAAAAGTGAATATCATCATATAAGAATTAGAGAATGGGATGAATGGAAAAATGCTTTCAAAACTAATGATGGTTTGTATGAATGGTTGGTAATGCCATTTGGATTAACCACTGCTCTTATCACTTTCATGAGGTTAATGAATGAGTTACTTAATCCATTCACTGGTAAGTTTGTTATTATGTACCTTGATGATATTATGATTTTTAGTAGATCTAAAGAAGACCATCTTGAGCATTTGAGGATGGTTCTAAAGAAGTTACATGAAGAGAGGTTATTGATTAACCTTAAGAAATGTAATTTATTAAAAAATAAACTTATCTATTTGGGATTTTTGATATCACAAGAAGAAATAAATATGGATAAGGATAAGGTAAAATCAATATAATAAGGGCTTGCACCCATGATTTAATTTGAGGTAAGGAGTTTTCATGGGCTTTCTAGTTTATATAAAAGATTCATAAGGAATTTTAGTACTATTTGTGCACCTATGGTAGAAACTATTAATGGTAGCAAGAAACCATTCAAGTGGAAATATGAAGCTAACAAAAGTTTTCAAATTTTGAAAAGTAAAATCATAGAACAACCCATATTGGCCTTACCTAATTTCAGTAAGTTGTTCCAAGTTGAATGTGATACAAGTGGGATAGCTATTAGAGAAGTTCTAAGCCAATAAAGTAAGCCAATTGATTATTTGAGTGAGAAGCTCAATGAATATAAAAGAAAGTAATCAACCTATGATCAAGAGTTCTACACAATTTTAAAAGCATTAAATAAATGGAGGCATTATTTGAATCCTAAGAAGTTAGTTCTATTCACTGATAATCATGTTTTACCATTCATAATTATTCAACACAAGTTAAATCAAATACATACAAAGTGGGTAGAATTTTTCAAAAAAATTATTTTATGATTAATCATAAAATTGGAGAACCTAATAATATTATTTATTCCTTGAGTGGAATAAGTCTGATTTTATAGGGAATGCAATTGAAGGTCATGTGGTTTGATGATCTCAAAAAAAAGTATAAGGAAGATTAAGATTTCAAAGAGGCCTATAAGGTATGTAAACATACCACTAGTCAATATAGAAGCCATTAAATGTATTAAATGATCCAATAAGGTCTATTATTCAAAGTTAAATAATTGTGTATTCCAAAAGGGTCTATGAGAGAGAACATCATCAAATAAAAACATAGTGGGAGTCTTGTAGGTCAGTTTGGACAAGATAAGACACTAGCTCAGATGAGTGCATTTTATTATTAGCCAAATATGATAAATGATGTAAATAATTATGTTGAAAGTTGTAGGATTTATCAATATGCTAAGGGAAGAAGTCAAAATATAGGCTTATATCAGCCCCTACCCATTCTTGATAAGCCATGGGATTTAATCGGCATGGATTTTGTTCTTGGCCTACATAAGATACATAAAGGTAATGATTCCATTTTTTTTAGTAGATAAATTATCTAAAATTTATCATTTCATACCTTTTTATAAGGTGAGTCATGCAACTCATATAGCTGATTTATTATTTAAAGAGATAGTGAGGTTGCATGGATTACCTAATAATATTATTTCAAATAAAGATACTAAATTTATGGATCATTTTTGGAGAACTCTTTGGAAAAATCTTGGCACTAAATTTAATTTTATCTATACCTATCACCCTAAAAATTATGGACAAACTAAAGTGGTAAATAGAAGCCTTGGAAACATCCTAAGAAGTTTAGTAAGTGAACACCCCAAGCAATGGGCTTACTTACTTGCACAGGTAGAGTTTGCTTATAATGACTCACCAAATAGGAGATAGGTAAAATTAATTTTAAATTTGTTTATGGTATGAATCCTAGGGGTATTTATGAACTTATAAATTTAGGCCAATAAAAAATAAGGAGTGCAAAAGGGGAGGAATTTGCAGCAGCCATGCAAGAGCTATAAGAAAAGGTGAAACAAAGAATTGAAGTGAGTACATATAAATATAATAAAAAATAATATTTAAAGAGAAGAGATGAAATTTTAAGTTGGACATATTTTCTTGGCTCATTTGAGAAAAGAAAGGTTTCCAAGGGAGAGTACAACAAACTAAAACTTAAAAAGATAGGGCCAAGTAAGGTCCTTAGGAAGTTTTCATCCAATGCATATGAGATATAACTTCTTTAAAATATTGGTATTTATCCAATATTTAATTTTTATGATCTTTACCATATAGGGAAGGATAAAATATTGATTAATTTACTGATGATGTAACCAATCAAACCATTCCTTGGGAATAACAACTACCAAGGAAGTCACTAGATCAACCAAAAAGTATTGTGGACAAGAAAGTAGTCAAAAGAACAAGAGGCAAAGATTATTTAAGTATTTAATTAAATATAAGGATCATCTAATTGAATATTAAAATTTTATGTTTGCTACACAAGTTAAAAAATATGGTGCAATGTTTAACAACTCACCATTCAAGTATATGGTTGTCTCTTTTGAACCTTGGTGGATTGATGTAGGGGCATCACTTATACATACATTTGAATAATTCCTCAGGAGTGTTTTAGAGTTTGATAGGCATATTTATTATTTTTATTTATCTCATTTGGATTAATTATTTAGTGTTGAATTAGCATAGGGAGTCCATTTTGTGGTTTCCCACCAAATTTCCAATTTCAAATTCTTATATTGTAAAATAAAGGAAATTGACATGTTTTTAGAACTATGCATAGGTATTATTTTTTCTATAAGTTCATGTTATGTAGTGGGGAGTTATTATTAATAATATGAGTGTCCTTATTATCATGAATAACCATATATGCTAATAAAGTCCTTGAATAAGTCTATTTTTATGTGTTTTCTAATATTAAATAGGTCAATGGTGCATATTAAGGAATAAAATCTATATATGCCAGCTTGGAATAATGAATCAAGGAGGGGATAAATTTGAATCATCCTTTATAGACATATTCAAGAAGAATCAGGCCTTAAAAGACTCTAATTTTAGTCATATATAGGTTACACTCATAGACAAAGCTAGCTTGTGATAGTTTGTCATTGTTGAAGTGTTGTAATTTGCATAAATTTTAATGAAAGAAAGAGTATTTTGAGCTTAGAACATGTATTTAGTGTATAATAATATTTTAAGAATGTAACATAGGTTATTGAAGAGAATAAAAGTAATTTGAGTCATACACAACTCTTTACACACTCATAAACTCTATTTTAAGAACAAATTCATTCTTAGGGAGTTCAATTTACATAGAAAGTTTTATATAAGTTTGAATTGATGTTTGAAAAAATTTAAGAGGTAATCAAGAATATTTTCTAGGTTTTAAGTAGGACTAATAGACTTTTATTTATATAAATAATCAATAAGATTCCTTCAGCTTCTCAACAGACTGTGAAACCCTAGTTCTAGGGTTATGAGAGCAAAAAGGTCAATAAATTTCAATTTAACCCTTGTAAATTTTCAAAGTTGGTGGATAATTATAAAATTTAGTTTAAAGGATAATAAAAGTGGTTTGAAACCTAGAAATAAGGTACAATTTCATTTATGATAGATTGAGTTTCCTAAAATCCATGATTTATCTATATTTTGACAACGAGAATGAGTTTTTGATTAAAATATTTAAATTTGAGGTTTTTATTTTTTTATTTATTTGATAGGGTAAAAACTAGGTTTTATAGGGATCCTAAAACTACTAAAGTGAAATACAGAAGAGATAACAGGCCAAACCAAGGCTACCTAGGAAAAACATCTAAAACTAACTATACCAAACTAAAAGCAGGGAAAACAAAAACACTAAAGATTAGGAGGGGTCCCTCCAGTGGGTCCTATTCCTCCTAGGGATTAATCCCAAATATATCATACTTAAACTTTGAAATCTTAGCCCATGTGCAGTTTTTATGTCCTTATGCTACCTCTCTTGGTAGAATCATATGTGGCCTCTTCTACCCTTGGACCTGTATGGGAGTCTTCTTTATGGGGGCCAATTTGGGGGAACCAGGTGGGTGGTTTCCATGATCTTCAAAAACTATTTAATAGGGGTCTAGGTAGGCTTAGAGGATTGGATTAAATATTGCATAGTGGATTTAACCTACTTATGAAGGGCATTTCACTCTTGTATAAGATTGGTGAAGGTCAGCCCTACCTCTTGCACCTTAGAATTGAATTTATCCAGCTACACCTTATTATTTTTCATCTCCTCTGATAGAATGGATTAACCCTTTTGAAAATGAAATAAAGGTTTAAACACATTTTAATAACTATCAAAAAATTATTAGAATGGTTCATGCATTGAGAAAGTTGTATTTTAGGTTTTGACCTATTTGAGCTCTATTAGGTCTATAAGCCTAAAATAGAGGTATTGCACTATGTTGTAAAGTGTCTTCTAAAACCAATACTTAGATTAGTTTGTCATAATCAAGTAAATTATGTGTGATGTATAAATAATTATTGAAACCTTCTACTCTTGTTTAGTATCAATTTCATGCTTTTTAATATCCAAATACACACTAATGTATGAATGTCGTAAGAAGGTTTGTTTTGATTCAAAGAGTGAATAGATTCAACAAGAGTATGTCAATTATACTTAAGTAGATACAAAAAAGAGTGTAAAAATTTTATTTTAAATGATCTTGTCTTGGACTATATTTTTTGATTTTGAATGATATTGAATTTGGAAGGAATATGGAAGATTTTCTCAATGTGGAATAGTGTGTAAGCTTGAACTGAGTGAATAGAAAGTGGGGTTAATGAATGATATTTGATCTATATTTATAGGAAACAATTTTTATAATTTAATTTATGTGTGAGAAGACCCAAAATAAGGATTTGAATTCAAGAAACCAATCATTATTTGGCCTAAGTGGACATGAATGTGAAAATGGTCATGTCAACCTAGGATTAACTTGTATCGAGAGACCAAGGACACTTTTTGTGGGTTGAAGATAGTTTGAGTGTGATTCCTAGTAGCTTGAGTATTTTCATTTGAGATTTATGTGTAGTGGTAATGAAAAATTAATGGTCTAGCTTGTATATGTATAAATGGATTAAAGGATTGACAAATAAGAGTCATGTATATGTGTACAAACCATGTGGTTTAAAATATGTCAAGAATTATCATTGCCAAGTTCTTATGACTTGATTTATGTGTCTATATTCTCCCCTTTATTATATTAATGAAATATCTAGAGTAAAGGAGAAATAATTTAACCTGATTTATAAAACACACTTTGTATTTGACATGATGCTTCAATTAGGTAGGGGCTCAAATTTATCAAACCATGTAATAGTGCATAAAGTATTGATTTTTTATTATATTTAAAATTTAATAAATTTGAAATTTTAAAAATTAAAAAAATAAAATGAGAGCAAGGAAGGAGTGCATATGTGTAGGTAAAACCAAATTACCCTATAAAATGTAACTAAGGATGGAGAACTATGCCCATTTTTTGAAGTAATTTGGATAATTTGAACTCATAATTAATTGAGAGAGATCAAGAACCAATTTTAAATAAATAATCAATACCTTGAGTTGGAAATATGCATATTTAAATCCCATGAATGAGAAATAGTACCCAATGTACTAATATACAAGAAGGTCAAACCATAATAAATTCACTATAAGTGATGTCAAGACCGTTGAGTGTCACTAAACTCAAACATACATCACCCTTAATATATTATATACCACCTAGTGGGTTAACTAGAATAAATTCTAGGTCCATTAAGTGTCACTAGACTTAAACATGCTTTACCTATAATAGATCAAATCACACTACTATAGATAGATTTAAATTCTATTTTTATGATCGAAAGAGAATGAAGAATATTCATGTCCTCATCATGACTACATTGATTAGATATTTGAATTAAAATAACAACAATTTTTCTTTGAAAATGTAACTTTGAACTTTGAAAGTATGCATGAACAATCATCATGCCTTTGAAATTTGAAAATATACACAAACAATCATCATGACTTTGAAATTTGAAGATTTTTTATATGATTATGAATAAGTATCATGCCCTCTGAATGTATCCCAAATTATATATAATGTCATGCATTTATATACTTAAATAAAACTATATGTGAAACTCATAACTTTTCCTCTTGTATATTTTATGCATAACTTCATGCATATGCATTCAAGTGTGTATGATTCTATACTTTGAGTATTTAAAAAGTTAATGCATATGCATGTCATATGCCCCCACAATATTTATCAATGTGTCAATATCTATTTTGCTTGATTTCTAAATTACTTTGAATATTTGAACCCTGTATTCTATCATAGAATTTGATTTTTGAATTACTTTGAATTTTTGAACCCTATACCCTATATTTAAAATATGATATTTAAATTAATTGGAATATTTAAACCTGTACTTTGTCCCAAATTTTATTTTTTCTATTTATGGAGGCTTGGATATCTAATACAATCCCACTATGATTCCCCCATTTTAAGGTGAGGGATGTATCATATATGTCACTAATCTCAAAATAAGAGTACATTATAATATGCGATAAAGATATAATAATATAGTATTATATCATCATGTGGAGAGTATGACATAATAAAAATTTATTTATATTATTATCATGTATGCAACATATTTAAATTTTAGGCACACATGTGTCATGTCTAAATAGATATAACAATGACGTATGTAATAAATTAGTTGTATTTGAAGTAGACTACATAGTAAAAGTGCATGATATGTGATGCACAAGAATTAGTAATTAGTTATTTATTTTTATAAACTTTGGATTTATTATTTTTTAGGGTTATATTTTTCTCTGTGAAGCTTTTCCATACTTTATTTTTCCTTTTTTTGATCATTTTGGCTTATTTTCTATTTTCTTGCCAAAATTGAAATTTGAAGTTTCAAACTAGTTTTAGGTGTTTCAAGAGTTTTTGTCACCTTATAAGGATTGTTTTTGGTAATATACTTAATATAGGGGTAAATTAATGTCCTAAAAATGATTTAAAATAATACAAATATATTAACCCATATATGAATATGTTAAACTGACTTAAAAGTTAAGTCATAAGTTGGGTTACAAAGATTAGTTAGACAGTTTGAGAAAATTTAGGAGTTTTGGAATGAAGGAGAGAAAAGGGGGAAGATAAAAGTAATTGTATAAGGGTATAAAAAATATAATATACATATAAATCTCAATACTTTAAAATATTCTAAAAAACACTGAAGAAAATTTGAATAAAATAGGGTATTGGCTAGACTGTGTAACACTTTCACACTAAAATCAATGAAAGATGAATTTATTTGAATTTCTTGTAGAAAATTCATGCCTTATCTTGAAAACCATTACCTCAAACCTTTTTAACATGATCTAAACAACATATCATACCTCTATACATTCTCATATGATCTCAAACATCTTGAAATTTGATCATGACCCCTCATTACATCACACTCTTTCTCTTTACTCTCTAAACCTTGACCTGCAAATAACATTATACCTTGAAACTAACCTTCATTCCTCTTTACATGTTTTTTCCACCTCACTTACATTCTCACACAACATATCACATGCTCAAACAATGTCAAACAACCTTCATATGCCTTGAAAATAGATCATGATACCTCATTAGGCCAAGCAGGGTCTAGAAGTGGTCTCGTTGCATACTAGGTCTGTAGGTCCTACCCCTGTGGGCTCCACCTGAGACTCACATGAGTGATCAAATGCCTAATATACATTATAAATCAACCTTATACATCCTCTTATGCCTTTGTGCATCCATCTCACCTAGACACCATGCTCAAACCTTCTCATTAGGACTTTACAAGCTATGACTAGTCTTCTCAATCACTTGAAGCTTGACAAGTAATCTTGAAATGATATTTGATGATTATAAACCTTTATCACATGCCTTAAATTATCCTAAAATAATTTCATACCTCTCAAATATGTTATCAAATAAGAACATTCTTTAATGATCTCATGAACACCTCTCTTAAGAACCTTTGACATCAATGCCAAACTTTAACAATAAGAACAATGATAAACAAGTTACTTTGCCATTTTTAATTAAATTTTATTTCTAGTGATATTGAAGAAGGGTTGTTTTAGATATTAATAGAGAAATGCTATTAATTTATCCACTTGTATTATTGTGGACTTAGTCAATGATTGTATTTGGCATCGGGTTTTAATTTTAATTTATGTTTACTTGAGGAATATGCAAAACAAGATTTAAGTAATTTCAGTTCCTTCTTACATCAGGTGTATTTAATATTAATAGTGACTACTAATAATAGTCTATTAATTAGCTTTTACTGTAAATTAGTGTTATTCTTGAATGTATTTCTAAATCAATTTAATTGATTTGTTGATTATTAGAACTTGAATTGAATTTTGGAATTGTTTACTATTAACATATTGTTTATAGACCACATGGTATTCACTTCTATGTAAAATGGTGAATCTAAACCTATGTGATTGTATTGGTTTATTATTGATTGTTATGAAGATTATGTACTATGTAATATGGTGTTTAATTTATAAAACTACAACATTGGGTAAGTGTGTGGAATGCCATTTGTGATTACCTTTGGTTCATGAATTACCTTTTTCTTTCATTTGGGTTGCATGGTTAATAAGCTAGAGACAATGGAAAATTATGACTTGTTCTTTATTTTTTGAATGTGAGTTAAATAGTTTAGAATGGTTATGTTATAATGCCATAAAAATCAACTAAATGGATAATTAGATTATATCAAATTATTTAACTAGAGGTAAATGTTGTCATTAACATTGTAATGGTTTGAAATGTAATAAGGTTCCAAGAATTAGTTAATTAATGCTTAGTTAGAATTGTTGTACATTATGATGATAATAGAAAATGAGATTTTATCTTATGTCACAAGCTACCATTATTACATTTTTAGACCTTGTTCCATTCTAATAAAAATATATAGGTTGTAATCTTCTTGTTTAGTTTATTTTAAATTGGAAGATCTATTGTTAGGCTTTACCCTTTCAAAGTTATTAACAGTCCACATGGTCTTAATAAAAAAAGGGTATAAAAATCCATTAGGTATATCAAAGAAGGTAAGTGGTATAGTAATTCCCTTTCTACCTATGGTAAAATATATAGATGAAAATATGCAATTAGGATGTTATTCAAACTTAAATTAACTCATGCTAATTAAGAAACAGGAGATATTGGATATTTTAATGTAGAATATAAGCATGGTTGTTGAGGCATCTATCTTCATTTTTATTGACATTAGTATAATATACTTAGTAAATTTACATTATTAAAGTGAAACAAAAGGACAAACATGTATAAAATAGGGGCATACCTTTATTTATTGACATGTAGGATGGTTGAGAATATTGAATGTGTGAGTAAAAATAATAATATAGCTTGTTGATTGTATAAGAGATAACGTGATACCTTCTTATGGAGTTATATCTATTGGTTCCATGAATTATTATAACTTATGTTACATTTGGATGATAAATCAAATGAAAAAATGTCTTATAGCTAGTATGTTAAATTTAAATGACCATGGTGCAGTGATTCCTGAGTTTTAGTCCTAAACTAGTGGCCAATAAGGATAACATGAAAACATCATTTTTATTATGTGGAACTGAAATGAGATTAAAGTGTTTCAAAAGATTATATTTTATTACATTTGGAAATATTCTTGTAATATTTTTATTACTAATTTTAGTATGCTACAATTTATGTCTATGTATACTTTAGTATGATGATTCTTCTGTTGAAATTTATGGGCATGGAACTCAAACTGTTGCTTGCTATTAGTTTCAAATTTTTTCATCAAGTTGTGTGGTAAGTTAGTCTTTAGATTATAATCTTGTCTATGTGATCTAATGGAGGTTATTACTTGTTTACTGATTGATTCCCCAAAACATGAGTGATTTAACTCTTCCCACCAACCATTAATTGGACCACAAGGGATAATGAGATGCTTTCTTAGGGTCAAATAACCTTAGATGATCCTATAAGGAAGAGAATTATATGGGTATAGTTTTTAGTGGATCAATGTGGATATGCACACTAATGTATCATGAACTATACATTCTAGTGGCCTCATCCTCTTCCTTATAGAACCCTCTAATGATGTTTACCCCTAGTTAAGAATATCCAATCCAGTCATGGTTGCCTGCACACAGAAGTGTAAAAATAGAAAAAAGGTATCTATGTGTCCATAAATATGTAGTAGGCCTTACATATAAATTTTAGTAATAATAAAAAAACTTATTCACTCTTTGGGTTTGTGACACACATCAATTCTATGGATGGTGTTTCTTACCTTCTTCCTTTTGATATTATAGATGATTATGCTATATTGACTATTAGATGTTTATAAAAGTTTAATGTCGCATTAACATATCTAGATGGGTTGGATGTATTATTCATTGTGTGTGACAAAATCAACACTAAAGGGTATGTAGATATATAAAAAAAATTATCAAATGATATTTTTATCCAAAATTTTCAAGATAAGATATAATAAAAATGTGAAGAGATGATATTAGGTATGTTATTATCGGAGATGTAATTTTGAAAAATATTTTAATGGGAAATTTATTATATGTTTTGGGTGTGAAAAATCTAAGATAACATTATAACAAGTTTGTGATTGCAAGTTTGGTGAAAATTTTGTTGGAAAACCCATGTCATACAATTTATTAATGATGTGTTATTATTATCCTATAATGGAACATGGATGTAAATAATATGCAACTTAGGTATGTGATAAATGTCAAATACATAGTATTATTACGTATGCATCATCTATATAATTGTAACATATTATTTATCCTTGGCAATTTTCTATTTGAGAATTTAATCTAGTTGTAAAAATTTTCCCTCCATCATCGAGAGGTCACAAATTTATTATTATATCTACTAAATATTTTCAAAAATTAGTCCTAGTTATTCATTTAGAATATAAATCATGTAAAGACATATGTTAATGTATAATGACTCATATAATCTCTCAGTTTATCCTCCCATATTCTATAATTATAAATAATACTTAGTTTTTTGAAAATAATTTGTGTTAAACATAACATTCAACATACATTCCAAATTTCTTATTGTACCCTCAAGGTAATGGTTAAGATGGGGATAAAAATAAGATAATCGTAAATATTTTGATTTTAAAAAGTGGTAAAATTTTTGAACATTAGCATAATAAAATCATGTACACTATACGAGTGCATTAAATTTATTTTAGGACAGCTACAAGGGCTACCATCTATTCTCTTATCTTTGGTGTAGAAGCAATTTTACCTTTAGAGATTTATATTCCTTCTCTTTGTGTGTCACTTACTAATATTGTTTATGATAATGAATAGAGATAAAAATTATAAAATAAAAATTAAATGTTAGATGAAGCATGTACTCATTTTCTTGATCACTTGAGAGTTTATTAAAATCACCTTAAGTAGGATTTTAACAAAAATATTTGATCTTAAGCCTCCTCAGGGTTCAGGTCTTTGTAATATTTCTTATTGAGCCTCAATTATATGGACTCCCATAATGGAGGGATGGTTCAAACTCAATTTTAATGGGGATTCTAAGGGTAACCTAGGTCTCAATGGGAGGGGGAATTATAAGAGATAGTCACGTAAACTTTGTGATTACCTATGTAGGAAAAATGGGTGAGCAATCGAATCATGTTCCTAAATCTAGGGTGGCTCTTTAGGGTATCAAGGTTGCATGTGATAAAGGAATTTATAATTTGGATATTGAAGGTGACTCCATTAATATCATTAATTATTTTAAAAAGGAGCCTAGAACCCCCCTAAACTATTGAGAAGGAGATTTTAGATGCTAGGATCCTTTTGAATTGTTTCTAGGATTTCTCTCTAAGTCATGTTTTTAGATAAGGAAATAGCTATGAAAATTTAATGGCTGATTTTGGGGTCTCTTGTGACTTAATAATCTAGGAACCAAGAGGGATCCCATCCCTTCCTTTCAACATTTTAAATCATGTCTTTTTGGATAAAATTAGAAGGATTAAACCTTCCTTGTCATAAGTGGATATAGATCCTCTCAGTCCTTATTTGGAAGTGGTCCAAGTTCATGATGAATTATTATTCTTTACCAAGTTGGCCTTTCACACCATGATGGATTTTTGTTTTGGGGATTGATTGACTCCTTCTCGACTCTTGAATCTATTTGTATTATTTCCTCTGTACTGGTCACCATGCTCTTTCTTTCCCTCTTGTTGTTTTTGTAATCTTTTGGGGCTTACCTTTGGGTCCAGTTGTTGGTTTGATGGGAGACTTGGGCCTCCTATACATGCTCAGAATGGATCCCACACTAGTTTAAAGTGGGCTTACCTTAATCAAAACAAAAATATTTGATCAATAAAATTCAATGTGGCTGATTTGATAGCACAAGATAATAATAATAAAAAACAACTGTGGATAAATAAAAAAAATAGTAAGTTCTAATATAATTTCCTAAGTCTCTTTTTATTATAAATAAACTTGGTTTAGGGATATATTGAACTTAGATACACTAGAGCGCAAGAATTTTAGTAATCCAATGACTATTATGAACTTTCATTGATTTTACGCTTGAGATTTTTTTTTCTAATTATTTATTGGTCATTATTTATTTTTTATTATTTAATTTTCTTCATTTTCATGATTGTCATGGTTTTTTTTATGTTTTATTAGGGAGTATCCTTTACTCACTTTCACATATTTTTATCTTTCCTTTTCATTGGTTTTCTTGTTTAGTTGTGTGGACACTTGTCTTAGAGTTTTTTAATTAAAGGAGCTTCATATAAGACATATTTTTGACATTAAGGGAAACCAACTAGAACACTTCACTTATTTAGATCATGGATACATGGCATACAATAAGTGTGTTTGTTTCTTGTACATTTTTACGAGGGGCATGATGTACCTATCTATCTATAAATATCCATTACTTATTTCAAGGTAAGATTTTGGAACCTTTCCTTTCATGTATTTTATTTACATTGGTATTTACTATTATTGGTATATTTATTTTTATATTTCATTTATATGAGGCATATTCTTATAGTGGGGAATATGAATTTCCCCTATTTTCCTATTACATTGAGACATTTATTTCCACTCTTTTCCTATCTCATATGGGAAAATTGTATTCCCTTCCTTTCCTATTACATTTGGACATATCATTTTCCCCTCATTTCATATTATGTTAAGTTATATAGATTTACCTACATTTTCTATTGCATTGGTACATATATATTTCCCCTCTTTTCTTGTCTCATTTGGGATTATCACTTTTTATTTATTTATAGTTTCATCAGAGCATATCACTTTACCCTCCCTTTCCATTCACTTGTGTATATTACTTCTAAATTGACATATAAGTATTACATTATCAATGTGCTTTGATGATGACATATTTATATGTAGATATACATGTGTTACAAATTTTATCTCAAGATTATTACAACTTTTATTTATATCTATGTTAGACATGGTGCACTAATCCATTTATTTTGAGATGAATGATATGCAAAAAATATATCACCTCAAAAGTGGGCATACAACCATTTTATTTTATTTTTGGTTATGTGCTTTCAAGAAGCTATATAGATGTCAAGAAGTTTAAAATATTTTTCAATAGGTTATAGAGAGGTACCTAATTTTTTCTTATTCAACTAGGAATCTAATTTTATCACTTGAAATGGTCAGTAGGATCTATATTTCATATAATTCACCACATGGAAGGGTAAGTAGTACCCCTATAAATTTTTAAAAACTATATACTTTAGCATGGTTTGAATAACATCATGGTTATTTATTCATATTATTTATTCCCTTTTTTTAATTATTTCATTAGTTACATTATTCTCAATTTGTTCAAACATTGATATACTTGAAAAAAATCACATTTTTGTAGGTACACTAGATATAATGGCATAGTAGCATTGGTGATTAGTCATGAAACCCTTAATGGAAGTTAATACATTCAAGTAAATGTAAAAGAGACGTGATTTTATTTTTTTCAGGTTTATAGAAGTCAATGCATTCAATTAAATATCAAGGAGATGTGATTTTATGATTTGTCGATTTCTAGACTTGGACTCTTATACAAGGTAGCATATCTCATCCTTTTGAATTTCAAATTACTTCCATGACCATTATTAACTTTAAAGATATAAAAATACTATCCACCATTGTTTGAACTATTTTAATGTATGTGCACACACACATTAAAGTGGGACAATATGTAGACACTTAATTTTGGGGTAGACCTTATAATTGTAACATTATTAACATGTTTTTGTACATATGGATAATTTGTTAAAACTAAGCTCTTATTAGTGCATTTTCATTTGTGTCAAGAATCTATAGCATTTCCTTACAAATATTCATTCATAATCACCTTTATATCTATTATTTATATACTTTAGGACCCTCCCATATATTTCCTAAGGTTATTAGGTCTTTGTTTTTAGGGTTTCCCTCATGACCATCACCAATAAAATTAGATAATGGTTTGGGAACTAATAGAAAATTATTATTTCATTATTCCTAATAATCTATTTTCTCTCTTTCACATGGTCAGTTTACATGCTAATAAGGTCTTAATTTTTTATATATATAAAAGCATACTAATACATTTTCATTACATATCAATCTCTCTCTCTCTCTCTCTCTCTCTCTCTCTCTATATATATATATATATATATATATATATATATATATATATATATATATATATATATATATATATATGTATTCAAAGGAATAAATCTATATATCACACTATCTATTTCTTCTTATTATATATAAAATAACATTTACATAGATTTACCAATGCAAGGACTAGTGATAGAGAATTTAGAGTCACCCTAGTTGCATTTGAATCTCATATATTATGGATAAGGGATGGCAATAACATATACACATATATAATTGTTGACATGCATGTGTTTTTATTTTCAGCCTTTAAAAAGTTTGAGGATAATTGAGGTAGGATACTAAAGGGAATATTTTAAAAATATCTTCAATGTCTCATAGTGTGGATTAGGGATTGAGAAAAGGAGAAGATATTATAACAATTTAACACACCAATTTACTGACGCAAGATATGTTTTTATTGATCAGTCATAGGTAAAAGGATTCAAATATTTGGAGACTAGTATAATTAATAAATTCACTACTATAACTAGACTACCACTTTAAGGATAAAATGTCACTACCAAAATAGTTCAATGATAGCTAGCAGCAATTGGGATAATTCAATTTAAGTTTCTTCATCAAATCATATCATATTTATGGATTTTATTATACATTATGTTTGGACCTTCTTCTCGACATTTCAATCCTATATCATATCTAAGGTGAGTCAAAAATAAGATATGTATCTATAAACCCATTTTTGAATTATAAATCATTTTAAGTTCTTTCATTCATGTCCCCCTAACATATAAGAAGATATTTATTTATTATATCTTGATGTATTCATATTAGATATAAAATTGTCAATATTTTAATGGATTAGTGAATTTTAACTTAATGTAATTTCCATTATATTGAGCACTTATCCATCAAAGAAATTATTATCCCTCATGCCAACATGTTTTACAAATCATTTTCACCTTTGTTTGAACATTCATATTTAAATTATATATTATAATTCTTATCAATTTGTAACCATCCCTTATATTTATTTTTATATTTTTATCCTCTTCGTTGATTCATTTAAATTGTTTGAATTTCCTATTGATCATTTTTTTATCACAATAGAAATGCAACTTTCAGTTCAAAGCTTGGGTGCAGGCATGAAGGTTCTTTAATTCTAGCTAGAGATTAAGAAAATTGGCTAAGTATTTGGACATATCATATTCTAAAAGATGGTTATATTTAGATAAAATGTTATAAAGAAGAATTAGAACTTTTGTTCTAAGCACAAATGTCAAAGACCAAAAAGGGACATAGCATATTTTTCAAAGTTGGCCTTCACACTTTAAGTCTTTGGAAAAAGTGTTTAGGTTTTTTTGTAAAGAGAAGGTCAGAACATGTGCAATGATTATTTTTTTAAAGGCTTCACAAGTTTTTCCATGTATTTTAATCTTTAAAAAAAGTGTTTTGAGTTATTTGGAGCTTTTTTTTTGGAACAATTATTTTGAATTTTTTTTTGAAAAGATTCTAAGTCTAGGTATTCAGAAAAAGTGTTCAGATAAAATGTTCAAAGGATGTTACAACAAGTTTAAGCTATAATTTATAAATAGAGATGTTGAATAAATATTTTTAAGGTTTATCTATGTTTTACCTTTGGAGGATATGTTTTTTAGCTTGTATTTTGAACATAAATGTTGAACGTAAAGTGCAAACAAAAATGCCAAAGGTCAAAGGCCAAACAAAAGTTACAAAGAAGAAAGCATTTCAAGACTTAGCTGATTCTTAAAAATTTATTTGGTGTCACACATTAATCAAATGGAGAATGGATCCCTTATAAACATGAATCACGGAATCTTTGAATCATTAAGGTTTGTTGAAGATGAAACCCTTTGAAGCCCTGAGTCCCTGAGATGATACCACATGGAAAAATCCTAATGACTCAACATGATAGAGAGATTAATATATTTTGAACTCTAAAAACTCATGAGTTCATGATAAAATACCATGTGGTGAATTTTGATAGCCATTACCTATTGATGATTAAAATTGTGCTATTTCTAACACCAATAATGGGAAGTTTTAGGAATGTGGGACTTGTAACCTGAAACAACCTCCAAATTTTAAAGAAGCTAGCTCTTCTTTATATCAAGTGTATAATGGGAAAAGGGATAGGAATTAAATAGAAACACAAGTGCAATGAAAGAATATCTAACTATGGTGATGCACCTGAATTTAATTCGACCCTTAATTCTGAGCACAGTGAAGCTATATGTAAGATTCAATTACATTAAAGAGCAAACAAGGCATGATCAATGTAAAAGATGAAACAATAATAGAAACAGAGGCTCACAACTTAGACTAATTTTGCAGTGACAAAGAAAAATATCAACAAAGGCACAGAACTCAGTCTTTTTATTAATTCTCCAATCACATAAAAGGCATAGAAACATGCATAGTTACATAAACTTTCTATCTCAAGAAAATAGAAAAAAGGCAAATGATATTCTTGATCACAGCTAAAAAAGTCTAAAAAACTCCTGACAATAATCTCTCACAAAAAATTCTCTCTATATTCTCATCCTCCTTCTGGTGATCTCTGCACCCCTATCTATAGCATTGGATCAACTCTAGATTGTCTACACGTTCCCAATCTAATGGCCTAACAAAACTCTAATTGAACTGGAAGTGTTTAGCACATGATATTTCTTGGATCTGAAACGTTCCATTTTCTTACAAGTTCATTGGCTAAAATAGATACTCAAGATGCTTCCCACTTTCAAACAAGAGAGGACACTTGGCCAATTTCCTTACTCTACTTGAAAACCTTCTTTTTATTTAGGAGGCACTGAAAAATGGCACTTGGCATGTTCTACAACACTTACTAAAGACACACGACACTTTCTGCACAACCTATACTCTTTACTGTGTCTTCGCTTAGGAGTGTTTTGTCTTTGACATCTGTCACCATCCGTTTCTCCAAAACTTTAACAACTTATAACAATTGGGACCCACAACACTTCTCACTCAAGCAACTTCAAAAAAGGAGTAGAGACAAGTGGCACTTTTCATGCATCTTTAACAAGGGACATGTGGTAGTCTCTACTACTTTTAGCTATCTTTTGAGAATCCTATGGAAAGTGACACTTGTTAGTCTCCACATCACTCTATCTATACTATAGAAACATTCGGGCCTCATTTCATATTTACATGGATGGTGACACTTGGTAGCTTCTGCTTGCCTCAGAAACAATCCTGGGACCCACCACAGTCTTTACTTATCCATGAAACAAAGTGAAGATATTTTAGATATTGACACGTGATGACTTCTACTTTCTTCAACTAGGGATATGTGGTGACTTTCATTGCTTTTAGAAAAATATATTGAAACCTTCTGTAGTTTCCACTTGGTGCCTTCTATTTGATCTTGATGAAAGCTTATTGAGAAGAAGTTTTTAAAATGTATAAGAAACATGAGATGCAGATGCCGACACTTGTTGTGCTCCGCTGAGTTACTATGAGACACATGCACATCCCAACCAACTTTTAGAAATTATGAAAGGTGCCTTGGCCGATGACACTTGGTAGCTTCCATAGGATTTTGACACTTAGACAAAATTGAGGTGAAAAGAAATTCAAGCCCGCTCTCTGAGTCAAAAATTCACTGTCTCAAACCAAAATGTGTAGGGACAAAATTTTGGAGTGCGCAACTAAAAATCAAAATAAAATGTAGAGTACTTTTTACTCTACAGTTATTAGTGACCCCAAGGATGTTTGAGCCTACTCAAAAAGAATCCACCACTCCCACATGATCAAAATGACAAAAAATCATAGCTTCAATAAGGCTGTCTAATAAGTAGACCACTCATCATCAGATAATCCCTGGTTATTTTGCAATTTGTGAAAGGCTAAATCAAGATTGATAATATCTTTGTGTGAAAAATTTTGCAAAATCTAAACTGTAGCCTTCAATTTAAATTCAAGCTAGGAAATAGGAATCAAAATAGCTTCTACTTCAAGCACTAATGAATCATCCCTTAAACCCTAAAAAACTACCTGTTCATTCTGCCTGGCTAACAATAAAGGTTTAATTTCATCAATCATCAACATAGTGTTGTTATCAAGAAAAGGGGAAGGAAGACATAATTTCATTAGATCTTTGATGTGTTGGTTCATGTCTTTGATTCCTTCTTTCATCACATCGAAAAGCTCTCTATAATTGATTGCGTGGAGTTGCAATTAAGAACTTCATTCACTCTTTTAGCAGTGATCATTTTGTCATTAATCCCTGCTACTGACAATGTTCCATCAGTTGCATCATATAACTTTTGTAGCAGCATTTGAGAGTCAAACACTCTCACAGAGATGATAGATAGAGTGTCTTTTACTAATGTCTCCACCTTTTCACACAATTTTTGTGCATTTAGTAGAAAGGTTAGAGAAGGTTTGAGCTAAATAATCTCCTGAGAGATTCTTTTCCATATTGATTCATAAAGATCCTTCACCAAATTTAACACCCCTACATTCTTTGGCCTATTAGCCAGCTCAAGTGTCAATTATTCTTCCCTTTGTCACTTAGCTTGAAGTTGGTCCTATATAATAGTGGTATTATTCTACTCATTCAACACCTTCTATTGAAGTTGAGTAACCTGTAGTAGGCTTTCCTCACATTTTTCTTGAAATGCTGCCTTTTCCTACCTTAAGGTTGTCATTGCATCTTTCACCTGCATTAGCCCTAGTTTCAAAGAATCATTTTGGGCTTGGATAGCCTAATGAGTCTAAAGAGAAATAATATCTTGCAATTGTTTATTTAGAATATCTATTTTTTTATTCTTAGTATTAATCTCTGTAGTCAAACTGCTACAGTTTGCCTTTGTTGAGTTGTGGAGCTAAAAGCTTCACTAATGAGCTAATGTGGAGGTTGTTGGGCTTACATAGTAATTGGCATCGGTCATAACCAACTGACATTGGTTAGGGGTCGACTGGCATCGATCATCTTTAGACCGACACCGACTTCTGTGCATTTCCAAAAAAATTATTCTTAGGAGAACATATTTGAGCCTTTGATTTAAGAGGTGGATCTAAGGGTGGTGAATGCATGGCTCATGAACCCTAGTGTTGTAGTATTCTATATAGTAGGGTTAGATCCTCATAGCATGTACAATTCAGTAATTGAGTCGATTATAATTGATTGAGAGAGAGAGAGAGAACTCTTGAGGGAGAATTAATGTACATCTGTGAGGTGTGAGGAGAGAGATATTTTTTCATTGTATTTCCTTCCAAAAGAGTTTAATACAGATTGGTTGTTTCTTATATCTCCTATTATTTATTGTTTCTAATTTCTAGTTACTTATTACTTCTGGTTTCAATTCCATTTTTAGTTGCTTATACAAAAGTAATCAATTATACTCTAAGATCCTAACAACTGGTATCAGAGCGTGTTAGTGTTTGTTGATTACAGAATTCACTCACAGGGGTTTCTGATTGAGTGGGAGCAAAGCAATGGCAGAAGAAAGTAAACTAAGAATGGAGAAATTCAATGGCAAGAATTATCAATTATGGAGGATGCAGATTGATGATTATCTGTATCAGAAAGATCTATATTTACCGTTGGGTGGGGTTTCAAGGAAGCCCATAGATATGGAAGATGAAGAATGGAATGTTCTTGATAGAAAGGCTCTTGGATCTATAAGGTTGAGCCTAGCAGCTTCTATGTTTTCCAACTTATCACAGGCAAAGACAATGGTAGAGTTAATGGATACTTTGGCAAATTTATATGAAAAACCCTCAGCTTCAAATAAGGTATATCTTATGAAGCAATTATTTAATTTGCAAATGCAGAAAGGTGGATCTATATCTAGTCATCTTAATGATTTCCATACAATATTAAATCAGTTAAATTTAGTCAAAATAGTTTTTTATGATGAAATTAAGTCTCTCTTAATCTTATGCTCTTTACCTGAAAGTTGGCATAGTTTGGTAATGGCAGTTAGTAATACTGCATCTGCTTCAAATATCTTGAAAGTTGATGATGTTGTTAGTGTAATATTGAATGAAAAAATTTAGAGGAAAAGCACAGGGAAAACATCAAGTAATGCTTTAAGTGTTGAAAGCAGGGGAAGGCAAAGAGAGAAGGGCAAGCAAGGGAAATCAAGGTCAAAGATGGGAAGTAGATCCAAATCTAGAAATGGAAGAATAACTTGTTGGAATTGTGGAAAGAAAGGGCATGCAAAGAAAGATTGTTGGTTGAAGGATAACAAAAAAAATCAGCATGAAGGTAATAAACAAGTAAAAGTTGTAGGTATTGTTGTACGGGATGCTCTTATATTTTCTTTGGATAATAAAGTAGAATCATGGGTTTTAGATTCTGGTGCCTCTTTCGATGTAACCCCAAATAGAGAATTTTTCAATGATTATGTCCATGGAGATTTTGGAAAAGTTTATTTAGGGGATGATGAGCCTTGTAAAATTGTTGGCAAAGGAAAAGTGTAGCTGAAATTGTAAAATGGCAACACATGGGTGTTGAAGGATGTCATGCATATACCCATCCTAAAGAGAAATCTGATTTTTGTAGGAAAGTTGGGTGATGACAGTTGCACAATAACTCTCACAGCTAAATCCTAGAAAGTTTCGAAGGGTGCACTTGTATTAGCAAAAGGTAAGAAAGTAGGTACACTTTATCTATCTACTTGTATTACTGATTATTCTCTTTCTATTTTATCTACTTCAAATGTAAATGCAAAGTTGTGGCACTGTAGGCTTGGTCACATGAGTGAGAAGGGAATGAATGTTCTTAAGTCAAAAGGTAAGCTTTCAGATTTGAAAAGCATAGATCTAGATTTTTGTGAGCATTGTATTTTTGGGAAATAGAAGAAAGTGAGGTTTCTCAAAACTGGGTCAACAAAGAAGAAGCATAAGTTAGAGCTTGCTCACACAGACGTGTGGGGACCAGCTTAGGTAGCTTCTATTGGAGGATCATAGTATTATGTTTCTTTCATTGATGATGCTACAAGAAAGGTATGGATTTATTGCATAAAGAGGAAATATGATGTTTTTGACACATTTAAGAAATGGAAAGCTTTGGTTGAGAATAAAACAGGTTTGAGATTAAAGTGCCTTAGATCTGACAATGGTGGTGAGTACTACAGCAATAAATTCAATAGTTACTATTTTATGAGTGGAATACGTAGGAAAAGGATGGTTCTAAGGACACCTCAGCAAAATGGAGTTGCTGAAAGGATGAATAGAACAATAATGGAGTGTGCACGGAGTATGAGGTTGCATGCTAGTTTGTCCTTACAGTTTTTGGTAGAAGCTGTAGATACTGTGGTTTACCTAATTAACAGAGGACCTTCTACTACACTGGATGGTGGAATTCTAGAAGAGGCTTAGATAGGTAAAAAGGTAGATCTTTCATTTCTCAGAGTTTTTGGTTCTGAAGCTTTTATGCACATTGATAAAGAAAATAGAAAGAAGTTGGATGCTAAATCCATGCAGTGCACTTTCATTGGTTATGGTTTTGGAGATTTCAGATTCTGGTTGTGGAATTTAGAAACTAACAAAATTATTAGAAGCCGTGATGTAGTTTTCAATGAGAAGGTGATGTACAGTGGTCAGATCAAGAGGCTGAATAATTTTGAGCAGGGTAGTCTTGATTTGGAAGAGGTTATGATCCAAAATGAGCTTGTGGGTAAAAATCATCACTCATATAAAAACATAGAGACTGACGTCAGTTAAGTGGAAATCAGCATCGATTAGGAGGAATCGACATTGATCAGGGGCAGACCGGCATCGATCAGAGATGACTGGGATTGGTCACTGACAAAAGAAAATTTGGGCAGACAATAAGCTGTAAATGAGTCTCAAATGCCCATAAGGAGGTCTAAAAGGGTAAGTAAACCTCCAATTCATTATTCCCCTTCTTTATACTACTTGTTGATCACTGATGGTGGAGAACTAAAAAGTTTTGATGAGGCAATGCAGGTAGAATCTAGGAAATAGTGGAAGCATGGCATGAATGAGGAAATTGATTCCTTGGAAGAGAACCATACGTGGGATTTGGTTGAGTTGCCAGCTGGAAAGAAAGCATTGAAAAACAAATGGGTATACAAGTTAAAGGAAGGAGAGAATGGACAAATGAGACATAAGGCCAGGTTGGTAGTAAAGGGATTTGCATAGAAACTAGGTATTGATTTTGGTGAAATTTTTTCTCCATTAGTAAAGATGACTTCTATTCGGACTATATTGTCTTTAGTTGCTATTGAGGATTTGTATCTTGAGCAGCTTGATGTTAAGACAGCATTTTTTCATGGAGATTTGGATGAAGAGATATATATGGATCAGCCAGAAGGTTTTAAGGTCAAAGGTAAGGAGAAACTTGTGTGCAGGTTGAAGAAAAGCTTATATGGTCTTAAGCAAGCTCCAAGATAATGGTATTTGAGGTTTGACAAGTTTATGATAAAGCATGGCTTTAGTAAATGTCAATCTGATCATTGTGTTTATTTTAACAGATTGGATAATGGTAGTTATATTATCTTGTTACTGTATGTAGATGATATGTTTGATACAAGTTCACACATGCAGGAAATTACTGAGCTTGCCATGAAGGATTTAGGAGTAGCAAAGAAAATCCTTGGCATGATTATTAAGAGAGATAGAAAAAATCACAGTTTGATTTTGTCTCAAGAGGATTATGTGAATAAGGTGTTGGAGAGGTTCAATATGTAGGATGCAAAATCGATAAGCACACCTAAGGCTGGACACTTCAAGTTGAGCAAAGAACAGTGTCCTAAATCACATGATGAGGTTGAGTACATGAGTAGAGTTCCATATGCTTTAGTAGTTGGGAGCTTGATGTATGTAATGGTATGTATTAGACCAGATATTGCCCAAGTAGTGGGAGTTGTCAGTAAGTTTATGGCCAATCTAAGAAAGGAACACTAGAAAGTAGTTTAGTGGATTCTCAGATATCTGAGAGGGACCAGCAGTAGGCATTTATGCTATGAAGGGTCAAACACTTCTCTACATGGGTATGTAGATTCAAATATGGTAGGTGACTTGGATGGTAGGAGAAGCACCACAGGATATGTGTTCACTATTGGTGGAACGGCGATTAGCTAGATTTCAAAGTTGCGGAAGGTTGTTGCCTTGTCTACTATAGAGGCAGAATACATTGTATTCATAGAGGCTAGCAAGGAAATGATTTGGATGACTTGGTTCATGGAAGAGTTGGGAAAGGAGAAAGAGAGTTGTAGATTGTACAGTGATAGTCAAAGTGTAATTCATTTGGCAAAGAATTCAGCCTTTCATTCAAGAACCAAACATATACAGCTTAGGTACCACTTCATTAGACAGGTATTGGAGGATGGACAGTTGAAGCTAGAAAAGATCCATATGGATAAGAACCCTACTGATATGTTAACAAAGCTAGTAACAAATGAGAAGTTGAATCTTCATTCAACTTTTGTTGGTCTTCAAGATTAAACTTGAAGAGGGAGAAACAAGCCAGAGATGTTTAGAGGATGTTGTTGTACAGGTATAGGTGCAACTATTTATCTCCAAGTGGGAGATTATTGAGTTATGGAGCTAAAAGCTTCACTAATGAGCTAATGTGGAGGTTGTTAGGCTTACACAGTAACTGGCATCAGTCAGAACAAATCAACATCGGTTAGGGGTTGACTGGCATCAATCATCTTTAGACTGACACCGACTTTTGTGTGTTTCCAAAATTGTTATTTTTAAGAGAATAGATTTGAGCCTTTGATTTAAGAGGTGGATCTCAGGGTGGTGAATGCATGGCTCATGAATCTTAGTGTTGTAGTATTCTATATAGTAGGGTTAGATCCTCATAGCATGTACAATTTAGTAATTGAGTTGATTGTAATTGATTGAGAGAGAGAGAGAACTCTTGAGGGAGAATTACTGTACATCTGCAAGGTGTGAGGAGAGAGAGATTTCTTCATTGTATTTCCTTTCAGAAGAGTTTAATATAGATTGGTTGTTTCTTGTATCTCCTATTATTTGTTATTTTTGATTTCTAGTTACTTATTATTTTTGGTTTCAATTTCGTGTTTAGTTGCTTATACAAAAGTAATCAATTGTACTCTAAGATCCTAACAGCCTTCTCTTGGGCTAGGTCAGCCTCCATTTTCTATAGCTTCGTTGATATTTTCAAATAATCTTTAACTAATGCAGAAGTGGATTCATTTAGTATCTCGACCCTATCTTTTGGTCTAAATAGGGACATGTCTATAGCCACTGCATTCATTATGTAATCCTCGAGTTGCATCTACTCATTTGGGTTCACTATATTCAGTGACAAATGAGTCACCGCTAGTTGCTACTGGATTGGGTCAAATTGTGACCTCAGATGTCGTGTAGCCAAGGCTTTATTATCTTTGATCCTCTTTTTCTCCCTTCGAGCTTCTCTTGCCTTCCTAGTAGTGTCTGCTTGAGTTTGGAAGGTAAAAGGAGAGGCAATGTGCCCACCCATAAAAGGATAACCTTATGGCAAGCCATATGGAATAGCCAATTGTTGGCTATGGGCAATCTGAGGAGGTACTTTCTTGGGAATAGAGGGGGAAAAGTGAGGCAATGATATATCTTGAGTATGAATAGATGGGGCAAAATGAGAAATGGGCACAGTGGAGGTGGTAAGGGATGTTATTTGGCCAGATGGAATCATCACCCCTATAGGAGAAGAAAGAGATTGAGAAGGAGGAGAAACAATACTTACCTGAGGAGTAACCAAAGTACTCTGTGATTGGTTTTGTGAGGGTTTTTCCCTCTCCTCTGAATCAAGTTGGAACCTCAGCCTTTTATGTTTCCTTGGTGTTTCTTCTTCTGGCTGTGCTCCCTTCTCTTCAATATTTACCACTATTGCTAGTGGTGCTTGTGTAGAACTGGGAACCTCAAGGACTAACGCTGATGGAGAAGCTTTTGGTGGTGAAGATACCACACTCTTTTTTTTTATGGTAATAAGAGATTGGGGCCAAACAGTTAAAGTGACTGCTGCTAAAGTTTGCTTTGTGGCCTATGATGTTTGACTAGATTCCACTCTAGATTCTAGCTCTCCACCCTATGCTGCAAATTGCTTGTATTAGGGCTAGACATAGGATATATAGGACATTCATCCTAGAGTTCCTCCCATTTCTCATCTGAATCCACATTTCCAAAAGAGTGAGTTGTTTCATAAATCTCTTGCCTATATTTCCAATAGGCTTCTATTTTTTAGCATTCCAGTCTTTATTCTTTAATGCTCTTCTTAAACCAGAAGTCATTCTAGTTTTAGGGTCAAAATATCTTTGCTTAACATAAAAAGTTTCCCATGGTCTATTTTGTTGAAGAGGAAAATCTGTCAATTCAACATAAAACTCAGGAATATCTTCCCTAAGATTTTTCTTATTTTCCCAAAAGGGGCAACCCTTATGTGCAATTCTGGTAGCAACCCTATTAGTCCTAATCCATAAAGCTATGAAACCATTTGGGTCATATATCCATTTATCTTTAATTAGAAAGAAACCTAAGAAGGCTAGCTTTCTAAGCAACATGATCTCAGCATCTCTGGCCTCTAGTGCCATGTTGTTTGTCACCCATAGAACATCACACATTTTCCTCTTCTTCTTCTTAGATCCATATTCATTATCTACCATAGACACTTGTCTGGTGACCTCTAAGAATGCCAACCTAAGGGTTAAAATCTTAGGTAGCATCATTGGTTCCTCACTAAAACCATGGACTCTAATAATAGTATGATGGGATCCAAAAAAGTAATCACAAGGAATAGGGCAATTGGTCATAAGGTTTGAGACACTTGGAAATAGTCTATTTATAATTGGTTTTGGGCTTAGATGACAAAAATCAGGGGCAACAAAAAATTCCCAAAATTTGTATGGGTCACTAGTTTTGGATAAGATATGTGTCCATGCAGACATAGGAGTGGTCCTATGTAGACCAAAGCTTGGGTCATACATGTTTAAATGCATGTGTTTGGAAAATATGCCAGAGTTATAATACAACATAAGGTGAAACAAATAAGAGGAATACCTAAAAATTCCTTTAGATCTAAACTGGGCAAGTTATTCCACCATTGAATATGCAATCTACTTAGAGAAATCAAGTCGATACTCCTGAGTCTTGTCAACACTTTTCAATCTAAAGAGGATAGCCATTTATTTTTCATAGACAGTTATATCATCTTTCATTTCAAAAATGAAAGCCATCATGGAAAGTGCATCTTGACTAGCTTGTGTAAATTGTGTTCTTGTTGTTGGCAGTGTCGACATAGTTGTATCATCATCACCTAATTACAGCTCTGATTTCAGAAACTTTAATTGAGTATTGACATTTTCCCACATTTTTTGCATCTTGGAAATGTTGTAAAACATGGTTGTCTTATCATGGTACAGGGCCAACATATCTTTGATATCCTTTAGTGTAATTTACACAATGAATGGACCCTATTGTATGGTATTTGAAGGTGCATGAAATAATCTGGTGCATATTTCAACCAAGTCAGGGCATAAATGCGCACCTGGGACAATGAATTATGCCAATTGGAAAGTCCATATCCTCATTGTGAATGTCTCATATTGTCCAACCTTGGCCCTCTGAAGACACCTTTGATGTGCCCCTTCTCTGAGAGTTTTGCTACTAGTTCTTTGAAGAATTGGGTCCATGATTCCATCTACATAATCTTTTACCTTTATTGGGTCATTTACTTGACCAACTTCAGGGACTCTAGTCTATGGGTAGGTCTTTAATGGTTGTGCAGGGGCTGAAACATATGATTTGCTTGTAAGAAACTTATCAAGGGATTTGTAAATCCTAGACCCTTGTTGCAAAGACTCTGCTCCCTCAATATCTATATCTATTCTTAAAAATAGTGAATTGTGGTAATAGGTATGAAGCATTTGCAATAAGGAAACACTTTCACTTAAGTAGGTTTGTTATGAGCTAAAAATGCAAGTAGAAAGGGTTTTCTAGCAGATACAGGAATGTTTGAGACACTGTAAGCTTTAACTCTTGTTATGTGGTATTTATTGACCCATCAAGTCGTAAAATGGCATTAAACCTAGATAACCAGTAGAAAATCTTACTAAATCTTCATGGAACAGTGAGTTAGACACGTCATGCAAGTGTTTGCACAAGGTACCTTGGGGAATTTAAGATTTAGGAGATATTTAAAGTGTTGAGAGTTTTTGAAATTTTTGAAAAAGGCTCTGAGTTATGGTTACGTGTTCAAAGAACACTTATTTAAAAGAAAGAGCGAGAAAGAAAATGGGAAAACAAAGAAACTAGGAAAGGGAAACTATCTAACTATAATACATTAGAGACATAGCTTAACTAAAATGTTTCAAGTAGATCCCATTCACAAGAATCTCTTCAGGTTTGCCTTCCATTGTTTCTAGCTCAAATGATTTCTTTTGTTTACATGCATGAATTTTATAGGGGCCAGTCCATAATGCTTCAAATTTAGTATGTTGACCCAGTGTGGCAGCTCTTGCATCCCATTTCAAAATAATTGAGCCTACTTTGAAATGGGGATTTGAAGTCCTTTTATCAAAGTAGTCTTTAATTATTTTCTGATGCTTTCTTAATGAATCATGTGCCGCATCCCTCTTTTCTTGAACCTACAAAAGTACAACAAGTCTAACCTGCATGGGGCCATTTTCCTCAATTTCAATCTATTTTATCAGTTGGAGAGCAAGAATTTTCAAGCTTAGAGGTATTATGGCAAGCTTTCCATAGACCAGTTCATATGGGGACATTTTCATCACTTGCTTAGGTGTAATTCTATCAGCCCATAGTGCTATATTCAGCACTTTATGCCTCTTTGTGATGATCAGACCTTATTCTCTTGATGAGTCTAATCAGGTTCTTATTAGCTAATTCTACCAAACTATTACCATGAGGGTAATAATTAGAGGAAGTTTTTAGATATATTCCATGCTTTAATGCAAAGTCAGATACTTTAGATCCTAAAAATGCTTTAGCATTATCTGAAATTATAGTGTGAGGAGCCTCAAAGCAAGTAGTGATACTCCCTAAAAAGTTTAAGATCACATTTTCTGTTGCTTCTTTAAGTGGCACTGCCTCAGTCCATCTAGTGAAATAATCTGTGGTAGTTAGAATCCATTTTTGACCCATACTAGACACTGGATTTATCATTCCAATGAAGTCAAGAACCCATTGAGCAAAAGGTTCATCAGCAATTATAGGACTAAGATGCATCGCTACATTCCTTCTCATCCCCACATAATATTGACAAGATTGACATTTTTTAACCAATTGATAACAGTCTGTAAATAAAGTAGGCCAAAAATAACCTACCTCACTTATCTTTATAGCTGTGGTCTTTGCAAAAAAATGTCCACTTGAGACTCCATGATGCATTTCATGCAGTATTTTCTTAGCCTCATCTTTCTCTATGCAACTTAAAAGTTTACCATCAAAATTTCTTTTGAAAAAAACTTGTTCAATTAAAACAAAATGGACCCCTTACATCCTATAGTATCTCCTCTTGTTTTGAAGGAGTTTTCTTCGGTAAATCCCATATTTCATAAAATGAATCTTGTTTGTGACCCAGGAGTTCTGATCAACCTCTTGTATCCTCAATATAGTTTCCTTTTCTATTTTTGAATCTATTTCTTCAGGTATCATCCTTTCAAGCTCTTGAGTCATGTATTGGCACAACCCTCTACCTCTAACTAACTTAATGGGTTTGATCTCTACATCATATTCAAAGATCTTTGTTATCTAATTTGCTCTTTTTTCAATAATTTCACCCTCCATGATGTATTCTTTGACACTTGGGTGAGCCACAAGTATCAAAATATTACTTCCTGATACTATATGCCTAAATTTCTTGAGGGCTTTTACCATAGCATATGCTTGTTTCTCCACAAATTTGTATCTAGTTTCATATTCCCTAAGAGTCCTTGAGAAGAAGGCTATGGGATGCTCTCCCTCTTGTCTATCATCTTTTTGTGTTAAAACAACAGCAATACTAAGCTCTCCTCCATAGACATACATTACAAAAGGCTTAGAAAAGTATGGGTTTCTAAGTACTAGGGCTGTTGAGATAGCTTTCTTGACCTCTTCAAAGGCTTGTCTTCCTTTCGTAGTCCACTTGAAAATCAGGTCTTTTTTCAACAAGAGTGTCACTGGTCTTACTAAGCCTGCAAAGTCAGATATGAACTGAGTGACAAAATTAATCTTCCCCAAGAAAGATTAAACTGCTTTTTTATTTATTGGAAGAGGTAAGTTCATTATAGCTACAACTCTCTCTGGATCTATGGAGACTCCTTCTTTACATACTATATGTCCCAATAATTTGCCTTGAGGTATAGCAAAGATACATTTCTTAGGATTTAGGGATATTCCAAATTCTTGACATTTCTTAAAAACATATTCTAAATGATCAAAATGATTAACAACATTCTTGGAAAAAATAGTAAGATCATCAAGATAAATCAAGATGATTTTATTTATAAGTTCCCCAAATGCTACATCCATGGCTCTTTGAAAAGTGGCTCCTGCATTTGATAGGCCAAATGGCATCTTAGCATATGCAAATGTTCCCCATTTGGTAGTAAAAGTAGTCTTGTATTGGTCTTCATCAGCCAACCAAATCTGATTGTATCCAGAGAAACCATCTAGCAAGGAAAATCTCTCTGATCTAGCCACAGTCTATAAAATTTGTTCCATAGATGGCAAGGGATAGTGATCTTTCAGATATGCTCTATTCAAGTCTCTAAAATCTACATAGAGTCTTATGTCACCATTCTTTTTCTTGACTGGTGCTAGATTTGATACCCAGGTTGAGTGTTTGATTAAAAAAATCATTTTGGAATCTAAAAGTTTCTACAACTCATCCACCATTAGAGATTCAATCCTTAGATTTACTGGCCTCTACTTCTATTTGATTGGCTTAGATCCTTTAGTCAATTTTATTATGTATTGAATGATATCTCTATTATATCCATGAAGGTCTTCATAGCTCCAGGCTATGACTCTGTCATATCTTTTGCACAAGTCAATTAGTCTTTCCCTCTCCTCTTGAGTTGTAAAATTTCCAATTTCTAATTCTCTCCCTTCACTCACCTCTATTTTAGAATAATATTCTTTATTTACTTGGAACCTTTTCTTCTCTAGGCCTACATCTTCTGGATCAAACAGGTTTTCCAAAGTGATCAAGCCTTTGGGAAGCTTATTATTCTTTAATTATATAACTTGGCTCCATATGCCTCTTCAATTTTTGGTTGCATTTGATCAACAAATTCCCTTGATTGTTGCAAGAATGAGAGTACCTAAGAATCATTTTCAAATACTTGCCAATTCTCATTGTTGTCTGGGATAATTGGCCTTACTATAACTTTTACTGACTCATTATTAACTAATAGGCCAGTTGCTGGATCAAACTGTGAGCCAATTTGTGTCATCTTATTAGCTTCAGAATTTTGGGTTCTAGGAACTACTTCAATATTGAAAGCTTCAAAATCTTCTATTAAGTCCCAAATTATGTGTCTATAGGATCTCATCCTTACATTTTTGGCTATTACCTTTTCCCTAATTTACTTCACCACTAATTCTAAATCTCCTTTTACTATTAAATTCTTTATTCCCTTTTTCTTGGATAAAATGAGCCCATATACTAAGGATTCATATTCAGCATCATTATTAGTACAAGTAAATTGGAAACGAATAGCTCTCAAAATTTTCTCCCCATTTGGAGCAACAAGACAAATTCCTGCTCCAGCACCACTTTTACTTCTAGCCCCATCAAAATTTAAAGTCCAGATTTCTGAATCTTTTTTAGATTCTTGAGTAGTTGGCATTTCTTCCCTTAAAACATTTGGGATTTCATGGTCCTCATCAAAAATGACATAAGTGCCCAAACCAGTAGAGTCATAATTTCCATATGGATCACTATGCATCATAGCTAACAAATGGTTATTTTCCTCTTCTTGGTCGTGTTTAGTCTAGTCACTTGACTCTTCAACAAAAACCCTTTCTTCTTTATTTAACATAGCATGATATGCCTCTAATTTTGATGTTGGTTCATTGGTGATGTGATCCTTTGATAGTGGTTGAGATATAATTTTCATCTTTGAGCCATATTTGGTTCTTAGGATGAGGTGAGACCAATCAAGGGACATATATCCTCCTATTTTGGCTGTAAAGTCTCTGGATAAACATAAACCAAAAATAAGAGGTATATCTATGACTACTACATCTTGATTGAAAATTATATTGGGATAAGTATATAATTTCAATGGGAGTTGTTTATTCTCCTTATTATTTGTACTGATTTGCCATCTAGCTACATAACTCCTTTAGTAAGTGGTTCATACTTTATTTTTAAAGCATCGGCTATTTCCTTAGGCATTAATGTAGTACTAGCCCCTAAATCTATCAACCCATTATGTAAGAGTTTCTTTCCAACTATCAGAGTCAAATAGAAAGGCTCTAGTTTGGATTTACTTACCTCTATTGCATTGTTCAAAAAGGCCATTGTCTTCAGAGGAACTGTGTCCTTGAGCTTTTCTTTATCAGCAAGTCCTTCTTTGGTACCATTATGTTTAGGCACTGCTTGGCCTTGTAGATCTTCTTGTAACAATGTCTTTTGTTTAGGAATAGCTAATATGTCCCATATTGATACTTGTGTTAGAATCCTCCTTAGCTATTCCACCACATTCATTGGTCCTAATGCTTGAGTTCTTGGAGAATAAGGATGCCTTATTTTTTCTTGAACTTGTACCGGAATCACTTGGTTCTACACTGGTTGAGGCACTTCTTGTTTGATAGCGGTGTTTTATTGACCTTGAAATGGAGGATTCTCTATAACTTGATTATTTGTAACTTCGCGTTGTTCCATCATTCTTCTCTTTGATCTAGTATAGTAGTCTGATTGCACCACTGGTTTCTTGGAAGCAGAAGCTTCATTCAATAATATTGATTCTTCATCTTCAACCCATGAAAACAAAGCATGTTTAGGGTCTATTTATTCTTCTTGTTGTAAATACATCCCTTACATCTGAGCCATCAAGACTGAATTTTGCATACCAAGAGACTGATAAGTTTGTGCATCTGAAGTACTAGCAAATTGTCCATCCATTCTTCTTTGCTCTGCTAGCTTTTGTTGTAGATTATCCATGGGACAATCTCTAGGTGTATGAGCACTATTACAAGGGAAACACTAGGCATTGGTACCATCCACATAATTATTTTGCCCTTGAAAAATCTCCCTATTTGGATTGGGGGGAACAGTCTGAGAGGGTGTAGGGACTACCACTAATTGGTTTGCTGACTGAGGGTTATTTTGCCTTTGAGGACCCTGATATTGGTTTGGCTATGATGGGAATTTATTTCCTTGATAGCCTTGATATTGGGGTCTAGGGTAAGGATTTTGTTGTCTCTTTATGTTAATTAACTCATTAGAAAATGTCCTTAAGATGTTCTTGATATCATCCATCTCAGATGACTGGGAAGGGACAAGTTCTTTATCAGGTGGTTGAGGATATTTATACATAGACACAGGTGGGGATATGGAATTAGGTGCTTCTTGAGGTAATGGTAAGGTAATCTTTGGAAACATGGGCATGGGAGGCCTTGGAGGCAACTTTCTAGCATCTATCAAATTATTTTCAACTCTAACTGCATAGTCATAAGCCTTTGGTAGAGTCTGACCTCCAAGTGACTGAATCATGACTGACATATCTAAATTTAAAGCCTTAAGATAAAACACTATAGCCATACCTGGTAATGGTCTTGTTGTAGTAGGGATTCTTTCCCAAGTCCTTTGAAATCTTGAATTGAAGTCAATCATTGCTTCTTGTGGTTCCCTTTTTATAGTAATCAATTATTGCAATAGAGAAGATTTATCACCTTTTTCCTCAAATCTTTCAAAGAAAAGATCTCCAAGTTGATCCCATGTAGATATTGTATTTGGGGTCAAAGACCTGTACCATTCTAGAGCCTTTCCTTTAAAAGAAGTTGCTAACAATATTATGGCAACATTTTACTGCATGACCACATGTATAGCACATACATCAGACACATCTTGAAGATGTTCTTCAGGTGTTTTGAAATCTTGCCCATTGAATTTGGGCAAAGCCTTCAAGGCATTTACTGGAATAGGGTCCCAAGTGGTTGGTGGTATTGGTAGGATCAAAGGACTACCAGTGTTCCAACTTGCATAATTCCTTGGGGGTATAAGAGCTCCCATATTTACTCTTGGTATTGGTATGAACTGATTGACTCTTTGTCTTGGACTAGTTATCAAAGGTGGAAAAAGAATACCTAGATTTATAGCAGATTGAGATCTTGTTACTGGTCCACAACTCTGACTCCTTGTAGCTCTCTGGTTCATACGGTCTTGAAAGAAAATTCAAGATGGTGTCCCATCAGGCATGCCAAAAATTGTTGATGATTAAAATTGTGCTATTTCTAACACCAACAATGGGAAGTTTCAAGAATGTGGGACTTGCAACCTGAAACAACCTCCAGATTTTAAAGAAGCTGGCTCTTCTTTATATCAAGTGTATAATGGGAAAAGGGATAGGAATTAAATAGAAACACAAGTGCAATGAAATAAAATCTAACTATGGTGATGCACCTAAATTTAATTCAACCCTTAATTCTAAGCAGAGTGAAGCTATATGTAAGATTCAATTACATTAAAGAGCGAACAAGGCATGATCAATGTAAAAGATTAAAAAAAATAGAAACAGAGGCTCACAACTTAGACTAATTTTGCAGTGACACAAAAAAATATCAACAAAGGCACAGAACTCAGTCTTCTTATTAATTATCTAGTCACATAAAAGGCATAGAAACATGCACAGTTACATAAACTTTCTAACTCAATAAAATATAACAAAGGCAAATGATATTCCTGATCACAGCTAAAAAAGTCTTAAAAACTCTTGACAATAATCTCTCGCAAAAAATTCTCTCTATCTTCTCATCCTCCTTTTGGTGATCTCTGCACCCCTATTTATAGCATTGGATTAGCTCTAGATTGTCTGCACATTCCCAATCTAATGGCCTAATTGAACTCTAACTAAACTGGAAGTGTCTAACACAGGATATTTCTTAGATCTAAAACATTTTGTATTCCTACAAGTTCATTGGCTGAAATAGATACTCAGGACACTTCCCACTTTCAAATGGGAGAGGACACTTGGTTGATTTCCTTATCTACTTGAAAACCTTCTTATTATTCAGGAGGCATAGAAAAATGACACTTGGCATGTTCTACAACACTTACTGAAGACACAACACTTTCTGCATATCCTATACTCTTTACTGTGTCTTCACTTAGGAGTGGTGCATCTTTGACAACTATCACCATCCACTCCTCCAAAACTTTAACAACTTATAACAATTGGGACCCATATCACTTCTCACCTGAGCAACTTCAAAAAAGGAGCAGAGACAGGTGGCTCTTTCCACACATCTTTAACAAGGGACATGTGGCGGTCTCTACTACTTTTAGCTATCTTTTGAGAATCCTATAGAAAGTGACACTTGTTGGTCTTCACATCACTCTATCTATACTATAAAAACATTCGGGCCTCATTTCATATTTACATGGATGGCGACACTTGGTAGCTTCTACTTACCTCAAAAACAAACCTAGGACCCACCACAGTCTTTACTTATCCATGAAACAAAGTGAAGATATTTCAGATATTGACACATGACAACTTCTACTTTCTTCAACTAGGGATATGTGGCAGCTTCCATTGCTTTTAGAAAAGCATATTGAAACCTTCCATAGTTGCCACTTGGTGCCTTCCGCTTGATCCTGATGAAAGCTTATTGAGAAGAAGTTTTTGAAACGTATAAGAAACATGAGATACAGATGCCGACACTTGTTGCACTCTACTGAGTTACTATGAGACACGTGGTATGTTCTGACCAACATCTAGAAATTATGAAAGTGTGCCTTGGTCGATGACACTTGGTAGCTTCTATAGGATTTTGACACTTAGACAAAATTAAGGTGAAAAGAAATTTGAGCCTGCGCTCTGAGTCAAAACTTCACTATCTCAAACCAAAATGTGCAGGGAAAATTTTTTGGAGTGTGCAACTAAAAATCAAAATAAAATGTACAGTATTTTTTACTCTACATTACCCAAATTTAGAATTATCGAGATGAATACACATGGTAGTGGCAAAGTCAAAGAACCAAGTGCCCATAGAGACCAACTAGTTTCCATGTGGAAAATAAGCCCCACATCAATAGAGCCAATAGCAAAACAAAAAATAAAGGGAATGTTACCAGAAGGATGATATGTGGTAGTGATGATGTTAGAAATATATTAAATTAAATTTGATGGTTTGTCTAACTGTCAAAACCATAAAAAGCCAAGAATAAACTATGTAACAAAATTGATTCCCAAAATCAATATGGATCAATGTGTGAATCATGATGCAAATCAACTCCAACTAGAAAAATGATGAGTGAGAAAAGGAATCTAGTTGAATTTATCATGAGAATAAATGCATCCACAAGCAGATAGAAGGGAATTTGTAGTATAAAGAGACATGGAAGGTAGTTATGTAGGCATGGCCATGGCAATCTCGAGGAGATATTCTCAATTCCTCAACTAACTTCATCAGTCATGATTTAATTTCTAATGGACCTACTAGTGGGAAAGGCCAAATCAAACCCATTAATTCAAACATTTTGCATATTTAAATAGGAAAATATATCATTATAATCATCCTTAAAGTGTATGGAAAATCCCTATCAATACTTGTTTATTTGCCTCTAAGATAAATTCAAGTTGAGTTCTATTTTCTTCATCTTGCATCTAGTGTTTTGGATATTTTTTATGAATTTTAGTTGTGGTTGTTTTATTTCCATGAATTCATCCTCTTAATTCATGCCTCTATGTGAGTTATTAGTCTTTCTATAGGTCATATGATGTGTGTTAGACGGTTATACTAAATCAAGTGTGGAAATGTCATTAGAGTCTTTTATTAGACCTCTTGATTCTTAACGTTGGCTCTAGTAGTTATCATAAACTTCATATGAATCACAAGTCTAGGAAAGTTTGTTTTGTAATTGTAGAAATCAATTTATAATCTTGTTATTTAATAGTATAATTACAGGCAAGAAGAGGAGACTATATTTTGGTGCATCACCTCCATGTTCTCAATCTGATTTTAGTACTTTTCTATCCTTGTTCCCTACAATCGTAGAAGGTTAGTCATTAGTCTTAGGTGAGGAATCAAGAGAGCTATCCCTATGTAGAGATTCACTTTACCAATTAGGCTACCCATATCCTAGAAGTGATTCCATACTATCACCTAATTAATACATCATGAACAACCTTATTAGGGGTGAAAATTAGAGTGATAATAGTTTTTGGCATGCCCAATGGGACCTCTATTCAAATCTATTGCATTATAAGGTTTCAACTAAATTTCAATAATGTTTTCTAAGATGGATGTTGGTCTTGACAATTTACAACTATAATAGCTTCCTTCATGTAGTATCTGGAGACTCCAACAAGTTTCAGCTCTTGGTTATAGGCTGGTAAGAAAATCTCATGCCGAATGTGACTACTAGGTCAAAGTCCAAAGATATTCCTTTTGAGTTTGTTGATTTACCTACATTTTCAATCAATAGAAAGAGATTCCTTCATGTTGCTCCTTACACCCATATTCCTAAAAGGAAAATCCATTTCCACTCTCCTAAAGTTAGCAAGATGGATACAATGTTTCCCTTTATTGCCTTTAGTGGTGGATATCCTCTAAACCTTGCAATATGTGATGATATTCCTATGGAAGATCTTAAGAGTGTCCCTTAATTTAGTAGAGAAAGCATCATTATCCCTATTGTACACATCAGATATATGTCTAATTTCTATAGTATCCATAATATAACTTAAGAGAATGTGACCATTAGAGTGTTAACAATTTCATTTAAGGGAAAATCTCTAGATTGGTATAAGACCTTAGCTCCTAATTCTATTGATTCATGAGACCTATTAGTGTACAAATTGAAGAAGAAGTTTTAGGACAAGAGTGATCACTTATCTTTGGCTGAGAAACTAACCACTATCAAGAGAAAACCATAAGAGTTTATGTAAGATTTCAATTCTAGATTTCAAAAAATGTGGGACAAGATCCCAAATCTTATGAGACCTACTATAAACTATGCCTTCCTATACTATCTCAGAGCCTTAAATAGTGACATAGCTATTATGATACAGTATATGGGAGAATAAACCTCACCTAATGCCTATGATGTTTCCATCTAGGTTTCAAATAACCTTATTCAAGATGGAAAGATTTCCTGAAGACCTCCTATATCATTGTTTCCTAATATATAGCCACTATACCAACTCTTGATCCTATTCCCACACTAAACAATAATAAATAAGTTATTTCTAGTCAATCCAATGAAATTAAAGAGTTAAAGATCCTGATCAAAGCCAAAGAAAATAAGCTGGTTACTCTTGAAAGGTAGCATGCTTAGAATTGTAGACCATATGAAGCACCTTATAAGATTTATCAGATTAATAGGCTTCCATATCAAGGACCTTATCAAAATAATAGGCTACCTTTTCAAGCCAACTCTTAAGGATATGGACAAATTACTAATGCTAGACCATAAAATAGTTTTAATCTAAATGTTGCCTCCACCTATAGAGCTCTAGTACCTATTCAAAATAACCTAGCCAAGAACATGATTGGTCTTCCTAATGGGGTTAGCCTCATGATCAACCTACCAATCAGAATGAGGTGTTTAATCAGGACTTTATGGCACAAAATGAAGCAAATCCCTCTATGAAATAGGCTAAGGTTTCTAATTAAGGAATATCTAATGGAGAGAAAGTCCAATCAGATGCTATGTTGGTAAACTAAAAAGAGGAAGATTAGTGTGTATTCAATTAGTTGGGAAACATGATTAAAGTTGATACTTCCATACAAGCTAACACTAGATCTAAGAAAAGAGCAATAGAAGAGGCTCAAGAGGTAGAAAAGAATCTAGTCATGACTCCTATATCTAAAGGGGAAAAGGAACCTAATGTAGCTTCTAAAACCCAAGAGACTTAGAATATTTAGAATGTAAGGAGTGCCTTCATACCTCAAACCATGTAATCCAAAAATAATGTTGCAGATCCTAAGGTACAATCAAAGATTGATGGCTCTCCTATCAAAATTATAGATTGTATGAATAAAGCTCATGTGATTATTCCAATGTGGGATACATTGTCCATCACTAGGCAAAGGGCCATGATTCAAGAAGATTTGTCTCAAATTAGTCTTTCAAAAAACTCAATAAGGATAGAAGCTACAATCTTCATAAATATATCCAAACCTAATGAAAGACAACCAATAAAGGATAACAATCCTCCTCCATTCTATCTTTCTATGATTATTAGAGATTGTTTGGTACATATTTACATGATAGATAGTGTGACTAGTAGCTATGTGATGATAAAGTAGATAGATGATAACTTGGGCCTAAAATATGAGCCTAATACAAAGGGTGTCATGTAATTATATGACTCAAATACCAATATTATGGGTGTGATCAAAGGTTTGAGTCTTACTCTCCATGCTTATCCCAACTTTTCTATTACTCAATATGTTTTTGTAGTGGATTTACCACCCTAATTTTCCCTCTGCTTATCGAAAGACTTCACTACCAAAATTAGAGGGTATTTATTATCTGATTGGTCTTATATGGATTTTATAACTAGATATGGTACTAAATTTACAATCAGGTCCAAACCTTTTTCTAGGTTTCATCGTCAAACCATACAAGCCAAACATCTCAAATATGAATTTCACTATCATTGATGAATAGAATCCTACTAATGATCAAAAACTATTTATACCTATGTAAGGTATACTAGACCTTTTTCTTAATGAGTGGGGAGTTAAAAATAATAGACATGATCCTTATAAGGGATTGAAGAAGCTAGTCTATGTGTGTATTATTTGTATGAAGAATATGTAGTAATATTAGATATTTCAAAACCAGGTGAAGAAGATGAAGGACTATGGAATTTATTCCTTTATTTTCAAGAAGTAAGAATGGACTAGGGTAGGTGTGATGTTAGTCTCTCCTTCCTAAGAAAAGTACTATTCTACCATTAGATTTTAATTCAATTGCACTTGCAATGAAACTGAGTATGAATCTCTCATCCATGGCCTCCAATGGGCTAAGAAAAGAGGAATTAGACATTTCCAATTCTTTGAAGATAGTGAGATAGTTGTCAACTAGGTAAGAGATAAAAATATGACAAAAAATTAGTTACAAAAGTCATATAAACACATAGTATAGGACCTTATAAATGACCTTTAAGACTTCAACATTCAATCAGCTCGAAGAGAAATAAATTAACATGATGATAGGATAGCTTCAGTGGGAGCTCAATTTAATATTCCTAATGATGTGAAGAACTCAAAAATTAGCCACATGTTAAGGTAGTGGTAAGACCATCAACCCAAATAATGATGTCAATTGGGAGGTTTTTGAAAATGATAAACAAATAGTATGTTTCCTTTAACAAGATGTTGGGTTCTCTTTGAAAAACTAGGATAAGATACAACATCAATATAGAGATCAAATTATTCAATTGAGATCCAACAATCTCCCTAAAGGGTTAGTAACTATTGAGAACATCTTCAATGAGAATGATAAAATGAAGAGGGAGAAAGTAAGTCTGTCTACCAAAGAATAACATCATGAAAGAGTTACCATATTCAAGGACAAGTTGCTTAAGCTTGGAAATGTATGCACCAATCTTAAGAGAATTACATTTGTTGAATTGTGTAAGTAATTTTATGATATCTTTGCATGGTAATATAGTGACCTTAAGGGATTTAATCCTAGACTAGCCCAACATACCATAGAGCTTGATCCAAGTGCGAACCCATTAAGGCAAATATAAATACATATAAATCCAAATATTGAGTCTTAATGAGGAAAGAGTTAACTAATTTGATAGATTCAAGCATCATATTCCCTATCAAACACTCTTTGTGGGTTGGTAATCTAGTCCCTATGATAAAAAAGGAATGAAGAGATTTTGTGTGTAGATATCAAGGATTTGAATAGGGTGTCCTTGAGAGATAATTACCCCTTACCTTCCATGGAGTAGATTCTTTAAATAGTTGTAGGTTCTGATTGTTTTTCTCTACTGGATGGCTACTCTAGATATAATCAAGTCTTGGTGAAGGAGGAAGATCAATACAAAACAACCTTCACTATAAAATGGGGTACTTGTGCCTATAAAAGGATTCCATTTAGTCTATCTCATTTATGAGCTACCTTCCAAAGATCCATGGATATGGATTTGAGAGCTTGATTAATGAAATGGTGGCAATTTACCTTGATGATATAACTATTTTTTTAAGGAATGTTAGTGATCATCTAGATCATCTTAGGATGATATTTGAAAGTTATAGGTAGTATGGAACCTATTTGAATCTCAATAAATGTATTTTTTTAGTCCATAAAGGTAAACTCTTAGGTTATAGTGTCTTTAAGTAAAGGCTTGCCATAGATCTTGAAAGAGAGAGTGATATATTAGTCTTATCTTTTCCCAAACACAAGCAGGGTTTGCAAAGTGTTTTTAGGATAATTAACTTTGTTAGAAGATTCATACCTAGTTTTTCTAACCTTGTAAATCCTATAGAAGCCATGTTAAAAAAACCAATCCTTCATTTCGACCAAGGAAGGGAAACATAATTTTGAGGCTATTAAACAAGCCATATCCCAAGCACCTACATTGATCAATCTTATTTTTTCAAAATATTTAATTGTATATGATTTTTATAAAAATGACACTATCTTAGCCATGTTGATGCAAACTAATAGTGAATTTCTTGAGCAACCTATAGATTTTTTTAGCTAAGGGATAGAAGGTTATGAATAAAAATACACCTTTGTAGAGAAAAAAGTGTGGCAGTCATAAGGAGCCATAATAAGTTTAGGCATATGGTTTTAAACAATAAGGTCCATGTCATGGTGTCACATCCAAGTATAAGAGACTTCATTTTAAATAAGGATTTAAATTAGAAAAGGTCTGGTTGGATAACCAAGGTCATGAAGCATGATGTGTAAATTAAGTCTACCAAGATCGTAAGAGGCAGGGGCCTATGCAAGCATTTGACATTTGATATTAAAGAAAAAAAGAAGTTATTTTGGCATTACAATATGATCCTAATGATATTATACCTTCATCCATTCCTAGTTAGACACAAGATGTGGTAATATTTCTTTAAATAGGAGAGTGTTCTACATGTTTGGATAGAGCCAAAAGGAGGAAATTTAGACTATAGTCCATCCCTTTTGTTCTTTTGGATAGAGTCCTCTTTATAAATAACCTTAATGGGATGCTATTTAGATGTGTTAAAACTAATCATATTAATAAACTTTTGGATCAATTTCATGATGGACCTATAAGAGATCACTTCTCACCCAGGACTACAATAACAAAGGTAATGAGAGCTATGTATTATTGGATTATCTTGTTTAAGTATTCTTATGCATGGGTAAGGAAGTGTAAAAAGTGTGCCTTTTTCATAGGGAAATAAAATCTTTCATCCCTTCCTATCAACCCTATAAAAGTGGAGCAACCGTTCATCTAATGGGGTTTTGATTTTGTTGGTATGATTAACCCCCCCTCAAGTGCTTGTCATAAGTGGGTGCTTACATCCAATGTTTAATTTACCATATGGGTAGAAGAAATAGATCTCAATGAGGCTAATGAAATTTTAGTCCTTGACGTATATGAAGGTTTAGTGACTAGATTAAGAGTCCCTTCCAAAATAATTCATGATAATATAATGGAATTTAGTGATGCAAGGATAATTTAGTGGGATCTCAAGCATGGAATCTATCTAAGAACTTATTCCAATTACTATATTCAAGGAAATAGACTAGAAAAGTCCACCAAAAAAAAATTGATCAGATTTATTAAGAGGAATATGGAAGATAATCAAAGAACTTGGCATACTAAGTTGAAGACAACCTTATGGGCTGATAGGATCACTCCCAAGAGGGTTATTATAAATTCACCCGACATTATTGATTATGGGAGAGATTCCAAGTTACCTATATATCTTGAGTTACCATACCTATAGTTACCATAACAACTTGAGATGATGGAGAGTGATCCCATGGAAATAATTTTGACAGAGTTGATGGCATTAGAATAAACCAGAAATCATGCCATGCACACTATGGGGTTCCATCAAGACAAGTAAAGAATACCTTTGATAGGAAAGATATTTCAAGAGCCTACCAATAAGGTGACCTTGTGTTGAATTGGGATGAAGATAGGGTCAATTTTGGTAGACATACAAAGTTTGACACATTATGGAGTGGGCCCTATGTTATCACTGGTTGAAAGCAATATAATGCCTTTCAGCTCTCAAAGCTAAATGGAGAAGAGATGAAAATATAAGTCAATTTGATGCATTTTAATCCATGTTACTAAATTTAGTTTTTGGACTTATATATAGTAGTTTAGATATTTATTTTCTCTAAGTTCTTTGGCACATGTTTATTTGTCTGTTTGTTTATTTGTTTTTATGTCCTCCTTCATCCAAGTATCTTTGGACACATGTGTGTGTGTGTGGTGTGTGTTTTAAAAGTTTTTATCATTTTTATTTTATTTCAAAGGTTTTACCATGTTATTTCTTAGTTTGGATCTTGTTGAGAGGCTTTTTTTACTTTAGTTATCTAGTATTCAGTAGAGGAGAAGTTATAGGGTTGTGTTTTCAAATGAAAAAAGGTTGGATGATTATATGAATCCATGCTAAATATATTAATTGAAGGATACTATATTCATGCTTAGAAGGAAAGCATCCCATAGAGGTTTCCAATAATGTTGATCATTTCTTTTGGTTACCATACAAGTTCAACTTTCAGTTTAAAGCTTCGGTGCATGCATGAAGGTTCTTCAATTATAACTAGAGTTAAATAAAAATGGCTAAGTCTTTGGACTTATCATATTCTAAAAGATTTCAGTACTCAAATAAAATGTTATAGAGAAGATTCAGAACTTTTGATCAAAGCATAAATTTCAAGGACCAAAAAGAGACAACATATTTTCCAAAGTTGGCCTTGTCACTTTAAGTCTTTAGATAAAGTATTCAGGTTTTTTGCAAAGATGAGGTCAAAACTTGTGTAATGACAATTTTTCCAAAGTCTTTATAGTTTTTCCAAGTATTTTAATCTTCATAATTTTTTTTTGAGTTATTTGGGTCTTTTGTTCAGAATAATTATTCTAAAAAAAATCCCGAAGTGCTTCGAAGTCTAGGTCTTCAGAGAAAGTGTTTCAAGAAAATGTTCAAAAGATGTTGCAACAAGTTCAAGATGAAGTTATGAATGTATATCCCAAAGATATATTTGTAGAGGGTTTTATATTTTTTGTCTTTAGAGGAGGTGTTATGTAGCTTGTGTTTTGAACACAAATGCCAAACATAAAGTGTGAACAAAAATGTTGAAAGTCAAAGCCTGAACAAAAGTTATAAAGAACAAACATTTCAAGACTTAGTTGATTCTGTAGACACTAGAAAACTACACACTCAATTCTAGTCACCAAAGTGCCTTGATCATCTTTTTTACACTTAAAGCATTGAAATGACCCATTTTTATCTAACCCATTCATATAACTTATCTTGACCCACCTTGAGTACAAGTTAGCTAAAACTTAGCCAACTCAACTCACTTTTTAAAGCCCTTTCACCTTAACTGATCTTAACACCATTTTCACCCATTTCACCCACTCTTTTTAACCTACTTATGCTCAGTACCTCAACCATCGATGGTTAAGGTAACCATTGATTACTACCCTAATTATCGATGATTAGGTCCCTAAGCTGGTAACACATCATCAGCTATTCTCAAGGCAATCAAGAATAAAATTTAATACTTTTCTCTACCTTATCTTATAAATCATCACAATGCCTCATTACTCATCATCCTTATCCTTCTTACTCCATCACCTTTTTCTTATAAAAAGAAGTGAGTAAGAGGAGAAATGGATCCATAAATACATATCCAAATTCTACATTCAGGTTATCTTCATACAGATATTCAAGTCTTCCAGGCATTTGAAGATTCTTAATGTAGGTTTCTCTAGCAGCCCCCAACCCAAACCTGTAGTGAATTTCTTCTAGCTATCCTTTAAGCACTATTATGCTACCAAAATCTCTTCAAGATCAGATAAGCATTTGATTACTTTCATTTCTATTTCCTTTCCATCTACTTACATATCTCTATTAGGAGCATCCTCTTTACACCCTTCCCATCTCATTTTGGTTACTTTGGACCCTCTCCCCTTTTATCCTATAAAACCAGATCTTGAACAAACTTGTACCCTCAGTTGTACTAGATTTAAGCATTCTTATGCATGTTTTTAGCATTCCTAGTCCCATCAAGTAACCAACAAGGGTTACCCCTAACCAGTGATGATTACCTATAATCACCAACGGTTATCCCTTTGTGACCCAAAACCCTCATCTTTCTATCATTTAACCAAACCCTTGACCAGACCTTATTTTCCCATTTTTTGTACCAAACTAGACCAGAACAGAACAAGATATTCATTTAGTAAATTAGCATCTCTTTTATTAGTTTATTAGATATTTATCTTACATTAACAAAGTATTCATCTTGTTTACTTTTGTGTATGTTTTCTTTCATTCATCTACTTCCATCATTAACTTATTTTACGGGTGTAGATTGACAACCCCCATAGATAGCTCACACTTTCTTCGATCTAACCCCAGCTAGGAAATCCACCCTTCCTCCTTATCTAACAAACAAACTTGCTTTGAGTTTTTTCTTATGCAGGTCATCTTCCCCTAGCCAAAGAATATTTCTCCACCTCATTTGGTTCATGTGCGCATTTCTACCATGTTTTTCTACCATATCTATTTTACCCTTTTTTGTGGCTTTTATCTCTTTATTTCTTCTTAGTCATAAAAGTGAAAATTCTAGCTTAAACATTTTGGCATGCCCAGTGGGACCCTATTTCCCTTTCTCCTTGTTGTGGTACCTAGTTCCCTTTCTTATTTATTTTATGCTTATCAAATGAAATCTAAACATTTCCTTTTGGGTATAAAATAATTTTTTGCATTTATGGTTTTCTTGCTTGATTTAACTCACCTAGTTAATTAAATCATCATTAATTAATCCTAGCACACTTATGTTACACAACTAAAACACTCTCATAAAAATAAACATCATAACATACTTGAGACAAGGCCTATTGGGATTTCATCACCCATTAGATCACCTTAGCCTTTCTGGTGATCCTACTTGGATTTCATCACCAAGGGGAGGATCCACTCCATTCTCTAGTAGAGTATAAACTCTAGACAAATGGTATTTATTGGCTAAGTAGCCTAACTCAGCTTTAGGTTTGTGAAGTGTAGGGAACAATCCCCTAGTACCAGGCCACATACCCAATCTAGTATAGATTCTTTTTTAGCACCATAACAAACCTAAAACCATCCATAGATTTCTCTTTTAGTACCTAGTTCACAATACAAAATCCTTTCACACTCTCTAAGGTATAGGCCAAAAGTGATTTAAAATGAATCCTAGGATTAATTATGCTTTTAGTTTGTGCTTTGTTTGCCTTAAATTTTTCTTTGCTTGTTCATTATTTTAGGTGAGAGGTTCTTTATTCTTTTCCCTCACATGGTTTTTACCAGGCAATAGCTGAGGAATAAAATCCATCAAACATCCCCTACCCCTTCTTCTTCATCATCCATGGGGTATAATTCAGAGGTTGAGGGTTCTCTTCATCATACTCCCCCACCTATCATGCCTTACATTGTTTTTGAGGGTGATGTCAATTTCAACACTTTCCTTGACAATAAACCCATTTCCATTCAACAATATCTTAACACTTTATCTCATTGTACCCCAATTTCTTTGGTTCCTCCCATGGATCCTCCTTTAGGCATGCTTCATGAGCTTATGGTGGGTGTTGTTTCTACCTAACCCTTGGTTACCCAAGATTCTTCTTCTACCCATAACCTATTTTCTACCACCACCTAAATCCAATCCAATATTCGAACCCAAAATCAAACACCCCCTACATCAACCCACACATCTAATGTGGAGGTAACCCAACCTCTTGTTACTTATCCCACACCCACCTTAGGCATAAATTCTACCCCTCTTTCCACCATTCCTTCCACCATCACCACCCAACTAGATTATACCCATCTCCAAAACTTGTTACTTTCTATACCTCAAACTCTTCTACCCATCAACACATGAGTCATTACTCAAACTCAACCCCAACCCACTCACACATCCATACCTCTAACTAAAATAAACTCTTGACAAATTCCCATAACCTCTTATCAATATTTGTTTAATCCACAAGGTCATGTAGCCCCTTCAACTCAATCTTATGTACCCATGAATCCTTATGGGGAACCATCTCAACCTCTTATGACTACCAACCCATATACAACATCTTCACAACTTCCTTATCAATATGTTGCATCTACCATACCTCAACCCAACCAGTCCTATAATATTCCATCTACCTAACCTCAAACTAAATTGGTCAAGATGTTAATTGACAAAATGACCAATCTCGAATCATCCATCTTAGGAACCCATAACCTTCTCTCTTACAACCAAATATGAAATGAACTTATCCACCCATCCATCCCAATCTGATCCTATCTTCCTCAATGGGAATTGTCTAAATTTTCCAAATTTCAAGGCAAACAGAACCCACAACATTTGAAGGCATTTCACCATTTGTTATATTTAATTACACATGATGATGCCCTCCTTCTTCAAACTTTCCCCATGTCTTTGATAGGACCCACTCTTGATTGGTATAGTTCACTCACCAAACACTCCATTTTTGCTTTCCCACAACTCTCCTAAGTATTTTTATATCAATTTTCAATGAACATATCTAAAAACATTTTCATAATTGACCTTTATTCCATTAAGCAATTCGATGATGAATCAATAACCAATTTCATTATTAGATGGAGAGGTCTTATCAACCAACTTTCTTTCTCATTACCACAAGCTAAATTGATTGAGATCTTTTCACGAGATTGTGTCAAACACATTTCACCCACTCTCAAATTTCAAACTTTCCAAACTTTTGATGAGGCCTTTACCATGGCATGAAAACTATAAATCCAATCTATCAAGTATGGAAAATTAAAACTTCAGAACAAGAATTCCACCTTTAATTCTAATGATCCTTCTTCATCATCAAAACCCACTAATAAATCTAACCCTTCTAAATCTAAAACATCTTCCAACTTGGTTGTTTTCAAAACTGCTCCACCTCTAACCATCAACCAGTCCAACCCCTCAACCAATTCCTCTTACTATTTCAAACAACCCAACCCAAATCAAACCTATGGACCTCTAAAACAATACACTCATATTAGATAATCTTATGCTTCAATTTTTGAAAAACTACTCAAAGCAAACATCATACAACTTCCACCCATAAAACCCCGTCAATAATTTGACACTACTCACCCCACACCTAGTTGGTACAATGAAAATGATTCATGTGCATACCATCACATTATTGGACATGATGTTAGTAGGTGTAATAATTTCAAAATGATTGTCCAAAACATAATTGATAAGGGGGAGCTCATATTTGACAATCCCAATGCACTTCCTAACCAATCCCTTGATATTTTTTGTAAACCATTTCCCAATTATACACCCTCTACCAACTATAACTAAAACCAACCTGAATCATCTCACACACTTGAGGTCAATATGGTCGTTACAATCATTAATGAACCCTTTATTGAGGAGCCATTACCTCAACCTCCATTTCATCTGTCCCACTTGTTGAAGTGGCCAACTCACCAACACTTCCTTTGGACATCTAAATTGAGGAAGCCACATCACCCTCCTCCTCACTTGATAAAACCATGGACTTATGCACACTTCCTTTAGAAAAATTAAAGAAGGAAATCATTAATTCAACCACCTCTCTACCTATTTCTTCACCCATGGAGGATAATTCACCTACCATTCATTTAGGGTTTCAACCAAAGGAATAATCCCTATCCATCCCCTCACTTAAACCTATCGCATCTATCATTGAACAACCCAACCTTTATTTTTAAACCACTCCAAAAGAGGAAACCTCTTCACCTACACCTTCCATGGCAAAATCATCTTCCCAAACTTTACAACCCTCTCCCAAGAACATTCCCTCACCTCTACTTAAAGGCTTAATCTTTGAAACTAAGGATCAAGAAACTAAGCCCATCTACAAACCTTTTTCTAGATTGGTTTAAAATGTAGCATTCACCTCTCAACCCAACCTAAATAGAGCCAATTTTTGGCATCATCTAGGTCTACCTTATCAAAACCAACTCAAACCTTTAACCACACTTCCTTCAACCTATAAACTCATCACACCTTCAACTAGCCCTTCTCCTTCCATGACTCTAGGAGAACCTTCCCAACTTCCTCCACTCAAAATTCCCAAATTATCATCTACCCATCAAACTAAATCCATCATATCCTAAAATAAACCCATCAAAAACCTAGGGATACTTCATATTCCCAATATTTTTCATCCACCTTTGAAATTGGACTTGAACCCTTCTAAACTACCAAAATAAACACCCACCAAACCCATCAAAAGTATCAAACCAATTAAGTCTCCACCTTGAGCTAGATCTATACCACCTCCTTCCACCTTACCTTCTATTTTAGGACCTCATCCCTCGAGTCTCCCTATTGCATATTCCTTATCTCACTATCTTTCACCCTTTTCCTCACCTATATCTCCTATCAAATCATCATCCTCATTTTTGGATAAACTTTCCCTCACTACTCTCCCACTTATAATCAAATAAGCACCCTGAACTTCTAAATCCTTGACAAATCTAGCCCCAGCTACACAACCCCAATCTAAAACATTCAATGAAACTATTCAATCATCTTCTGATTCCATGGTGAGACCTCCTCTAAAAGGGACTCCCACTCTACCTCCTAAATCCAAAACCTTGACACCCTTACCACCTTTGATTGAATCCTATTCGGCCATCTTACAAAGGTTGTTACAAACTCCTTGTATCCACTTACCATCCATCAAACCATTTTAACTTCTAATAAATTTGACCCCTCATACCCTACACCATCTTGGTTCAATGACCAATTAATCTATGCTTATCATAAAACACTTAGACATGATACCAAAATCTATAAATCTCTTCATACCCTTATCCATAACTTGATGGATGAGGATGATCTATTGTCATATGAACCACCTCTTATCCCATTACCAATTCATTCATCTACTCAACCCTTCCAAACCATACCCTCTCCCACACTCTCATCTAAAAGTGAGGAGGAACCAAAACAATCATATAGTCAAATGCCTTCTCTTACCCATACTATTCACATGGTTACCTAATCTAAGGCCTAACAAAAAGGTAAGGAGAAAGATAAAGCATCCATCCCTTGGACATACCCTTCTAACTCTCAACCTACCAACTAACCTCACATACCCTCACATTTACCCACTCCACCAAAACCCAAGATATCCATTTTGGGTGTCCTTTCCTCTAACCCTTCTAAATCCTTGTAATGTGTAGTGCTTAAGTAACTTCACCAAACTCTAGTAAAGATGAGTCTTTATGAACTCATTAAGACCTCACCCCATCATCACCAAGCACTCATTGAGACCATCCAATCTATTAAGGTTTAACCACATGATCCTTAACCTCTATTCACCTTTGTTGGAGCTCTTTACCATTATAACCTTGTCACATTTCAAGATTTTGAGATTTCATATGTTTATCCTAAGGATATTGATCCTCCCTTGTTTATCACCACATACATCAACCAAACCCACATCAAAAGGGTAATTTTTTATGGAAGATCTAGCTTCAACATTATCTTTGTGCATGCTTATGACCAACTTCCTACCCAAGAACATCATGTGTAAAATTATAGTGGTCCTTCACTCTTTCAATAATACCATGGCTACTACTTTGGGCATGATCATCCTTCACATCTTTTTAGGACATCACACTATTCTTGAACTCTTATATGTTGTAGAGGGATATTTCTAATATAATGTTTTACTTAGATATGCTTGAATTTGTGCCATGAGTTGTGTCCCTTCTACCTTACACTGATGTGTCAAATTTGAGAATGTGGGTCAAGTCATTACCATCAAAGCTGACCCAAGTCCCTTCACTTCATGCGATATGACCTATAATCCAAATAATTTCCTTATTCCTACCTCATCCACTTCACCATCCACTACCAACACTTCCACCACTACCCATGATGAAGCTTTAATAAGCTCATTCATCCCTTCATCTCAAATTCCCATTGAGGACCCCATGGATCCCAAATTCTAACATCTCTCATTGCGAGAATACCATATTTTAGCTTTGGATGATTTCCCCACTCCTCAAGATTATGTGAGCCTCATCCATAATCCCATCTATGATCCCAACATTGGTGCCATCATTTATTTTTGGCTCCCTAACCATCAAACCAACTTCATCTATGGGGGACTTGATCATCCACTTGTTTCTCCCACCATTACCTCTTCCACCAAACCATTTACCATAGACTTCTTATATCTTGACAAACCAACATTTTCCAAACTATATCTTCATAGGTGTTCCTAGAAAGGATTTGGTCTTGGCCTTTAAAAATAGGGACCCCATGAGCTACCCATGATTAAAACTCAAAATCCTCAGGAGTCCTTCATCCTTGGGTTTGAACCACTTGAAGAACCTATCGATTCACCAAAACTTATCACCAATATTGAGGATGAAACCCATCCCTCACCAACCCATTCCCCTTCCAAATCTAAGGAATTTGAGGTCATTCCTCTTAACTTTTTTTTATCAACACTGTTAGTTTGGGACCCTTGGTTTATCAAAAGGATGGCCAAACTAAAACCCTTCCTCTCATCCATTCTAACATGATCAAATAAAATTCTCCTACTATACATACCATTCGACAATAGGATGATGATTCTATTCTCACCTACTTTGGTGCAGATAATTCTTCTATCCATAAATCTCTTCCTCTTGAAAAGCAAACCATGTTGAATGAATCTACCATCGATGTCAACTTCGGTACTTAGAATAAACCCCACATAATCAAAATCTGTCAATCCTTAGATTTTGGGGAGTAATGAGATTTTCCTTCCTTCCTTCATGACTATAGCATTTCATTTTTTTGGTCCTATAAGGACATGCTAGGAATTAACCCCTTTATTTCCCTCCATAATATTGTCACCTATCCTAATACCAAACTTGTGTGCCAAAAGATGCATAGGATACATCCTCACATCTCACTTCTTGTAAAAGAGGAGATACAATGTCTCTTATCTATAGACTTCATCCAACCCAAAGACTATCCTTAATGGGTTTCTAACATTATCCCTATCACCAAACCCACAGGGGGACTTTGCCTTTGCCTTGAATTTCATGACCTTAACCTTGCTTATCCAAAGGATGAATTTCTTTTGCCTAGCATCGACCAACTTGTTGACCTTACTATTGGCCATGAAATGTTATCTCTTATGGATGGTTTCTCAAGATACAATCAAATTTTGATTACCCCCAAGGATCAACACAAAACCTCTTTCATCACTCCATGGGAAACCTTTTACTATAGGGTCACACCCTTTAGATTGAATAATGATGGAGAAACCTACCAACATACCATGACTTACATCTTCCATGATCTCATTCATAAAATTGTTGAAGACTATGTGGATGATCTCCTTGGGAAATCTAAAAATTACAAAAACCACCTAGTTGTTCTCAAAATCATCCTCAAATGCCTCATCCATTTTCACATCAAATTGAATCCCAAGAAATGTATTTTTGTGGTCCTTTCTAGAAAACTCCATGGCTTCATCATCTCTCTTTGGGGAATTGAAGTAGACCCTGATAAGGTCTGAGCCATCCTCAAGATGCCACCTCCAACCCACCTTAAACAAATCTATAGCCTACAAGGCAAACTCCAATCCATCCATTATTTCATCTCTAAATTATCCAATAGATGTCAACCTTTCAACCATCTACTTAATAAAGACACTTCTTTTAAGTGGACTAAAGACTATCATCAAGCCTTTGATTTGCTCAAATAATACCTTCTTTCTCCACTAGTTCTCACCCCTCCTAAGGAGGATCAACCCTTCTACCTCTATATTTATGCCACTAACCATTCCATAGGGGTAATGTTAGCATATCAAGATGAATAAAATAAGGAACACATTATCTACTATATCAGTAGAACACTTATAGAGTATGAGACTCATTACACTCATACTGTGAAGCTTTGCCTTACCCTCATATTCAAAGCTACCAAACTTCATCACTACCTCCTCAATCATAAAACCTACATCATCACCAACACTGACCCCTTCAATTATATGCACTCTAAACCATACCAAAACTAGTGTATGGTTTAGTGGCTCATGTTCTTCACTGAGTTTGACCTTGAGTTCAATCTATAGAAGTCAATCAAATGGTAAGTCATTGATGACCAATTGGCTGAAGCTCCTTTACTAGACCATCAACACCTTCCTCTTAAATTTATAGATGAGTCTATTATGACTCTATCTTAGGAATACATCACTTATCAAATGACCTTGTTCTTTAATGGATCCAAATGCCAACATGGTGGGGGTTTCAGAGTTTTTTTCATTCTCCTTGATGGAGAAACCATTCCTCTTTCTTTAAAACTTGACTATGGATATACCAACAACATGGCTAAGTATGAAGCCCTAGTAATAGGTCTCCAAACCACCTTAGCCTTGGGAGTCAAGACCATTAATGTCTTTGGTGATTCCCAACTTATCATCAACTAAGTTAATGGTTCCTACCAATGCAAAAATGATGTCCTACAAAATTATAAATAATTAGTTGATGTACTCTTGGCATCATTTGACCATTATTCTATCTAATCTATTCCATGATCCACTCATAAGTTTGTGGATACAATGGTGTCCCTAGCTTCCCAAATCCTAATTTAACTTACCACTTCTAAGTTATTTTTCACCATTTCATCATGCCTTCATATATCCACTCTGACCTTCCTACCATTTTTAATGTGGGAGAATCTACCTTAGACACTTGGTTCGAACAAACCTTCAACTAACTCAACCTCGATGTAGTTCCTCCTAACCTCTCTAGGAATGTTTGACAAGCTTTCATCCAAACCACTTCCCATTATACCATATTAGGAGGAATACTCTATAAGCATAGTTTTTATGGATTTCTTCTCCATTGTCTTCATAGTCATGAGGCTTCTCATGCTATCAAAGAAACCCATGATATAATCTATGTCAAACACTTTGGTGGCCTAGCTATCTCTAAACATATCATTCACCTAGGATACTTTTGGCCTACCCCTAATCAATACTATTGTGACTATGCAAAAAAGTGTGTTAAATGTCAATAATATGCTAATTTGCATCACATACCCACACATGACCTTCAAGCATCCAAAGACCTTTGACATTTTTCAAAATGGGGTTTGGACCTCATTGGAGAAATCAACCCTCATTATTCACAACGTCACCACTCTATCATCACTACTACTGAATACTTCACTAAGTGGGTAGAGGCTATTCCTCTTATTTCCACCAAAGATGAAAGGATCATTGACTTCATCAACTATCATATCATTTCTCATTTCAATGTTCCCCATAAGATCATCACTGACAATGGAAAATATTTAAATAATAAGCAAGTTCAAGTTCTTTACAATGCCTTTGAAATCAAACTTAGCTTTTCTTCACCGTATTGTCCACAAGCAAATGGATAAGCTAAGAATTCAAAAAAAATTTAACAAAATGCTAACCAAGGTCATCAGTGCTTCAAGCTGAGATTGGCACTTACATATCCCTTCACTTTGTGCACCTATCACACTAGCATTTTAATCTCTACAAGTGCTACCCCTTTCTCCCTTGTCTTTAGGGTAGAGGCGGTCTTGCCTCTCAAAGTATAAATTCCCTTTCTCTTCACATATCATTTCAAGAAATTATTTCTAAGGGTGACTATTGTCAATAACATTTAGCCCAACTAGATCTACTTGATGAACATCACCTCATAGCCCTTAACCACCTTCGTGTCTACCAAGAGCACATTACATGTGCCTATAACAAAAATCTGAGAGAGTGAGAATTTAAAATCATATATCTCATCCTCAAAGAGAACCAACATGTCACTAACATTGAGAAAAGAAAAAGAGGTAAGTTTTCCTTTAATTGGCTTGGACCCTACATCATCACCCATAAGTATGGATCAATAGCTTATAATTTGTCCTCCCTCAAAGGCAAACTAGAACCTGAGCCTTTTAATGATTTACATCTGTATCCTTTCTTCTATTAAAATAATGATAAAACTCACATTATTGTCTAACTTAAGCTTATCCCTTGATTCATGAGATTTTCTACCCTTACAATCCTTTTTTCCTCCACTTTTGAGAATAACTTGATTAAAATAGAACCATGTGATTATCTGTCATAGCTATTACCTAATCCTGAATATGGGTACCCTAGCTCTACCTATAGCATGGTTCTCATGGATACCTTTTGTCTTTTTTTATGAGACAAAATCCCATGGTCTTTTGTCTCTCAAACCCCATATCTTTCCACCCTCCACTACCTTCTTATGCTAAAAATTTTCCCTCATAAAGGTACACCTTTAAACCTCATTAGACTTGTTCATGTCTAAAACTAGAATTCAAACTATTTGGGATACCAAAATATATCATTTGGTCCATAAAATTTCTAAATATTCTACAAACTACTCCCTTGAAGGATAGCTACCCCATTTCTTAAACATTGCTTAAAAGATAGACTTCTCCCTTAAAGGACAACAAACAAAATTGAATAAATAATAAAATTAGACCACTCCCTCGAAGGATGGATAAGTCAAATATATATTAAAATCAATTCCTTGAAGCTTCCCACATCAATCAGCTTCACAAACTTCTCAAAATCAAAAGCACAAACAAACCCTTTCTCAAAAATAAAATAAACATCCCCAAAAAGTTGCAAATCAACTTTCCCTTCAGTAGACTTCCCGTATTTATTAGTCTACACCTTGCATAAGACATGGACTTGTTTAAATTTAGTTCTTAGGTCACCTATACAAAGGGAAAGCTTGCCTACATAAGGTTATCTTCCCTATTCACCCATCTACCATTCACGTACCACTTATTCCCCTTACTCCATTCTCTATGAATCAACGAATTTCAAGCTTACTAGACACAACATGATCAAGACGTAATTTTATCAGCCAAAGTATGTTTATGCAAAGCATTAAAAAGGCTAGGGTTAACTAAGCCCCATCTAACATCAGTGACATTTTTGGTCTTTACCAAACAAAAGGCATCATCTTTCTTTTCTTTCCCTTATATTTTTGACTATTGGCAACATGCATCTCCTAATTCTCCCACATTTCACCTTTTCATAACCTCACCCCCAAACCAAACAAGGCCTATCTCTTGGATATTCCTTCTCCATCACTTAGTTCTTGGAGAGTATTACTCTCCACCCCTTTATTGACCACTTTCTTTGACTAGAACCAACACTACCTTTAACCAAAACCCAGACCATCTGGTATGTCAAATTGAGGAAACTCATTTGAAAACCACCTCGACCTATATATGGAATTTCCTTCCCTAAGATTTTTGGATATTAATCTTCTCCTTCTTCCTTCCTCTTTTAATGATCATCTAATTAGAACCAGAACTACATACAACATAAAGTTTCTATCGGATCCTATGTCCATAGAACTATGTAGGCAACACCCACTTGCCTAGTGCATATGGAGTCAACTCAACTGCACCTTTTTCAACATACTTTTCACCCAAGCATTGATCATTATCTTCCTACCCATATTTTGGCTATAGACCATTTGGAGATTATCTTTTCTCCACCTTTTTTGACCATTTGTAGATCACTTTTCTCCATATCACTATCCTAGAACTAGAACTACATATGACCTAATTTTTTTATTAAATCCCATGTCCATGAAACTATGTAGGCAATGTCCACTTACCTAGTGCATCTAGATTTATCTCAACCATAATTTTATTTTTGACCATTAACCATTGAACATTATCCTTGAACCATTACACCACATCCATCTCAATGTTGACCATTTTGACCCAAACCTTTTGCATATTTTTGTAGCGACCTTACTGTGGTCTTTTTTACTACACTAATTAACTTTGCCATATTGAACATTCAAACATTTAAACATTTTTCACTTAGTACATGATCAGAACATTGGAGTCCTCCATGGGATCACTTCCAATTTTAGATACCCATACATGGGATCACTTTTGAATTTGGATACCCACACAGACACTGATCCATTTTATTTATAAGGATAAAAAGTATACCTAGCCATCAAAATATAGTCATGTGGTCCATTGGTCACATGTCTTATTAGTACTATGAATATTTTTACCAACATTGTCATCCTTATTCCTTGTGTGATCTTAGATATTACATCTTGTGTGCACGTTAGCATTACAAATGCAAAACTTTGAACCACCCTTTAGTTACCCAGCTTTATGAGTAACCATAAACCATTCATCAAACCTTGACCTAATTTGGCTTTTTCTCATCATCTCCTAGTTTGAGGGGGAACTCCTCCCATACTTAGGGTAAACAGACCTTCAACTGACCTTCAATCGCATGATCTATTTTTATTTTGTAGCTTGTAAATACAAGTCGCATAACAAAAAGGGGTAAAATGTAAACACTAAAAAATTGCACACTTGGTTCTAGTCATCAAAGTGCCTTGATCATCCCTTTTACACTTAAAATGTTGAAATGACCTATTTTTATCTAACCCATTCATCTAATTTATCTCAACCCACCTTGAGTATAAGTTAGCTAAAACTTAGCCAACTCATCTCACTTTTTCTAGCCTTTTCACCGTAACTAACCTTAACACTATTTTCACCCCTTTCACCCACTCTTTTTAACCTACTTATACTCGATACCTTGACCACTGATGGTTAAGGTAACAATCGATGGTTACCCTAACCATTGATGGTTAGGTCCCTGAGATGGTAACACATCATTAGTTATTCTCAAGGTAATCAAGAATAAAATTTAATACTTTTCTCCACCTTATCTTCTAACACATCATAATGCCTCATTACTCATCATCCTTATCCTTATTACTCCATCACCTTTTTATTATAAAAGGAAGTGAGCAAGAGGAGAAATCGATCCACAAATACATATCCAAATTCTACATTTAGGTTATCTTCATGCAGATATTCAAGTCTTCTAAGCATTTGAATATTTTTCATGTAGGTTTCTCTAGCAGCCACCAACCCAAACCGCCGGCAAATTTCTTCTAGCACCATTATGCTACCAAAATCTCTTTAGGATTAGATAAGCACCATTATGCTACCAAAATCTCTCTAAGATCATATAAGCATTTTATTTCTTTCATTTCTATTTCCTTTCCATCTACTTGAATATCTCTATCAAGATCCTCCTCTTTACACCCTTCCCATCTCATTTCGATTACTTTGGACCCTATCCCATTTTATCCTATCATTAATAGATCTCAAACAAACATGTACCCTCAGCTATACCAGATTTGAGCATTCCTATGCACATTCTAAGCATTCCTAGTCTCATTAAGTAACCATTGATGTTTACCCCTAATCAGTGATGGTTACCCATAACCACTGACAGCTATCCATTTATGAACCAAAACCCTCATCTTTCTACCATTTAACCAAACCCTTGACCAAACCTTATTTTCCCATTTTCTATACCAGACTAGACCAGGACAAAAAAGGGCATTCATTTAGTAAATTAGCATCTCTTTTGTTAGTTTATTAGATCTTTAGCTTACATTAACAAAGTATTCATCTTGTTTACTTTTGTGTATGCTTGATTTCATTCATCTAGTTTTAGCATTAACCTATTTTATGGGTTTGGATTGGCAACCCCCATAGATAGCTCACACTTTCTTGGATCTAGCCCCAGCTAAGCAATCCACCCTTCCTCCTTATCTAACAAACAAGCTTGCTTTGAGTGTTTTCTTATGCAGGTCATCTTCTCTTAGCCAAAGAAGAGTTCTTCACCTCATCTGGTTCATGCATGTATTTCTACCAAGTTTTTCTACCATGTCTATTTTACCCTTTTTCATAGGTTTCATCTCTTTATTTATTCTTAGTCATAAAAGTGAAAATTATAGCTTAACAAATTATTTAAAACTTGCTTGGTGATATGCATCGATCAAATGGAGCACAAATCCCTTATAAACATGGAGTGTAGAAGATTTAAGGCATTAAAGTTTCTTGAAGATCAAACCCTCTAAAGCCTTGAGTCTCTGAGATGATTCCACATGGAAAAATACTAATGACCTAGCATCACAAAGATATCCATACAATTTGAGATCTACAAGCTCCCTAGATCACGATAAACTACCACATGGAAAATTTCAAGACCCATTTCCCAAAGTGAGAAGCACTAAGATAAATACATGTAGTAATGGAAAATTCAAATAACCAAGTGCCTATGGAGACTAACTAGCTACCACATGGAAAACAAGCCCCACATCAGTAGAGCCAATGGTGAACCAATGGAGAATGAAAAGGTTATCAAAAGGATGACATGTGTAAGTGATGATGTCAAAAATATACTATCTTAAATTTGAGGGCTCATCTAGATATCAAAACCATCAAAATCTAAGAATAGACCATGTAATTGAATTGATTCCAACATTCAAGATGACTCGATGTATAAATTATCACATAGCTCAACTCCAACTATAAAAGTGATGAGAGGGAGATGGAATCTAATAGAATTCATCATGAGAATAAATGCATCCATAAGCAGATTGAAGGGAAGTTGTAGGTTGAGGAGATGTCATAGGTAGTTATGCATGCATGACCATGGTGATCTCGAGGAGATATTCTCACTTCTTTGACCACCTTATCCAATCATGATTCAATCTATAATATCCCCATTAGTGAGAAATTCCAAATCAAACCTTGAGCTCTAGACATTTTGCCTATTAAAAAAAGAAAATAGATCATCATAATCATCCTTGATACTTGTTAATTTACCTCTAAGATAAATTCAACCTGAGTTCTATTTTATTCATCTTTTTTCTAGTGTTTTTTAGATTGTTGATAAATTTTAGTGATAGTTATTTTTTTCCTTGAATTTGTCCTCTTAATTTATGCCTCTATGTGAGTCAATAGTCTCTCTACAGGTCATATGATGTGTGTCAAAGGGTTCTTATAAATCAAGAGTGTGTAAATGTCATTAAATTATTTTATCATACTCTTGATCCTTCACCTTAGCTCTAGTAGTTACCATAACCTTCATATGAAGCACTCATGTAGGAAAGGTTTTTTTGAAGCTGTATAAATTATGTTGTAATCTTGTTATTTCATAGTGTAATTATAGGCAACTAGAGGAGACTATATTTTGGTGCATCACCTCCATGTTCTCTTTTTGATTTTAGTTATTTTTATCCCTTTTCCCTTTAATTTTATTAGTTTAGTCATTAGTCTTAGGTGAGGCATTAAGTGATCTAGCCCTATCTATAGATTCACTTTACCAATTAGGCCACCCACAACCTAGAAATGATTCCATGCTATCACCTAATTAAGAAGGCCTGAATAACCTTCTTAGGGGTGAAAATTAGAGTCATAACATTTCCTTGGAATTAGTTCCTCATAAATTCTTGTATTAACTCTACTATCTTGTGTGCTTCCCTCATGCCCTAATAATTTCTATTTTTTATATTTTTTGGTCCCTTTCAAATATATAGTTTATTCCCTTACCTTTAGGGTTGGTAAAATTATTGGGTTTTATCTTTGTTTATTTTAATTGTCTTCTTTTCTCTTTATACCTTGATATCTACATTTAAATCATTAATTTCTTCCTCGTGTGTACACTATTCTCCTTTAGTTATATGTATGCAATGTATCACCTCTTCCAAATTTGGTTGTAATTTGTATTTGAGCTTAGTTTTACTTATGATATATCCATTGGGTTCTCATTCATTATAATTTCATAGTTCCTCAACTTCTTCCTCACTCTATATAACTAATTCACTACTATTTCTCTAAGCACAAGTAAAAAAATGAGTAGATTTATATAAGGGCTCTACATGCCCTTTTATCTATATACATGAAATTGAAGGCTCCATAGAATCCCTTTTAAAAATCATCCTATCCTTTACTTCATTATACATTACATTAATTGGATAGTGGAGGGAGGTGATTCCATTAATTGGCACATATATTACTCATGATGATAAAAATAATCTTCAACTAATTAACACATTTTTCATGCTAATCAAAATATTTACATATCCTGAGCTATACCCTTTCTTTATATATTATTTGATGTCTTGGTTTTGCCATACCAACTAGGATTGTTTTAATTTTCATATCCCTTATCACCATATCAAATTGTTGGTATTTTATTTTAAAATGATCCTCTGTATAACAAAATTTTCACCAAATTATTAGCTTTGAAATACATTGAATATGGGTAGAATTATTTTATTTCCCTTTCATTTGTATCTCTTATTTCAATCTCAACTACAATAGTACTTGCTACAATTTTTCCAATTTTCCCTTCACCATAGAATCACATTCCCTTCCCCGATGTTATGATTTTAACTTGGAGGCCATGTTTAATTCCTCAATAAATTTTTTAAATGAATTACTATTCATTGATACCATTAAGTATGGAATAAGTTTCAAAACAAACCATTTTTCTCTTTATTTTTCATACAATAGTTTCTCCAAAAAGAATTATATAGCCTTATATTTTTGGTCATATTATTTCATCTAATCTCTTTCTTTATGTACTAGGTCTCATATTTTTATTACATTTTTTGTTGGGGTATTAGAGAAATGGAAATATCTCTTAAATGTTTTATGTACTACATTTCAGGATTTGGATTTATTTGGATTGATCTTTATGTACAATTTTATTTTTTCCACGTGTAGTGTACCCACAAAATAAAATAATTTGAATTGAGGGTTTTTAAATCACAACTCCTCTAGTACGAGTCAAACACAAAAATGTGTTCTTTTGAATTTTTAAAATCTTTTCCAAAGATTTCTATCTTTATTGTATTGTTGGCCATTTTTATTTGTCTAAGGAAATGCCATCTCTATTCTTATTTTTGTTTTGATTGCTAATGTTGCCTTCAATCTAGTATACATTTTATGAATGTATCTCACTTATTTCACTAAGGGATGTTTACTCCATTTATCCCTTTGTAATTTTAATACTGATTTTGTAATACTTTATCTAAATTTCTGACAATGACTCTTATTTTCTCTATCTCTTCATCAAATGTGTTATAATTATTCCCTAATTCCTCTCATATGTATGACTCTTTTCTCCTTCAAGGTTTTTCTATATATTTTTCAAATGGAAAATTATGTTTTGTTTGGTCTAAGGGGTTCATCTCTTCTCATGGTCTCTCTTGGTTTGCATTTTCAAATGAGGTGCTTTTATGTATCTTTTTTTCCTTTTCAAATTTATTAGATTCTAATTTTAATTCTTATTCTTTCTCTTTATTAATAATTGTTTTTACTACCCTCTCCTCTAAGTAAAAAATATCTAATCTTATTTATTTTTTTATTTGATCTGTTTTAATTATTTTCTATGGGTCAACACATAATATTATGTCCCATTAGGAGGAAAATAAACATTTATAAAAAATTAAAAACTAAATCTTGAAATTTATGAATAAATTATAATTATTTTTTAATAATGTGTATGCTCTACATCTTATTATATAACTTAAAACATACATTTTAAAATTAATTTAAGATAATTAAATGCATGTTCTTTTAAGGGTAGATTAAAGTGTATGTGTCCCATTTATGCCAAAAAGTGGGGTACACAATTGTGCATTGATCCTTACATTATCTTCTATCTTTTCTTATACGTTCTTTCTTAAACCATTTTTTATGTTCTCCTTGTTATATTATACATACTAATTTATTTTATATTATACTCTCTCTGATATCTTATTTTATATATCCTTCATTTCATCTCCTTATGTTCCTTCTTCTACTTTCTTTTTTCATTAAATTCTCTAATGTAGATTATCTTTTCCACTAATTTTCCACTCCAACAGTTATTAAAATATCATTTTTTATTTTAATATTTTTATCACTTATAATATCTTCTTATGTCATTCATTACTCTTCATGATGTGTAATTTAATTCTTCCAGCATATTCCTTATTTTATCATCTTCCCCTTATGTGTTATTTACTCTAGGAACCACTTGAACTAGATGCATTATTCTTATCTTTATATTATTATGAAAATATGGCATGACTATTTACATGTTCTATATTCCATTGATATATATTGTACAAGATATTATTGACTAACTTATTTTTCAAGGTTGATAAGATTATTAATAGTTGCTGCTTCATTAATATTATATGTTTTCCTTAAATTACTCTTCCTAACTCTCTCTTCCATTTATTTTCTCTACATCTCTTTATTCTCTTCTATTTTAATCTTGTACTTCTCGTCTCTTGTCTTCCTCTAATATCATTATTTTCATTACACTAATCTTTTATTTCTATTTTTTAATCCATGAATCTCTTTTTTCCTCATTTTCTATATCTATATTATTCCACTTTTAACCTACCTAATTTTTAAACCATATATTTCCATGAGTCACAACCCTTATGTATCCCCACTCTCCATTGCACCATCCCTTAGGTGAATAGACCCTAAGTAAAGTTACCATGCTAATTTTTTCAATCCCTTGTCCACAAATAATTTTTGAATGAAGGTTATCACTCTCTATGTAAAATTTAATCTTGGTTTGTCTAGGTACTCAGCCTTCCTAGTTTCAAAGGTTTTCAACCCTTGAATAGACAAAATGATAATAAACAAACCTAGAATATTTTTGAACCAATACTCAATTTCTATTTTCAAAGGTTGGTCTAGTTCCTTAACTTTTGGGGTTTTTTTATCTAATCAATAAGTATTTTCAACCAATATCTTATTGACTTGGTTGCTTCCTCTCACCTTATAATACAAGGGCATAATAAATTTGGAAATGGACACCAAAACTATTCATCTTGTGCATGTATAAAATCATTTTTATTTTATTGAGTAGGGTTCTCTAGTACTTTTCATCTTGTCCTTAAAAAATATTTTGAGTATTTTCTCCTACCAACTCTCATTTTCATTCACTTTTGGATTCTAAATGTATAGTTGATACTCTTCTTTGGACATTAATTAGTCAATGTCTAGGAAGCACACTCAAATTTTGACATAAATCATGTATTATGCATTGATTTATTACATTAAGTGACCTTTGTTAGAGTTGATGATGCACAAATAATAATAATCACATGTGATTTAACAAATTACACAATATTTCCTAAACTATTACTCATATATAAATACTAATTTTGAAGTACTCATTATCTCTACACCTCCTTCTCTCACTTATAGTATATTCTTTTCTCGATATTCTCTCTATATCTCACTCTTTGTTTTCATGCATAATTTACTCCTTAATATAAGCACCATCTACCTATTATAAGTTCTTTATAAGTATTGATTTAATATACTAAAATATTAAAAGGGTGTCTTTATGGCATACCTCAACTTTATCCATTTATTTACAATATGTAGAGAATTTTAATGTGATTTCACACATGAGAGAGGTTTAATAAATTTTTTATGTCCATATATCATCTTTTTTATGCCAAGACATGATTGGAGCCTCTATAGTATGAATTTACTGGAGCTTCTATAGAATGAATTAATGTTTAGATCATATAAATGAAGAGTCTTTTCAAAATCCCACACTTGGAATAAATCATATGGTGGTACACAACATATTTACCCTTACTCCTATTCTTAGAATAAATCACATGGTACATAACATTCTTCACTTTATCTCATTATGAGACACACATATATTTAGACACGTTGTAGACATGGATACGTGGGTTTCATAAAGCCTTTCATTATTTTCAATACATTTATGTGTATTTACTCTTTTATTCATTTCATTTCCTCTATTGACAAAGTTCCTTGATTATGGAGTTATATATACACATATCAACTTGCACATGTATTCCATATTTTTACAGGGGCATAAAAATCCATATCATAGACACAAGAGTGTGTATGCTAGTTTCATTATGGATATTAGGTGATCTCTTTCCTTTCTATGACTTTTACCTTATTATTATTCATATTTTGACTTCATGAACTCTCAACAGGTAGTAAGATGATTAATACTTATCTATATCCACATAATTTATTTTAATTTAATATGTATGTATACACACACATCAAAGCATGACATTATGTAGATGTATAATTTTGGTAAATGACTAATTACTTTTTATGATTTTAGTGTACTAATTTGTTATTGATCATTGACTCAGTATAAGGTTATTATTGGCATGTATTTATTATGTTTAATCTGTGTTCAACTTATTAGTTGAGTTTTATTCAACTTTGTAAAATTTTATCCCACCCCCATGCTTCCCCCTCCTTCTGTCTCTCCCCCACTCTCTCACACACACACATTATTATGTGTGTTTTAGTTTTTAACAAAACTATAGAAATACACTTGTTGATGGGTTGTTTAGCACACAAAATTAGGTAAGGTGTAAATCCATCTAACCTCTCTTGAAAAGAGATAAAATATGCCCAAGGTCTACCACTATGAGGTCTTGGCTTGTAGGTTAGTTTAGTAGTTGATGCAAAATTTTACCATTTCAAGGGGCCTATTTAGAATAAACTTAGATAAATAATAATCATGATTCTTTTAATTAGTTAGATATATTCTACCTTCTCTAATAGATTTATAAAAAAGAACAAAATATGAGGATAAAGAAGAAAATGTAACCCTATTTTTTAGTTAGAATAATTCAGATTCATTTGACTCAAATGAAGTTCAAGATTTTAGGTAATTTCAAATACAAAACAATTACATGTTGAGGATAAAATTGAAAACTTATACTCCACCAAATATAACTAAGGTTCCACTTGATGAAAATTACAATAATAATCCATTTCCTTCAAAAGGGCCTAACACATCTTCCAAATAAAAAATAATGCCACTTCATTATAAGTTGATAAGACAATAGAACAAAGCCAATTTGGATACAACATTATAGAAGACTTTAAAAAAACTAAATCTAACATATCCATGTTTTAATTGATGCAAATGACTAATCAAAAAGAATTGTTGTTGAAATCCTTATCTCCAAAAGGAAAATAAATCAATAAAGCAATAGATGTGCATGTTACAGTTTATAAAAAAAGACTAAAACTCCTATTATTTTGAAAATTCATATTTGGGTAAAATATTACATAATTATTTGGTGGATTTAGGTGATTTAGGTAATGCGATGCCAATTTAAATTTGTCAAAATTTAGGATTAACTCTTGCCAATTCAAATAGGAAAGTGGTGCATCTAGATAAATCAGAAATCAAAGTAGTTGGTGAGTTGAATCGTATTCAAATGTAATTATCTTTAGATTGAAGGGTAAAATAACTCATTTACATTCAATTGGTTTATATTATTGATGCTTATGTCATGATATTGAGTAGATATTGGTATAGGACATTGAACATATATATGGTGATTGATTTTTCCCATATGTGGATCCCATGGTGTGGTTTTCCAAATAAGATTAAGATTGAGAGGGAACTAAAACTGAAATATTTGATCATTGAATATAATAAGGCCAATGAGATATTTTATGAATAATATGATCTTGTTTTTTATAATATTACACATAAAATTAAATAAGTCCTATTTATTGGTGTTATTTCACTTGTTAAGCAAGAGATGACTAAATAAAATATCAATGATGTTAATGTTGCCAGTAGAATAACTCTTTTAGATTAATTAATTATTGAAAACCTAAATGTTAACATGTTTCTCATGCAATAAAAAATAAGTTCCAAACCTATATATAATAGATGAATTGAGGAATTATAAAAACTTAATGAAGAAGATTCAGTCTATGCAAGTGAGGTACTATTGTCACATATTACTTTTCCTACTTTTGGACATTCACATGATTTTGAACATCAAGAGAAATATTTCAGCCCTCCATGTCTTTTAGCATTGAAGACAATAGATACTCAAACAATACTTAGTCCAAAACAATATAATATAAGTGAAGATGAACAATTAACAAGGATCAAGGCATGAAATACCTCTATATTGAATAACACTACTCAAACTTCAGCTATTGAAGAAAGAACAAAGAGGTCATTATCAGATGAAAAACAAGATGTTTCATTTTTGATATCAAAATTATAATGAATGACACTAGTTTTATTATAGCATTTATATCTCAAATACAACAAAAAATAAAAGATAGTTAGCTATGGATCTTAAAATTTGATGGTTCTAAATCCAAGCAATGTTGTGGAGCTAGAATTGAATTTATCAATCCAAAGGGTAAGTCTTATTTGTATGCATTTCATGGTTTGGTTTGATTTTACTAATAATTTTGTTGAATATGAAGTATTGACTCATGGACTTCAATTTACTCTCAAGAAGAAGGTCAAATACTTTAAAGTCTTAAGTGATTCATAGCTTGTGGTTATGCAAGTTAGAAGTCACTATGCTTTTAATGATAAACATTTGTCAAAATACTACAATAGATTATGGAATTTAATATAATATTTTGATACCTTTGACATACAAACAATACCTTATAGAAGGAACCACAAATTAGATTATTTAGCAATAGATACAAGTACTTTAGAGTCAATTGTTAATTTTTATTTGAAGAGATTATTAGTAGAGATGATTTCCATTCCTTCCATTCCAGATAATATAAAAAATTTATAGGTGTTCAATGATGACCAAAATATTATTGAATTTATCACTAACATGGATGTGATTGAATCTAAAATTATTTATGAAGCTAATAGAGATGACATTGATCTAGATGAACATGGTATCGTGAACCTAAAAACAAACATTCTCCTAAAAGATATGGTCTCTTTATAAATATTATTTGACATGGATTATAAACATGAAAGAGAGAAGGTATTCCTTTCCAAAGGTAAGATGCATGAGACATGTAATAGTAGGGATGAAAATGATTCAAAAATGTAATTTTAGGCACAACCTGTATTGAAATAGAGAATAATGAACTTGCACAAAATTTGAAGGAATACAAAGATGTAATAGCATGGATTTATGAATACTTTAAGGTATTTTACACTTCAATTCTTACTCATACTATTCCTTTTAATCCAAGAGTTGAACCATTTCATAAAATCCATGGGCCTATGAATCCTTTGTTAGAACCTTTAATATTCAAAGAATTACATAAGTTATCATCATCTAAGATTATCTTTCCTATTATGCACTCTATGTGAGTGGATAACCTTATTCCCATTTGGAAAATGAGTAGAGAAATACACTTGCATGTATATTTTAGCAATTTGAATAATCCTTAGAGAAATATAATTACCCATTGTTATCATTGGATGAAGCGTTAAAAATTATGAATGGTTCAAAAATGATGTAGTTTCTAGATAGATATTATGGTTACATTTCAACATGATATGGACATTGCACTCAAGGCCCTGATTGGTAAGTGTATTGTGATTATATGGAAGATCTAACTATATTTTCAAAGAACCAAAGTGATCATGTGTAAGACTTGAGAATGGTTTTAAAAATGTGTACAGAGAATGATATCTACTGTATCCCAAAAAAATGTATATTTGGAGTTACTGAATGCAAGTTTTTGGGTCATTTTATTACTAAAATAGGCATATCCATAGATCTAGATCAGGTACAGACAATATTAAAAATTACCTTACCTGGAAACAAAAAAGAGTTGAAGTCATTATTTGATAAAATATATTTTATATGAAAAATAATTTTAGGTTTTGATACATTAGTTAGACCATTGAATACCATGTTTAAGAAATATGCCAAAATTGAATGGACTAGTGAAACATAAGTTGCATTTTCTAAAATCAATATATGTATTGTGAAATCCTTAGTGTTAATTAGTCTAGATTATACATATCCCTTATATATTTACTCTTATGCCTTAGAACATTCAAGTGTAGTTGTTCTAACACAAAGAAAAAAAGTTAGAGATGAGAGACCAATATATTTTATGATTTCCCCACTCAAAAATGTATAAATTAGGTATTCTACCATTGATAAACAAGAATTTAATTTAATTAAAGTATTCAAAAAGTTTAGACATTATATTTTACATAGTAAAGTGTTTGCCATTGTACCTAATCATATTGTTAAAACAATGTTGATGTTAAATGAGCTAGGTAAATGTAGAGGTAAGTGTATGACTATTTTACAATAATTTTATAATCCAACCAATGAATATAGTAAGAGGTCAAGGACTACGTAAAATCATGGCTTGAGACTATTCTCAGATTATATGTCAATAGTATACAGTGCAATCCATCACCAATGATGAGTGGTATCAAGACATAGTCTATTACTTATTGAATAACAATTGTCCTAAGTAATTGAATTCCATTCAAAGAAGAGCATTGTTTAAAAATAAATAATTTCATGATAAAATCAATTTTATACTAAAAGAATTATAAAGGTGTTTACCTAAGATGTATAAACAAAATTGAATCAGCTGAAGTACTTAAAGACTTTCATGAAAATTATGGAAGTGACCATCATTTTATAAATAATATATCTCACTAAATTCTTTGGGTAGGTTATCATTGGACACACATTTTTAAGGATGCCCATGCACAAGTGAGGAGTTGTTTTACATGTCAAGTTTTATCACATAGAGATAATCTTCCTACTATGCTTTTATAGCCTATTATTGAAGTTTGGCCTTTTGAAAAGTGGGAACTAGACTTTGTTGGATACATAAATGCCAATTCATCAACTAGACATAAGTTTATTTTGACAATAACTAACTATTGTACTCACTAAATTGAATCTCAAGCTTCCAAAATATGCACAAATGAAGTGGTAATCAGCTTCCTTGAGGGGCATATCATTATCAAGTCTGTAATGCCATTTACATTGGTATGTGATAATGGTACTACATTTCCTTCTTTACAATTCATATAATGGGCATATGCTAACAAGGTAATCCACAAGTAATCTTATAATTATTATCCATAAAATAATGGTGTGGTTTAATCTAAAAATAAAAATTTACTTGTGATTAATAAAATATTTGATAAGAATCATAGGGATTGGCATAACATGTTGAAACTTGCACTTTGGGTTGATAGAATAAGAGTCAATTCATCTCTAGGTACTTCTCCATACCATTTGGTATACGGTCAAGAACTAGTCTTCCCCATGCATTTGAAAATTACTAATTTATAATTCATGATAGATAATATTAAATTAATGACCAAATTTAAGCTAGGATTATGAACCTAATACAATTAGAAAAAATAAGAGATGCAGTGCTATTGCACTTTAGTAAAAATTAAGGAATTTTTAATAGATGATTTGATAAGAGATATAAAATAAAATTCTTTAATATTGTTGATCTTTCCTTGTTATGGGATAAAACTCATGATAAAAATGGACATCAAAATAAATTTGATGCAATTTGATTAGCTAAATTCCAAATTTATAATATTTTAGGTGAGTTCGACTAGAGAGGATGTCCCACTACCTATTAATGGGAAATTCCTAAAACACTATTTCCAAGCATAAGCTAACCTCTTGTAGCCTTGAATACAATTTTTTATTGTTATTTGTTTGTTGTTGTTTTTTATGTTTGTGCTTATTATACATAGTTGGTTGTTGGTATGTCATCAACCTTTGCCTTAATTTTTGGTCTTAGTTGGTCCTAAGTCAGGTGGTATATGCAAACCATGAAAGAGAAAAGGATATGTTTGTAATAAAAATCAATAACATTTTGTTTCTTAAATATTCTACCTATTCTATTATGTTAGATTTTATTTATGGATTTGGATTCAAAGACTTAGACCATTACATATGTTGAACCTAACCATGTTTTGATGAGTTAGGGTAAATTGTTACATCTGAAAGATATTCTTTTGAAACCTTACACTAAACACACTTAAACTTATTTTTAATTTTTCTTGGATGAAAGTATTGCAGCAAGTATCTACAATGAAAAACTATAATTTTACCCCTCATTTACCATGTGGTCCTCAACTTATAATTAATATTATAAAAAGGAAAAGAAAAGAAATTTTATTATCTAAAATACTCAATTTCTAGGTGACTCAAGTAACCTCTACCAAGGCTAGGGACACTTAGTTGGCATTAGAGAAAGGATTTGAGTGGGATTAGAGATAACTCTATTGGAGTTATGGACATCTAGCTAGTAGTGGATAAATTTATAGGCATTCATATAAAGTTAAAATTCATTAGCTTGATGGTCTCAACTATAATACCTAGTCCTTATAAATTATAGAAAATGAATGAAAACATTTACACACATTACTCAATGTGAATATCTAGTTTTGTCTTATAGTAATTACCTTATTATCCTTCCATGAATTTTTTATGTGTTTTTTTAAGCCAAATATTCTAGATTCATAAACACATTTATGTGTTTTAAAATACTCTGGATTATTTTCCAGCAAAGTCATAATTTGTTGTTGATTTCACACACACCCTAATTTCACCTTGAGAAATAAGGGAACATCTTATTTTGCATTAGACCCTAATTTTTTTGAATTGATACATTTTACTCCTTTGATATGTTTCAATTGTTGATCTAATTTGAAAAAGAGTCTTTGACAAGTTGCAGTTATGATATGTCATTGAATTTATTCTTTGAACTGATTTTAAATTTAAAATGTCTTTTATAGGAACTTTGTCTAAATAATTTGTAATTGACAATTCATTATTACAATTATTTGAGTTTGCATAAATATTAATTCTTGATCCATTTTGAAAAATATTCTAAAATGTATTTAAATCTTCCATTTTGTGACACATTTCAATTTACATTCAAGCAAATTACCTAATTATTGTAAGGTTTTCATAGTCTTTTCTAATAGTCTAGTCCATATTTGTCACTTTTTTTAATTTGAGTCTTAATCATTTTTAAAATAATGGGTTGGTTATAGATTACATTTAAGACAAAGGACTATTTTAATTTATGAGTTTGTTTCCTTTAGTCTTTTATTTTATATTGCCTTGGTCTCTTTTTCTTGATGTGTTTGAATTTAAACTTGAATGCCTATGCAATTTTTATGATTAATGGTCACCTAGTTTCCCCTTGAGTCCCCAGGTAAGTGAAGAATGAATACTTATCATTTGATCACTTTCCTAAGTCCTATTTTCCTTAGTAATTTTGTTAGATTTTTTGGGTAAGTGGGACCGTGCCATGTGGCACAATCCCACATCCCTACTTTTGTGGACCCTTTTGTGATTCTTTGATTAAATAAATACCTTATAAATAAGAGAGATTTGAAAAAGTTTCATGATCATAGCTACTCACTTCCCTTTAGATTTTATATCTATGATCCTAGCCCTTAAATCTCCTAGATGCATGAGATCATACCATGTGGCATGATCTTGTTTCTCTGGGCCCCCAGAGTGGTCAATATACTTCCCAATGGTAGTCAAACCTATGAATGATTAGGATATTTCTAATTGGTAATATCTTATATCTATATGTCCTCAAGGTGGTATATATCCTTATGAGTCTCCCATTAAGCACTAGGTGAATGAAATTTGGATACATGTCAAGATCACATTTCACTAAGATATTACAAATCATTAGTTTAAATATATATCTAATTAGACATAAGTGAGTGAATAGATGTTATGCAGCATTGATTTTCAATTAGATAGAACATTGATGCACACATTAGCATTTCACTTGCTTAAAATTGATAGTCTTATGGCCTATCTAGACCATCATAAACCTGGTATGTTTTTCCATTTAGACATAGTTATTAAATATACCAAAGTTATTTCATTATAAATCTAACTTATCAGTTAAAGGGATAAAAAAAATTTAAATGACCAAGGTTTATCTATTATTTTAATATGAATAACTTGATCATTCATTTAAGGCACTATATTAATTGTGTTATTGTAAAAAAAATCCATTTTCAATTGATAAATTTAAGGGTTTTTCATCTTTTCTTTCAAGATTTTGTGCCTTTATCGATTTTCATACGATGTTGAATGAATAGTTTATTTTAAAATATAATGGCTATTATTTTTATTTGAAGTCTAATGAATAAAATTTTATCTTGTAGATCCATATTTATTGAGCGGGTAACACTTATCAGAATCCTAGGTCTTCGCTCCTTCAAAATAATTCAGATTTAGAGCTAATCCATTTAACCCTTTGAGTTCTTGGGATCATGCCACATACTATGTTCCCACTTATCTCATCCCTCTAGATGGTTAGAATAAATAAATTAAGAAGTAAACCCACTGGGCAAATGTGATGATTCCATGTGGCATCATCTTACTTCTTCATGATTTTAGACCAAGCAGGAATAATACAATGGGGTCAAGATCATGTGATTCCCCAGGATGATGTCGAGTGGCATAATCTCATGAATCTAGGATAATAAAATTATCTGATGAGGATTGAGGACTCAGGATGTTGTAGGTGAGTGATATATTTCCACTTGTTAACATCTCACTACATAAAAATCTAAAGAAAATTCAACATTCAATAAGATGCAAAGTACCAAGAACTTGACATATGGTCAAATCCTTGCATATCAAGGACATGTTGGATTTTTCAAGTAGTTATAAGTGGACACATAATTCATCCTTCTCAATACTAATACATGGATCTCTATGAATAGATTCAAAAGCTGAAAGTGATGCTCATTCTACCCCTTGTGCCCATTAAAATTTGGGAATGGAACTGAGTCCAATAAAATTTTATGTAGTCATTTAATATCTCCTTTTCAAATACCTAAATAATCATGGAGACTGATTGAAATGTATTCTATATAGTGGATTGAGTCAAACAAATAGTAGATAATCAATATTAGATGTCAGGATCGTAACAAGAACAATTGATTACTTTTGCAAGCAACTAAACATAGAATTAATCAGAAGTAAATATGTAACTAAGAATCAAAATCAGCAAAGAACATGAGATACAAGAAATAATGAAAACTTGTATTAAACTCTTCTCAGAAGGAAATACAATGAAGAAATCTCTCTTTCTTCCACACCTCTCAGATGTATAGATCTCTTTCCCTCAAGAGTTCTCTCTCACAATTACAAACACAATTTAGCTAATTAAATTGTCTGTTACATAAGCTATGAAGATCTATCCCTATTATATAAGATTAGGGATCATGAGCTATGCATTCTCAACCATTAGATACACCTCCTAATCAAGGGTTCAAAATAGTCCTGCCAAAAATAGAAACGTAGACTTACAACTAATAGCTAAACTAATCATGCAAACAATCTGTTTCATCCACAAAAATAGACTTTCTAGACGCACAAGTGACCGACGTTGATCCCTGTCTGCCTGCACATGACCGACATCAGCCAATCCATAACTGACGTTGGTAGCCTCCAGTCGATCCCTGACCGACGTTGGTGATTATGTAATACAGTAACCTTTGCATTCGCTCATTAGTGAAGCTTTTAGCTCCACAACTCAATAATCTCCCACTTGGAGATAAACAGTTGCACCTGTACTTGTACAGCAACATCTTCTAGCTTCTCCTCCATCTTCAAGCTCAATTTTGAAGACCAACAAAAGTTGAATGAAGATTCAACTTCTCCTTTGTTACTGGATTTGTTAACATATCAATAGGGTTCTTATCTGTATGAATCTTTTCCAGCTTCAACTCACCATCCTCCAATACCTATCTAATGAAGTGGTACCTAAGCTATATATGTTTGGTTCTTGAATGAAAGGCTCAATTCTTAGCCAAATAAATTGCACTTTGACTATTATTGTATAATCTGTAACTCTCTTACTCCTTTCCTAACTCTTCCATGAACCGTGTCATCCATATCATCTCTTTGCTAGCCTCTGTGACTACAATGTATTCTGCCTCTGTAGTAGACAAGGCAACAACCTTCTGCAACTTTGAAATCCAGCTAACCATCATTCCACCAATAGTGAAAACATATCTTGTGGTGTTTCTTCTACCATCTAAGTCACCTACCATATCTGCATCTACATATCCATGTAGAGAAGTGTTTGACCCACCATAGCACAAATGCCTACTACTGGTCCCTCTCTGATATCTGAGAATCCACTGAACTACTTTCTAGTTTTCCTTTTCTGGATTGGCCATAAACATACTGACAACTCCCACTGCTTGGGCAATATCTGATCTAGTACATACCATTGCATACATTAAGCTCCCAACTATAGAAGCATATGGAACTCTACTCATGTACTCTACCTCATCATGTGAATTAGGACACTGATCTTTGCTCAGCTTGAAGTGTCCAGCCATAGGTGTGCCTACCGGTTTTGCATCCTGCATATTAAACCTCTCCAACACCTTGTTCACATAATCCTCTTGAGACAAAATCAACCTGTGATTTTTCCTGTCTCTCTTAATACTCATGCCAAGGATTTTCTTTGTTGCTCCCAAATCTTTCATGGAAAAAGTGTGAGTTATTTTTACCTTAAGCTCAAAAATATCCTACATGTGTGAACCTGCAACCAGCATATCATCTACATATAACAACAGGATAATATATCTACCATTATCCAATTTCTTAAAATAAACACAATGGTTAGATTGACATCTACTATAGCCATGCTTAGTCATAAACCTATCAAACTTCAAATACCATTATCTAGGAGCTTGCTTAAGACCATATAAGCTTTTCTTCAACCTGCACACAAGCTTCTTCTTACCTTTGACCTCAAAACCCTCCGACTGATCCATATATATTTCTTCATCGAGATCTCCATGAAGAAATGTTGTCTTAACATCAAGCTGCTCAAGATGCAAATCCTCAATAGCAACTAAAGACAATACAGTCTGAATAGAAGTCATTTTTACTATAGGAGAAATTTTTTTACCAAAATCAATACCTGGTTTCTGTGCAAATCCCTTAACTACCAACCTGGCCTTATGTCTCATCTGTCCATTCTCACCTTCCTTTAACCTATAAACCCATTTATTTTTTAGTGTGCTCTTACCTGCTGGCAACTCAACCAAATCCCACATTTGGTTCTCTTTTAAGGAATCAATCTCCTCACTCATGCCAAGCTCCCATTGTTTCTGGGTTTCTACTTGCATTGCTTCATCAAAACTCTCTGGTTCTCCATTATCAGTGAGCAATAAGTAGAATAATGAAGGGGAATATTGAATTGGAGGTTTACTTACCCTTTTTGACCTCCTTATGGGCATTTGAGACTCATTCACTACTTGCTGTCTACCTAAATTCTCTGTCAGTGACTGATCTTGTTCATCTCTAGGCCTGTACCTGATCGACGTTAGTTCTACCCGACTGACATCAGTTCCTGTCTGACCGATGTCGGTCACTGTCTGATCAACATCAATTCCTATATGACCGATGTCAGTTCCTACCTGACTGACGTCAGTGTCTGTGTTTTCCTAAGTGTGAAAATTCTCTCCCGTGAGCTCATTTTGGATCATCACCTCATCCAATTCAACATTGCTCTACTCAGAATTGTTTAGCTTCTTGAGCTGATCACTATACATCACTTTTTCATTGAAAACAACATCACAGCTTCTAATTATTTTGTTATTTCCTAGATTCCACAACCAAAATCCAAAATCTCTAGAGCCATAACCAATAAAAGTGCACCTCATAGACTTAGCATCCAGCTTCTTTCTATTTTCCTTATCAACGTGCATAAAAGCTTCAAAACCAAAAACTCTGAGAAATGAAAGATCTACCTTTTTACCTATCCAAGCCTCTTCTGGAATTCCACCATCCAAAGTAGTAGAGGGTCCTCTATTAATCAAGTAAACCATAGTGTCTACAGCTTCTGCCCAAAATTGTAAGGGTAAACCAGCATGCGACCTCATGCTCTGTGCACACTCCAGTATTATTTTGTTCATCCTTTCAGCAACTCCATTTTCTTGAGGTGTCCTTGGAACCATCTTTTGCCTGCGTATTCCATTCATAGAACAATACCTGTTGAGCTCATAACTGTAGTACTCATCACCATTGTTAGATCTAAGGCACTTCATTCTCAAACTTGTTTCATTCTCAACCAAAGCTTTTCAATTCATAAATGTGTCAAAAACATCAAATTTCTTCCTTATGCAATAAATCCATACCTTTCTTGTAGCATCATCAATGAAAGAAACATAATACTGTGATCCTCCAATAGAAGCTACCTGAGCTGGTCCCCACACGTCTGTGTGAACAAGCTCCAACTTGTGCTTCTTCTTTGTTGACCCAATTTTGAGAAATCTCACTCTTTTCTGTTTCCTAAAAATACAATGCTCACAGAAATCTAGATCTATGCTTTTCAAATTTGAAAGCTTACCTTTTGACTTAAGAACTTTCATTCCCTTCTCACTCATGTGGCCAAGCCTCTGGTGACACAACTTTGCATCTACATCTGAAGTAGATAATACAGAAGGAGAATAATCAGTAATATAATTACATAAATAGAGAGTACCTACTCTCTTACCTCTGGCTAATACAAGTGCACCCTTGGTAACCTTCCAAGATTCAGCTATGAGAGTTACTATACAACCCTCATCCCCCAACTTTCCTATAGAAATCAAATTCCTCTTCAAGATGGGTACATGCATGACATCCCTCAACACCCATGTGTTGCCATTCTGTATTTTCAGCTGCACTTTTCCTTTGCCAATAATTTTACAAGGCTCATCATCCCCTAAATAGACTTTTCCAAAATCTCCTAGACATAATCATTGAAAAATTATCTATTTGGGGTAGCATGGAAAGAAGCACCAGAATCTAAAACCTCTAATCTATTATCCAAAGAAAGTGTAAAAGCATCTTATGCAACAATACCTGCAACTTTTGCTTCTTCATTACCTTCATGCTGATAGTCTTCTCTAACCTTCAACCAACAATCTTTCTTTGCATGCCCTTTCTTTCCACAATTCCAGTAGGTTATCTTTCTTTTTCCATTTCTGTATTTGGATATATTGCTCATCTTTGACTTAGACCTTGATCTCCCTTGCTTGCACCTCTCTTTTTTGCCTTCCCCTGCTTTCAATACTTAAAACATTACCTGATGTTTCCTCTGTACTTTTCTTGCAAATTTCTTCATTCAAGATTACACTAACAACATCATCTACTTTCAAGATATTTGTAGCAGATGCAGTATTACTAACTGCCATTACCAAACTATGCCAACTTTTTGGTAAAGAGCATAAAATTAAGAGAGCCATAATTTCATCATCAAACACTATTTTGACTGAATTTAACTTATTTATAATTGCATGGAAAACATTTAGATGAGTAGATACAGATCCAACTTTTTAATTGCTTCATAAGATATACCTTATTTGAAGCTGAGGGCTTTTCATATAAATTTGCTAAAGTATCCATTATCTCTACCGTTGACTTTGCCTGTAACAAGTTGAAAATCACAGAAGATGCCAGGCTCAACCTTATAGATCACAGAGCCTTTCTATCAAGAACATTCCATTCTTCATCTTGCATATCTATGGGTTTGCATGAAACCCCACCCAGTGGTAAGTATAGATCTTTCTGATACAGATAATCTTCTATCTGCATCCTCCATAATTGATAGTTCTTGCCATTGAACTTCTCCATTCTTAGTTTACTTTCTTCTCCCATTGCTTTACTCCCACTCAAACAGAAATCCCTGTGAGTGACCTATAATCAAAACACACTAAACAGATCTGAACCAACTGTTAGTGAACCTGAGCTCTGATACCACTTGTTAGGATCATAACAAGAACAATTGATTACTTTTGTAAGTAACTAAACACAGAATTAATTAAAAGTAAATATGTAACTAAGAATCAAAATCAGCAAAGAACATGAGATACAAGAAACAATGAAAACTTGTATTAAACTCTTCTCAGAAGGAAATACAATGAAGAAATCTCTCTTTCTTCCACACCTCTTAGATGTACAGATCTTTTTCCCTCAAGAGTTCTCTCTCACAATTACAAACACAATCTAGCTACTTGAATTGTATGTTACACAAGCTATGAATATCTATCCCTATTATATAAGATTAGGGATCATGAGCTATGCATTCTCAACCATTAGATACACCTCCTAATCAAGGGTTCGAAATAGTCTTGCCAAAAATAAAAAATGCAGACTTACAACTAACAGCTAAACTAATCATGCAAACAATCTGTTTCATCCACAAAAATAGACTTTTTGGATGCATAGGTGACCAATGTCAGTCCCTGTCTGCCTGCACATGACCGACGTCGGTTGATCCATAACTAATGTTGGTAGCCTCCAGTCGATCCCTGACTGACTTTGGTGACTGTGTAATATAGCAACCTTTGCATTCGCTCATTGGTGAAGCTTTTAGCTCCACAACTCAACATTAGACAAGTGAGGTTATTAACAAGGCAAGATTTCCTTAACCAAACATGATCACCATGGTGAAGTATTTGATTAAAGAGAAGTTTTCATAACTAGAATATAAAATTTTATAAAAATACATTGGTAACTGATTAAAAACATTGAAATTCATTTGGACTTATGTGGTCTGAAATGATGCATTAGTATAATACTATTATGTTACCAATATTTAAGGGAAATGGATATACTTAAAATTGATGTTGTTACTTTGAATATAATCACACATTGAATTTGTGCCTTAGTTTATATCTTTGATTTAATGTTTGGTCAGTGGGTAAGGTTTTTAAAAGTATATATAAAGCCAATAATAAGACAAAATTAGAGGCTAGTTGATTAGTGGTAGAGAAGTATAGTATAGGACCAAACACTTTTGTTCTGCAATTTCATGTTTTCTTAGTTATTTTTTCTGTGAGTAATGTTTTTGTGAATCATTTTATATAATTCTTATAACTTTGGTGGATCCAAACACTACTTTTCAAGAAAATATATAACAAAATTTAAAGGCATTAAAGATTAATATTCAATATCTACACATGACTATGGTGATTTTATCCATAGCTGAATATCTTAAACTTTTACATCATCTATGTTCATGGTTGTGTGCATACTTACTAGAAAACATATTGGTTTCTTGGTAAGTCAAATGAATTAAATATATTATAAATACAAATAAGTCTTACATTTTTTTCTTTACCCTCATCTTTTATTCTTTTTTATACATCTATTAGAGTAGGTAGAATAGATCTAAATTTTTAATCCATGTTTACAAGCTTTATCTTGATTGTAAATCTTATCATTGTTGATAATTCATCATTAAATCCATATATACAATTAATAATTATTGAATCAACTAGATTTTAATTACAAATTCATTATTTCTAATTGTATGAGCAACTTTTATACTTATCATTTATCTAATTTTATTTTGAATAGTCCCCTTGAAATGGAATAGTTTTGCATCAACTACTAAACTACATATAATCTAAGATCTAGTAAAAGTAGATCTTGGGGAGATTTTTTATCCTTTAAGGAGAGGTTAGGTAGATTTACACCCTACCTAAGCTGGTGTACTAAACAACCTATCAAAAACACTTATGTATAACTAAAAACATGTCACTATGATCTTGATTTGATCAATAACATACAAATATGTGTTTGGTCATATAAATAATGTGAAAATATGTTCCTAGTTTTATTTTTGTGTGGGTCTTATAACCCTTGTTTTAGTTTTACCAAGAAAAAGGCCCTTTTTGATAGCTTTTAATACCTATTTTATGTCACCTTGTACTATAATATGGTCTTAATTTGAATTTATTAAATCTATAAATACATAAGTGCATTAGTGTATTTAGGCCAATACATTCATACTACATCAATCTATTTAAGTTTTAAAATCAATTATTTCATCTATCAGAGAAGCATCCCATTAAAAAAAATTAAGTCAAGTATTTATTGAAAGGGAATAAAAACTTACTAAATGTTGAATTCATTGAAGGCATAGTGGTTGGGACACTTACATTGCAAATAACTACCATTGAACTGCATTATACTTGAGAGATGATTGTCAAACAATCAAATTCCTAAGGTCTTAATAATAATGGAAGGATAACACAAACCACCCATTAAAATTTATAGTTTTTTAATAGCTTTTAAAGGTTTATAAAGATAATTAGGATTTAAATAAAGGAGATCATTTTCCTATAACTTTGTGCTAGATTATGAAAAAAAATGAGATTTTAGTAGCCTTTGACCATAAGATTAGGGCCATCATATCTATTTTTTAAAATATTATGATTTATATGAACATAGTAGTATGGTTTGGTTAGTGTTAGGAAAAAAGTGGTATGTTTTTTTTCATCTGGGAAAAGTTGTTAGTTTGCACCAAGGTTTTTAGGTTTTATCCACTTACTTTCTAGAGTTATTTTCCACTATTTTATTGTTTTAATATCTCTAGAGTTTTAAAAATTAAGCTTTCTTCTAAGAACTCACTTTTTTTCAATAATTCTAAAATATTCTTTTATTTTATTATGTATTTTTTATGTTTTATTAAAATAAATCTAATTACATATGATTGAACATTTTTTATGGGTAAATGTATTATGCTTTGATGTAAAATCACTTGTCCATAAAAATATGGAAATAATCCATGAAGTTATCCATTATAGGTAATGTAAATCTAAATTTTATTATAATTTTATTGATAGATCAATAATAAATACAAATTTTCCACTCACCACTATGCTTAGATGTTAATATTGTGAGTAAGAACATGTGCTTAGAGTTTTTGGTATCAATCCTTTCTTTTGAAAATCCTAATTGAATTGCCCTATAACCTATTCATTATATATAGGTGTTTATTTATATGCTTCCTTATTTATAAGCCTTTATACCTATACCAAATACATATGAATAATCATGGTTCTCATAAGGGTAAGTGCACGAAGTTGGGGGACAATTCCATCAATATTTAAAATAATGTGTGTGTTATTTCAAACTAGGCTAAGGACTATCAAAGCTAAACACATACGTGTTTTGTTTTGTTTTACTATGGATTTGTGAGTTGATCTCACAATTACACACCTTACAATGTGGGAGATAGTTTTATAAAATCTAGTCTAGTTAGTACTTAGGTATTTTTAGGGTCTTATTATTGAACCTATGGATTTTAGGGCATAACTTTTGCAATTGATTTCTATTTTTTATTAACATATAGTCATTTTAAAGGTTTTTGTGCCTTTTGGATTACTTGTTAGAATTTATAGGAGTCCTAAGTTTGTTAAAATTAAAGTTTAAAAACCACTCACTTTGAAATCAAGGCAAAGTGGAATGATTTGAATAAACATACGTCACATTGATGACTTACACACATCAAACAACCACATTATGTTAATTTCACTTACTCATTATCCCTCCCTTATCCCTAATCACTTTCTCTTCATCCATTATCATAATTAATCACTCCCTCCTTGTACCTCATCATCCATAATCACTCTTTAATTGATTATCATTATCCATCATCATATCTAATCATTCCTTCATCATCACTAATCACTCCTTTATTGATCCTCACCATCCCTCATCATCCATAATCATTAATTCATCATCCCTCATTCTCCCTAATCATTCATTCCTTATCCCTCATCATTTATATTCATTACCTCATTGACCATCACCATCCCTCATCATCTCTTATCTATTCTTCATCATCTATAACCACTCCTCAATTGACCCTCATCATCCTTAATCACTTCTTAATCATCCTTCATCATCCCTAATCACCCTCTCATACCCCATAATTAACCCTCACCATATTTCATCATCCCTCATTATAGCTACTCACTCCCTCATCATCCTTCCTCATCCTTAATCACTTCATCTAATACCTTAATGGTGGGTGTAGTAGCTTCTTCTTATGCTCATATTGATTTTGTTACAATTCAAATTTTCATTCACTCAAATAAGGACCAAATAAACTCTTATTTTACTCATCCTCTTTCAATAAAGTAAGGAGCTCAGAGATATCATCTGATTGTTTGATGGGATTTAAATATCTATATGGCAATCCACACCCAGACCATGGAGAGAATGTGTATCCAGAGTCTGGACTATAATAAATAGGAAATAAATTAAGAAAAGGGTTGGATTAAATTGTATTACTTACATATTTACTTATATTTTCACATTTATGAATCCTAATCCCAAAGTTGAGAATCTAAATTTTATATCTATATAGATAGAGGTGACTGGAGACTAGTTGATAATTCCTATCCCAATTCCATAGTTGACTTATTATTTTATCTATATGTCATTGACAATATGTCCATATTAGAATATATTTAAATATAGATAGATATGTGGTCACCAATCCAGTAGAATGTGTTCCAATCTAGTAGCCAATAAAGTGTGTTTCATAACCCAATTTAATCTATACCCAACCTGATCTATACCCAATTTCATATATAAAGGGACTAAATGGCATATGCCTTAATCCAATGTATCAAGAAATGGCCACTTAGATCTTGGGTATGGTTGGGTGGCACCTAAATGCCAAACTTTGGCCCTAGCATACTCTAAGTATTCCCTAATCCCTAATACAATATATCAAAGGATAACATAGTAATAAGAGCCCTACATAGATATATGGGGGTAACCATTTTGAAGGCCTCACCCTAATATCAAAATTTCCCTACCCATTAAGTAAATAGAAAATTCCTTGTTTACTTCATATATGCCAAGGAGTAAGTCAAGAGAAGCTTGCCTTTTTGATATCTAGTTTTGTTTCACCTGATAGCATATCAAGGTAAGATTGTCTTCTTGATAGATAGTAAGGGAGTAAGGCATAAATATTATGGTAAGTGTGACTTAATTGTATCTATCTTTTCTTTAATTCTAGATTAAGGCATAAATATCAAGGGAAGCTTACTTTTTGATAGATAGTTTTATTCTTACACTATCTACTTAGTTATGCCCTACCCGATAAGGCAAGGGAAGATTCCTTCTTGATGTATAGTTTTATTCTTGCCTTACCTACTTTAAATTTCTATGATATATTCTTAACTATCAAGGTAAGCTTTCTTCCTAATCTATAGCTTTCATATATTCTTTCCCTACGTACATAACTTATATTGTTGGCAAATGAAGATTGATTCCCAATAGATAGAATAATAAATGAAGTTTTGAATCATGTTACATATGTAATATATCTATACCATTCAATATGCCCTACCTACTTTACCTACTTGAGTATGCCCTACTTGATTGAATATATGAGCCATATATTGATCTTAAGTATGACCTACCTAAATATCTAAGCCATATCTTGATCTTGACTATGCCCTACTTACCTATCCTTCTTTCCCTACCCACTTGAGTATGCCTTACCTATGATATTTTACTTGAGTATGACCTACCTACCTATCATTATTTACATACCTACTTCAATATTCCCTACCCAATAAAATACCAAAGCCATATCTTGAACTTGAATATCCATATCAAGTCTTTACCATCTATATCTTACTTGACCATATCTTTAATACTTGATACCTAATTTAATACCTAATTGAATACCCAAGGAATATATTGAAAAGAGAGGGGGAATTATAACCTATTTATAGAAAGGAGTGACTAGGGATGATTGGGTATAAGTAGAAATAAAATACAACCACCATAAAGGTATTGGATGGATTGATTAAGGATAAGGAAAGACTGATTAGACATGATTAGGGACAATGAGGGTTAATGAGGGAGTCATTATTAATGATGAGGGATGCTGAGGGAATGATTATGGATGATGAGGGTCTATTAGAGAGTGATTATGGATAATGAGGTTCAATGAGAGAGTGATTATGGATAATGAGGGTTGATGAGAGAGTGATTAGGGACAATGAGGATCAATAAGGGAGTGATTAAATATGATGAGTGATAATTAAAAATTATTGCATTTTATCTATATATAAGGGTGAATATTTATTTTCTATGTGACCTTCTCCACCCCATATGTGTAAGATTGATTCTTCCATTCCTTCATATTGAATGGGCACTGAAACACATGCTTTAAATAAGGGGAATTTAATTATCCATATATTAAAAGAAGAGGGGTCACTCTTACCTATATAGAGAAAGGAGTGACTAGGGATGATTGGGCACAAGTATAAATCCACTACACCCACTATAAAGGTATTGGAGGGAGTGATTAGCGATGAGAAAATCTATTAAGTGAAAAAAAGGTAGATATCAAAAAGGAAGGATGCCATTTTTTTACTCCTTAGCATATATGAATTAGGTAGGGAAATATTTCATTTCCCTATATAGTGTAGGGAAATTTTGAGGTTGAGGTAGGGCCTTTAGAATGGTGACCCCCATATATCTATGGTGGGGCCCCTATTCCTATGCTATTTTTTGATATATTTTATTGGGGATCAGGGCATACTCAGAGTATAGAATGGAATAGTTTGGAATTTAGGGACCACAGGTCCATGCTTGAGCTCTAATTAACCCTTACCCAATATAATGGATTAAGGCATATGCCCTACATTCCCTTCATAAATCAAGCTAGGTGTAGATCAGGTTGGGTATAGATTGAGTTGGGTTGGGAAACACACTCTACTGGCTACCAAATTAGAACACACTCTATCAGATTGGTAACTTCCTATTTATCTATCTATCAATCTAGTCTATTATGGACTTACACTTGATGACATATAGAGAAAATAAAAAATCAACTATGGGATTGGGATTGGAACTCTCAACTAGTCTCTAGTATGCCCCTATCCATATAGATATAAATTTATATTCTCAACTTTGGGATTAGGATAATTATATGCCCAAATCCCAATAAATATATGTAAGTAATACAATTACATCCTAGCCTTTACCCTACCTACTTCATCTATGTTAAGGAGTAAGGAAAGGGAAGCTTTATTTTTTGATACATAGCTTTACTTCACCTAATATAGTATATCGAGGATAGAATGCCTTCTCAATAGATATCAAGGGAGTAAGGCATATATATAAATGGAAGCTTTCCATATTGATATGTATCTTTACTTTACTTCTATATTAAGGCATAGATATCAAGGGAAGTTTTATTTCTAATATATAGTTTATTCATAGCCTACCTACTTAGTTATGCCCTACCTGATAAGGAAAGGGAAGCTTGCTTCACAATATATAGCTTCATTCTTATCCTACCTAATTTAACTTTATAGAAAAAATTATTAGTTATCAAGGGATGCTTTCTTCCTGATCTATAGCTTACACCTATTATTTACCTACCTACTTAGTTATGCCCTACCTACTTAGCTTCTATTATTGGCTAGGGAAGCTTTCTTCCTAATAGATAGAATGAGAAATGTAGTTTTGAATCATGTTATATATGTAATAGATTTATACCATAGATTGTTACCTACCTACTTTACCTACTTGAGTATACCTTACCCAATTGAATATTTGAGCCATATCTTGATCTTGAGTATATCATTGAATACCCAAGAAATATCTTGAAAGGAGAGGGGGAATTCTAACCTATATAGAGAAAGGAATGACTAGGGGAAAATCATACACAAGCAAAAAAACACTACACCCACCATAAATGTATTCGAAGGAGTGACCCAATGTGCATAATGACCAACATAGTATAAATGATTTATGTGATTCAGTATATATCCATATCATAAAATTGATTGATGTCATATTTATACATATTTCATGATGTTGATGTGATAAATAATGAAATATAGGTGTAGGTAACATGATGTGATGTTTAATTACCACCTTATTAATCCAATAGTTGGTATCGGTTACTTAACATCATTAAATATACTTTACTATGTATGGGTTACATTAGTGTGGTGTGCCCATTATTTTTAGTTACCATTATCATAAGCAGATATGGTGTTTTGTGTCACGTTTGGCCTAAAAGGGACTTAATCATAAGTACAATTGACATGAAGGGGTGTCTTAGATGTTGAGTGTGGAGCCCTTTAGGGTTATCACATGACCTTAGGGGAATACTTTGGGGGCATAGAGAGCTCCACAAATTTAGGGAGCACATTTTTCCCCACTCCACCTTTTGTGAAACCTTGCTCCACATGTGAGTGGAATATTCCTAGTATATTTTTAATTTCTATGTTTTCATATTTTATGGAGTTGGTTATTAGTTGTCCATTTCCCATATTAACTTCCCTATTCTATGGGATTTGGTTATTCTTTGGAAAATGTAATGCCTTCTTTGTTTCAAAGAATTGGTTGTGATCACATGTTGTTGGAAAATGAATCTTAAATGGTGGAGACTCTATCTTTGGCATGTTCCTTCTTAGGAGAGATTTTGGATGAGCTTGATGAGGTGGAACTAAGTTGTCCTTAGTAGATGATGATTATCTTGGATAATAATGGCACAATTTCTCCTCCTTTTATGGATTTTCCTTCATTTACTATATATATAAGGTGTGGTGTAGCCTTCATAGGTTTATGGTCTATTTGTAGGGTGTGGCTTTGAAGATCAAAGTCAAAGTGTAGCTATTCAATATAGAGTGTGGTTTAGTAACTTGTGAGATACAACATTATGTAGGTGCAGGTGAAAATTTAGTATTTTATGCAACATTTTTTACAAGAGATTTTCTTATCTCTATGAGAGTTCTTTATAGTCTTGTGTTTTGATTATAGTTTATATTGAAAACTTTCTTGGTGGATGTAGACCACATTGGGCAAACCATGTTAGATTTATGTTGTGTGATTAACTATTTCTCTCACCATTTTAATGCTTTCATTATATCTATGATTTGAGGAATGTTTACATGATGCATGTTATTGCGTAAGTTAGATCTGATTTATGGTTATATTAAATCTAATTTAAAAGTTTTGAATTCCTAACAAATGGTATCATAGCCATTGGTTGTGTTTTGCTAAAGTGGTAAATCATAGAAATGCTATTAGCTTGAGTGGGAGCTATGAGAGAAGAGATTAGATTCAGAGTTAAGAAGTTTGATGGTAAACATTTTGATTTGTAGAAAATTTAGATGGAGGATTACCTATATTAGAAAGAGCTACATCTCCCCTTGGAGGGGAAAGTAGAACAACTTGTAAGTATGAGTGATGTGAATTAGTCATTACTTGATAGGAAGGCATTGGGATCTATATGGTTATGCCTTGCATCTTCTATTGTATTTAATATTTATGATGAGAAAACCATAAAAGATCTCATGGATAAACTTAGAAATTTATATGAGAAACCCTTTGTGTCTAATAAATTTTTTCTTATGAAAAGGTTTGAGAATGGTTCAATAGTTAATCATCTAAATAATTTTAATACTGTTGTAATTATGCTCACAAAAATTAGAATTAAGTTTGATGATGAAGTTATATCTTTGCTAATTTTATGTTCTTTGCCTAATAGTTGGGATAGTTTGGTTATGGATGTGAGTAATGCAGTCCCTGCCAAGGGAAGCTTGAATTTTGAAGATGTTGTAGGTGTGATCCTTAGTGAGGAGATGCGAAGGAAAATCATTGGTGAATCATATTTAGGTAATTGTTTAGCTATTGATACTAGAGGGAGTCAAAAGAAAAAGAGCAAAAATAATCATTGAAAGTCAAAAGGTAGATCTAAGTCCAGATCTAGATCCAAGATGATGTGTTGGCATTATGGGAAGAGTGAACACTCAATGAAGGATTATTGGTCACTTCAAGATAAGAATGCCAACAAGGAGGTCATGAATGAGGTAAATGTGACATCAGGTAAATCATGTCAAGATGCCTTAATTCTTTCTATGGATTTTTCTAAGTCTTGGGTATTAGATTCGAGGGCTTCTTTTCATGCCACCCCACATAAGCATTAATTTATTGATTATGTTCAAGAGAATTTAGGACATGTTTATCTTGGTGATGATGAACCATGTGAGATAGTAGGGGAAGGTTGTGTTCAAGTTAAAATGCAAAATAGGAACACATGGCTCCACAAGGATGTTAGATATGTGCCTATGTTGAGATGGAATTTGGTTTTAGTGGGGTAATTGGGCAGTGAGGGATGTTCCATATTTTTTACTACAAATTCTTTGAAAGTTACCAAAGGTGCTCTTGTGATCTTAGAGGTAAGAAAGTTAGTACTTTATATTTGACTGATAGTGTTGATTCTATTGATTTAGTTGTTGTAGATGGAGATGCAACTATGTGGCATTATAGGCTCAGTCATATGAGCCATAAAGGCATGCAAATCTTAAAAGATAAGTTGTTTGGATTGAAATATCTAGATATAGACTTATATTAGAATTATTTGTATGGGAAATAGAAATGGGCTAAGTTATTAAAGGTTAGACCCAAAAAGAAAGAGCACAAGTTAGATATAGTACGCTCAGATGTATGGGGACTAGCTCAAGTATCTTTTATTGGTGGATCCAATTATTATGTCACTTTTATTGATGATGCAACTAGGAAAGTTTAAATTTATTGTATTAAAAAGAAATATAATGTATTTGACACTTTTAAGAAGTGGAAAGTCTTGGTTGAGAATGAAACAGATCTCAAGTTGAAATGTTTTAGATCAGATAATGGAGGTGATTATTGTAGTAATGCTTTCTTTGATTATTGTTCTAACAATGCAATCCTTAGGAAAAGGATGGTTCTAGGAAATCCATAGTATAATGGGGTATCTGAAAGTATGAATATAAAAATAGTGGAATGTGTTAAGAGCATGAGGTTACATGCAGGGTTGTCTTTATAGTTTTGGGTAGAAGCAGTTAGCATGATAGTAAATATGATTAACAGAGGACCTTCTATGCCTTTGGATGGAGGCATTTTTGAACAAGCTTGGTCTGGTAAGAATGTTGATTATTCTTTTCTTAGAGTCTTTGGATGTGGGGATTTTTCTCTCATTAAGAAAGAGAATAGGACCAAGCTAGATTCTAAATTAGAGAAATGCATATTTATTGGTTATGGTGAGGATGAATTTGGTTTCCATTCATGGAGCATTAAAAAAACAAAATTATTTTATTCTAAAAATGTAGTCTTTAATGAAAAAGTCATGCATAAGGATCAGATACAGGAATAGGATCAGGAACAAAAAGAGTAAATAATATTAGATGACATTATTAATGATAAAGTATCCAATGATTCAATTTAGGAACCTTCTACACAAGGACCCTAAAATTCTATGGTAACAAGGTCTTCTAGGGTAAGAAGAGTACCTAAACATTTTTCTCCTTCTTTGAATTATTTATTACTCACTAATAATGGAGAACTAGAGTGTTATGAGGAAGTAATGAAGGTAGCTACCAATTTGAAGTGGGAGTAATCCATAGATGAAGAGCATAGATCTCTCATGGAGAACCAAATGTGGGATTTGGTAAGGCTACCCAAGGGCAAGAGTGCATTTATAAAGAAGTGGATCTTCAGAATAAAGGAAGAGGATGAAAGGATAAAAAGGTATAAGCCCAAGATGGTGGTCAAGGGGTTTTCAAAAAAATTAGGTATTGATTTTGATGATATTTTCTCTCCTATTGTAAAAATGAATTATATTAGGACTATTCTTGGTTTAGTTGTAGTTGAGGATTTTCACTTAGAACAATTAGATGTGAAAACTATTTTTCTTCATGGTGATTTGGATGAACAGTTGTATATGAAGCAGCCACAGGGTTATGAGGTCAAAGGGAAGGAGAATTATGTGTGTAGACTAAAGAAGAGATTGTATTGCCTGAAACAAGCTCCATAGTAATGGTACAAGAAATTTGATTATTTTATGTTGGAACAAAAATATCAAAGGTATCATTCTAACCATTGCATGTACATCAAACATTTTGATGATGGTTCCTTTATTATTTTATGCTTGTATGTCAATGACATGTTAGTTGTAGGAAATAACATACAACATATTCATATGCTCAAGAAATAGCTTATTGACTCCTTTTATATGAAGGATTTGGGTACTGTAAAGCAAATTCTTGGTATGAGGATTTATTATGACAGGAAGGAGAGGAAGTCGATCTTATCCCAATCAAAGTATGTGAAGAAAGTCTTGGAAAGGTTTAGCATGTTGGATGCTAAATTTGTTGGTACTCCTTTGGTAGGCCACTTTAGATTATCAAAGGAGTAGTGTCCCAAAATGAAAGTTGAAAAGATTAGGATATCTAAGGTACCTTACTCATTGGTAGTTAGTAACTTGATATATGTCATGGTTTGTACTAGGCTGGATATTGCCCAAGAAATGGGAGTTGTGAGTAAGTATATGAGTGATCTAGGTTATGAACATTGGTAGTAGTTAAATGGATTCTTAGATATTTAATAAGAACCATGAATTTTGTATTATTTTATGGTCGATAAAATACCACTTTATGTGGTTATGTAGACTTGGATATGGCTAGGGATATTGATAGTAAGAGAAGTATGATAGGTTATGTATTAACTATTGGACATATAACAGTTGGATTTACAAGATATAGAAGGTTGTGGCTTGTCAACCACAAATGCTATCAAGGAGATGATTTGGTTATATGAGTTTTTTTTAGAGTTGGGGCATGAGCAAAAAGTTGGGAGACTACATGGTGATAATCAGAGTGTTATTCATTTGTCAAAGAACATCATTTTCTGGTTAAGGATGAAACACATTCAGTTACATTATCACTTCATCAAGATAAATTTGGAGGAGAACTTGGTGAATTTTAATAATATTCATACTAGCTATAATCCTATGGATATGATGACCAAGGTGGTCATATTGGACAAGTTGAGACTATGCTTAGATTTGTTTGGCCTTAGTGGTCATGGTGCAGTGATAGATTATACTCAAGAAAAATGGTCTCCAAGTGGGAGATTGTTGAGTGTGGAGCCCTTTGGGGCTATCACATGACCTTAGGGGAATACTTTGGGGGCCTAGAGAGCTCCACAAATATGGGTAGCACATTTTTCCCCATTCCACCTTTTGTGGAACCTTGCTCCACATATGAGTGGAATATTCCTAGTATATTTATAATTTCTATGTTTCCATATTTTATGGAGTTGGTTATTAGTTTTCTATTTTCCATGTTGACTTTCATTTTTTGTGGGATTTGGTTGTTCTTTAGAAAATGTAATGCCTTCCTTGTTTCAAGGAATTGGTTGTGATCACATGTTGTTAGAAAATGTGTCTTAAAAGGTGGAGACTCTATATTTGGTGTGTTCCTTCTTAGGAGAGCCTTTGGATGAGCTTGATGAGGTGGAAATAAGTTATACTTAGTGGATGATTCTTATCTTGGATAAGCATGGTGTAATTTCTCCTCCTTTTATGGATTTTCCTTCACTTGTTATATATACAGGGTGTGGTGTGGCTTTATAGGTTGATGTTTTATTTGCAAGGTGTGGCTTTATAGGTTGATGTTTTATTTGCAAGGTGTGGCTTTACATATCAAAGTCAAAGTGTAGGTGTTCATTATAGGTGTGGTTTAGAAACTTTTGAGATACAACATTGTGCAAGTAGAGGTGAAAGTGCATCATTTTCTATAGGAGATTTTTCTATCTCTATGAGAGTTCATTGTAGTCTTATGTTTTGATTACCTTTTATATTGAGAACTTTCTTGGTGGATGTAGCCCATATTGGGTGAACCATGTTAGATCTATGTTTTGTGATTAATTATTGTTCTCTCCATTTTAATTCTTTCATTATATCTATTATTTGAGGAATGTTTCCATAATGCATGTTATTGCATAAGTTAGATCTAATTTATGGTTATATTAAATCTGATGTAAAAGTTTTTAATTCCTAACATTAGATGCCAAAATGCCAATATATAATATTAATTACGTACACACACACATGCGTGCGTGCAACCACATAAGTAATACAATTTCATCACACCCTTTACTTACTTACATGCCTATTTATTCTAGCACAGGGCTCTAAATACACACTCTTTCTATGGTTTGGGTGTGGATCACCATATATATCTTTGAATCCCACCAAAAAATCATATGATATCTCTAATTTCCTTATTTACATTTTTTGGACCTTATTTTAGTGATTAAAATTTGGAATTAGACCATAATCTAATTAGGCATAAGAGGGAATATACTATACCCACCATCAAGGTATTAGATTGAGTGATAAAGGATGAGGATGGATGAGGAGGGAATGAGTAAAGATGATAAGGGGTGATGAGGGATTCATTAGGGATGATTATGTATGGTGATTTTCAATTATGGATTGATTAGGTAAGATGAGAGAGTGATTAGGGATGATGAAATATGATGAGGGTTAATGAATAAGTGATTAAAGATGTCAAGGGATAAGAAGGGAGTGATTATGAATGGTGAGGGGTGATGAAGAAGTGATTAGGGATGACAAGGGATGGTGAAGGTCAATAAAGGGAGTGATTATGGGAACTAAAGGATTTATTATAGGTGATGAGGTATGGTGAGGGTCAATGAAGGAGTGATTAGGTATGATGATGGATGGAGTGATTAGGGATGATGAGGGGTGATGAATCAATGATTAAGGATGATGAGGGTCAATGAGGGAGTGATTAGGGATGATTAAGGAGTGATTAGATATGATGAGTGATGGTGAGAATAAATGAGGGAGTGATTAGGTATGATGAGGGATAAGAAGGGAGTGATTAGGGATGATAAGGGATGAAGAGAAAGTGATTAGGGATGAGAGAGGGACAACGAGAAAGTGAAATTAATAAAAATTGGTTGTTTGATGTGTACAAGTCATCAATCTGACATATTTTATCAAAATTACACCACTTTGGTTTTATTTCAAAGTGATTGGTTTGTAAACTTCACTTTTAAAAAAGTTAAGACTCCTAAAAATGTCAGCAAATAATCTAGAAGGCACAAAAACCTAAAAAATGACTATATGTTTACAAAAATGGACATCAATTATAAAACTTATAACCTCAAATCCCTAGGTTCAATATTGATACCTTTAAAATGCAAAATTACTGACCATATTGGATTTTGAAAAAATATTTCCCAATCATAAGGCATGCAACTGTGAGACCAACTCTATCAGATGTAGAGTGACCCTAGTTTATTATATTTAATAAAATAAATTTAAAGTATAATGAATATAAATACTTAAAATTTATTTTAGTAGATCATCTTCCACTTCCAATATATATTTTATACATTAATTGTGTAATGTGAACATAACGCATACATGTTATAACACAGATGCATTCCTTTCATATTTCACCAAAAAAAAATAGATACCCCTTACAATAGATCTTTTATACTTTTTAATGCAATGTGAAAGGAACATGTACATGCTATAACATGTAATATTTATGTTTTGTTTGAATTTAGAAACCAAACTTTTTGGCTCAAAAATGGCTTGGACCTATTAACACACAACTGAATCTAAGAGTTTTGATAGAAAACAACAAAATTCAAATTCCATCACCAAATACACTACAAATTTTAATGGTAAAATTCATAAAATTATTATCATGATGATGATCATGTTCTCCTCTTTCTAAGTATATGATTTTTATTAAAAAAAAAATCTATTTTAAGGTTTCAATCTATGTTGATTTTTAACTATAGATTTTTCAAGCCACTACATGTCATAAATATACATGCCTATAAATTCTTGTGTATCTTTTTTCATTTATTTAAATACAAAAACAAATATATGGTCACAAACTAAGCCTAATTTTACATGCATTAAAAAAAACTAGTTTTCATTTTTTTGAGGTAGTTAGGGGGCATCACGACCAGCTATCCTTTTTTTTATTAGTTTTCAGTATCTATTTACTTGTAAAATTAATAATAAAAAATATTAATTTAATTATTATAAAAATATAAATGTTAAAAACTAAATGATATTATCTAAAGTTTCACCAAATTATTTTAAAAAACATTAAGCAATGCTCAAAAAATGAGCGGCCACGCAGCCAGCTCTATACTATATTTTCCAAAAAAAATAAGAAATCCTTTTCAAATTTTAGATGTTTGAAATTTTTTCTTAACCATTTAAAAAAATAATAATAATGTTTTGGAAACTAGACTCAAAATTATACAATTCAAGTTCTTATACCATCCTTGAATTTTGAGTGTAGCCATCTCAAATTATCTACAAAAAATCATATTTCTCAATTTCTAAGAAAACCATGTCTATGAGTAGGCCTCTTTTTATCCCCTAACTTTGTGAATTTACCTATAAATTTTAAGAATTTTGGAAAATCATGAGATATGTTTTCCTTGTATTCCTTCAATACCTTTACCTTTAGGTATTTCATAGGTTTTCTTAGTTTTACTAACTTTGAATTCTTTGGGAATTAAATATCACTCTTTCACTTCTTTGAAGGTCTTCAAGAATCACTTGTATGATACTAACACCACCTTGTTCATATTGCTTATCTTTATATCCTCTCAATTTTAATGAGTATTAGGTAAATATTATCCTATCCTTTTTAAGGGTAATGGATACCACTAAAACGTTTTAATGTATTAAAGTCAAATGATAAATTGAGAGGGTCATTTTTTTGAATTTGAATTTTTAAAATATAAATTAAATTTTAATGACATCAAGGTGAAATTATATATAAATTTAAGTTTTATGTTAAGGTGATGTTAGAATTACATTAAAATTGACATTAAATTCATCTTTAAATTGGATTTTAAATCAAAATTTAGCCACTTGCCTTAAATTTTACCTTTTTCATTGCAACCAATAAAGTGTTGCATAGATATAATAACTCAAAATCTATTATTTTACTTTTTCATGGATCATGGATAACGTAGATTGATATGATAGTCAAAGAAGAGATATAAGAAAAGAGGGGGAGTGAAACATGTTGATATTTTGAAATCATTTCATGGAGGATGATTTGTAATTTTTGAGAAGAACAATATCACTCATTTGAAACATGGTAAAGCATGCCTAAGATTTTATTTGTTGCCTTTTTAGTTTAGTGTCAATTTTAAAAAACCCTAATAATTTAGAGCATTACTTGATGTATTTAGATAGATTGAGGTGACGGATTAGTCAAAGAATATTTTTAGAGGTTATTTTAATCATCCTCCTCATTTTGACAAGAAGGGATACCTTGTAATAAAATCCCATGCTTTTGGTAAGTAGATGATGAGTGTTCTTAATTGTGTCAATTCGCGTATATCATCATTATTATGTGTATGCCTACTATAAAATATTTTATTATTATACTTGAATTATATTAAAATTTGTAAAATAGTTTTTTGAAATGTTACATAAATTCAAATAGGTCATTCCATTGTGCAAACATTCATTATTATCACATGAATTAATTAGATAGAGGGAAGAGATGAAACATGGAATGTATAAAATATATTGTTTTTGTGTCTAGAAATTTTATAACAAATAAATCATTTATAAAAGATGCACTATAACCTTTGAAAGTGAGTAGTACACATGTTGATTTTTTAATGAAAGGGAAACACATTCCTCTATTGTTGAATCATGTGCATGATTTGGGTGAACCAATCCCTAGTTCACATTATTTAGTTGTAATTTTATTTATGTATTTTGATTATCCTTAATTGTATCGCTGGTCAAACTAATACTTGATTAGTTCAATCAAGTATGAAATTAGGGTTAATCAAAACAAAATCCATAGTAAATAGTTACAATTAGGTTTAAAATTTTCAATAAGACCTAATTACATCAATGATTGAACCACTTAATCAATTTATTCAATCATGGAAATAATTTAGGTTAATTTTTCCCAATTCAATGTTATTAGTTGATTATAGATACATAGGGAACAATTAGCCATGATTTAGTCTATGGTAGAATCAAATACTTTATAGGTTTAATCAAAGTTGAAATTGGGGCTAATCAAGACCTAATCCATGCCCATTAGTTGTAATTAGATTTATTAGATTTTATTAGACCCAATTTCATCCTTGATTGAACCAATTACTCAATGCATTTATTCAGGGACATAATTGAGGCTAATTATGCCCTAATTCATGTTAATCAATTATCATTTGGCTTCCAGGAGTCGATTAATCCTAATCACATACCTAATCAAACCAATTACTTGATAGGTTCAATCAAGGATGTAATTAGGGATAATAAAGCCCCAAATAATTCTAATTGGTTGTAAATATATTTATATGGATTAATTAACTCTTATTACATACATGATTAAACTAATTGAGTAATTTTGAGGACTCTACCCCTTAATTAATATAGATAACAATGTTATCAAAAATTGGTAGTACCATATGTTTTTGTTAGGATCCTCTCCTAAGAGCAAAATTGATTACCTTTGTATAAGCAGCTAAACATGGAATTTAACCAGAAGTAATATGTAACTAGAATTTAGAAACAACACAGAATATAAGAGACAATACAATCTTGTATTAACACTCTTCCAAAAGGAAATACAATGAAGAAATCACACTCTTCTCACACCTCTTGGGCCTATAGTAATTCTCCCTCAAGAGTTCTCTCTCTCTCAATTACAACCAACAATCAACTCAATACCAAATTGTTCTTTCCTCCAATCCTTGTGACAACCAACTCAACTGGTTATTTTGCCTACAATACCAGTACCCAGTGACAATAAACTCAATGGTTGTTTTGTTTGCCTTACATACACAAGCAGATCTCCTTGATCTTGCTCCTTGTTGTGTTGCAGATCTCCTTGATCTTGCTACCCTGTAGATCTAACTGACCTTGCGCACACACACCTACAGATCTCCTTGATCTTGCTACACCACAGATCAATTGACCTTTCTTACCATGTAGATCTCCCTGATCTTGCTGCCTGTAGATCAACTGATCTTACACCCCTTGAGACAACCAACCCAATTGTTGTTCTTGCCTTCAAGTGAAGGATCTAATCCTTTTTTCCTTAGACTTGTCCTTGCTTACAATACAGCCCCATGGGTCTCTTAAATAGATTCCATACAAACAATAATTAGAAACGCAGACTCAAGACTAAAATTAGTCTTTAGATGCAAACTAACTGTCTGTCTAAAATTAGACCAGTTCTGGAACACACATGTGACTGACGTCAATTTCTGTCTGACCGATGCCAGCCAACCATAACCGATGTTGATTACTATGTACACTAAATATGACCGACATTGATTGATCAAACCGATGTCGGTTACTTTAACACTCAGAAACCTCCACCATTTGCATCAATGAAGCTTTTAACTCCACAACTTAATAATCTCCCACTTGGAGATAAATAGTTGCATATGTACATGTACCTATACATCCTCTAATTTTTTTCTGGCTTGTATTCCACATCTTCAAGTTCAGTCTTGAAGACCAAAAAAAGTTGAATGAAGATTCAACTTTTCCTTTGTTCCTGGCTTGTTAACATACCTATAGGGTTCCTAGCTTGTTAACATACCTGTAGGGTTCATATCCTTGCTAGCCTCTATGACTGCAACAACCTTCTGCATCTTTGAAATCTAGCTAACTGCCGTTCCACCAACAGTGAACACATACCCTGTGGTGCTTCTCCTGTCATCCAATTCACCTACCATATCTGAATCTACATGCCCATGTAGAGAAATGCTTAACCTTGCATAGCATAAATACCTATTGTTGGTCCCTCTCAGATATCTGAGAATCCACTAAACTAATTTCCAGTGCTCCTTTCCTGGATTGGCCATAAACTTTCTAACAACTCCCACTGCTTGGGTAATATCAAGTCCAGTACATACCATGTACTCAACTGTTAAGGTGTGGAGCTAAAAGCTTCAACTATTTGCAGACACAAGAAGAGGATGCTGAAGAACCAGAAGCATCGGTGTTGGTAGTATGACCAACGTCGGTCAGATGTAGTGGAGAAAGAGACCGGCAATAGTAGAGAGTCGGCTGACGTCGGTAGCACCAGACAAGTGGGGACCGGCGTCGGTCACCTGTGTATTTCCAGAACTGCTGTTGACGAATAGTCAATTAAGTGAAGCGAGTGTTTGCATGTCAAATGACTAATTATAGTCACGAGCTGCGTGTCTAATTATTGTAACTAGATTTCTATTTATGTAAGCATGGGATCCTATTTAAAGACCCATAAGGCATGTATTGTAATAATCAAGAAGGCAAGTAAAAAGCATTGAAGCAAGCAAGGTCAAGGAGATCAGTTGAAGCATTCAAGGAGGGATAGCAACTCAGGTTGTAGAGTTGGTTTGTGTTGAGCAAGAGAGAGAGGGAAGAAGGTCTTGAGGTGTGGCAAGCCTTTGAGGTGGAGGAAGAAGTGGCATCTTCCTTATTGTATTTTCTTCTAGTAATATTTAATACAAAGAGTGTGTATTGTCTCTCAAATTCTTTGTTGTCTCAAGTTTCTAGTTACTTTATCATTTTGGTATAATTCCATGTTTAATTGCTTATAAGAAAGTAATCAATTGTGCTTCCATTGGATAAGGGGTCACCTAACAGTTAGTATCAGAGCATATTGATTGTTGTAGGTATTCTCCCCTGACAAGTGGTATCAGAGCTACGGTTTGTAGGAAGCAGGGTATTGTTTTTTGATTACAGGTCATTCACAGGGTTTTCTGATTGAGTGGGAGTTCAGCAATGGTAGAAGAAAGTAGGCTATGAATGGAGAAGTTTAACGGCAAGAATTATCAACATTGGAGGATGCAGATTAAGGACTATCTGTATCAGAAGGATTTGTACTTACCATTGGGTGGGGTTGCATGCAAGCCCACAGATATGAAGGATGAAGAATGAAACATTCTTGATCAAAAGGCTCTCGATTCCATAAGGTTGAGCCTTGCATCGTCTGTGATTTCTAGCTTATCACAGTGCAAGACAACAGAAGAATTGATAAAGTCCTTGGTGAATTTATACGAAAAGCCCTCAACTTCTAATAAGGTATATCTTATGAAGCAGCTATTTACTTTGCAAATGCAGGAAGGTGGATCGGTACATACTCATCTCAGTGATTTCCATGGTTTGGTAAACCAACTAGCTTTAGTCAATATTGTTTTTGATGATGAGGTAAAGGCTCTCTTGATTTTATGTTCTTTGCCTGAAAGTTGGGATGGTATGGTTATGGCAGTAAGTAATTCTGCATCTACTTCTAAAATCTTAAAAGTTGATGATGTTGTGAGTGTGATCTTGAATGAAGAAATACGTAGGAGAAGCACAGGTGAATCATCAAGGAATGCTCTAAGTGCAGAAAGTAGGGGAAGGCAAAGGGAGAAGGTTAAGCAAGGGAAATCAAGGTCGGGAAGGAGATCCGAGTCTAAAGGTATTACCTGCTAGTTTTGTGGAAAGAAAGGACATACAAAGAAGGAGTGTTGGTTGAGAGATAAAGAGAATCAACATGTAGGTATGGAAGAAGTAAAGGATGCAAATATTGTGATGTAGGACGCTCTCATACTTTCCTTGGATAGTCAGGTAGGATCATGGATTTTAGATTCTGGTTCATCTTTTCATGCATCCCCAAATAGAGATTTGTTCTATGAGTATGAATAGGGAGATTTTGGAGTGCTCTATTGAGGGGATGGTACGCCTTGTCAGATAGTTGGCAAAGTGAAAGTATAGCTGAGATTGTAGATTGACAACACGTGGGTGTTGAAAGAGGTCATGCATGTTCCAATTCTGAAGTAGAGTCTGATTTCTGTAGGAAGGTTGGGAGATGAGGGATGCACAATAACCCTCACAACGGATTCTTGGAAGGTTACCAAGGGAGCACTTGTTCTAGCAAGAGGTAAGAAAGTAGATACTCTTTATCTGTCTACTTGTATTACTGATTCTACTTCTGGTGTAGATTCGAAGATGTGGCCTAATAGGCTTGGTCACATGAATAGGAAGGGAATGGAAGTTCTTGATCCAAAAGGTATGTGTTCAAATTTGGAAAGCATAGATAGAGTTCATTACAGAAAGAGGAAATTTGATGCTTTTGACAGGAACAAAGAAGCCTTGGTGTTTATGGAGTAGATGAAGGACAGAGATCAGTCACAGGGGCTGAATAAATCTGAGCAGGGCAGCATAGACAGAGGTTTGATCCAAGAAGAGCTCACAGATGAAAATTTCAACATTTACAGGAACACACAGACACCAATGTCGGTCGCTTGGCACCAACGTCAGTCATCTAGATACCGACATCAGTCATGTGTAGACCAGCAGGGTCGGTAGGTCGGGTAGGAGAAGTCTGACGTCGGTCATAAGGACCGACGTCGGCATGAGGGACACCAGCGTCAGCTAGGGAAATGACATCAATAGTCAGGGTCAGTGTAGGGAACCAACATCGGTCAGGAGCAGATGGCCAAAATTGGTCACTGGAATGGATGTTGGGTGGATCAATAAGTCTCAAACACCCATGTGGAGGTCAAGAAAGGTATGTGAACCTCATATTCGTTGTTCACCTTCTTTATATTGCTTACTGATAGTCATGAACTAGGAAGATGGAGGAAGCAATGCAGGTAGAATCCATAAATAGTGGGAGCTTGGCATGGATGAGGAGTGTGAGTCCTTAGAAAAGAACCAAACAAGTATTTGTTGGTAGAGTTGTCAACTAGAAGGAAGCACTGGATAGAGGGATGGATTCCCGTTTTAGAGAAGAGAGTGGATGGACACATGAGATAGAAGGCTATGGTATATGGTCTTGAGTAGGCTACAGAACAATGGAGGTTTAACCATTGTATTTTATTTTTACCAAGTTGGATAATATTAGCTACATTATCCTGTTACTGTATTGTGTTACTTGTTGCAGGGTTTCATATACAGGGAGTTTTCTAAGCTAAGGGTAGAGTTGGTTCAGAAGTGTGTCTTGGAGAATTTAGGAGCAGCAAAATTCTTGTGGCATAAGAGACAGGTATAGCATCATAGGTTTACGTGGTGGTTGGTCTTCAAGAGTGACGTTGAAGAGGGATACAGAGCCTAAGGAACAAAATAGATGGTGTACAAGTACAGGTACAAGTTGCAACTATTTATCTCCAAGTGGGAGATTGTTAAGGTGTGGAGCTAAAAGCTTCAACTATTTGCAGACACAAGAAGAGGATGCTGAAGAATCAGAGGCACCAGTGTCGGCAGTATGATCGACGTCGGCAGCACTAGACAAGCAGGGACTGGCGTCAGTCGCCTGTGTATTTCCAAAACTGCTATTGACAAATAGTCAGTTAAGTGAAGCGAGTGTTTGCATGTCAAATGACTAATTATAGTCACAAGCTGTGTGTCTAATTATTGTAACTAGAGTTCTATTTTTGTAAGCATGGGATCCTATTTAAAGACCCATAAGGCATGTATTGTAATAATCAAGAAGGCAAGTAAAAATCATTGAAGCAAGCAAGGTCAAGGAGATCTACAGGTGTAAGGTCAAGGAGATTAGCTGAAGCATTCAAGGAGGGATAGCAACTCAGGTTGTAGAGTTGGTTTGTGTTGAGCAAGAGAGAGAGGGAAGAAGGTCTTGAGGTGTGGCAAGCCTTTGAGGTGGAGGAAGAAGTGGCATCTTCCTTATTGTATTTTCTTCTAGTAATATTTAATACAAAGAGTGTGTATTGTCTCTCAAATTCTTTGCTGTCTCAAGTTTCTAGTTACTTTATCATTCTGGTATAATTTTGTGTTTAATTGCTTATAAGAAAGTAATCAATTGTGCTTCCGTTGGATAAGGGGTCACCTAACAGTTAGTATCAGAGCATATTGATTGTTGTAGGTATTCTCCCCTGACAAATTTCATCATGTGATTTAGGACACTATTTATAGCTCAGCTTGAACTGTCCAACCATAGGTGTGCTTACCGATTTTGCATCCTGTAAATTGAACCTCTCCACTACCTTATTCACATAATCCTCTTGAGACAAAATCAGCCTGTGATTTTTCCTATCTCTCTTAATACTCATGCCAAGGATTTTATTTGTTGCTCCTAAATCCTTCATGGCAAATGTGTGAACTAATTTTACCTTTAGCTCGGCAATTCCCTGCATTTGTGACCCTGCAACAAGCATATACACTACATACAGTAACAGGATAATGTAGCTAATATTATCCAACCTGGTAAAATAAACACAATGGTCACATTGACTAAAGCCATGCTTTGTCATAAACCTATCAAACCTCAAATACCACTATCCTGGAGCTTGCTCAAGACCATATAACCTGCCCTTCTGTCTCACCTATCCATTCTCTCCTTTCTTTAACCTATGAATCCATTCATCTTTTAGTCTTTCTTTTTGGCTGGCAACTCTACCAAATCCCACACTTGGTTCTTTTCCAAGGAATCAATTTCTTCATTCATGCCATGCTCCCATTGTTTCCTAGATTCTACCTGCATTGCCTCTTTAAAACTTCCTAGTTTTCCACCATCAGTGAGCAACAAGTAGTATAAAGAAGGGGAATAATGAATTTGAGGCTTACTTACCCTTTCAGACCTCCACATGGGCATTTGAGACTCCTTGACAGGTTGATGTCTGCCCAAAATTTGTTCTAATAGTGACCGATCTCGGTCACCTCTGGCCGACCTCAGTCTGCACCCGATCGATGTCATTTCCACCTAATCACCGACATTGGTTTCCTGACCGACATCGATGTCCACTTCCCTAACATCACCGACTTTGGTCTACACATGACCGATGTCAGTTCCTGCCTGATCGACATTGGTTATCACCTGACTGATGTCAGTAATTGTGTTTTCCTATGAGTGATGATTTTTACCTGTGAGCTCATTTTGGATCATAACATTGTCCAAATCAACACTGCCCTACTCAAAATTATTCAGCCTCTTGAGTTGATCTCTATCCATCATCTTCCCCTTGAAAACCAAGGCTTTCTAGTTCTTAACTTTGTCAAAAACATTAGATTTCCTCTTTATGCAATATTGTGATCCTCTAATAAAAGCTACCTTCTTCTTTGTTGACCCAGTTTCAAGAAACCTCACTTTCTTCTGTTGCTTACAAAAATCTCGATCTATGCTTTTCAAATCTGAAAGCTTACCATTTGACTTAAGAACATCCATTCCCTTCTCACTCATGTCACCAAGCCTATAGAGCCACATCTTTGCATCTACATCTAAAGTAGATAAAACAGAAGGAGAATTAGTAATACAAGTAGATAGATAAAGTGTACCTACTTTCTTACCTCTTGCTAATACAAGTGCACCCTTGGAAACTTTCCAAGATTTCACTGTGAGAGTTACTGTGCAACCCTCATCACTAAACTTTTCTATAGAAATTAGACTCCTCTTCAAGATGGGAACATGCATGACATCCTTCAACACCCATGTGTTGCCCATCTGCAATTTCAGCTGCACTTCCCCTTTTCCAACAATTTGACAAGGCTCACCAACCCCTAAATAAATCTTTCCAAAGTCTCCATGGACATACTCATGGAGAAATACTCTATTTGGGGTTGCATGGAAAGAGGCACCAGAATCTAAAACCCAAGATTCTACTTTATCCAAGGAACATATAAGAGCATCTCGTGCAACAATACCTACATCATTTGCTTTCTTATTTCCTTCATGCTGATCTTCTACCAACCAACAATCTCTCTTTACATGCCCTTTCTTTCCACAATTCCATAATTGATAATTCTTGCCATTGAATTTCTCCATTCTTAGTGTACTTTCTTCTACCATTGCTTTACTCCCACTCAATCAGAAACCCTTGAGAATGACCTGTAATCAACAAACACTTAACACACTCTAAAACTAAGGTGTTAGTGAACCAAGCTCTGATACCACTTGTTAGGATCCTCTCCTAAGAGCACAATTGATTACCTTTGTATAAGCAACTAAACACGGAATTTAACCAAAAGTAATATGTAACTAGAATGTAGAAACATCATAGAATATGAGAGACAATACAATCTTGTATTAACACTCTTCCAGAAGGAAATACAATGAAGAAATCACACTCTTCCCACACCTCTTGGGCGTACATTAATTCTCCCTCAAGAGTTCTCTCTCTCTCAATTACAACCAACAATCAACTTAATACCGAATTGTTGTTTCCTCTAGTCCTTATGACAACCAACTCAACCGGTTGTTTTGCCTACAATACTAGTACTCAGTGACAATCAACTCAATGGTTATTTTGTCTACCTTACATACACAAGTAGATCTTTTTGATCTTGCTCCTTATTGTGTTACATATCTCCTTGATCTTGCTACCCCGTAGATCTAACTAACCTTGCACACACACACCCATAGATCTCCTTGATCTTGCTACACTGTAGATCAACTGACCTTGCTTACCATGTAGATCTCCCTGATCTTGCTACCTGCAGATCAACTGATCTTACACCCCTTGAGACAACCAACCCAATTATTGTTCTTGCCTTCAAGTGAAGGATCTAATCCTTTTGTCCTTAGACTTGTCCTTGCTTACAATACAGCCCCATGGGTCTCTTAAATAGATCCCATACAAACAATAATTAGAAACATAGACTCAAGACTAAAATTAGTCTTTACATGCAAACTAATTGTCTGTCTAAAATTAGACTAGTTCTGAAATACACAGGTGACCGACATCAGTTCTTATCTGACCGATGCTAGCTAACCATAATTGATGTCGATTACTATGTACACTGAATATGACTGACGCTGGTTACTTTAACACTCAACAACCTCCACCATTTGCATCAGTGAAGTTTTTAGCTCCACAACTTAACAGTTGTGAGTTGTCATTAGTAGTTTGGTTTGTTGGTGTCAAGGACCCTAATAAATCCTTTGACAAAGAAAACATAAGTTTTTCACATGAATAATCCAATGTTCATTCTCTCGAGAGTCTACTCTTTGGCACTAAAACTATGTGTGGGACATCTAGTGAAGATTGATTCATGATATTTGGGATACCCTAAACCTCTAAAGGTGTTTTGGAATGGAAGAATGTAAACATAACATATATTTTCAAGTTTAATTTTTGGTGTGATGACCCAAAGATAAATATTATCCATAAAGTGTTAAATATGCAATTGTATAGTCAAAAATTTGACAAGCAAACATATGTGATGGATAAACTACCACATATCATAAAACATAAATCATGATTACCAAAAACTATGAAAATATGTTTGATGATATCATTGGAATTTTAATAATAATTCAATGAGATCAATGAGTTTATCATAAATCCAATTTAGATGGGGGCACACTAGCACCTTATTATAATCATTACATCTAATCTAATATAATTTTCATTTTTTTAATTGCCTTTCTAATCACCCCGATTTGGTGTTTTAGTGAGGACTTACATTTACATATTCATTGAATCAAGATCAAAACTCACAAATGACAAGTTATATATCAAGCAAGAAAAAACCTCCACTTGAAAGAGGTTATAATAAGTCAATAAATTGTAAGTGCCTTAATAAACACCCTAGTTTAGTGTTTTGGTGAAGACTTACATTTATAAGTTCATTGACCTGAGATCTTCTCTTAATACAAAAGTTTATCTTTTATATGATAAAATATTGATCAAACTTTAATTATTAAAATATGAATAATTACAATGTGAATATGAATATTAGTTTATCTTGTAAACTAGTCATCTTGACTGCATAGGATCTAAGTAACATTGGACACTATTAAACGTTTGGTAAAATAGCATTTCTTCAAAAAAAATTGAATTTTGAAACATTTTAATAAATTTTATGGAATTATTTGATACATTTTGTACATATTTATGTTAAATATTAAATTTTTATTTAGTTAGTTTTTTTAAATAACACGGTCATTATTCTAAGTCAGAAAAAAATAAATTGTCCTCTTTAATAAAAGTCTATATATTTATTCCAAATAAATTTATAAATTATATAGAATGCTTTCAATAAAATAAAAATGATGAAAAAAAATCAAAATTTTATAAAATACAATTTTATAAGAATCCTAAAGACATATATGTGAGCAAATCTATATAACCAAGGACATATATGTGAAGCCTAAAGTGTAGAATGAGTTAAACTTGGAGCGTAGTTAGTTAGTAGGCATTTATATTCTTTGTGTATTATGAATAGGGTTGATATCAATCAAATTGAAATCTAAATAAACATAGTAATATGGAGAAAATTAGGATTTATAAATATATCTTTAATATTAGGGGATTAGGGATTCATCATCAATTTTTGATAGGGAAATAATAATTGTCTGGTAAGATAGTAAGGACCTTGAAATCTTGTGGTAAACAAAATATATTGTCAAAACTGTTAAATGAATGTTTATGGTTTCCAAAACAATAGATTTCATATTTAGGATTTAAAAAGATACTAATTATTTTGATGGTTGTGTTCTTTATATTTTTTAAAACTTCACTTCCATCAATTAAAAAAATGTACTTATATTCCTTGCCCTTAGTGGAAAAATAGGTCATCAATCCTTAATTTATTTTTTTTCACCTCTTTCCTCTATCTCCATGTCTTTCTCTCTCTTCCCCTTTTCCCTCTTTGTGTTTCTTGTGGTCATTGTACATTTATAGGGGAGTGTGTTATGTGAGTCATTATGGGTGCCCCCAAGTTTTGTGGTCCCATCTTGTTATATGTTTTGCCTATTTTATATTATTTTTTGTACTAATAGAATTTTAATTTAGATTCTAGAACTCTATAAATACATAGGTGCATTAGCGATTTTATCATAAGAATAGAATAAATGATTACAAGAAAACCAATACAATCATATAGTGAAGGCATCCAAGAATCTAAAGAAATTTAAAAGAGAATAAAAAATTTACCATTGTATTCTATTGAGCATTCTATAAAAAATAAAGTATTACATGTAGCATTGAACATCGTGACAATAACATACTTACTAACACTAGATTTTATAGATGAATTGCATTTTTATTGGGATAGTATATTTGATATTTTATACCATTGAGGCCCTGATAAGTAGTTGGTGCTTAAAAACCTAATAACTCTAAGTACAAGCCTCAAAATAAATCCCATTCCTAATCCTTTCACAAGTTCAACTACCTTATTAGGTTTGGAGAAGAAGATAAATTGTATAGGGATTGACATGAAGAGTTAGAATAATGAGCAAGGTTTTCAAAGCACTAGATTCAATATCTCTGAGACTTTGTAGAAATATGGAATCCATAGCTCTAGTAACTAGAAACATAGAGTGTACAATTCTTGGGAGATATTAAGGTCTTTGTGAGTTTTCTTGGTTCTTGTTGTCTTACCACAAAAACCTTAATTATGTTGTCATACTACAATGACCATTTTTAAATTCACTAAAAATGAAGATATTTCTCCAAACCCTCTCTATCATTTATTGCTCTAAAATTAAAATATTAGTTAACCATTATTTTAGTAGTTTACATCTAATTAGGCTTAATTAAATGTATATGGGTAAATGTATTGCATTTTGATGTAAAACTATTTTCCCATAAAATAACATAACATACTTTCAAGGGCTATATATGGGTGTCTATCTTATACTAGGTGACCTTTATTACCCATGTAAACATGTTTACATAATATTACAAAGTCATGAAGGTGAAAAAAAAGTTATCAAAGTTGAAAATTTTGAGTTACTATGTGTGACTCTTTCCCTTTTAATGGTGAAAATATGATAAATATAATGTAAAAATTTGGCCATGGATCATTTCCCCACACCCTAGGGATGTTTTCCCTCAGCTACACAAAGTGAAAAACTTGATTCATATTGGGGGCTCCATCACTTTAAATATTGTTTACAACATGTGGTGCTACTACCCATTGTGAGTAGACCTTATTAGTTTGATTTTTTAGTATTTGGAACTTGATAAAGTTGTTGATAAAGATAATATAAGGTTTAGTGCACACATATATGATAACTCATATGAATTACTCAAACTACTTTGCAATCTTGAAGATACTTTCAACTTCAATTTTAGAGGTGCAAACAAACCCATTATTCTATTCAACAATCATGAGCTCTATAAAATATGTCAATTTAGTTCTTATGTTTTATGTTTTTATCCCCTCTCTCCCTTTTAAACTCTTATTCAAAAATGTATTCATCTATTATGATTACTTATAAACAATAATTTATATATATTCATATTCATAAAAGTGGTTCAAAAATATCCCAAAATCATAAAACTCAAACCATCATTACCAAATGCCATGAAAATGGGTTTGTAAATTTAATGAGTCTAATCTAGATATCTTGCACAATGACACCCTATCTCAACACTTGATCTCCAATCCAACAAAAAGTTTATTTTTTTTATTTTGTTAATAAAAAGTATTTATCTCTACTATATGACCCAATATTGGTCTAAAGTCTATATTTTAATTTAGAGTAAATATATTTCATGGTATTTTATCCATTGAAATGTTTTCCATATGTTTATAGGGACACAAATTTTTATATCCTAGACACAAGAGTGTGTATTCTAGTTCCACAATGGAGATCAAGTGATCTTTTTCATTTCAATGACTTTTACCTCATTATTATTCATATTTTGACTTGTGACCTCTCAATAGGTGGCAAGGTGACTATTACCTATGTATATTGACATAATTAATTTTGATTTAATATGTATGTATACACACATCAAAGTATGGCATTATGTAAACATATAATTTTGGTAAATGACTAATTACTTTTTAGTGTACTGATTTGTTATTGATGATTGGCTCAATATAAGGTGGTTTTTGGCATGTATTTATTATGTTTTCTCTACATTCAACATATTCTTTGAGATTTATTCAACTTTGAAAAAAATTACCCCACTGCCACACACCCTCCCCCCCCCCCCCCTCACACACACACACACACACACACACGTTAATGTGTGTTTTTTAGTTTTTTCCAAAACTATAACAATATACTTTTGGCTAACTAGGAACATGTCACTATGATCTTGATTTGATCAATAACATACAAATATGTCTTTGGTATTACCAATAACATAAAAATATGTTCTTAGTTTTTTTTTTTTTTTTTTGGTGGGTCTTTTAAACCTTGTTTTGGTTATCCCCAAAAAAGTAGCCTTTTTTACATATTTTCCTACCTATTTTATATCGCCTTGCATTCCATTATGGTCTTAATTTAAATTCAACAAATCTATAAATACATAAGTACATTACTATAATCTAGGATAATACATTCATATTATATCTATCTATTAAAGTTATAAAAGCAAGGATTTCATCTATCATAGAAGCATCCTTATAAAAAAATAGTAAGTCAAGTATTTAGTGAAAGGGTATACAAACGTATTACATGTTGCATTCATTGAAAGGATAAGGGTTGGGATAATTGTATTTTGAATAACTACCTATTGAATTGCATTATACTTAAGTGACGATTGTCAAATTGTCAAATTCCTAAGGCCTAAATAATAATGGAGGGATAACACAAACCGCCCATCAAAATTTATATTTTTTAAATTGTTTTACAAGGTTTTTAAAGCTAATTAGTATTTCAAGGGAAGAGATCATTTTCCTATAAATTTGTGAAAAAATATGAAAGTGAACGAGATTTTAGTAGCCTTACCATCAAATTTATTTTATATAATATTATGATTTCTACAAACATAGTAGTATGGTTTGGTTAGTGTCAAGAAAAGAGTGGTGTGTTTTTTATCATATGGAAAAAGTTGTCAGTTTGTACAAAGTTTTTTTGATTTTGTCCACTTGCTTTTTGGACCTATTTTTCACTATTTTAATCTCTCACTTATCTTTAGAGTTTTAAAAATTTAAAACTCTTCTAAGAACCCCTTCTTTATTTTAATAATTTTAAAATATTCTTTTATATTATCATCTTTTTTATGTTTTATTAAAATAAATCTAATTATATTTAATTGAACATTTTTTATGAGTAAATGTATTACGGTTTGATGTGAAATCACTTTTCCATAAAAATATATAAATAATCCATGAAATTATCAATTTTTTAAGGCAATGTAAATCTATATTTTATTATAATTTTGTTGATATCTCAAGAAGCTTTTCCCCCTCACCATTATGCTTATTGAGAGTATAGAACATGTTCTTGGAGTTTCTCATGTCAATCCTTTCTTTTGAAAACACTTGATCAACTTGCCTTTTAACCTATTCATTATACATAAGTGTTCATTTATATGCTTCCTTCTTTAAAAGGCTTTATCCTTATACCAAATACAAATGAATAATCAGGGTTCTCATAAGTGTTAAGCATTTTGAAAAATCATGAGATAATCAATACCTTCACCTTTAGGTATTTCACTTGTTTTCTCAATTTTACTAACTTTGAATATTATGGAAATAAAATCATAGCATTTTTTTACTTCTTTCATTTTCTTAAAGAATTATTTGTATGGTACTAACACCACTTTGTTGGTATTGCTTATCTTTATATTCTTTCATTTTTAATGGGTTTTCAGTAAATATTATCATATAATGATTACCACTACAATGTTTTGATGTATTAAAATCAAAGAATAAATTGAAAGGGGTTTTTTTTTTTTTTTTTGGAACTTAAATTTTTAAAATATAAATTAAATTTGAACAATATTAAAGTAAAATTAGATATAACTTTAAGTTTGATGTTAAGGTGATGTTAAAATGATATTATATCTTATGTGAAATTCATATTTGAATTGGATTTTAAATCAAAATTTAACCTCTCACCTTGAATCTACCCTTTTTTCTTGAAAACAATAAAGTGTTGCATAGATCCAGTAACTCAAAATCTAGTCTTTTACTTTGCCATGGATCATGGGTTGCGTAAATTGATATGATAGTCAAAGAAGAGCTATAATAAAAGAGGGTGAGCCAAACATGTTGATATTTTGAATTCATTTCATGGAGGGTGATTTGTAATTTTTGAGAAGAACAATATCATTCATTTGAAACATGGTAAGGTATGCTTGAGATCTTCTTTATTGCCTTTTTTTTTTTTTTTAAAGTTTAGTATTGATTTTTGAAAACTCTAATAATTTAGAGCATTGCTTGATGTATTTAATCGATTAGGGTGATGGATCAGTCAAAGGAGATTTTTTAGAGGTATTTTAATCTTCCTCCTCACTTTGGTAAGAGGGGCTACATTATAATGAAACCCCATGATTTTAGTAAGTAGATACATGTTCTTAATTATGTCGAGTCACATATATCATCATTATTGTGTATGCCTATTATAAAATATTTCATTATTATGCCTAATTTGTAGTAAAATTTGTCAATTATTTTTGTGAAGTGTTACATAAATAGACATAGGCAGTTCCATTGTTTAAACATCCATTATTATCATGTGAATTAATTAGATAAAGGGAAGAGATGAAACATGAAAAGTATAAAATTTAGTGTTTTTATTTCCATAGAAATGCTATAACAAACAAATCATTTACAGAAGCATGCACCACACCCTTTGAAAGTGAGTAGTTCACATGTAGATTTTTTAATGGAAAGGACACCCATTCCTCTATTGTTAAATCATGTGTGTGATTGGGGTGAATCAAGCCCTAGTTCATATTATTTGGTTGCAATTTATTTTGTGGATTTTGATTAGACTTGATTGCATTTTTTATCGAAATAATACTTGATTAGACCAATAAAAAATGAAATAGGGATTAATCGAAACAAAATACATGCTTAAAAGTTACAATTAAGCTCACAACGTTCAATTAGACCTAATTACATCAATGATTGAACCACTTAATCAATTGGTTCAATCATAGAAATGATTTAGGTTAATTGTACCCAAATCGATGCTAATTGGTTGCATATAGATACACAATACATGATTAGCCATGATTTAGTATCTAGTAGAATCAATTACTTGATAAGTTCAATCAAAGATAAAATTGGGGCTAATCAAGAACCAATCCATACCTATTAGTTACAATTAGGTTTGTGAGGGTTGATTAACCCCAATCATGTCCTTGATTGAACCAATTACTCGATTCATGCAATTATGAACACAATTGGACCTAATTTCACCCTAGTTCATACTAGTTGGTTGCCATTAGGCTTGCAAGAGTTGATTAATCCCAATGACATACCTAATCAAAACAATTACTTGATTTGTTCAATCAAAAACACAATTAAATCTAATCAAGCCCCAAATCATGTTAATTGGTTGTAAATATGTTTATATGGATCAATTAAATCTAATTACATACATGATTGAACCAATTGAGTAATTTTGAGGACTCTATCTGTTAAGGAATATGGACAACAATGTTGTCAGCAATTGGCAATACCATGTGTTATAAGTTGACATTAGTAGTTTGGTTTGTTGGTGTCAAAGACCCTAACAAATCCATTGATGAAGAAAACATAATTTTTGCACATGGATGATTCTACGCTCGATCTCTCAAGAGTCTACTCTTTGGCACTAAAAATATGTGTGGGGCATCTAGTGAAGATGGATTCATGATCTTTGATATACCTTAAATCTCTTCAGACAACTTGGAAGGGAGGAATGTAAACATCACATATGTTTTCAAGTTGAATGTTTGATCATCCAATAATAAGTTACTACCCAAAAAGTACTAAATATGCCATTAGATAGTAAAAAATTCAACTTGCAAACATATGTGACAAGTAAACTACCACATATCATAAAACACAAATCATGATAACCACAAATTATAAAACTATTTGCCATTATCATTGGAATGATTTCTTAAGAATCCAGTGAGATCAATGAGTCTATCATAATTCCAATATGGAGTGGGGCACATTAACACCCTATCTCAATCGTTGAATCCAATTTAATATAATTTTAACTTTTTTTTCTTCTCTTAATAAAAAAGTTTCTATTTTTTTAATAATAAAATATTGATCAAACTCTAATTATTAAATATAAATATAACATTTGATAAAATAATATATATTTTTTTTAAATTGAAATTTGAAACATTTTAATAAATAAGAGTTTTGATGTTCACAATCATTAAAATTGGTAGAACAATTTTTAAAAAAATATTAAAAAGTTTTGATATTTTACTAGATGATGAATCATGATGTTTTTTTCAAAAATCATTTTATTATTTTAACAAATTTTATAAAATTATTTAATACATTTTATAATATTTAAAATTAAATCTTTATTTTATTATTTTTATTATTAAGTTTAGTAGTGTTGAGGAATAACAAGATCACTACTCCACAACAGAGAAAAAAAACTTATTCTCATTAAGAAAAGTCTTTTTTAGTTATTCCTAATACATTTATAAAATACCATTTTGCAAGACGTATACCATTTTATAAAGTTTCATGTATCACAAGTTTTGTCGTTGTGCATTGAAGAATGATGTGTGTTGCACGTTTGTTTGGTGGACCGTCCCATCTCAGGTCACTGTCTTACCAAATAAAAACAACAAAACAAAATAAAAGACTTTCCTCATTTGGATACCCTTTCCCTTCATATAGGGAACACATCTACCTAACCAAATTTTGCGGTCCCATCTTCTCAAAAGCTTTGTCATGTTATTTTATTTTATTTATTTTTCTTTCTTTTTCCAAGTTTTACATTAAGATTTTAATTTGGAATCAAGAATTCTATAGATACATACATGAATTAGTTTTTTTATTATAAGAAAATAATAAATGATTTCAATAAAATTAATTAAAATATATAATGAAAATAATTTGAAAAAATTTAAAAAAACATCTAACATTTATTAAATTATATTTTATTGAGCATTTTTGAAAAAAGAAAACATTTATTGTAGCATTGAAAATTATAACAATAGATTTATTAATACTAAATTGTTTAGATGAATTGTATTTTGCCTAGCATACTATCTTCGATATTTTATACTGTTGAGGGCTATGATAAATAGTTGGTGCTTAAAAACTTACTAACCTTAAGCACAAGCAGCAAAAGAAATCCCATTCCTTATCCTTTTGCAAGTTTAACTATCCTATTAGCTTTGAAGAAGAAGAAATATATCCTAAGGATTGACAAGGATATGTGAAATAATGAGTGAGGTTTTTACAACCCTAAATTTAACATCTTTGTTATATTGTAAAAATATGGAATCCACAATTATAGTAACTAGAAACATGAAGTGTACAGTTTTTGAGAGGTACTAAAGTCTTCGTGAATTTTCTCGATTCTTGTTGTCTTGCCACAAAAACTTTAATTATATTATCATATTGCAATGACTATTTTCAAATTCACCAAAAATCAAGATACTTCTCTAAACCCTCTCTTTCTTGTTTATTGGTCTAGAATCAAAATATTAGCCAAACATTATTTCAATAGCTTATATCTAATTAAGTTTAATTAAATATATATAGATAAATGTATTGCATTTTGATATAAAATTATTTTTTCATAAAATAAAATAACATACTTTCAAAGAAAATATATGATTATTTATCTTCTATTATACAACATTATTATCCATATAAACATATGTTTACACAATATCACAGTCATGAAAGTGATACAAAAATGTAATGGACAAAATCTAGGCATGTAGTGTTGCCCCAAACCTTAGGGGTGTTGTCCCACAACCACAAGAAGGGAAAACCTTGAGTCATATTGAGGGTGCCTCTTTTAAATAATGTTTACAATACATGGTGTTACTATCCATTGTGAGTAGATCTCAGTGGTTTTTTTTATGGTATTTGGACCTTACAAAGTCATCGACAAATATAATATAAAGTCTGGTACACACATAGATAATAATTCATATGAACTATTCAAATTATCATATAATCTTGAAGATACATTCAATTTTAATTTTAAAAGCACAAATACAGTCATTACTCTATTTAACAATCAGGACACTTAAAAATATATCAATTTAACTCTTATATTTTATATTTTTATCGTTTCCCTTTCAAACTCTTATTTATCAAGTGGGTTGTAGTCTAATGGTCAGGATGATGGTGTAAAAGGTGTTGCTTAGCCATCCACCAAGGTACAAATCCTAGGAGATACAGAAAAGGGATGAAGTTGAGATCATACCTCGAGCGAATACTCTTCAATCCTTAACAGCCAAGCCAAAAAAACATTTTGTATACCTAATCCGTGTATAATCATTCAAAATTTCAATTTAAAAAAAAAAAAAAAAAAAAAAAAAAATCTTATTTGAAAACGTATTACTATATTATGATTACTTATGAACAATAATATATATATATATATATATATATATATATATATATATATATATATTCAAATTCATAAAAGTGGTTGGAAAATATCCCAAAGCTATAGAAGTCGAACCATCATTACCAAGTGCCATGAGAAGGGGTTTGGCAATTTAATGAGTCCAATCTAGATGGCTTGCACAATGACACCCTGTCTGAACAGCTGGTCTACAGACAACAGAGTTTAATTTTTTTTATTCTCTTAATACAAAGTATTTATCTCTACCGTATAACCCAATATCGATCTAAAGTCTATATCGCCATTTAGAGTAAAAATATTGCATGGTAGTTTGTCTATTAAACTGCCTAGGGATTTAAGGCAACATTTATACAGCCTTCCAGCTGATTGGCAGAGGCATTAAGTAGCATAAAAAGCTGTTTCTTACATTTTGTGGGTGGGAGGATATAAAGCTGCGCAACCCCCATGTTTTCTTTCTGCTCCAAAATCTGTAGACAATAAATTTCAACAAACAAACACTCTTATCCCATGCCATCGCCACAATAACTGTGCGTGCGTTCCACGTTTTGTTTAGTGGAGTGATATCAGCATTCATATATTGTTTTGCTTTTATTATTTAAAAATATGTGAGTCTCACCAAATCTAACTCAATGAAAAAGATCCGTGTTTGTATAAATTACAATGAGTGGGTTTACAAAGATAAAGTCACTGTCTAGAAATATAATATAAGTAGGATGTTAATAATATTATATCATTTTAAATTTAAATTTAAAAAATATTGAGAGTATGTTGGGAATTATTAGTATGAATTGTATTATTTAATTTGGATTTTAAAAAAATTTAATAAGTTGTGATAACAACTCATTCTTATAAAATAAAAATGGTATGATTATTTATTTATAGTTTGATTTTTAATTTATAAGAGTTATATATATATAGAGTTTGTAATAATAAAAATTTTATTGTGTAAATTTTGACAAAATTTAATATATTAAAAATTGAAAATTATGTTAATCAAATATTATTTTAGAAAATATTTTTATATTCTTTTTTATTTTTTTCCTTTTTCAAATATCAAATATTTTCTCCCAATCTATTATAAAAGAATAAGTTTTATTTAGTGACATTCACATAAAAGCATTCAATGTTAATTTTAACTTTATTTTTAATATATATTTAATCAGGTTTTATTTTGAAAATCTTAGTTCGCAAGTAATTGTATTTGTAATAATAATGATTTTTTTATCATAATTTTAATATGTTTAAAAAGCTGGTTTTGTAATGTTTTGAAAAATCAAAAACCCTCCATATTTATATAACAAAAAATCCCTCACATATTGAATAAAATTCATTTTTACAATAATTAATGTCAAAAAGATGGTATGTGCACCCCTTCATTACAAACCACACGTAATTGTTGAAAATATTTGTCAAGTTAATATATTGAATTATTTTATTTAATTGAAATATCATGTGAATAGTGAAAGGGATTAAATAATTTCACTGTGTTGAAAATAACAATAATAAAATTATGAGGAATCTAGATAATTTATTAGTGTTTGAATATATTTTTGTAAAAATTATTTATTTGAACAATCTATTATTAATGTTTGAATATATTTTCTTAAAATATATGAGACTTTGAAATACACCATAAAAAAGATGATTATTTTTTTGTATATTAAAAATATTATTATTTGTATTTGTAATAATTGTATGAAACAATTTATATTTTTAAACAAATTCTTTTTTTCTATAAGATGTTAATTATAAAAGAAACATCATTTATAAAATAATTAACAAATTTTTATTTTTTATTTTTCATTTTTTTTCAAAAAAATTTAATGCATTATAAATTTATTTTTCCCATTCCATCGTTAATACTATTAAATTTAATGAATTGACTCTTAATTATATAAATTAATGAAGTAACTCTTGATTACATTTTAAAATATTCATAGATTTAAAATTTTACTTTAAAAAAAAAATGATATAATATCTTTAAATATTATCTAATTAATCAATTTACAAAATATATTATAAAATATCTACACAATTTTTAAAAATAATAATAATAAAAAATTAAATACATTATTCCATTAAAATATAATATAATCTTTTATATACTAATAGAAATATACATTAACTCTAAATTTCTTATTTTTGATGAAAACTTTGATTATAAATATTTATTAAAAATATTTTTAAATATTTAAAATAGTATAATAAAGATTGAGTTGGATAATGAAAGACTCATCCCAACTAATTATTATGGCCATAAACTTCCACAAGAAACTTAAAGGCCGTTAGTGAAAGATTATCCAACAAAAGATTTAATGAAAAAAAGGATAAACAAATTTATGTATATTTCAAAACAAATTAATATAATATAATATTTTTTAAAAATTTATAAAGTAAGAATTTGTAAATTTAATCATTAAAAAAGAATGCAATTTATGAATATTAAAATTCACTTAATAATAAAGAAGAATTTATCTTTAAATTATAAAAAATATATATATCAAACAATATTTTTTTAATATTGATTTTTTCAAATATATTTATTATTGAAAATTTATAGTATAGAAAATGGGTATTAAATAATAAAAAAGTTGCAATATTTAAAATTAATTTTTAAGTTCATCATTACGAACCAATATAATTTATGAATATCATTTTTATTTTTAACAATTTTGATGGTTTCTCTTATTCTCCTTTTAAACTAGTAATAATTTTTTATTAAAATATTTCAAATATATTATTTAAAAAAATAAAAACTAAAAAAATTACAAACAAAATTTTTATATATCAATTTTTTCATTAATAATAATATTTTACTTAAATCTCTCTCTCCATATTTTTTTAAAAACAAATAATTATTATTTAAAAAATAAATTAAAATAAATTTATTTAAAAAAAAAAAAAAAAAACATATTATTACAAAATATACTAAAAGATAATACATCCTCAAACTAAACGTTCCTACATTTAAAAAAAGATAAAACAAAATATAGTATTTAATTGGGAAAAAAATGAATGGTAAAAGCAAAATATAGTGTCCGGTCAATCTTCATAAATATTTTAGAGTTGAAGATCTTGAAATATATTTGACCATTTTTTTGATTATTCTTTAAATCTTATTTTTTATAATATTTATAAATTTAAAATTTTAATTTAAAAAAATATATAATATAATATTTTTAATTATTATTCAATTAATAAATTCATAAAATATTTATACATTTTTAAATTTTAAGAAAAATTAATTTAAATGTATTTTTAAATTATAATATAATAATAATAATAATATATATTTAACTTTTTATTTTTATTTTTAGATAAAAACTTTAATTATTAATATTTATTAAAATCAAATTTAACTTTTTAAAAAAACATAATAACAATTGAGTTAAATAATGGAAGATTCAACCCAACTTCCCAAAAAGAAAACTTAAACGCCGTTAGTCAAAGATCATCCAACAAAAGGATTCAATAAAAAAAAGTGCAAACAAACCTATGCATATTTCAAACAAATTAAAAAAAAATGATATGTTGTAAAAAATATAAAAATTAAGAACTTAGAAAATTTGATGATTAAGAGAATGTAATTCAAGAACATTTGAGTTCGTTTTTTTAAAAATATATTTATTATTGAGAATTTGTAATGTATATAGAATTTATATTAAATAATGAAGTTGTCATTTGATTTGTAGTATTGTTGATGTTTAGAGTTATGTTTTTGGTTTATTGTCAAGATTAAAAGAGTTTCAATATAATATATTAATAATTTCTGATTGATGAAAGTCAACATTGATTAATTAATAATCTGTTATCTCAATTCAAACCATAATTCATTTTTAATAATTTAGATGGTCTCTTTTTTCTCTTCTTAAACTAGTAATTTTTCAAATATATAATTAAATTAAAATAAAAACTAATAAAAAGAAAAAGAAAAAATAAATAAATAAATAAATCATTCATTTACAAATTAAATTTTTATATACCAATTTTTTATTATTAATAATATTTTGATTAAACAACTTGATGATGATAGCCTAGCAGTGAGTGAGCTGAATGTTAGAAGTAGGAGGTTTCAGGGTCCATTATCTAGGATGACCATTCTCTAGCATCATTCATACGCTAAGCTACAGTGGGTTATTTGTGAAAAGTATTCACAATGCAATAACTTACCGACTCGGTGTTCGATGTGATGAGGGTCAACATGTAGCTTGAAACACGTGTTCAATGTGACGAGGCAAGTTCACAGTCCATGGCTAGGGATATTATTCACCGCTGGTTTGGGTATTTTGGTTACAAAAATGTTTGTACCCAATATTTTAACCTATCGATGATAGCCTAGCGGCGAGTGTGCTGAGTGTTAGAAGTGGGAGGTCTTAGAATCCATCATTTGGGATGACCACTCTCTAATGCCATTCCTACACTAAGCTGCGGCAAGGTATTTATGAAAAGTATCCATAATGCAATATGCTACTAGCTCAATGTTCAATACGATGGGGTCAGCATATGGTTTAAAATATGTGTTCAATGTAATGAGACTAGTCCACAGTTCATAGCTAAAGATACTATTCACCACTAGTTTGGGCATTCTGATTACAAAAAATTCTATACCCAACATTTTGCCAATAAAATATAGAAGGGTTGGTGGCGCCCAACCCCACCCATGTACGAATCTCACAAGGTGTTTATAGGTCGATTGTGATCGTTTGAGTTGACATAATACTTTTAATGATTGGTGTTGATTGTTTGTGTTACTTTAATAGTTTTTAAGGACTAGAGCCGCTAATTGTACCCCAAATCCTATTTGTAACTCCGATAAAAAACTCTTCGAATAGAAGTCCCATCAACCTTAATATCTATCAAAAAAAAAATGATTAAACCTTTTCTTATGTTTTTTGTAAATATATAATTATTATTTTAAAAAATAAAAATAAATAAATAAAACTAGAAAAAGATCATATTGTTACAAAAGATATTTAAACATGATGATATATCCATAGACTAAACATCGTTACATTTTTATTTTTATTTTTATTTTTTTAAAGTGGAGCAAAATACAATATCTCGTTTCCAAAAGTGAATGAAAAGTTGCTCTTCCAATTCAATAGTTTTGACTGTCCTTTCTTTACTCAATTATACACTGATAGTTTCATCTGTCATTTTCTTAGATTATTTATTTTTCTGTGGTGATGTTGCAGTTTGCTGTGATTTGTTCCTCAAAATGTTTATTTTTAATTTTTATAATTTAAAATATTAAAAAAAAAATTATAACCATTTTTTTTTCATATTAGTTAAAAAAATGTTTTAATATTATTTTTTATTATAAAATTAATTAAAATTAAATTTATAATTTAACATATATATATAATTACAATAATAAAATTTTGAAATATAATTTATTTATGACATTTAATTTTTATTTCTCATTATCAATTATAACATTTATATTTAAAAATTAATTTTATTTTAATTCTTTTTAAATCTTTTCCAAATTCTAATATTGTCTTCTAAGAGTAAGAAATCTAACCAAATAAATAAATAAAATTAATTTTATCATAAGTCTTTCCCAAGAATAGGTTTGTTTAACTTAGATATTAATATTCAATAGAGGCTATAAGGGGTTTTTTTATTTAAAAAGATATTACATAAATTTAATATATAAAAAGAGTGCTAAATGTATAAAGCTCGTAAAAATATAATGAGAAACAATAATTCTAATATTAAATCAATAAAATATATATTTTCTTATATATTTAAATTATATTATCTTAATATTTAATTTTTTATTTTTTCCAAAAATTTATTAATTAGAAATAAAAATTGATAAATTTTTAAAATTATTTATATGTGAATATTAGTATTTGAATGTTCTATCAAAATTGAAATGTTTTATAAATCAACAAAGTTAAACATTAGTCCTTAAAGATCAATGAAAATTTCTAAATAGAAAATTGTATTGCAAACTTAAATTGATAAGATACCTGTGGCCTACGCCTGGAAAATGTGTAGTTGAAATTAGCTATAGAAAAAGTTAGGTTTAAGTTGATGTTTTTTTGGATGGCTTTCAAATAATTATAGAAATAGTGGTGGATTTTAATATCTACGAGGTGTAAAAAATTAATAATTAATTTTAAATTTGATATTTGTTTGATAATATTATTAATTTTTATTTTTTTATTTAAAAAAGTTGATAAAAAAATTGTTAATATTATAAATATATAATGAAATTTTGAGTCCTCTTTTTTATTTTCAATATGAACATAATGGTGGTGTTAAATTAAGGTCATCTTTAATCAATGTGATATGTGATTAAGATATTTTTTTGGAGGATTTTTTTTCTTCAATTAATTAATTTTTGAAAAATTTAAATTTTAAATTTGTTTATATATATATATATATATATATTTTTAAATTGTCTATTTTTTCTATAAAATTATTAAATTTGTAAACATATATACACATTAATAATAAATTCTATATTTTTCTTTATAATTCACCTATCATACATATATTTCCTAATTTTTAATATAAAAATATTAATATTTAATTAAATATTTAAAAAAAAAATTAATTATTTCAAAATTTTACCATAATATATTTAAAATAAATACTTTAAAAATAATATCTTCCAATATTTTTTTAATATTAAAAAAATATTTAAAATATTTATAAAAATACACTATATCTCAATGGATAAAGAAGTGTATTTTTTCATGAAAAGTTATTTGATGCTTGTACTTTTAAAGCTTGTTACCAATATTTGGACTATAGGTTAACCATAAAATAAAATGGACACTTAATTTTTTAATGTTACAAAGGTCTCTTGATTCTATCAATCGTTGGGTTTGGGCTACCAACTGTACGACAATATAAATTGGAGGCCAATTCTTTGGTATTAAAAAAATATATCTTTTATATGAAAGATAATTTTTTTTTAGGATTTTTTAAAATTTAATTTATTAAACCATTATTTTTATTTTAGATAGTGTGTATCAATTTCTAGAGATTGAATATTTATTCAATTTTTTTAAATTTATAATATTAGATTTGAAATATTTTTGTTATTAAAAATAAAAATTAAATTAATTTTATGGATTTTTTATTGGATAAAATTGTTTGATGTGATCATTAATATGGGGAAATGTAAAAATTTTGTATTAAAAAATATAAATTTTTATATAGTAAGGAGAAAATATAAAGATATTGGAAAAATAATTTGTAATAATAATTTATCGCACATGTAGTTATTGTCAAACTATTAATCATATTCATTTGTATTAGTTGGGAGAATTAAGATAAAAGATAAATTTATTATTTTTTAAAAGTACTTTCATAACAATGTTAATCCAAATACGAGCGGGATGGTTGACATTTAATAATACATCATTCTTTCATTTATTAGTGTGTTTTGATTGCGGCTTTATATAACAAAAGTTGTATCATTTACAATGTGCAACAAGCTAGATCATTATCGATATGCAACGTTTATACGATTTTCTGTGAAACTAGGGTTTGAGTTGAAAAAGTATGTTAACTAAATTTTAATAATGAGTAGGTTAGTCAATATATGTATATATGATAATGCTGATAATTGTGCGGGTCAAGTGTAAAATGAACTCAGAAAAATAAAATAAAATAAATAAAAAATTTCTTTACAATATAAAAAATTCAGGTTAATATAACAACATAATAGAACAACCTTTGAAACAAATAACCTACAACAATTTTACACTAGGTATTGCATTGCATGGTGGTCCAAGTTCGAATGCCTTTGGGGAGAGAGAGAGAGAGAGAGAGAGAGAGAGAGAGAGAGAGAGAGAGAGAGAGAGAGAGAGAGAGAGAGAGAGAGAGAGAATAGTGCTAACTTTGTGTATAAATATTAGCTACACAAAATGCATCAAAACATTTACGAAAACAAATATGTGTTAGATAATAGATAGCTTGACCATAAATATTTTCAATTCCAAAAAACATTTGCATCTCCGATCAAGAGAATAATACAAATTGTTTGACCTGGCATTGTTATAAATAAAAAAAATTGGTTTTACTTGGCTCATCTAGAGCAGTTCTACGTGTATCTCGTGCAACTTGATGTTTTCCTGACACTCCCACAATCCACTAAATAGGTGTATGAAAGCATTTATTTGTCTCTAAGCCAAAGACCCTGTGCTAAAGCATAACATCAAGATAAAAAGGTGTGATTAGAATCAAAACACATCCATCAAATTTCAAAATATGGGACCAGCTACACAATTAAGCTACTAATCACCAACACTAGTAATTATGCAGTAACCCTTCTCTGAGTCATCATAGAGCTAGAAAAATCATAGTTTTTGTTTTTTTATAATAGTATTTAAGAGGAATATGTGTTAGGCTTACCAATTGACTCATTAGTTGTTGTGCAATGAGCTTAACAGATGTTTTTGGTTTGGTATTTGCCTATTGATCTTTACCTATGGGGAAATTCTAAAAAAATAGAATATATGTATTTGCATATTAGTTGATTCTAGATTATGAGATTAATATTATTATATTTCTAATTATATGCAAAGATTTATGAGTTTAGGTTAGTTTTTTTGGTATGTTATGTTTATATTTATTTATTCATGAATTGGTTTGTTTGCTTTTTCCATTTTTGTTTATAAAAAAATAAATAGTGGTAATGCTTTAATGATACTACCTATAATATTGTGCAATGTATATTTACATCAGATTTTGTGAATTATTAAATATAGTATTTATAGTGATAGAATTATAATAATAATATACTAGGTTTTTTTTTTTACTATTGTTGGTGGTTGGTGACAATGGTGGTGCATCTATAAGATGGAACTAATAATGAAATAGAGGCCCAAGCATTGGTAATGGGCCTTCAAATTTATATTTCATTTTTTATTGAGAAACGTGTCATAGAAGGGGACTTCAACATCATCATTGACAATACCAATTCTAACAATGGAAAATCATCATAGACTAACAAGATTTTATACCCTAGGTGGTTATTCTTGGTTGAATTTGAGTCATGGTTGATGCATCATTGTTTTGGACAAGCCAACCAATATGCATACTTCTTAGCCAATTAGGGGGTTGATCAAGTGGTGGAGGAAATAATAAAAAATGTGACCACATGCTAGTCGGGTTTGGAAACCTTTGATTTCATTAATATGTGAGGTGATGCTTTTTTCCTCTTCACATGTTTCTTGGATTGAATCATAATAATGGCTCAATATGGGTTTGGGTTGATTGATTGGGTTCTTGATTTGATACATATTTTGTCATGAGATATAATTTAAGTGATTGGACCTGATCATCCTATTGTTCGGTGCCATTGCTTCATGATATCTGCTCTCTTATGCATGATCTCTTTCATTCAAAAATGGATAACTTAGTTTTCAACTGTTCTTAATATTCAACAATTATCTATGTGTCTACTAAAAAATGGCAAATGGCATTTCATGATCATGTTTCAGATGCCCATCTGTAGTACATTTTATGGCTTCCTTCTTCAACAATCTCTCAAGCAATATGTGAGATGATTGGTGATCTTTTTCTCCATTCCTTTGGACACCTCAAAACTAACACAGAAGTAGTTTCAATATCCATCGATAATCTTTTGCATTTATTTTGAGATCATATTGTAGTTTCAAAGGTGGTGCAGGTGTTGGTTTGGTTGGGGCTGCTCAGTGGGTTATTAGGCTGATTGGATAGTTTTTAAGCAATTTCAGGCCCACCTTAGCCATTCTTTGGTGAGAAATATTTGGAATTAATTTCACTTTATATTTTCCATGATTTTGAGGAATGTTATGTTCTTATATTGGATACCCTCTGTTTGAACTCTATGTCTCAATCCATGGTTATTACCCTAGTGTTTTCTTTAGACTATTGGTTGGATCCCATCCTTTCCTTAAATCCCCCACTAGGTCATTTTAAATTTGCCAGACTATTAGAGGTAGCTCCAACACTTGTTAAATTTTTTTGAGATCTTAGTGTCGAGGTAGAGATCAAATTTTGTTGTAATGTCTTTGTTGGTGCATCTGACAGAGTTCCTAGGTAAGTTGTCACTAGAGCCATGCAACGACACATAGAATCGATGATTTAATCCTGTAATTCTATTTTTTTTGACTATATGGTAGATGATTATTTTATAGGCGCATCATGCAAGAAGACCAAAATTAAGTATTCTTTCTAGACACGCTATTTTTTTAGCTAAGTTTTTGGCAATCCTGTTCCTTTTAATGTTTGTGTTTATGTATTTAGAGCATGTGTACTTGTTGGATTTTTATTTGGTTGATTTTTTTGTATTTATGAGTGGATCGATACCATTCTCTTTCTAGTTCTCCCTTGGTTTTTGTTTTGTTTAACTTTTTGGAGATCTCAGGTGAGGGCCCATTATCCTTTTATCTATCAAAAAAATATTAGCTTTTTAAAATTGTTATGCTAATGGAACATGGTATGTAATAAATGTTTTAGAGTATAATAAGTTATATATTATTGGCATAATGTGTGTGTGTGTGTGTGTGTGTGTGTGTGTGTGTGTGTGTGTGTGTGTGTGTGTGTGTGTGTGTTGCAATGATGCTTGTTGATTCACACGTCTGATCTATTTATCAATTCATGTGTTAAATGGTATACCTAGACTTATAGTTTGTTTTCATGTGATTGAAATAGAAAAAAAAATACTAATATTAAAAAATCTCTTTATATGATTTGTTATTTTTACAATATTTTGTGAATAGTTGACCACTTTTTCATTTGAAAAAAAGGCATGAGAAAAATAGTTTATCTTTAAAAAAAAGACAGCTAAATGTGTTTGTTGTAATCAATTTGACTATATTTTATTATTGTGTTATTTCTTGGTTTGGATTTTATTTTATTACAAAACAAGGTATCGGTGAACTATTTTCCCTATTTTTTTAAATATTAATATCGTTAATTATTGAAACATGTAGCTTTTCTCATGGTCGCTGATAGTTGAGGCTTTGAATAAGTTATAGAAAAATAGATAAGTATCTTGCAATAACATTCACTTTTTTTTATCTTTAACAACATAAATATAGTAGTCATTTACCAACATTTTCTATTCTTCAACGATAATGTAAATATCTTGTCAAATAGATTCTTTTTCCTATGGCAAGCAAGTCTACTAAAAAGTTGATGTTTTTTAAACTTTTGATGGTTTAGCCTATTCTTTCTTTTATCCCGATACACACACACACATGTGTGTGTGTGTGTGTGTGTGTGTATACATACACACACACACACACACACACACACACACACACACACACACACACACACACACACACACACACACACACACACACACATATATATATATACGTGTGTGTGTGTGTGTGTGATCATTTGTTTTTCATTATATATACACACACACACGTATATATATATATATATATATATATATATATATATATATATATATATATATATACGTGTGTGTGTGTGTGTGTGTGTGTGTGTGTGTGTGTGTGTGTGTGTGTGTGTATTGTGTGATCATTTGTTTTTCATTATATATATATACACACACACACACACACGTGTATATATATATATATATATATATATATATATATATATATATATATATATATATATATATATATATATATATATATATATATATATATATATATATATATATATATACGTGTGTGTGTGTGTATAATGAAAAACAAATGACATTGCATCAGATTGTTTGAAAAAAATCATTAATGAGGATACATATCAGCAATAAAAAATGCAAGTCTTTGCAATATTGATGATGCATTAAAACATATATTTTTTTTGAATAATTGCATCATTCAATTATGTTGTTGGTTGTTGGTGATTTCCTTATGCATTTTAAGTCTTATTGCATTTTTGTTACACATCAAGAATGTTGCAAATTGGGATCATTGAATATTTTATGGATTCATTGAACAATGAGGATGCAAAAGAAAGATACTCATATATTTACCAATTACATCTAGATATATTCTATGATTTTTATCAAATATATGGAATAAGCACATACTTTCATCAAATGAGAGTTTTTGGAAATGAACTTACAAATCAAGGTGAGGTTGGTCTTTGGGGTGACATATTTTGTAATCAGTGGGTATGCAAATGGTTAAACATACTTGTTTCTATTTGGTCTTTGACAAAAAAAAAGTATCTACATTTCAACAAAGAAAGATGCATTCCATTGTATTCAATCTTATTTCATGACATATCCCAAGTTATGGACATTTTGAACCATTATTTTATAAAAAAAATATGCAGCTACAATTCGGTTTCCACTAAAAAGTTATCAAATATTTACAAAAAACCTTCTTTGTATTGGAATGCCATTTTTCATAAACTAGAAGCATATGGCATGTATAAAATAAGCACTATAGGCTCAAGCTATGGTAAAATATTATTCGATGCTATTGGTATGTTAGTTGAACATGAGTCCAATGGTCATACTCTTCATCAATATATGGCTCGGTTATTTTGTAATAAAATTATTGTGGTGAATATCAATGCAATGACTTTTTTAGGGCTTTGTGAACAAGATCTAAAAAAAACATTGGTGCATTTTTTATGGGAAAATGTGTATTGAAAAAATTGGAATGCCATATCAAGAAAGTGAAATTGAAGGTAATGAATTTCATTATTCATGGCTTTCAAACATTATATAAAGCAACATTTGATTATGATCAACAAGAACTAAAAACATTTTTCAATTGTTCTTTCCCATAGAAAACATACAACATTATCTGCTTCAAAATAGATACACTTCATATTCACTAAGAACCATTACAAATAATTTACAGAGATTATATTACATATGAAATGTTGATGGATGTTTCCAGAGGCTTGCCAAGTGTTGATATTTTTAAATGTATAGAAATAAGAATAAGATCTTTTGGAATTGTAAAACAATATGAGAGGAAACCTTCTATTACAAAAACATCTCAGCCTAAAAATACCCATAATATTTTGCGACGTTGTTTAAAAAAAAAATCATATGTGACTAAAAAAATAAAAAATATGAAACATAAACATATAATAGAAACACTAAAAAAAACCACACAAATGTTGAAAATCATTGTGGTTAGTAAAATTAATGATACGCTCCTAGAAAAATCAATACTTGACATGCACACAACATGATTGCCAAAGTATAAAAATAATAAACAGTTTTTTAAAAATTAATTAAAGACATGCCCATTCATGCTTGCAAAGTTTGTGAATAGCTACACTTCAAAAAATCTATGGTTCTAGTTGACATTGACATTGTCAATGTTGTGTTATGGAGCCTATTTCTAAATTACAATATATTTTAAATATTGTACATTTAAAATGTACTGTACACTCTTTATGTAAATTTTTGGACCCCCTTGGTGGGGAACCATTTTGGTTTGACTTGGTCCATGGTTTTGGTACCCATTGTTTTGTAATACCACTATGTTGATGTATTATGTATAGATGGATATTTCATAAGTAATACATCATGAGAACAAGGGTTTGAGAAGGAAGAATAAAGTGTGTGAATTTATGTTTGAATTCAAGAGGATTTATTGAGCACAACTCCAAATAATATTTGTGCATTGTAATTATGAGAACACAAATATGAGAGAGGGTTATACTCTTATGGCTTATAATAAAATTTGAGCATGCATTTCTTGGTAGATGTAGGCCACATTAGATGAACCACATTAAATATGGTCTTCTTTTTATGTATGTTTATTTCTATTCTTTATGAATCTCTATTCATATTTATTATTATTATAATTTTGTGAAATTGTTACGCATCAATTTCTAATTTATTCCTAACAATCAAAGCATTTTATTGTAATTTAGCATATACAACATTAAAAAAAATTGTAATGAGCACAAAAATATGCAAACAATTCAAAATTTATTGGCAGAAAAATTTGGACTATAAAGCTACACATGATATTTATCTGATATTCATGTGTTATGTACTCTATTTGTCATTGTAGAAGTCTCTTTTATCCTATCTTCATGACTTGTAATAGGCTAGAATATGAATAGACTCCACTTTTGGCACCAAGTATGGGAATAAGATGAACAGTCGTAGACTAGAAACATCTATATGTACTTTTGTTTGTAAGAAGGCGGTTCCAATTTTGAAGAGATCAATAGAGATTCATCTGGTTTTAGTTACCTATGTGATTTATTATTATGTTCCTTGCATGCATTCTCATGTATAACGTTTGGTTATTTTGTATCTAATTTAACCTGAATGCTTTATTTATGTTTATAAAATATTTTTTGTTCTTAATTCCTAAATAATGTAGGATAATGAATGCTTACTATGTTTATGTTATCCAAACTCCTATATGAATACAATCGACTATTCTATGCATATAAAGTATATCATAGCTATCTTCATCCTTAGCATGTTCTGGTGCTTTAAGAACCTCTGCTAATAATGGTGTGGTGAGCATGGAACCTCTTTTTGAAGGAAATTATGCTAAGATGGTTACTAGGGTAGAGAGATATTGAGATATGGCTAGACCAAAGGATATGTAATTTTACAGAATAAGAATAAAAAATAATTGGTCTTACCGTATAAGAAATCATTTGAGAGCATATTTATGGGGAGATTTATGAAATCTTTTATTGTGAGTTACCTGAATTTCTAGCTAACTGGTCACCATGATTGAAATATTATTGCTTTAACCCAAGAATGGAATAAACTATAATGTAGACTGAAGAAAAGATAAACTGGTTGCATAGATTGGAAATCGACTGGACACAAACAAGAGATCATTGGGTTACTACTATAGTAGACAGATATATAGCTAAGTTTATAGTATAACGATGCATAGATTTTGAAGCTATGAAGGACTTGTTCATCAAAATAATTCAATGGAAATTTTTGTAGTGACTACCTATCCTTGTGAAGATGTTAGTTGTGGACAAGGACATGGTGCCTACTCTAGCCAATATAGAGTAGTCACTTCAAGCATATAGTGAATGATGATTAGATGAGTAGATAAGGCTTGAAATTGAATCCAAAATGGAGACATGAAGGAATAAGATTCAAAACAAAATTTTGGATTAAGAACATGAGTTGCGATAACAAAATAAATGAAGTAAATAGAAGCATACCTAGGTATCTATGAATAGAGTTAAGAGTAGCAGTAAAATAAATGAAGAATGAGTAGGAAGACATGAAAAATGAGAAGAAATAAAAAAAGAATGAATGATGAAGAAAGATGAGATGAAAGAAGAATATGAATTCTGATAAAAAGAAAGAAGTGAAAAAGAATGAGAGGAAGAAGAGATGTTTGAAGAAGGTGAGAATAGTGTAGAAGTAGATCAACTAAATAATAGATGTAGTGCACAAATACAAGAATGAGTATTATCAGAATAAATAAATGAAGTATTAAGTAAATAAGTAAAAAAAAATTGTAGAGTAATCACATATTCAAGATTAAAATAAGAAAAAGCCACAGGAAAGAATCATTCACCAAAAGAGCACACATCCCCGTAGCCCAATTTCTTATATTCTAGTAAAAGTTTTCAACTATAAGAATAGGTAGATAGTAGTTGGGAAGGTCCATTTTTAGAACAAGTGCATCATTGGGGTACTAAAATTTAAACAACATTAATTTTTAAGGCTTTAAAGGCCATAGGGTTTGTTGAAACTGAGAAGAGAAAATAAAGAAACACAAAAATAGAGTACACATATTAACTCTCCTAATGCACAGGTAAAAATTCATAGTGCGCAAGTAGGATTACACAGAATGAAACCTCCCATATAATATTTTCACAATAGATTCCTTCAAAACTAGTTTATACAATGGGTGTTGTAGGTGCATTTATAAATCTAGAGACATATGATTGGTCTGTGCACCCTGAGTAGTACTTACTAACATGTGAGATGAGATGGAAAGCTAAGGGTATTAATGATGAGGCTATCAAGAAGTGTGAGTTAATATGCACACTAAATGGAAGAGCACTTGATTCTATGCACCATAGAGAAATTACATAGGCAAGTCTATAGTAGGTTAAGGAATGACTTATTACAAAATTTAAGATAACGAAATGTACAAGTCAGACTATTCAAGACTTAAAGGAGATTAGGCAAAAATTAAGAGAATCAGTCTAGGATTATGATCACAAGTTTTTAAATGTTATAAATAAGGTGGAATATACCTTAGCAAATAAAGATAAAGCTACATGGTTTGTTGAAAGACTACATTCTAGGATCAAAGTTACTATAGCACAAACTCAATATGCTACTAAGGCATATGATAGAGTTGTTGCTCTATGAGTGGAGAAAATTGAAGACTATGGGGAAGCTCTCATAATAGGTTCTAAGATAGAAAATAAATTACAATATTTTATGAAGAGGATGAAATAATATCATGAATTAGATAAACCTAAGATAAATATATGGTGCATGGAGTGTGGGAAAGGACATCATAGAAATGAATATCCTAATATTAAGATAGATTTATGTAAAATATGTACAGTAGTAGGGCATGTAATAATGTAGTGACATCTCCTACAATAATATGTCAAAATCCCACAAAGTTTAAATTATATATTTATAAGTCACACAATCATGATGAAAAGAATTATAGGGCTTTACAAGAGCTCAAAGAAGACATTATAAAGAATGTAATTATTGTCACTGCATAGTAAGTGTCTTTGATGAAGTAGATGATTTTACGTCCAAAGATAAATAAGGGTGTGAAAACCAAGTATGCTCACAACAGATTCTCAGTTTTCCTCAGTACTAGCCTCAAGGTCTAGCTAGATGGACCCCTCCTTCACTGAGTTGAACACCACCATCACTGAAACACTAGTATGCAACACCTTGGAATCCAAAAATGATGTAATAATAATAAATTAGTTGGACTCCACCAGTTGCATTAAAATAATTTAGAATTAGAGATAATACCCAACAACACCAACATTAAAATATAGTGTAGCAATAGAGAGGTTATAAAAGAGGTTATCAGTCGAATAAAGGAGGATCTAGGGGTGGATATAGAGGAGGTTACCAAGGTGGTAGAGGAAATAATTATTAATTCCCTTCTTTACAATGTTACTTGTGTGGAGAGTATAATCATGTGCAATGAAATTTCCCTTGAATCCCCAAAAACAATCTTACTATGCATATTTTAGGGTATATGAGCATCACAAAATAGAAGACTATCCTATCTTAGAAAAGCAAAGAAAGGAAAAGGTTGTTAGGAATGTTAACATGGTGAATACATAGCCTAAGGAGGATGCATTATTGAATGTTGTTACAAGACACCAACACACAGAGATAGGATTACCTCCTCTTGAAATGCCTCAAGATTAGGCAATCTAGATAGAAAAACAAGATAAATACCCAAACCCAACTATAGAAAAGGGGATCGTGTATGAAGTTGCACAGATGTTGAAAAATATTCAACATCAAGACACTAATGAAGGAGATTCTATAGCAATAGATGCCCAAATATATGGTTAGATTGTGCACATTATACATCAGGATGGAGTTGTTATTGCGCTAACAGATTTACTAAATTTTTTAAGTACACTACACAATGAAGACATATCTCAGAACATCACAAACTTGCTACATAATTTAGTGGAGTGTGCATAGTAAGGGTAGTAGAAGACAAAAAATCTTATTTAGTATGTCAAACCAAAGAAGCCATGGGATGTAGATGCATGAATCAACATTGAATTTGCAAGATATGAAATTTTAAATATTATCTTTGACTTTGGTATCAGGGTCAACATGATCCCTAGGTATACATGAGAGGTGATTGGATGCCTAGTTCTAAGTTATAGCCTAGTGAATTTCAACTTAGAAAACTATGAAAGAATTGAGCCCATTGGTAGATTAGAAGATATTGAGATCAAAGTTGTAGAAATGAGCTTGTGAGGTGATTTTGAAGTCATCAATATGAAGATAGTATAAAATCATTAGCCTGCACTAATTGGTAAGAAATGGGCATATGATAGTTAGATGACTATCAATAATTTATAAAATAAACTAGATGCATACTAAAGAGATAATATTGTCATCATTCCTCTGAATAAGGCACACAAACCCTACATCATTCTGGCTGTAATAACCTTGATAAAATTTTATTTGATAATGAAAGAAAATTTGAACTACTTTTACCCAGTAACACACATGCATGCACATGCACCCACTTTATATACCATTGTAATATCCCTAAACCATAAATTAAAGAAACATACTCAGATTTGAAATGATTTATAAAATAACTCTCAAAATACCTAATTTTCTCCTCATCAATGGACCTCGAATGATAAATATTCATGAATAATTGTAATTTCATGGCTTATTTATGATATGTTGGAAGTTTTTCAATGATGTCTCTAATGTGACCAAGGATGTTGATAAGGTGTCTTGTATGCTAGAATGTTAATGACAAAGTGTGCTTCAATGTTCTTCAATGTTCTCACATAGTTCTTCAGTGTTTAACTTAGATAGGCAGATGGTGGATGTTATTGATGGTATGGTAAAGTTGAAAATACCCTATAGGGTGTTATGAGTGATTAGAGTGATTATGAAATTGAAAATTTTTTTTAGATCAGTCATATGAGTGTATAGGTTCAAGTAGTCATCTTGATAGATAAGGTTGAGTGATCAAATAGATGATGTTAGCATTCACATGTGTGAAGGTTTTAGGAATAGTTAGGTATATGGATGGATTCCACTATGAGATTTGATCATGTGGTTAAAATTTCAGGTCATGGGATTGAGTTTATTAAAATTTATTAGGTGAAAAGTTAGCCTTCCAGGTAGATTACAGTGGTTCCCATACTTAGCCAAATTTGCATTATCAAAGATCTACAGTGAGCATTTAATCAAGCAATGAAGATCTACGGTGAGAAATTAATTTGAATAGATAAGGATATAATGAAGCAAGTGATATTTTTATATAGTGATCCAATGGTGTGCATGAATTCAGTTAGTCAAATATCCTAAGAATGAATGCGATGAAGACATGCATCACAATCACAGAGTTTGAGCAATAGATCTAACAGTGAGTGTGAAACCTATTATATAGAGATAAATGATGAGCACATGATCATGAAAATTATTATCCAATAGATCATATTTATCTAATAATTCAATATAATGCTTATAAGTCATACAGGGCTGCTAAGTGGTAGAATTTTATTGGAATCGACTACAGGGTACACAAAGGACACATAGGGCTGCCAAGTATCTTGATCGTGGAAGCATGGATCTAAGATCAATGGTGAGAATTGATAGTTAAAGTTAGGAGAATTATAAGGAGAAAAATAGAGTGTAGCACAAGATAAATACACATATCTGCAATATTTGTATTACACAATGACCGTTGGTGTTTGAATTAACAAAGGAATAACCAATTTATAGTATTTGAGCTATATATTTTGATCCAAGATGAATTTTATGGTGATGTAAAAATAAAATTTGAATAATAATTCAAGGTGAATCTATAGAAGTGATTTATAAGGTTTGAATTTTTGTACAATCAAAGATATTAAGCTCTAATGTTGATTGTGTGTTTAACCATGGTCTGTAAGTGATCCGAGAAGGATAATTGAGTTGTTATTGATATTGTCTTGATGTTTCAAGATTAAATAACTATTGGAGAGGGTTTTATAATCCATAAAAACTATTTTTATGGTTTTCTTATGTTTTACCAATCCATATTTAGTATGAAAAAAAGCTTAGAAGTTGACTGTGTTTGTTGAATACACTGGCAGATTGAGTGACCATGTTGTAGGAGTGAGTTGAAGAAGAAAATGAGTATGAAGATTTTATATAAGTATATAAGGCTTATGAAAAATTATTTTATGTCATAATTTACCATTGATCAGTTATGGAGAGTCAAAATAGCTTGATTATTTTTTGACTGTATATGACCAATCTGAGTGGTCATTTTTAGAGAGTTGTTTTGAGTGCTTAGAGCCTATGTTGATGTATATAAATAACATGAAGACATTATATAGATAATGAAGGGTTCACCCATGTGATCTAATCATATGTCTATGTGAAATATTTGATTTGTTGCTTCAGAAGTTTGAGACTGTGTTTTCTGTATATGAAGACTTGAAGAGCAAGGAGGCTTAATTGGTAGGTTAGAGTGTTGAATTGGTGTTTAAGGTGGCATGGAACCATGAGGAAATAATAAAGGGTATATTGGATATAGGATTTATGTGTTTAAATCATTGGTAATTGATGAAGGTGGTCTAAGTAGTCTCACATGTAACATGTGAGTATGAAGGCCTAATTGTTTTAGGTCTCACCAAGACCTAATGGTGGTTTGGGGATAATAAGGTATTAGATGATCTAAGGAGTGTGTGGTTATTACATATAATGTATATGAGGACCCATTTAAAAGGTATAATAAGTATAGAAAGCATCTTGGTTGACCAAGATGGGTTATAGCAAGAGAGTGGTATAAATATAAGGCATAATTGGACTAATTATGCTTGTGGTGTGTGTGTGGAGCCAAGAAAAAAAGAAAACCTTTGAAAGAGAAGGTACGGGTCATTTAATACCAATATAAAGTGAAGAGGATCAGTCATGATCATCTGATCAAGTTGATTAAGGAGGACACATAGGTCATTGGACCTAATGAGCCTAGAAGAGGCAAATTGAGTGAGTGTGCTTAGTGGATGGATTAAAAAGAAAAGCAAGTTAAGGATTGTTCCTACAGTATGATAAGAAGTGAAGAGTTCCTATAGGTCATGTTTTTGATACTATGATAGATTTTTTTTAGGTTTTTTGATTGTGTATGTGCTAAGAAGTGAAGAGTGATCCAAAAGGGTGTTTTGGATGCATTGCTTGTGTGTGCAAGTTTGTGAGAATGTAAAGGGGAAAGAGAGAAACTAAGATAAGTCAATCATCAGGTGTAAAATAAATCAAATTAGAGGTAGAGATTATATCAAGGTAGCTGAGTGGGTGCTTGGTTTCCTAGGGGGTTGGTTCCTCCTTGTGGGATGGGTGTCTTACTAAATTAAAGGATGGGGGTTCCTTGATTAGTTGGTAGTAGTCTAAATGTTGAATCTTATATTTATAGGATTGTAGTCCATATTTTATGATTCAATGGGTTTTATCCCCCAAAAGTTTTTCCCACATATATCATGTGTTATATGCTTGATATTTTTATATCTTCTTTATTCATTACAATGGTTAATTTTTATGTATCATGATTCTATGTGTTGAATGTTTAGGAGTTGGGAATTGAATTGGATTATCTGGCATCACTAATTCACCTTCCTCTTAGTGATTTTACCTCTAATAATTGGTATCAAAGTAAGACCTTCTTTTAGAGTTTAACAACTCGAAGGTGATCCAAGGTACAATATGGGTAGTCATTAAATGCAAGGAGGCTTTTCCACTAAACAAGCACTGATGTTTAATGGGTCCAATTATGTTTTTTGGAGTGCAAGGATGAAGAACTATATCATTTCACTATGGTTTGAAATTTGGAAATATATTTTGGATGGTTATTCCTCATCCTCTAATCCTCCAACTAGTTCTACAGATAAGAAGCTACGTGAGAGCAATTCCAAGGCAATGAATGCCATCACTTGTGGTCTTTCAGAGGTTGAGTTTAACAAGGTAATCCATTGTAATAATGCCAAAGAGATATGGGAAAAATTGTATATCATTTATGAAGGGGATTCAAAGGTCAAGTTTTCCAAGTTGTAGACTCACCGAAGACAATTTGAGATTCTCAAGATGAAGGAAGAAGATTCTATAGCATCTTTTCTGCAAAGAGTTGATGAGATTGTAAACCTTATCAGAGGGTTTGGAAAGAAGCTTGAAGAAGATGCTATAGTAAAAAATGTATGAAGGTCTCTCTCTCTCAAGTTTGATTCTAAAGTGTCTGATGTAGAAGAAATTCATGATCTTACTCAGATGAATATGGATGAATTACATATCATCATTACTGCCTCTGAGATGAGAATCAATGATGACAAACCACCAAAGAAGGAAACAACATTCAAGACAAAAAGGAAGCCAAATAAAAAGATAACTCAAGGTAAGGAAGTCAAGTATGATGATATTGATGAAGATGAAATAATGTCTTTGTTTACAAGTAAATTGAAAATAGGCTCAGGGAAGTATAAGGGCAAACTAGCCTTCCAATGTTTCAATTGTGGAAAAGTAGGACACTTTGCTAATAAGTGCCCTCATAATCATAAGAAGAATGATGATGAAGAGCATGGTGAAATCCAATATTAAGGTAAGAAACTATTCAGGTCTAATAAGAGGAAAAAATGATTCAAAAAGTATGACAACAACAAGAAGTCCTTCAAGAGTAAAAAAAGTCTCTACACCAATGAAGATTGTAGCTCGTCAGATGGGAGTGAAGACAATGATTCTAAGTTTGATAATGAATATGATGGTAATATTGAAGATGAAGTTATTTTCATGGTAAGAGAAGGAAGTTTTTCACATCAAGAAGAGTCTACTTGGAGTGATACATATGTTAAAGAAAACAAGGAGGACTGTGAGACTAAGTTTATCAATGCCCTTTAAAATCTAAAGATTGAGAAGAAGACCAATAAGTTGAATTTATATCTGAAGGACTATGAGGAGTGATTCAGTATGTATGAGGATAGAATAGATGGATACTCCAAAGAGCATGAAAGTATAGTCAAGCATCTAAATAGTCAATTGGAAATCATGTCTACAAGCTTGAAAGCTAAAGAAGATGAGTGTTCAAGGTATGTTATTGTACCTCTAACAATTGGTATGAGTAATCAAAAGTTGAGTTATAAAAGACATCAAGTAAGATGAATTCATTTGTGATGTTTGAAAATATCTCAAGTGATCTAGATAACATTCTAAATAGTCAAATGCATGATAGTGATAGAACTAGATTTGGTTACAAATAAGAACAAAAGATTGTAACTCAAGACAAGGTGAAGACTAATATGAACAAAGACAATCAGTCTTGGAATGAATATGTTGGCATTATGAGGACAAATCATATTAGACAACTAAATTCTATGAGGTATGCAAATTTTAATGGTTATTGCTATACTTTGAATCAATTTGGTCACAGGGCTAGAGAGTGTAGAATACTTTCTAAGAATAAGTGGAATAATCAATCAAATAACATGAACAAAGCTGAGTGCTTCAGTTGTTATGGCATAGGACACATTACAATATTTTTTCCAAATCAGGTAAGGCAAGTTGAGTTCACTTCAAGAAGAATGGTTTGCTAAAACTATGAGAATATTGGTCACATTGCTAGGTTCTGCAAGAAAAGACCATCAAGTCAAAATAAGTTCAATTAGACTCCTAGAGTACAAGGAAAAATACAAGTTAACTTATGGAAACCAAAATTTAAAGGTGCGAGTCATAATGAGTCTAAAGATCCAAGTGGTCTATTTGCTGAAGTGGAGAATGATACAAAGGTTGAAGAGAATCAAAATATCTCATTGCCTGCCCATTTTGGGAATGAAGAGACCAAGCTCAAGGAGAAGAACAAGGTACCAATTGAGACTAGTTCTGAGGTGTGTATGAATACAAGTAAACATCTTAATATTGTTGAGCATTTTTTATGCAAATAACATTAGTTTTCAATGCCTAGTGATGAGGTTCTTTCTTCAGTTGAAAAGGTATGTCATGAATCTTTTTTGTCTCCATATATTATCAATCCAATTTTAGAGGAAAAGGAGAATATTGTAGTGGATGAGCATGTTACTTCTCTTAAGCCTAATAAGAAGAAGAAGAAATATTAGTATCAGATGACCAAGGAGGATAAGGAATATGAGGAGTTATGGGAAACTCCTAGATTCACATTATTATAGAGCATTATGGGTTAGGGTGTCTCTATCTAGGCTTCAAAGATACACTTGACAGAAAAAACAAGCATAGTGGATGCTAGTTGAGTTTTGCTTAATATTGTAGGACAAGAAAGGTCATGAGAAGATGCTCTTGGTTAAGGGGGAGTAATGAGTTTTATGTAACTACTCCAAAGTGTTGTGATGAAATGATTTAGAAGATATATTTAGGGACAATGATCCTAAAGTCAAAGTTTTGGTTAATCTTTGATAAATGATCTAATTGGTCAATATGGTGAAGAATGAAGCTATGTATGCAAGGTTTACAAGTAGGGAATGGAATTTTCCAAGTGTCTAATCAAGGATGATGAGTTGTCAAGATATTATATTATATAGAAAGAGTTTTGTAAATGTAAATTTAATATATGCCATAGATTTCACAATGTTATGAAGATGAGATAGTTCCATAAGAGTTTTGACCGAAGTGTGGACAATGTTGAAGAGTTGTTTGCAGACCTAGCTCATTGAGAAGACTTGTTGAATATGTCATGATCCAGGTGAAGCATGAAGTTAGGGGGAGCTAACTTAGATAGTTTTAAAGGCTTTAAAAGCTATGCATGATGTGAGGGGGAGCATATGTGAGATGTTTCAATCATGGTGGAGGTATGAAGAAGTTTGCTACAGATATAAACTCAAGCATGTTGATATCATGACTTGATCAAACGAAGTTAGGTGCTTTGATAATGTATTGAAATATCATGAATAAATAAAGAGGGAGATTTGTAAATGGTTATGTCTTAATATCAAATGACTATGTAGTTGAATCTGAGAGAGAAGGTATGGAGGCAATTGTGTTATTTTTTCATGGTTGGAGATGATTTGAAGGTGCTCAAAGGGTGCCTAAGATCAGAACCTATGTATGATCAAAGAAGAGTGTAGTCATGGAGTATGTTTGAGAAGCTCAAGGTAAGATGTATGCATAGTGTTAGGGAGAGTTTGTATCATCTCTTAGAGGTGGTCCTTTCCTATTGTTAGTTTTTTAAGTCTTTTTAGGTCCTTATGATCAAACTATGATCCCATTTTGTCATTAGAGAGAGAGAGAGAGAGAGAGAGAGAGAGAGAGAGAGAGAGAGAGAGAGAGAGAGAGAGAGAGAGAGAGAGAGAGAGAGAGAGAGAGAGAGAGAGAGAGAGAGAGAGTCTGAACATAAGATATGTATTGGTGTTTGACATTAATGACAAAGGGGGAGACTTTTTTAGGTTTTTCAATGATGTATTCAAGGTGACCAAGGATGTTGATAAGGTGTCATGTGTGCTAGAATGACAATGACAAAGTGTTCTTCAGTATTCTCACATAGTTCTTCAGTGTTTAACTTGGATAGGTAGATGGTGGATGTTATTGATGGTATGGTCAAGTTAAAAAGACCCTATGGGGTGTTATGAGTGCTTATAGTTCTTATGGAAGGTAAATGAATTCATTATATTAGTAATATGAGTGTTTAGGTTCAAGTAGTCATCTTGACAGATAAGGCTAAATTAGTAGATTGATGATGTCAATATTCACACATGTAAAGGTTTTAGGAGTAGTTAAGTATATGGATAGATTAAAATATGAGAGGTAATCATGTGGTTAAAATTTCAAGTCATGAGGTTGAGCGTAGTAAAATTTATTAAGGTGAAAAATTGGCCTTTCAGGCAGATTGTAGTGGTTCCCATAGCCAAATTTGCATTATCAAAGATCTATGGTGAGTGTTTAATCAGGTGATGAAGATATATGGAAAGTAATTAATATAAATATACAAGGATCTAATAGATCACATGATATTTTCATATAATGTTCCAATGGCATGCACAAAGTCAATTATTCAAAGATCCTGAGAGTGAACATGATGAAGACATGTGTCATAATCACAGAGTTTGAGTAGCAGATCTAATGGTGAGCATGAAACCTATCAGGTAAAGATTAATGGTGAGTGTATGATCATGCAGATTATGATCCAAGGGATTATATTAATTAAATAAGTCAATAAGATGATTATAAGGCATGTGGGGCTACCAAGTGGTAGCAATTCATTGGAAGATTGATAATAAGGTACAAAGGGGGCACACAGAGCTACCAAGTGGCTTGATCATGGAAGCACAAATCTAAGATCAATGGTAAGCATTGAAAGTTAAAGTTAGGAGAATTATAAGGAGATAAATGGATCGTATTTTTTTAATTTGTGTAAGGTCATGATATGAAGACATGTTTCTCCAATATTTATATTACACAGTGACCATTGGTATTTGAATTAACAAAGGAATAACCAGTCTATAGTATTTTAGCTATATTTTTTTATCCAAGATGAATTTCATGGTGATCTAAAAATAAAAGTTGAAGAATAATTCAAGGCAAATACAAATAAATGAGTTATAAGGTTTGAATATATATAAATTAAAACATATTAAGCTCCAAATTTGACTGTGTTTAACCATGGTCTATAAGTGATCCGAAAAGGATAATTGAGTTGTTATTAATAGTGTCTCGATGTTTCAAGATGAAATAACTATTAGAGAGTGTTTGACACTCCATTAAGACTATTTTTATGGTTTTTTGAGGTTTGATCAATCCATATTAAGTATGAATAAAGGCTTATAAGCTGACTATGTTTGTTGAATACATTGGCAGATTGAGTGACCATGTTGTAAGAGTGAGTTGAAGGTGTTTTGAGAATAATTGAAGAATAAAATGAGTATAAAGATGTTTTATAAGTATATAAAGCTTATGATAAATTATTATATTTCATAATTTTCCCTTGATAAGTTATGGAGAGTTAAAATAGATTGACTATTTTAATTGTATATGACCAGTCTAAGTGATCATTTTGAGAGAGTCATTTTGAGTGCTTAGATCCTATGTTGAATTATCTAAAGCACATAAAGTGTTTTATAGGTCCTATAGGATTCAACCATGTGATATAATAATATGACTATGTGAGATATTTTAGTTGTTGCTTCTTAAGTTTGAGACTTTGTTTACTATATATGAAGACCTGAAGAGCAAGGAAACCTAATTGGTAGGTTTGAGTGTTGAGTTGGTGTTTCAAGTGGTATGGACCCATGAGGGAATAATAAAGGGTATCTTAGAGATAGGTTTTATGTTTTTAAATCATTGGTAAAGGATGAATGTGGTCCAAGTAGTCTCACATGTAATATGTGAGTATGAAGGCCTAATTGTTTTAGGTCTCACCAAGACCTAATGGTGGTTTGGGGATAAGGAGGTATTGGCCAACATAAGGAGTGTGTGTTTCTTAAATTTTATGTGTATGAGGAAATATTTCAAAGGTATAAAAAGTATGTAAAGCATCATGACCAACCAAGATGGGTTATACCAAGAGAGTGGTATAAATACAAGGCATAATTGGACTAATTGTGCTTGTGGTGTGTGTGTGGAGCCAAGCAAAGGAGAGAACCTTTGAAAGAGAAGGTATAGGTCATTAAGTACCAATAGAGAGTGAAGAGGATTAGTCATGTTTATCTAATCAAGTTGATGCAGGAGGACACATAAGTCATTGGACTTAATGAACGTAGAAGAGGTAAATTAAGTGAGTAAGCCCTAGAGGCTGATTGAGTGAGTGTACTTAGTAGATGGATAGAAGAGAAGATCAGGTTGAGGATTGTTCCTATACTATGCCAATAAGTGAAGAGCTCCTATAGTTCATTTTGATGATTTTGTGATAGATTTTTTTGTAGGTCTTCTAATTGTGTGTGCTAAGAAGTGAAGAGTGATCCATAAGGGTGTTTTACATGCTTTGTTTGTGTGTGCAAGTTTGTAAGAGTGTAAAGGAAAAAGAGAGAAAGTAAGAGAAGTCAATCATCAAGTGTATAATACATTAGATCAGAGGTGGTTATAAGATCAAGGTAGCTAAGTGGATGCTTGGTTTCCTAGGGGGTTGTTTCTCCTTGTGGGATGGGTGTCTCACTAAATTAAGGGATGTGTGTTCCTTGATCAGTTGGTGCTAGTCTAAATGTTGAATGAATCTTGTATTTATAGGAATATAGTCCATATTTCAAGGTTTAGTGGTTTTTTATCCCCTAAGAGTGTTTCCCACATATATCATGTGTTATGCACTTGACCTTTCTATATTTTCCTTGTTCATTGTAATGGTTAATTTATATGCATCATGATTGTATGTGCTGGATGTTTAAGAGTTGGGAATTGAATTAGATTATCTAGTATCACTGATTCACCCCCCCCTCCCCCCTCCCCACAATTATTATACCTATAACATGATACACATCATAAAATAACATATTTTCATAATAAATATGAATTTCATAAAATATGTCCTTAAACCTTACACCCAATTTCTTTGAATTGCATATAAAATATAAAATAAGATCCCAAGATTTTAAGATTGGTTTTATAATGAAATTATATAAAATTGGACTTATCTAAAATCACAAAAATAATGTCTATAATAGCAATAAAATATGGAAACACACTATCAAATTCCTCACCCAAAAATCTTGTGAACATACACAAAATTGAAACAATTAAATCTGCAACTTCTTTAAGATTTAATGAAATATCTATATGAGATTACCCTAATTAAATCAAAGGGGTTTCATCCTATGATTTAGGCATCCCCACCATGTCCTTCTTCCCCAATAGAAATTATTAGCTTAATTACTTTGGAAACTATAGAAATAGTAGAGATTTCCCTTATTAAACATTATAAATACTTATGGTTCATATAAGGAAGAAGACCCATCTAAGGAAGTAGGTAAGGAATTGGTTCCATTAGGTAGTGGAAAGAGATAGATATAATTATCCTAAGTTCCTTTGGATCCAAGAAAGAAGCCTAGGTTAACTTTCACTCACCCTACTAGTGAAATAAACCTATTCAGTGATGAGAATCCTATTTATGGACCAACCATTCCTAATTAGTTTGTTTATGGGAAGTTTCAAAAAATCCCATCTCTTTCTCCTTCACTAGCCTTGACTCGAGTGGACATAAGTGTTCAAGATAATGTCAAGCCATGGATTTAGGATATGTTAAACAAATAAGTAGAGAGAAGCATCTAGATTATTCATAATAAAGAAGTATAATGGGTTGGTACCCTTGGAGCCTCTGGGATTTCAAATGTAGATATTCTTTAACAACCATAGGTGAAATAGTTTGATCCTCAAGTCTAATTTCATCTAGAGACATAAACTCTTGAAAGATTAGTGACCAAGAAAATTATTATTGGTACTGAGGAGTTCAACTTTCAAAAGGTGGAGCCATTTACAAGCTTAAATCCTATTCTAGGGCAGGTAGTAGGGGAACATCCCATTTTTCAAGAGGATGTAGCTAGTGTTGTACTAGCCCAATTAATAATGGCCTTTGTTGGAGTTTAAGGATTGAAACAGAGGATTCTCAACTTGGAAATAGAAAACCAAGCTTTGAAAGCTCAGGTCTTCTTGACAATTCCTAAAAATATATTACAAATGATAAATAAATACTTGATGGATGCATTCAAGAATTTGAAAAGCATTAAGTATATATTGAATGATTTAGACCATCAAGGTGAGATGACATAAGCCTTAATCACCCAGTGGTAGAATTCTCAAGCTCAGATGGAGGAGCTCATCAAGGTGCATAAGACATAGCAAGCCTTGAACTTTAGGATTATCAAACTCATAAATATGGACATCCTTATGGTAGTTTTGGTAGATAAACAAAAATATTTGATCACTTGGAGTAGTGATGTTAAGGACTACATCAAGAGAGAAATAGACTTGGTAAACTGGATTGAGAAACTTCTAGGGAATCTATTAAATAAAACTTCTCAAACCACTACTTTAGGCCTAATTGATGATGAAGAATTCAAGCATAGGGTTGATACACACATCCAAGGCATAAAATATATCTAACATAATTTAGATAAGGACAACTAGAAGACCCTTGATACCATTACTTTTTTAGGGAAGTAAATTGTAGAAGCATAATGTGTTAAAGAACTTGTATCTTGGCTAGATAGTGAATTTGACAAGTTAGTAGATAAAGAAGAGGATTGTCTAATGATTCCTATAATGGATTTTGAGCTAATCAAGGATTAATACACAAAGGAGAAAGACTTCCTCATATAGGGATAATTAGAAGGACCCACCAATGAAATTCCTAAAAGAATATTCTTTTTGTAATGTATATGCTAGTCTATTAGCATATACTCTTTCTTGTCAAGTTGGCATGTTTTTTTTGCATTATAGCTTTGTCTCAAAGATAAATATCTTTATCCACATCTATATATTTTTGCAATTTAACTAGTTAATTGCCTATCTTTCTTATAAATAGGTAGATGGTTACCATTTGTAAGGAGATAGTTTTTGAGTAATTGATACCAAGAGCATTTAATACAACTAAGAAATTTTGAAAAGATTGTATAGATAGTTTTCATTAAATGTATATGCTATCTCTCAATTACATAGAGTTATCTTGAATTTTAATGATTCTTATTATTTGAGTTACATTATTTGTCATACGGCTGTTAATTTGTCCTAAATGCTAAATTAATTGTAAAGATCTCAAATATAATTCATTTTATTTGCTCTATATTTAGATGTACTTAGGTTATTAAGGTTATTAGGACACTTAGAAGATAAGATTATTTTAACATGGCTAAAATTCCTACCTGGCAATCGAACTATCCTCTTCTCATTTTATCATGCTTGCTAGCTTCTTTTTCCAAAATCTCTTTTCTTCTTTCTTCTCCAAGGTAGTGGCTATGCCAATTATCTTCCATTCTATCTTTTAAATATAAAATATATGCTAAATTCTTTTCTAGATTTTTGTTTTTTTTTTGTTTTTCTCTTTTTATGTTTGCTAATTTTAGACCTTTAATTTTTTTCTTGTTTTCTGCTGATTTTAATTTATTTCTTCTTCTTTTTTAAAATAATTCCCTTTTTATATTTTAATATAAAATTCCAATCTCATATTAAACCCATTTTAATATTTAATTACACTTTAGCAATTTAATGGTAAAATAATACCCTGTATTAATTTTAAATTTATCAAATTTGCCTTTATGTATATTAAAGATACATTAGGCTAAGCATATAAGGGAATTCATTTTATAATCTTACCTATTCAAGAAACCATAGAAAACATCAATTTAAACAAACACCAAAAATAATCATTTTTAAATTCATTTTCTATCATGACTAATTATTGTGGTGTGTGTAGGGTTTTGCTAGCTCTCTATCAACCTGAAATTTTTCCATCTACATTATCCTCTACGATGATGCTCTCCCTTTGATATGCTCAATGGCATAATTCTCTTGCATCTACTTCACAACACAGGTAATTACATCTTTTCACATGATAATCATAAGCAACAATACATAACTAAAGTGATTCATTATTATGCTTAAAATGTAAATACATACATAACCAATTCATAATAAGCAATCATGTATTATCATTTAACTAAGCAACATTCTATTATCTCGAAATAACATAAATCTTAATCTTAGTCATAAATATAACTAAATCTAAATTTGTTAATTGTAAATATCCATGGATAATTTAGCAAGTTTATTTGGTGAGGAATCAGGATGTAACACTATTCTCCTTTAGTGTGTGTGAGCCATCAAGCTCCACATCATGCAAAGGTTACCATTTTAGGAGCTCCTCCTTTGGTTTTCATGAGCAACCAAACTACACAACATCTAGTCATTACCATTCTAGGCCCATTGCCTATATCTATTGAACCTACTATTTAATAACTTCAATTTGATAAACCAAATTTTGTTGATACCTTCTTTAATAGTCTAATTTTTAGAGAGCTTGTTATTAAACCACAAACCATTATTCACCTTGAACCAATTGTTCCCCACTTTAGAAATTCTATGCTGATCTTTGAACATCAACATGAAAATTACCTCTTCAAGAGCCATCTTATGAGGACCAAAATATATTTAAAGTTGATATTTTATGACCAATTATAAACCAAGATCACAATGTTATTGTTGAAACACCCATTTGTGACGAGTCAACCTATAATTAGTTACCTATTCATAGTTTACCTATTTTTAAAGAGCCCCATCTCCTTGACAAGCCAGTCTCTGTAAATTTATATCTTGATTTAGGCATCCTATGATTTAAAATATAAAATAAGATCCCAAGATTTTAAGATTGGTTTTATAATGAAATTATATAAAATTGGACTTATCTAAAATCACAAAAATAATGTCTATAATAGCAATAAAATATGGAAACACACTATCAAATTCCTCACCCAAAAATCTTGTGAACATACTCAAAATTGAAACAATTAAATCTGCAACTTCTTTAAGCTTTAATGAAATATCTATATGAGATTACCCTAATTAAATCAAAGGGGTTTCATCCTTGAATCTTGGTACTGAAGCACAAGTGCAACATGCATAAATAAATTGTTAAGTTGGCCAAAAGATATCCCATAATGAGATCATCACATATTTATACACAAGATGCCCAAAGAGGGGTGCCCTAATCTCCACTCCTTTCTTTGGGAGACATGAATTATAAAAATAAACCAAATTTCCTCTTTCATCTACTTTCCATAATCCACTTAGATCTCACTTTTGCCTTCTTTGTTTCTAGTTCCAACTTTCCCAAACTTGACTCACTTATGAAATGGAAAGTTTCCCTTAGAGCTCCCATCCATATATTCTCCTAGAAGTTAATGTCCCATTTGGAAAGTTTCCTTATACACTTCTCATTAACTCCACCAATAAAGCCACACTTCATTTGGCAATTTTCCCTTGAATCTAAACATTAACGCCATAAATTGTGCCTCCAAACATGCCACACAATAATTAAATTAATTAAAATAAACTTATCCTTCTAATTTAATTTATGTGGACAAATTTATAAATAATTAATTTTATATTATTCCCTTATAATGCCTGACTATAGCCTATGGTAATAAAATAGGCTAGCTGGACTTGTTGGATGATCACTTGAAAAAAGTAGACATTACACTGGTTGAACCAGAATCTCCCTATGTTGCACAAGAAGTCATTTGGATGAAGGTAAAATTTGAAGATAACTTGAAATATCTACATGAATCTAAGTACAAATTCTTGTATGAACATAATAAACCTTAGGTATAATCTTTACTCACTCAATAGTTGAAGACATATGAACAATGGAAGCCCAAATTAGGGGTTACTCAGCCATTGGCACCTCAATTTGTTATAGAAGATTGTGCATCCATGTCCACTAAATCAATGACTCACTCATAAGTTAATTTTCTCTATCAAGTATATGATCATATACATGTTTATATAAATCTAACTAGATAAGGCACTTTTCCTTAGGAAATATATTCATCTATCAATGGAGACTTAAATATAAATCTACTTAATTAGGATCATGGTAATCATGAACTTTGACCTATGAGAATGGTCTTCACCCATAAGAGACAAATTTCTTTATGATATGTGACCAAGGATATCAATTAATTCATTTTTCACCTATAATTCCATGTACCTACCATTATTCAATGGGTCAGTGCCTTAAATTATGATTTGAAGGGAGTTGCAATGACATGGTGGGAAATTCATAAAGATAATCAACTCAATTGGGGAGATGTGTGCACACTTATGATTATCAAATTATAACCACCATAGGAAATAAAACTTAATTGGCATTTATTTTAAGAAGGTGAGTGCCCTAAAATCCCTATCCACAAATGTGTTTAGGAATGGACTGAAGAATGTGTGGCACCAAAGTAGGGTTCACATATTTTATTACATACTTGCCCCTTTACCATCAACATGGTATATGCATCAAGAACGTAGGAGGGAGAAAAAGCATTGGGTGAAACTATATATAAAATTCATATAAACTTTTGTTTTTGAATATTAAAAACCCCTGGTTCATAATGCATTATTAAAAATCAAACATTTTCTATGGCATAGGTGCGTAGAATATTTAAGCACCACGATGGAATCTACTGCACAAAAGAACACAACATGTGATCTAAATACAACATTATAGATATATAAAGTTTCCAATATGTAAAAAAAATATATTATGAAAATGTTCCACCAAATACAATATGTAGAGGAGGAAATTGAAGATTCAGATATTGATGGTGATATCGATTTGACTGATTTATTTGAACTTGAATGGCCAGTATAACTAGTAAAGGACTTAGTCACAGAACGCACTGAAGAAGATAAGTTACACAATATAAATATTATAGAATAGGAAGGCAAATGAATGTTATAATAATATGTTATTTATGAAAATCATAAGATTTATCAGTAACCTATTAAAAAACATGTGGAAAACATTAGAAGCAAGGAGATTCCTAAATTGGCACATATAGGTGACTATTGGATTGAATTTAAAGTTTCAGAAGCTATACAACTTATGTAGGACTTTGAAGATGTGTTTCCCACTAAATTTTAAGAGGTTAGATGAGTTTATCCATCCCTAGGAAAAATTCATATCAAACTCAAGGAGTGCACATGAATCATAAAGAAATGGCCATATAATTTGAATCCAAAATTAAAGTTGAAAGTGAAGATTGAACTAGATAAAATGCCATAGAAAAGGAATATTGGGTTAGTCCCATGGTAGTGCAGCCTAAGAAATTAGGGGAGATCAGATTATGTGGTGATTATCTAATTTTGAATGATGCATGTGTGAATGATCCATTTTTGCTTCCCTTCACAAATGAAGTTTTAGAATCTGTCACAGGTCATGAAGTATACTCTTTCATAGATGGATTTAGTGGCTATCATAAAATGCCTATCATAGAAGAAAATAGAGATAAAATGACTTTTTCCATGGAATGGGAATCCTTTGCATACAAGGTAATGCCTTTTGGCCTCAAGAATGCACTTGTAGTTTTTTCTTGAGTATTGGTGGCTGCATTTAAGGATTTCATTCATGACTTCCTGGAAGTCTATCTTGATGATTAGGTAGTTTTTTTTGTTAAAAGAGCATTTGTCTAAGTTTTGCCTCATGTTAGAATGCTTATGAGCTCTATGCATTACTTTGTATTTGAAAAAATGCTTATTTTTTACACCTTTTGGTGTTCTGCTAGGTCATGTGGTATATAGTTAAGGCATTTTGATGGACCAAGCCAAAATTGTAATCATTCTAAGTATGACTCCACCAGTTAGCTCCACGGAAGTGAGATCCTTTCTTATCTATATAAGGTATTATTGGAAGTTTATCAAGGGATATGCATCCATTTTATCTCCATTAGAGTATTTACTATGCAAAGGTGTAAAGTTTATCTAGAATTATGAGTGTGAAGTAGCCTTCATAGAACTGAAGTAGAGACTAGTCACTACACCTATTATCATATTTCATAATTGGAGTAAGCCCTTTCATATTTACATTGATGTTTATGGTATTGTAGTTGGTTTTGTGCTTGCACAACCATGAGATGGTGGAATGAACCACCCCATACATTTAGCAAGCCAAATTTTGTTTGACATAGAAAATAATTACATGAAAACTAAAAAGGAAGCACTGGTTATAGTGTTTATACTAAAAAAATTCTAACATTATATTCTTGTGACAACATTTAAATTTTTCATAAATCATCAAGCTCTACACTAATTCATTAATAATCTTATGCTCAGAGAATACATTTCTAGATGGTTGATGTTATTTGAAGAATTCCAATTTCATATTAAAATAAATCTAGGAAGAGAAAATGTGGTGGCAGATCATCTTAGTTGTATCAAAAATGGGGAAGAACCAAAATAACTACAAGAAGATTTTCCTAATACCTATCTATTTCATGTTTCTATGATCCCTAAATTTTTTTAGGCAATTACTAATTTCTTAAAACAAGGAGTATTCCCTATGCACTACCAAGAAAGATACAAGAAGTAGTTTATCACCAGAGATTTTCCATATACTATTATAAATGGGCTCTTGTATCATTTTGGGAAGGATGAAGTAATACACAGACTATTTCTGGAACATGAATGACCACAACTCTTACAAAAGGCACACCAAAGAATAGAAAGAGGTCATTTTGTCAGATAAGCTACTATAAGGAAATTGTTATAGAGTAGGTTATGGTGGTCAAACCTTTTTGAGGATGATCATAGATTAGTATAGGATTATGACATATGTAAATGCATGTATAAGCCACTATAAAAGGATAAAATTCCATTGATACCTTAATTAATTGATCAACCTTTTGAATAGTGGGGCATCAATTTTGTAAGACCTATCAATCCCCTAAGTAATTGCAACAAATCAAGGTATATTATCACTGTGATAGATTAATTTACCAAATTTGTCAAATCTTCTATGACACCTAGTTATGGTTTGAAGGACACAATAAATTTTCTTTATGAGAATATCATTACAAGATATATATGCTTCATCAAACTCATTAGCGATCAAAGGACACACTTCTTGAACAATACCATCAAATATATTACTAAATAATTCATGATTTCTCATCGTGATAATACTGCATATCATTCATAAGCTAATGGCCAACATGAGGTTTCTAATAAAGTGTTGGACAAGATGTTGACAAAGATTTGTGATTTCAAGAGAGATGATTGGGAAGATCACATTCTTATTATTCTTTGGGCATATCACATGCACTATAAGAGGGCTATAGCTTTCAATCCATTATAGTTGGTCTATAGGATTAAAGCAGTAATGTTGATAGAATACTTGGTACCTAGTATGCATATTGTAAAGGTCATGAGACTCAAGGATTGCGAATCTCTCACCAATAGGCTTCTCAAAATGAATAGGATGGATGAGTATCAATGTAGATCATCTTAGATGCATGAATTTCGTAATTAGAGATAAAAAATAGGGCATGATAGGAATCTACATCATTAAAAAATTCAACAAAGATCAACAAGTTTTATTAAATGATAGTCACTTTAGAGCATTTTCAAGTAAATTATAGATTAGATGGAAAGGGACTTCATTATACATGAAATATCATAATGAAGAACCATTGTTTTGAGAGATATACTGGGAATTGTTTTTATAAGGTGGATAAATGGCTATAGGCTTAAGTCCTACCACCAAGAATCATAATTGATCTCTTTCTGCTAAATGAGTGGGTGCTGAGTAGCGCCGAGTAGATTAGGATTTCCTAATTCTATATGTTTTCTTGTGTGTTTCTTTTTTTGTGTGTGCATGTGTGTGTTTGTAGATGATATCTTTAATATCTTTTGGGAACTTGGAAAATAAGTATAGTGTGTACCAATCACGTGAAAAATAATTTAGGTGTACCATCATTGATGTTAGCAAGAGCAAATGAAAATAATTAAGTTTAAGAAATATACAGTCAAACCACATTATCCAAAATCTTTGCCATATAATGGTCATCCCCAAGAAATTAATGCTAGATCCAAGGTTAGATTTATCTAATCTTCAACAAATCAGTGGTTGGTCAACATCATCTATTCATACTACCATACGGACATCAAAGAACATAAAAATGTATCTTGATGCATGTGCTAATGATTGGCTGACTTAATTGTTAGATCATATAAGATTTACCACATCAACATTTACATTAATATCGAATGGATAATTTAGCATTATATTCATGCAAAAACTAATAGGTACAAAATTTACAAAGGCATAAGATTGTGAACCAAGTCTGCATTTCATTCTTACAAATATTTTCATGAGATGAAGTTTCAAGAGCTGATCTAGATTTTATTACATAGAAAGCACACATATTTTCAATTTCACTACTTAGATAGCATGGATTATTTAAAACTCATTATGAGTTTTAAATATTCTCATAAGGAAGTAATGGACATTGACCTTGTGCTTTGACAAATAAAATTCATTGATCTAGAGCCATTGGATTACCTCTAAATGATAGAATAGAAACTCTTTCGACTATATCCTATCAATGTTACACAGCCATTGGCTCTTGTAGTCTCACACTAATTCCACAACATAGATATTAAGAACCTTCTTTGCATGCCCACTTTCAATTACTTAGCGGAGATTGTAAAAATCCTACTCAACCACTACAATGACAACAACATTTACATTGGGCCTGACACCATGATAGTCATCAACACTGATGTAATGGCTTGATTTTTAGACATGCATGTATGAGGTGATTCACTTGATCCATACAAGATAAAAATACCTCCTATCTTTCAAAAGGTTATAGATTTATATGTTTGGGTATCCATAGGAATCCTTATTGAATAAATTCAAGATGAACCAATGCACATCCTGGTTGAATGCATCACACAGAGATTTTGGTAGACCACCAAGTCTAAAAATCAAATTCTATAAGGGGTGGTAGACATTACACATCACATGATCCATCACAATGACTAGTTTAATTAACCTAACTAATTTGTTTAGGAGCTACTTAAAAACATTGATAAATTCTATAGAACTTCTAAGTAGACCTTGCAATACTAGTTTCTCATCTTTATACTATGTTTCACCCAATGGAAGTCCCTTGAAGGGTAGGTGTACCCTGATATTGTCTAATGCCCTAGTATAGACACATGAGCATAATGCCCTAGTCTGTGAGGGTAAATTAAATACATGGTGGAAGGAATATTTGGAGTTGATTGTCACACATACTTAGGTGCCACCAGACATCATGCAATACCTAGGACAACATGTTATTTTCACTTTGCTATCATAAGGTGTGTTCATTCACATCCACACGTTATCAAGGTCACCATTTAGACATCTATTATTCTTTGTTACTATGGCCATTGTTCATGCTGAAATTACCAAGTAAAAAATTTATGTAGCTAGGCATGCAACATCATTCTAACCCATACCACCTGACACAATAATCCCTTCAATAAAGATTTAACATGAAGCCATAACTTCACAACCAAAGAAAGGAAAACATAAGCTATATGCTAAGAAATAGTCATCATCTCTTCTACAAAAGTGAAAGACAAAGAGTACCAAAACATGGATCAATAACCTTAAGGTACCATAGATCACAAAATCTTATGACCTTCCTTATATGGGAATGGATGAGTAAGAGGTTTACCAGGTAATGGTTGTAGACATGGTAGGAGATTTCTATGACAGGGAGGAGGAGAAGGAATACTTCTTATAGAAGGTAGTGCACATGGTCCAAGTATGCAAGAAGGTTCTTCTAAGTCTGTGGGTAGAACTATTGGCTAATATTTGCCCACATACAAATATTCTACCTAGATAGATTAGCTGATTAGAATTCCTAATTGACCAAATGATTAAATGACTTGAGTAAGTGAAGAAGATGGGCCAGACCATCATTAAATGTCATGAATAAATATACATGTTAGTCTAATTACACACTTTATAAGTTCAATTAAGAGGCCTCTCAAAGCTAAAGGATTGCATGAACATGAGGTTATTCATACCTTGATCATTCTTTGTAAATTTTTTGACTTGATGAGTTATCTATCTTAATTTACAAGCATTCAAAGTTAAACAAGCAGAGTGGGATGTGTGCATGAATGTCAAGTTAAAGATGTGGAAAATAGTCATTTCAATTAAAATATTCCTAAGGTTAAACATAGGGCTAATAAGTTTCTAAATCATGGGATTTCAATTCAAGATCTAATGATGAGCATTGATCTAATGAGTTAGTGGGTCCCAAACATCCAATAGAGTATGTTAAATCATGCATCAAAGATCAACGATGAGATTGTAGTCAAAAGGTTACTATATCCTAAGATTAACATGTGATTGATAAGTGGTAATATCTTAGGTTCCCATATGAATATCTAATAGTCTATGGCGATTGACAAAGCTAGTGGGTCCAAGCTGATCAATAGTGTAAGATCCATCATACTAAAGTAGATCAATAACGAGTGAAAGGTCAACTAGTCAATAGATTATAGGAACAAATGAGAAGATGCCAAGTGTCATTAATATGAAAACTATCAAGTAAATTAATGGTACACATTTTATCTGTATAAAAAAATAGCGATGGTGCATGATAAAGCTGATCCAATAGTGCTTATCTAATCACGAGGATGTTTATCGATGGTGATCGAGAAGTCAAAGAATCAACATATCCTAAGGATGAATGTGAAGCTACCACATGTTTAAATCAAAGGAAAAGATGGAATAACTATAGGATATTGAGTATAAAAATAAATAAGACAAGTATCATAATCTTGAGGACCTAGATTAGGATTGATGGTCGATATCAAAAGTTAAAGACATGAGATTTTAAGCAGAGGTTGAGCATAGTTTAGGTCAAACCAAGAGTAAATGTTTCAAAGGGATATATCACCATCAGAGATCAATTGAATACCATCAAGTAGATGCATCCATATAATCAAGATTACTAATAATGAGGCTCTATTTCCATTAAAACTCTTATGCAAGATCAGATTGTTTAAACCTAATATAGTCTAGAACAAAGCTATGTGATCTATAGATCTTCATTGATATAATGACTATATGAAAACCAATAAATTAGATTGGTTTTTAATCTATAGTAAGACCTATGCTTAGATATTGAAGTAGGGGTAGATATGAATGGTTATAAACAAATGTCTCATATTTGACATAGCCATATCCTTGACAAGTAGGTAGCTAAAACCATTAAAATTAGACATGATCATGGCTCTGTTAGGTCCATGGGTATGAGGACTTTATCCTTATAGTGAAATAAAGTGGAAGGTGGCATGAAAGATCAAATATAGTGGAGCATTCAATATTATTTAGATCTTAAGGATCTTTCTTCCTTGAAAGGATCATGATTCATCATCTATAAAATAGACTCTTGTCCTCTAGTGTATTGCTCAACCAATGAGAAGAACCTGAATACTAATTGGAGCAAATTCAAGTTAAATTGTTGATGAAGGGATAGTCTGGATTAGATTAAGTGTGGTAGAGAATTCATTTAAAGGTGGTAGCTCATTGATTATTCTTGGTTAACATGCTCCCTCTTCTCTCTTTCCCCTCTCTCTCTCTCTCTCTCTCTCTCTCTCTCTCTCTCTCTCTCTCTCTCTCTCTCTCTCTCTCTCTCTCTCTCTCTCTCTCTCTCTCTTTCTAGACTCTCACAAGGAATCTTTAATCTTGAAGAGTAGGGGACTCTCTGAGATATTGCAAGATATGCTCATCTTGATTAGGCTAAACCTTGTCAAGTATTTTTAAGAACTACCTCTTGATGCAATAAAAGACTTTCTTTACCTATCTCTTGCCTGGGATCTGTGTTGAGCGAGTTAAGCATGATGGCATTATGAAGGAGAATATTCCTCATCCATTGTCCTCCTTTCTAACCTCCTTTAGGGTGTTTTCAAGCTATTATAGTTTGGATTAGTGTTCTACCTAAACTTAGTCTATGAAACACTTATGCAATCAATTGGTCTATGAGGTTGTGTGAGCTAGCATTGTCTTGTGCTAATCTAGTGTGGGTTCAAGCTTATTGGAGTCTTCCATTTTTATTTGGTGCATCACCTTTTAGCCTTCTTAGGATCCCTTTTCCCATTTCTAACCATTTTCCCTATGATAATATTAGTTTAGGTGATTCATAAAAAGGAAGTTGACCTTTTTTAGAGGTTCAACCTTGTCATAGGTTAACCACATCTTGGGGTTGTCCCAATATTATGATTAGGAGTGGGGGAGCCTAAAAAAATTCTCCATAAGTGTGTAATCTCACACCACAATAGTTTTTGGCATGCCTGGTAGGACTTACTATGTTGTTCATTGGTATAATTTTGGTTTTCTCTTTATCGAATTAACCTTTGGAGGCATGTGTACAAACATCAATAGTGATTTTGAGCATTTATTAGCTAGTTTAAGTAACTAAACTAAGTGATTAATCACTGTAATATAGTATGTATAATCAACCCTCATTTATAATTAAAGATCAAGATGAAATATTGAGTGAGGTTGATGAAGGAGACATCTCAAGTGCTAAAGAGATGTATTTTGAGAAGCATACCAGTGAAGAGCCTGAAGAGTTATGGTAGTAGTTCAATTCCATAACCAAAGATTTTAAAGAGGCTAAGGGACATGTCCTTCTTCTAAGAACCTATGAGCATGTTATTCTAAGCATGATCAATCCTAGTTTTCAAAAGGACAAGGTGGAAGAACATGGTTTTTTTGAACCACCAAGTGAACCAAGTGCAGTTGCTCCCAAGAGCTTGAATGAAGTCTTTGTGTAAGGCTTTCTCAAGAGTGATGAGAAATATCAAACATTTACTTCTACAGTCCAAAATGAACCAAGATTAGAATAATTAGACCATTATGTCTACATTGGAGACATGTTTGTTCCATTTCATCCATTAGAGATCATATCAAAAGGATTAGCCATAAAGTTACTTGGTTCACTAATTCTGGTACCTCCAAAGCAAGGTATTTTTCATCTTGGTTTGTTACAAGTGAATGATACTAAAATTTTCACATTTGAACCAGGAGGGAGGTGTTTGTAAATTTTTATAAAATATTGTATATATTATATTAGATTTCATGCTTTTCTCTAAGTGCTTATGTGCACATTTATTTAGTAGGTTAGTTGCCCTTGCTTTATTTAGGTTAATTTCCTTTCTTATTGTGTGTTTCCTTTTCCAAAGTGCATTAGGAACTTTTTTTTTTTTTTGCTTATTTTGGTCTTTATTGCTTGAAGAGAGTGTTTTCAAGAAAGGGAAAGACTTACTCAATTCATATCAACTTATAACTCCATGCCCAATGGATCAGACAAGGAAACTCATCTATGTTCTCAAGCTTAATGAGCATGCTTCCCTATGACTCACAAAAGATGTTTGAAAATTTTAGCCCAAATAAAAATATTCTACCTAGATAGATCAGCTGAGCAAAGTTCTTGATTGACTAAATGATCAAATGACTTGAGCAAGTGAAGAATATGGACTAGACAGTCATCAAACATCATGTAGAAATAGATATGTCAGTCTAGTTACACACTTCATAATTTCACTTAGGAGGCCTCTCAAAGATAAAGGATTGCATGGACATGAGGTTATTCATGCCTTGAACATTCTCTACAAATTTTATGACTTGATGATTTATCTATCTCAAGTTACAAGCATTCAAAGTTAAATAAGTAGAGTGGGATATGTACGTGGACGTCAAGTTAAAGTTGTGACAAATAGTCATTTGAATTCAAATATTAATAAAGTTAAATGTGGGGCTGAAAAGTGTCAAAATCATAGTATATAAATCTAAGATCAAATGGTTAGAAATGATCTAACGAGTTAGTGGGTCTTGAAGATCTAACAGAGTGCATTCAATTATTCATCAAAGATCAATGGTGAGCTTGTAGTTAAAAGGTTAGTGTATCCTAATATGAATGCATGGCTAAAAAGTGGAAAGATATTAGGTGAACATATAAATATCTAATAGTGCATGGTAACTAACAAATCCAATGGGTCCAAGCTGATCAATGGTGCATGATCCATCATACTAAAGCAAATCAACAGTGAGAAAAAGGTCAACTAGTCAGTGAATCCTAGGATTGAATGTGAAGCTACCAAGTGTCATGACCATGAAAAATATCAAGTAAATCAATGGTACGCATTTGATCCATGAAAAATAAGATCAAAATTGTGTGATAAAGTATATCTAATGGTGTTTGTCAAATCATGGGGATATTGATCGATGGCAAGTGAGAAGTCAAAGAGTTAATGTATCTTAATGCTGAATGCAAAGCTAATACATGGCATAAGTGAAGGAATAGATGGATTAACTATAGGATCCTTAATATCAATGAAAAGAAGATAAATTTCATAATCTTGAGGACCCAGATTAGTATCAATAGTTGATATCAAAAGTTAAAGATAGGAGATTTCAAGCAAAGGTTAAACACAGTTCAAGTCAAACCAAGAATAAATGTTTCAAAGGGATATATCACCATTATATCTCAATAGAATACCATAAAATATATTTATCCATACAATAAATATTGCTAATAATGAGGCTCTATTACAATTAAAGCTTAAATATAGGATAAGTTTGTTTAAACCTAAAATAGTCTAGAACAAAGCTATGTGATTTGAAGATCTTCATCGATATAATGACTATTTGAAAACCAATAAATTAGATTGGTTTTAAATCCATAGTAAGACCTATGATTATATATATAAGTATGGGTAGATATGAATGGTTATGAAAAAGTGTCTCATATCAAATACCCAAATCCTTGATAAAAAAGGTACCTGCAGCTACTAAAAGTAGACATGATCATGGCTCTATCATGTCCATGGGTATGAGGACTTTGTCTTTACAATGAAATCAACTAGAAGGTGGTATGGAATATCAAATCAAAGGGATTTGGGGATTGGATAGTAAATTAGAGAATTCAATGTTGTTCAGATCTTAAGGATCTTTCTTTTTTGAAAGGATCATGACTCATCATGTACAAAACAGACTCTTGTTCACTAGTGTATTGTGTAACTAATGAGAAGAACTTGAAGACTAATTAGAGAAAATGTAGGTTAAGTTATTGATGAAGGGATAGTATGAATTAGATCAAGTGTGGTAGATCATTAATTGAAAGGTGGTAGCTCATTGATTATTCTTGGTTAACGTGTTTTCTCTTCTCTCTTCCCCCTTTATCTATATCACCTAGTCTTTCTCATTGGTAATCTCTCTCTCTCTCTCTCTCTCTCTCTCTCTCTCTCTCTCTCTCTCTCTCTCTCTCTCTCTCTCTCTAATTCTAGACTCTCACAAGGACTCTTTTATCTCAAAGAGTAGGGGACTCTCTAAGATATTTTAAAATATGCTCATCTTGATTAGGCTAAACTCTATCAAGCATTTGTAAGAACTACCTCTTGATGCAATAAAAGACTCTATTTACCTATCTCTTGCCTTGGATCTATGTTGAGTGAGTTTTGCATGAAGGCATTATGAAGGAGAATCTTCCTCATCCATCCTTTCTAACCTCATTTAGGGTGTTTTCAACCTATTGCAAGTCTATATTAGTGTTCTACCTAAACCTAGTGTATGAAACACTTATGCAATCAGATGGTCTATGAGGTTGTGTGAGATAGCATTGTCTTGTGCTCATCTAGTGTGGGTTCAAGATTATGAGATTATTCCATTTTTATTTGGTGCATCACCTTTTAGCCTTCTTAGGATCTCTTTTCCCCTTTCTAACATTTTTCCCTGTGACAATATTAGTTTAGGTGATTCATCACAAGTAAGCTAGCCTTCTTTAGAGGTTTGACCCTATCATAGGTTACCCAAAGCCTGAGGTTGTCACAATATTATGATTGAGAGTTGGGGAGCATAAATAAATCTTCCACAAGCATGTAATCTCATGCCATAATAGGAATTACCACCATGCCCTACATACATTATGGTTGACACTATGCATGAAAAAGTTGAGCAAATACAGTGAAGGGTTGACATTTTCCAATAATAACCTTTGACCACTTTTATGGCCATCAATGTATTTATGACAATATCAAAAATCCCATAGGAGTCCCTGGTGTGTAGACCTAAAACTAGGTGTGATGTTAGGGTTTATCCTACCCTCAAAGAACACATATTCAGTCAGATAGCCATGATACAGGAAGTGTAGCCTTCTCCATCCTCAACTTCACCACCACCCAAACATAGGTTGGTTACTTTGGGATGAAATAAATCACATATTTCTAGCTACATGGTCCATCCAAGTGATTCACCACCTTCACCACAAGACCCATAGGTCAAAGAGCTGACACTCAAATAACCTACAACTAAAGAACAATAAACCTCATGGGAAGAAGTAACTCGCATAGTAAAATGGCAAGTTAGACAAGAGGAAAAGAAACTCTATAAGAAGCAAGTTCAATAAAAATAAGCTCAATAAACAATTCAACAAGATAAATAATCCAAGCCCACATAAAATGCTTAGGATGTAGAGGCTGACCAATAAAATACTTTTAATGTGGTTAAGAAGGCACAAGAAGCTGTCGATGTAGTAAAGCAAACATAGGAGGTGCATCAAAAGAAGATAGATGAAGAGAAGAAGAATAAAGATGTTATGTTCACTGCCAAGGCCAAGGCCAAAGAGGATAAGCAATAAGAAGATGTAGTGGTATATGAAAATAAAGCTTTGTAGGATGCCACTCATACACAAAAACACACTGAAAAAGCTATGACAAAGAAGAAAGAATAATAATATGAAGTTCTATAAAAATAGAAAGCCCAAACTTAGGAACAATAATAAAGTGTAACCAAGATGTTAGCTAACCAAATGACACAGGCACAATCTAAGACTGAACAAGCCAAGGTTGTTGCTCTTGAAGAATAAAAAGAGGAAGAAGAGTGTGTGAAAAAGTTGTAGGAAGAGGAATAGGAGAAAAATAAAGTTGTGGAGGATGAGCTCAATAGGAAGGCAATAGAAGAAGCTAAGAGAAAACAAGATAAATGAACTACATAACATTTATAACCTATAGAAGAGGCTATAGCACAACAATAAGAAGTGCTTGAGAAACAACGAGATGGGTTGAAATAGCTAGAGTAACAAGAAGACCAACTCATAAATTCAACATGTGTGTAATAAATGGAATTACCTTTGAGAGGAGTATGGCTATGGGACATCCTGACTATGGGTGCTCAGTGTACCACCTTCTCACTTCCACTTGCAACCATGCCATGACCTAACCCTTTATCAATTGTAGGAAAATTAGTAACATTCCCTCTTTAGCATGAAGTCTCTTTGTATGTCTCTAGATTACCCTTGAAGAAATATTTATAGGGTGTTGCAGCATTATAGAAGTCCACTGTGTAGAATGTCACCTCTTTATAATAAGAGATTGATCAATCCAAGGCTAGAAACATTGAGTTGAAGGCTCACTTGTATAAAAATATCAAACTTATCTAGGACACTCATCCCAAGTTGGTCACTCAAGAAATAGGGGACCAAGTCATGTCTGATCAACATAGACTCAAGACACTTATCTTTGAGATAACCAAGGACTGGTACACAACATAAAAACTCCACATAATCATAACTATGAGGCAGGATGTTATGACTGAGGCTACAAATTTCATCACTCTATTAGAGGAATATCAAGGAATATTTGATGCTACCACACTTTAAGCATAACAAGTCACACATAGTTTGCTATACTGAAAGTAACAATTGAAAACCTCGTTAGCTAGTTCCAGTGTAGACTTTACAAAGGCCACCACCACTAAATCAGCTATGGTCAGCCATACTATAACTATGGAGGAGAAGGATGAAGCCCTCTATTAGTTACTCAATTTTAGGGATAATGTTCATGACAAACTCTTGAATTGGTAGAGCTATCTTTTGTGTAGTTCTTTTGCTAGCCTCCAAGCTCAACAACATGTAGAAAAAATGAAGTAGTTGAGTGGAGAGATTCAGACAAGGGTCATAAACACCAAGATAGCCTTGAGCATAACTGATGACATAGATCTCAAAGAGATCATTGGCTATCATGTTCTATTTCATACCTTGCTATGATTGATCCAAGAAGTGATGCTAGACTAGAATCCATACAAGATGGATTTGACCCCTTTTTCCAATGCAGTCACTTAGATTATCAATATACATACATATTTGCCACCATTAGTTCTCCAACAAATCATCACTTAACACAAAACCACATAGTCCTAATCCAAAAACTCTTCTGGTCAATCATCATCTGCATCCATGCCACCACCCTCAAGTCATGTACTACGTAGAGTATAAATTTTGAAAATTTTGTATAACATTTTGTATTGGGGATTATTTAGTAAGATAAATAGGGCTAGGATGGTTGAAAACCCATAAAGGGTGGCCACCTAGTTATGCTAGCCTATTGAAAACCCTCAAAGGGCAATAGGTTGGTATGCTACTTAGTTGAAAAATTTAAAGGGCAGACATGTAGTGTACAAGAGGTGAAATCTAGAAAAGATGAACAGTCATAGACTAGAAACGTCTATATATACTTTTGTTGTAATAAGAAGGGGATTCCACTTTTGAAGAGATCAATAGATATTCCTCTGATTATGGTTACCTATGTGATTTATTATTATGTTCCTTGCATGTGTTCTCATGTATAAAGTTTGGTTACCTTCTTTCTAATTTAATTTGAATACTTTATTTCTATTTATGAAACAGTGGTTATTCTTAATTCCTAAATAATGTAGGATAATTGATGCTTACTATGCTTCTATTATCCAAACTCCTGTATGAATACAATACACTATTCCACCCACATAAATTATATCATAACTATCCTTTTCTTTAGCATGTTATGATGCTTTAGGAACCTTTGTTAATAAAAATATCTCTTGAAAATGGAAAAGTACCGATATTTGTTGTTCCTTTCAACATTAGAAGAAATGAAAAAAATGTTATTGTAAAGAAATTAACATGTTTAGAAGAAAGATTGGTTACTTTGAGAATTCTATTTACACAAATATGAGAATTTGGATATAAAAAATCATAATATGGTCTCATAATAACAATTAGAAATGTTCCAATTGGCTTTGATTGGATCAAAAAAACATTACCGAGAGAAATGAATGAGATAGAAATAATTGCAATCAAGATAAAATGCAAGTTGGAATACAAAGATATTTATTAAGAAATGTAAGGCTTTCATATGTCATGAAGTCATTTTCAAAAAAAAATTGAGTGTTTTTCTATAGGTAAGAAAATTTACTATTTATGAAGCTTGGAAAACTAGCTTTGAGAAAAAAAATCTATTGTCAATGTTGTGCCTGTTGAGAATGATGAATCTAACACATGAAAATAAATCAAAACCTTTTATTGAATCTTTGGTCATGATTTTGTTTAATTATAATTGATAAATGATCTGCAAGATGAGATCTTAGAAATTGACCCATCTGAAGGATTCAAACCATTAGGTATATTTGAAGATAAATTCTTGAAGGAAATGAGCTTCCCAACTTTATTCTATGGTTTTAGTCATCCTGAAGATATGACAGATAAAATGCTATACTAAACATTAAAAAAATGGGATCTTTTGCACAAATAAAATTACATTAAAACTCACATAACTAACATATTTTTCAAATCTATTAAAATCATTATACATCAGGTATCATCTTGTGCTTGGATATGCATACACAAAGGTGAATTAAAAGACAAAAAACTCTAAGCTAGAGATATTCAGAACAAATCTAGTATAAAAAAATCCTAAAATTTCCAATAACCTATAAAGATTTAAAAAGCATTCAAACACCACCTAACTATTGTAAAAATTCAATAAAAAATGTTTTTGTAATGATTAGGCAATTTGGCCCACCAACAGTTTTTACTACTATAACAACTGCTAAACATTGTTAGGAGCCTTTGTGCCATGCATTGCAAAACTTGATTCTCACAATAAATAATAAACACCAAGAAACAATTGAAGAAGATAACATTGACACAATGATTAAAAAAAAACCTATTCTTTGTAGTTGTTATTTTAACCATAGATCCAATGCATTTAAAAAATTATTGTTACAACATGAAGAATTGTTTGGAAAGGTTTTGGGTTTTTTTGTGACTAAATTTAAAAATAGAGGAAATGAGCATTTACATTTCATTCTTTGAGTACATGATGCACCTATATATGGATATTTACCCAATACTAAAATTGAAGATTTTATAGATAAATACATATCTTGTGATTTGACGTTGCTTGATAGCAATTTGGATAGAATGCAAACACATCATCATACAAGCACATACAAAAAGTATAAAAATTCTCATTACAGATTCAATTTTCTATTGCCTCCAATATGAAAAACCAAAATACTAGAGCCATTGGATGGAACCAACAAGCTATACAAAGAGAATGCCACAATATTTTTTTCTCAACTCAAGCAAAAATAGTATAGCAAAGGGCTTAGGGGAGGGCCAATTGTATATAGTTTTTTTGACAACCCCTCCCCCCAAGCCCTATATATCTATTTGAGCCCCCATATATATAGAGTGTGTTGACCTCCCTATATATCTTATCTTATCTATATTGTGGCATTTTTCAGATGTTGTTGTAATATGGAAACTTGTCTGAAATAGAATACATACTTTCATTATGATCTTGTATTTCACAACCCATAATAATGCTAAAAAGACATCCACTTGATACTTTAATAAATGCATTTGTAAAATAGCTCCCAACATTATGGTATGCTATCACAGATGCATAATTCATTCTTGATGCATATGTTGCTTCAACATATTGCTACTCCTATATGACAAAGTTTGATCATACACTAATAAATGTGTTTCAGAAAGTGCATGTTGAAACTGCTCATAGCAATGACAACAAACTACAAGCCATAATAAAATAATAAATATGATTCTACAACACTAACAAATTTCTAGTCACCAGGCCATTTACATTGTATTTTCATTGCCTTTACATCATAGTTCAAGGATAATAATTTTCATAAACACATCACTAAAGATAAAAAAAAAACTTACATTTTAAAAAGTCCAAAACTATTAGCACAAGAGATAGACACTTCAAAGGACATAATATGTGTTTTTCCTATAGAAAAAATATCTCAAGGCCAATGTAGTTAGAACATATATGTTTGGCTGAATTCGTGGCATATTGCTTAGGTAAATCTATATGTAGTAGAAAATGAAAAAAATCATACATCATTTGACATGTTAGATATAATATCCACACAGATCCTAAAAACTATTAAAAATAAAAAATGATGTTGTTTATACCTTATTATGATAATAAAGAGACACTAAAAAACTTCAACACATGGAGTAATTCATACCTTACTCATAAGACATAAATAACAAGAATTGAAATCATGTTTATTGTCAAGTCCATAACAAAGTGGTGCAATATTGATCTGCTACAAATAATCTAGACATTGCTTCTAGCTCACTATTTGTTATTGTTGATGATAGACAAATAATCAAATCAAGAACAACATTGATGCATATGACAAAAGTTATGATTTTCATTGCATAATAAATCACAAACTAGTCAATAATCAATGTTCAAAATGTGTTAAACAACCAAACATCCTTTTTTAGTAAGTAGAGAAGAATACTTAAACTTGTGAAAATAATTGAATAAAAAATATGAAGCTATTGTCAAAGACATTATGATAAAAAAAGTGATAGAGGTAGATAATCCAATCTATTTGTTCTTAATAAGAGAAGCAAGCACAAGGAAAAAAACTACTGTGAAATTGATAAATGAAACTTTGGCATGGATATACAACAAGAAACTTGAAAGTGGTTCTTTAAAAATAAAAGGTTTGATTATTGCACATAGGAAAAGCAACATACAATGCAAATGGTCTAGCTACAAATTCTATTTTTCAACTTCCATATACATCTACACAGATGATTCCATTGGATGCAAACACTTTAGATACATCGAGAAAATGCTATAAATAATTATGTATGTTGTTTATTGATGAAATATATTTACTAGGAAGTTGAATGCTTTACAATATTGACAAAAGACTTCGATAGATAATACATACACCCATAAAACCATTTACAAACATTGACATTACCAAACAAAGCCTATTTGAGATAGGTGGGTTTTTCAACAACCATTGTTGAATGGGGAAACAACTCCATATACTTTTTGTCTTGACAATGTAAAATGTTCTCATCTCTAACAAGTCATTCAAAAAATTGACATTCATTTTTTTTACATCCTGAACTGCATTAGAACTTATCAACAGACAATATTAGACATTGAATACTTGAATAATTCATGCTATATATCTCTTCCTTATGAACCAACATTTCTATACTTATTTTTGAAGAATGATGATGTTCAAAAACACAGTGCCAAAATGCTTGCACTTCTCAAGGAATATACTTATACATTGAATGTTGTTGACAAAAAGGTGATTTTTTCTAATGAAATTGTTACAAATAATCAAAATAATTACTTGCTTCACACAATTATTTTGAAACTGAACATATTGGTGGAATTTATTAGTGGAAACTATGATATACAAGATCTATTAGTAAATGCTGTTGATGGAATTATCAAGCATTATACACCTGTACAACTAGACATAATTTGGATATAATTCAATGACATTAAAATTGGAGCACTAAAATGCAAAAAAATGAAGAGATTTTATAATGATCAGATTACCAAAAATTGGAATCCAATAACAAGAATTTCAAGGAAAATTTACATTAAGAAACTGATAGCCACCATGCGTGAAGAGTTTTTAATATAAATAGCATGTGCTTAAATAATACATATATCACAAGGCCTTATAATGGATGCATTAGTATTTGATCTTGCTGGTGTCAATCACTATGGACTTGTCTATACTAAACTTTCATGAGTGAAAAAATTAAATCATTGTATCTTGTGAATAAGTTAAATTTTGATAACTTTGTCATATCTAATAAATTAAATGTTGAGATGCAAAGATTGCAAAGTTTTGCACAATGGCTTTCACATTTTGTAAATGTCCCTAAAATATATAATAGTCTCACTATTTTCTCATTAAATACATGGAGTTTGCAATTGCATCTATAAAACATAATCTAACCAATCTCACCCATGTCAAACAGAGCCTACTTGAGATAGGTGGGTTTTTCAACAACAATTTTTATATGGGGAAACAACTCCATAAATTTTTTGGATTGATAATGTAAAGTCCTTTTATTTCTAATAAGTCATTCAAAAAATTGACATTCAATTTTTTTACATCCTAAACCACATTGCAACTTGTCAATAGACAATATTAGACATTAAATACTTGAATGATTCATACTATATATCTCCTCCTTATAACCCAACGTTTCCATAATTCTTTCACAAGAATGATGATGTTCAAAAACACAATGCCAAAATGCTTGCACTTCTTAAGGAATATACTGATACATTGAATGTTTTTGACAAAAAGGTGATTTTTTCTAATGAAATTGTTACAAATAATCAAAAAAATTACTTGCTTCACACAATTATTTTAAAACCAAACACATTGGTGGATTTTTTTAGTGGAAACTATGATATACAAGATGGATTAGTAAATGGTGTTTATGGAATTATCAATTTTTAAACACCTGGATAACTAGACATAATTTGGATAAAATTCAATGACATTAAAATTAGAGCACTACAACACAAAAAAATGAATAGCTTTTACAATGATCATGATTACCAAAAATTAGACTCCAATAATAAGAATTTCAAGGAAAATTTACATTAATAAATTGATAGCCACCATGCATGAAGTGTATTTAATACAAATAACATGCACTTGAATAATACATATATCACAAGGCCTTGCAATGGATGCATCAATATTTGATCCTGTTGGTGTCAAGCACCATGGACTTTTCTATACTACACTTTCACCAGTAAAAACATTAAATCATTGTATCTTGTGAATAAGTTAGAACCTAATAAATTTTTCATATCCAATAAAGTAAATGTTGAGATAAAAAGATTTCAAACTTTGACATAGTGGTTGTTGCATTTTGTAAATATCCCTAAAATATATAATAGTCTCACTTTTTTCTCATTAAATACATAGAGTTTATAATTGCATCTATAAATCATAATCTATCAAATCTCACCCATGTCAAATGGTGTAACCATCTCAACTAGAAATGGGAAGTGGTGACAAGGCCATCAACGACACTAAGCCTCAACCACACTACTTAAGGGGGCAAACTAATATAAACAGATAAATTTTAATTTGTGCATCTTGGTAAGGTTGGTGCATGAATGTGTATATAATATAAATATATATCTATGATTTAGTGAATTTTCATGGAATATGAACCTATAATATGTCTCAAGTTAAATTATATGTTAAAATTCAACCTCTACTCTATAAATTATTTATAATATCTACCAAAAATATGAAAAAATCTATCTAAAATATGTGAAAATCGATGCCAAATGCATAAGATTTTGACCCAAGTGTATATCTAAATCATGTAAATTATATCAAATTTTATCAATTATACAACTATATGTGTATGTGGACTCATATTTATATTACATGCCCCCACTAATACCCCCCATTTTGAGGTGAGTGGAATGTAACAGGTAAATGCATAGAGTTGGGGGATGATTCTATGAACATTTTTAGTAATGTGATCGCACTAATAAATAACATGGTCATGTTATTTAAATTATGGATCAATAATTATTGATCCATAATGTGATCACATTATTAAATAATGTCATCACATTATTTTAAATAATAATGTGATCATGTTATTGTTGTTTTCAATAACACAATCACATTAATAACATGATCACATTAACTATGTTACAAAAAAAATAAAAATTGAAACCTGAATGCAAATTCATCAATTTGCATTCAAGTTTTCTTTGCTATCCTCACCTTCTACAATCACATTTTGTGTGGGACAGTCAAAATATTGATAGGAAGTTGCTAAATTCATCCCAGGAATTCGTTAATAGATGGTGCCGCCATGTAGAAGAGATAAGTGCTAAAAATCTACACTTGTTAACCCTAAATTTTCATTATTTTCATTGTTTAACCCTAAGTTTGAGTAATTTTAGTAACTTTTAGTTGTATTTTTGTTTCTTTTTAATAGACCATCCTACTAACACTCCACATAACCCTCTTGTTCCTCCTCTTGTTCCTCCATAAAACCCTCTTGTTCCTCCTTCTATCCCTCTGCCTAACCCTCATATAGTTCCACAAAATTCCCTAGGCAGTTAGGAGATTCTAATTGAAAACATTATCATAATTAGGAGAATGAGGGATCCCACTTATATCAACCTCTACTGCACCCATCTAACCAATTCCCTAGAGACATTATTAGGCTAAATTAAATCTATAATGAGTCAAATTGATAGATGGACTTCATTATAAGATAGTTATAGGGCTTATTATGCTGACAAATTATTAACACTTAAGGTCAAGAATAAATAAATATCAAAATCCCATTTGTGCCTTATTCATTGACCCAGCCACCAATGGCCCATTTCTTGTAACCACTAAACATTTTCCAATCCATCACTGCCAACATAACTTAATCGTAACCAATATTTTGGATTGATGGTGGATGGTGTTTTATTATCCACCATGTAACAACCACAGAGTCCTATTGTATTTTTTGATGAAACTCTACTATGAGTTTATCCTCAATGATATTCCAAACTATTTTGATTTTAGTGAGTTTCAAGGCCAAGGGAAAGACTCTACATAGGATCAGCTAGGTGACATCATGCACCTAATCAACATGGGAAGATCCATATCCAAAATGCATTTGAGCTCAAGATCCCCTTTATAGTTCAATAGGTCATGAAGATTGACACTCTTCATGCTATTAGTTTTCTCACGGATACACTCATTTAACATATGAGTAGGCTCTCACAGATCGATGCTAGATATGCCACCTAGTGTACATACCTGACCCCACCCTTGTAATTTTTGTGGAGCTATGTGTACTAGACCTTGTAATGATGATGATGCTGGTGGTTTAAAGGGCTTGGATAATATTCTTATGAGTGATGATTTTTTAGCATGCATATTTGGTGTGCAGACATCAGCCACTACATAGATGTAGGTATATTTTATATAAATGTCATGTTAAATTTAAGTTATATTTGTAAATTTAATTTAGCTAACAATTAATTTACATAGAAATTGAATTATATATATATATATGTGTGTGTGTGTGTGTGTGTGTCATTTTTTGTGTCACAGGAGGTGATGGTACCTTCATCATCATAATTGACATTTGAAGCATTTGATTTGATGCAGCCATTGTTTACATATTTGGATCTAGCTACTAGCCCATCCACTATAACATCTATCTCTATTAAGACGACACCTTTTACTTATACAAAGGTAAAATTTTGAGTTAATTTTATGCTCTATGTACATTTAGTCTATGTATATTTGCCTTATAAGTTTAAGTTAAATTTATCTATAAAGTATCATGATGCATAGGTTATAACAAGCTTTCTTGACATCGATGGAAACACACACCTCTACCAAGTACCCAACTCTGATATTTTCTTGTCCTTCTTTATCTTCTATCTCCAGCCTCTTTATCTCTTTGATCACTTTGGATTTAATAGGTCTTTATTTTTCACTCTTACCTACTCAATGGATATTAATAATTATTGTATTCACTTAATCCTCCTTCTCTAATTGAATTCATTTTACTAATAAACTACCTCTACAATATTTCCTTTTAATAATCAACCTCCTTAGTTCATACTTTATTTTCATGTTCTCTCTTTTTATCCTTGCTATATTATTTACAGTCTTTTTATGTGTTTTCATAGGTTCACATGATACTTTTATTTTATCCTTCCAAAATACTCATAAGATCATCTACCTACTTAATTACATTTCATTTCATGCATCCAACCATTCCACACAACCCCCAAGTTTCAACTCTTCACATAAATCTTCTTTCCTCTTTGACACCTTCCTTCTACTAGCTATTTTTTGAGGCAAACCTCCTTATTCTGAGTAAATTACAAATATCCCAACCAAACAAAACCCAAATTTAGATAACCCTTTACATCACATAGCTCATGTATTAACTTTCATATTTTAAGTCTCTTTGGAGAACACCTAACTCAACTCCCCTTAGGACTAATTAGATCTCCTATGCCTAATTAAAGGTTATTGACTATGAAACCATACCATGCAGACTCAAATAAACTTTAAACCTTCAAAATAATCTTCATCCTATATAAATATAGTTGTCCATAAATTTTAATGACTTTTCATTAGTTAAATCACTTTTTATCTCATTTTCCAGTTTCAAACCCTAACTTATGTTGTCTTAGTCCTACACCTACCCAAGAGGATAATAAATGAGTTAGAATAACCTTTTGAACCTTATAAAATATTTTAAGGATTTAAATATCTCTACCCTTACCCCATGCATCTTCTCAAACTATTACTTTTCCTTTCTCAATACTAAATCACTCACAACATTTAGTTTTACAGAATTTATGTACCCCTCCAACATGACTATGACAATAAATAGGACATAATAAAACCTTAAGACCCTTTAAATTCATTTTAGATAAATTAAAATAATCACACATATGGAATAAAAAATATCCCACAACATTTTCAATACCTTAAATCCTCAACTCTATTTCCAAGAGCTCTATATGGTCTTTCTTTATGAATATGCAAACTCAAAATTATTACTAATTGGGTTATATATAGTATTCCCATGTATTTTGAAATTTCTCAATATTATCAAGAATTTAAATGTGTTTAAATTCATTTAATATATATCATTTATCCCTTACTAATATTTTAATCATTTATAATGACACTTTAAACTGAGTATGTTGTCATCTTTCTGACTGTGCCTGAAGATAGAGTATTGAAACTTGGGTTTCACCACTTTGAACCTATAGACTAATGACTTGAATATTATTTAACTATAGCTATAAACACCATAGGATTTATTATAAACTTATAGATAATTATTTACATTTTACTTTATCCAAAGAAGCTTTACAAGTAAGGACATAGTTCTTGATATGTCTCTTATTCCTTTTCTCTCCCCACTTTTGCCTTGTTGAAGTCCTACTATTCTTTCTACCTCTTACTCTTCCACTCACACTTCCTACATGTATTAAATTTTTTATATTACCTCCAACATGTAAATTAATTTATATTATTAGCCATTGCATGTTGTATGGGAGTTACACTTCCATGATTCTTGGTTTACATTTTCTTTTCATGATATGCACATTGAAATACATTACCACATATATCTTGGTTTACCTTAAGAAAAAATTGCCATATATATCTTTGATACTTTATATAAAATTAAGTGAGACCTTGTTTACATGAAAAGCTTTTGGCTCAATTAGACACTCATGCCTATTTGCGAATTGAGATAGACATAGGAATTATTACTGCAATGTCATTTGTACAATTGCTGATAGAGGTATATATTAACTTATAATTTTGAATTGTAAAAATAGACTTATTTTATTAATTTTACTACATAATTGGGGAAAATATAACTTATGTGAATGTATTGTGTATGTAGGGTTATCCTATGACATCGGATAGTCCTAGTTAGAAGACTAGTAGAGCAACTTCTCATGTTTCTTCTATATTTTAGACACCTATTCGAATAACTGAGCCTATTATTGACTTGTTTGAGCATCAAAAATAGATTGAGAAAGACCATGATCTTGTATTAAGTGCATGTTTAAATTATTTTTTTATTATAGTTTAAAATTAATTTCTTAAGAATTAGTTGAATGTATTTTATGTTAATTTTGTAATAATACTTGTATTTGACCAGGGTCAGCTACAAGTGAGTTATGAGTGTAAGACCCACATTCGGGTCTTGGATCAATCCAAGGCATTATATAAGGGCATCCCATGGAGATTCTTATTTGAGGAATTCAAAGAGAGGGAGGCTATTTAATGAATAACATGTCTTACATGAGATGTACTTTTTTGTATGCTTATATGGGAATTTACACTTTTTTGGCATTATATATGCATATATGACATTCACCCAACATTAGATACTATGTTGGTAGATGTAATTTTTTGTATGCCTTTTACAAGATTAGGAATTAAGAAATGTAGGGTTTAGGTTTAAGGATGTATATAAGGTCTAATCACTCTATGCCATGTGTGAACCTAATTTTTACTAAAAATAATGTCAATTGGGATTAAATCGATTGGTAAATAGGGAATTTTTTTGGTTTAAAATTTAAGGTATAGTTTTTAGGGCTTAAGTTTAGGGTACATAGGGTCAATTTAAAAGATAATTCTTAATCTAAATTATGTTAATTTGGGCTAAAATGATTGGTTTAGGGTTTAAAGAGTTTATATTTATGGTTTAAAGTTTAGGGATTATGAACTTTAAGCATTAGGGTTTGGAGTATAGGTTTTAGGGTATATAAGGTACAATATTGATGGTTATTAGGGAAAATTAGAGCTGATCAACCCCTAAATCACTTTTCATTATCATTTAACTAGGTTGAAGGGGCTCCAAATAACCCTAATTTACTTTAGATGCATAACTAGATTGCTACTCCAAAGGCTAAGTCTTGGCCATAGGTTTTTAAAATGCATTTTATGACATCTCATGATAAAATCAGTTATATCATAAGGCATGTATCTTTACGACATGTAATTGGTATTAGGGCATATGGATTACAATTTATGTTTTAGGGATTAAGGATAAGGTTTATATTTAAAGACCTGTATATAATGTCTAACTGTTCTATGCCATGTGAACCTAATTCTTACTACAAAGGATGTTCATTGGGACTAAATCGATTGTTAAATAGGGAAAGTTTATGGTTTAAAATTTAGGGTATAGTGTTTAGGGTTTAGGGATTAGGTTGTAATGTATATATGTTTTAGGGTATACAAAGTCAATAAAAAATATAATTGAGGATAATTTGAATCACTTGGACCCATTTGTGGCTATAGAATGTGCTTTTGGGTTGTCATTATAACCCATGTCATTGTATAGTGAATTAGTCAAATGGGGTAATTAGTCATGTGATTTAGGCTAAATTGAGCCTTATAAACTTAATTCTTAGTTTAAATGATGTTAATTTGGGCTAAAATTATTGGTTCAAGGTTTAAAGGGTTTATATTTATGGTTTAGAGTTTAAGGAATAATAACTTTAAGGATTAAGGCTTAGGGTATAAGTTTTAAGGTATATATGGTACAATCTTTAAGGTGATTGGGGAAAATTTGATCACCTTGAACATATATCTATGAGTAAATAATGTGATTTTGAGCTCAATTAGCCGCCCCCCCCCCCCCCATCATCACAAATTGAGCTAATTAAGTCAATTGTGGTTTAATGAGTGATTCAATTTTAACCAAGTTCATCTTTGTGAACCTAATCCTTACTATGTGTGTGTGTGTGTGTGTGTGTGTGTGTGTGTATATATATAATATATATATATATATATATATATAAGATGTTAATTGGGGATAAATTTATTGGTTTAGGGTTTAGGGTCTATAATTTAAAGGGTTTGTGGTTTAAGGGCTTATGGATCAAGGTTTAATGTAAATGGTAAAGGGTTTAGGATTAAATTTAAATGGTAAGGGGTTTAATATATTAGATATAGGGTCCAATCACTAAGGAAATTAAAGAACATTTGAGTTGCTTGTTCACCTATTTATGACAATTACCTTCATGTTTGCATTTTTTTATGAAAGTAGGGTCTGTTATGCCATGTACATGTTGCATGCATGTTATACAATTGATTGATCCATAAATTTGGTTTAGGGTCTCAATTTTTCCTACATCACACCCTTAATTGCACAAATTGATTGATTAGATCAATTCATGATATAATCAATCTTTTAATTTTGCCCCAAATCATATCTTGCTCTTTAAGGGGTTCAAATTGGCCTCAAATGCCTCAATTAAAAAACCAACTCTTTGGTTAATTATATAATACATTAAATTAGGGTTAATTTCACTCAAAATCACATCATATATAATTTAAAATAGGTTCATGTGGCTCATTTGGACCCTAATTACCTCCACAATTTAACTAATCAACATTTGCATTCATTAGCTGATGATTTCAAGTTTATTGAGTTTAAAATCACATTCTATACATGAAGAACTTGCATATAAGTAAATAATGGTTCTTTTCTTCAATTGACCTAATGAAATTGGAGTTGATCAACCCCAAGATTACATTTTATAGTCATGTAATTAGGTTGAAGGGTCTCGAAATAGCCCCAATTTACTTCATATGCACAACTAGATTGGTACTCCAAAGGCTAAGTTTTGGACATAGGTTTAAAAAGTTCATTTTCTGACATCTCATGATAAAATTAGTTATATTATAAGGTATGTATGTTTGTGGCATGTAGTGGGCATTAGGGCATAAGGCTTATAATTTATTTTTTAGGGATTAGGGATTAGGGTTTATGTTTAAGGACCTGTATATAATGTCTAATCACTCTATGACACGTTCAAACCTAATTATTACTATAAAGTATTTTAATTGGGACTAAACTAATTAGTAAATAGGGAAATTTTATGTTTTATAATTTAGGGTATAGTGTTAAGGGTTTATGGTTTAGGTCTTAAATTTTAATGTATATATATTTTAGGGTACATAGGGTCAATCACAAAGATAACTGAGGACAATTTGAATCACTTAGATCCATTTGTGACTATAGAATGTGTTTTTGGGTTGTCATTATACCCCATGTCATCATGCAAATTGAGTGAATTATTCAAATGGGGCAACCAGTCATGTGATTTAGGCCAAACTAAACCCTATGAACTTAATTCTTAGTCTAAATGATGTTAATTTAGGCTAAAATGGTTGGTTTAAGGTTTAAATAGTTTATATTTATGGTTTAGAGTTTAGGTATTAGGGATTAGGGATTAGGGATTAGGGTATAGGTTTTAAGGTATATAAGGCACAATCATGATGGTGATTGGGGTAAATTTGAGCTCCTTGAACCTAGACATGTGAGTAAAGAATGTGATTTTGGGATAAATTAGCCCCCACATCATCACAGATTGAGCCTATGAAGTCAATTGTGGTAATGAATGATGCAATTTTGACCAAGTTCATCCATATGAACCTAATTCTTACTATATATAAAGGATGTTACTTAGGGCTAAATTTATTAGTTTAGGGTCTACAATTTAAAGGGTTTGGGGTTTAGGGATTATGGATTAGGGTTTAAGGTAAATGGTAAAGGGTTTAGGGTTTAATTTAAATGATACATGGTTTAGGGTTTAATATATTAGATATAGGGTCCAATCACTAAGATAATTAAAGAAAATTTGAGCTACTTGTTCACCTATCTGTGATAATTACCTAAATATGTTTACATTTCTAATAAAAGTAGGGAGTTAAGCCATATATGTTGCATACATGTTATGAAATTGATTGATCCATAAATTTGGTTTAGGGGATCAATTTTTGCCAAAATCATGCCCTTAATTACATAATTTGACTAGTTGGATCAATTCATGATAGAATCAAACTTTTAATTTTACCCCAAATCATATCTTGCTCTTTAAGGGGTTCAAATTGGCCTCAAATGCCTCCTAGATTAAATGAACCAACTCTTTAGTTAATTACATATGACATGACATTAGGGTTAATTTCAATCCAAATCACATTGAACATATAAATTAAAATACATTCACATGGCTCATTTTGACCCTAATTACCTCTATAATTAAACTAATAGACATTTGTATTCATTAGTTCATGACTTCAAGTTTATTGATCTCAATACCACATTCTATACATGTATAAATTGCATATAAACATATTATGTCTATTTTATTTGATCAAGCTAATGAAATTGGAGCTGATCAACCCCCAAATCACATTTTATAGTCATGAAATTAGGTTGAAAGGGCTTGAAATAGCCCCAATTTACTTCAAATACATAGCTAGATTGGTACTCCAAAGGCTAAGTTTTGGAGATAGGTTTAAAAAATGTATTTTATGACATCTCATGATAAAATCAGATGTATGTTTGTGACATGTATGTTTGCAACATCTCTGAATTTGACAAAAGACAAATTCTTATATGTAAAATAGGGTACTCATGCATTGATATACCTTGAAAATAGATCCTTATAGAACTTCACTTACTAGATCAAACAATCTTATTAGAGACTCAAACAATACTACAAAGTATATAAAGGTTTTTTATAAGTTCCAAACATCACCAATTATCCACAAAAACTAACGCAGTACTATCTACCAAATTTAACCTATTTTAGGACTTCATACACTCTTGACACAAAATAAAATGACCCTTTATTTATTTGTTGTTATTCAAAAAAACCATTTGAATATTATGAAGACTATAAATTAATTTTTAAATACCAACTTTCAAATAACTAATCCTTAAACATTTATAATATCGTTGAACTCTCTTTTGAACCTAATACTCTAGGTTTATTAGTACTTAGTCAAAGGATTCTTGTACTCTAATTGATTTTTGGATAATATACTTTATTTAATCATGTAAAAAATGAAATATAAATGAAAGCTACCAAATTATGAGTGATTTGGATTAGTGGATCACTAAAAACCAACTTTTGACTTCTTTACCTTATCTAGGATGAATTAGGACTGACTTCATTTTAAGGAAGGTTAGACTCATGTCAAATGAACAATAAATTGATTCATAGGTTAATGCATGTCCAATTTTCATTCAATTCCATCAAATTTTAACAAGGACATTAGTCCCAAATAATAATCTTAATCAACCAAACTTTGTTCTTAAGACTACTAGGCATAATGGTTCATTTAGTAGGTTAAAATGCAAATTTGGGTTTTTGGGTGTTGTGAATATATAATGTGATCATGTTATTAAGTAATGCAATCACATTACTAACATAGTTAATAATGTGATCACATTAATACCATGATCATGTTATTAATGTGATCGCACTATTTGAATTTGAATTCAAATCCCATACCTTTTGGCTCAATAATGGATTAGATTCTCAAGCCTAAGGCTTGGACTTGTCAATCTACAGCTGAGTCCAAGACTTTTTATAAAAAAATAACAAAATTCAACTTTGATCACCAAATACACTATGAATTTCAATGTGAAAATTTAAAAACTTAAAACCTTCATGATGAGCACGCTCTCCTCTTTCCAAAAATATGATTTTTATAATTTTTGGACTAATTTAATGTTTCAAACTATATTGATTTCTAATTATGCTTTTTTTAGGCCAATACATACCACAAACATACATGCCTATACATTCTCATGTAATTTGGCTTTCATTGATCCAAGTGAAAAAAAATTATATGGTCAATAACTAGGCCTAATTCTACACACATTAAAAAAAAACTGATTTTCATTTTTTGAAGGTAGTTAGGCACATCAAACAGATGGCTATCTATTTTTTCATCAATTTTCAAGATCTATTTACTTGTAAAATTCATGAAAAAAAAGTATTCATTGAAAAAATATAAAAATAATATAGGTCACAAACTAGAATATCTTATCTAAATTTTCCCAAAGGGTTTCAAATAATATTAAACATTGCTAAAAAAATGGTGCAACACATGGCCACCTATTTACTCTATTTTCTTAAAAAAACAAGTGTTCTTATTCAAATTTTAGATGTTTTACCTATTTATACTTAACCATTTTTTAAAAAAATAGTGTTTTAGAAAATAGACTTGAACTGCTAGATTTCATGTTCTTACACCATTTTCAAATTTGGAGTGTAGATATCTCAAATTATCTAAAGAAGTTCATATCTCTAAAATTTTAGGAAAAACATGTCCATGGGTAGGCCACTTTTTGTCCCCCAACTTTGTGCACTTACCCTAATGTGATAGTAGCCTTATCTTAAAATGTTAATATTACCATGCTATATCTGTATCAATCATGTAGTAAAGAAGTATATAGTGGTATTATGTTTAAATAGATGTATTAATAAAGCTCATAGTATCAATCACAATAAACCCTAAGATGCATGATATGGATCATGAAAACATCTATAAATAACAAGCACAAGCTCAACAAACAATAAATCACACACACAAGATTACTCAATGTCATGCAAAAGGAATATACAGAGACTATAAATAAGGGGCATGTTCAAATGTATCACACTCAAAGGAAATGGCATGTTCAAATGCCTACACACTAAATAAATAACGGTTAGTGGCATTATGGCCAATGAACAAGGAACATGTTAAAATGGTTCATGATCAAGAAAAGGTATTAAATATTAATCATGCTTAAGTAAATCATGTGAGAAGTTGAATAGTTGAAATATAAACAACTAGCATAATCATATCATACTAGTCCTTGCATAGATATGTTAGCAAAATGTCTTATAAAATAGAATATCTAGCACATTATTTAATATGTAAGAATGAGTATAAAAATGTGTAAGCATTAGTGTATAAGCTCTACATGATAATGTAAAGTGATCATAAAAACAATGTAACTTGTATCAATCATGATCAATAGAAGTAGATGCCCTAGTGTATGCCATCTGGGTGGTGTAAATGTTCAACATCTATATGATCATATATCACATATCTAATGTATGCTTGTATCACACTCAAGTTCTCATGAAATATATGTGTGTATATAAAGGAGATGATATGCTATCTAATATAATAAAGTAAACAACATATGCAAAATCTATAAAACATGTAAATGCTAAGTATTTTTGTATTTTTATTTATTTGAATATTTTTATATTTTATTGATTTTTTTTTAATTTTTTGGATATTTTTAATGAGAATGCTAGCTGATGATCCCATAAAAGAGATTTTAATAGGTTGATCTAGGCTCATGATGGGGTACAACAAACTGGTCATGTTGTCGAGGATCATGTATATGTGCCAAATATAAATTTGTAGAATATGTAATATTTTGTCTATGCCTCAAAAGACTATGTGGTCATGAAGTAGTGATTTATGGAACCCATTTCATAATGCTATTTGAATTCTTTAGTGAAACTAAAATTATGGGTCTTTATACCCTATCTAAAACATTTTGACCAACTCCCAACAACTAGCTGGGTTACATAGGTATAAAAAATGGCTCTATGGAGTCCATTATGTATCATTGATGTAATGGCTTCTTAATTATCAATCACCTAGGAAATTAAATTACCTTTTTAATACCTTTCACTCAATATTAACCTTAATACATTTTATAATTAATTATCTCATAATAATATTTTATTGTTGTAGTGGATGATCATATTTAATCCTTGAAACTATGATTACCTTATTAGCATGAATATACTTGAGACATATATTCACTTTGGAGGGTACTACATAGATATTATGAGTCCAAGGTCATCCCAATAATATATTAAATACTTCATATGTGATATAAATAAAAAATTTGTGGTCACATGTGTTGGACCAACCTATAAAGGCAAATCAATTTCACCCAAAACCTTTCGTGCTTTCCCATCAAATTATTTTACCATCTTGTTGAAGGTTATAAATAATCATGTGTATATCCTAAATGTGTGAGTAATGTCATGGTACATACATTATCACTAGAACCATTATCAACCATAACACTACATATAGGTTGATGATCAATATGTGATATTATAAACAATGAGTGAATGTTTGAATCACCATCCATGTTTTAAATATCATCAAATTTAATAGAAGGCCTCTAAACCATAGAAGGTATCTCACATGTAAGTATGCCAATAATACCATCTAATGGGTACCCATAATGTGGTGGGTGAGGATGTGTATTATATGCCATTTACACTTATGGTGCTTCTTTAGAATGATCTTGTAATGGATTGTTGAATATCTTTTGATTTTGATGGTCACCATGTTGTGATCCTGAATCCTTTGGAAAACCATTAAATTTGATTTTTTCATTATTAAAAAAGTCTTATAAATCATGATTGAAATTGTAACATCTATTTTTATAATTTATAACACATTGATGATAGTCACAATAAGCACTTACATCATATCCTTTTGGTAAAGGTTGACTCATATCAACCTCTAAGGGAGGAGGCAAAGATATGAGATGATACTCCACTAGCTTCATAAGGAGCGAATCTAAAGACTCAAGTAATCATGTAAATTGTATCTTAGGTCCATTAGATAAGATGATCCAATTAGGTTTTTGTGACACCATATTCATCATTTTTTTTTCTTCCTTCTTAGCATCTAGAGATTTTAACTTATAGTTTGGTTTGATATGAAACTTTGTATTTGATTAGTTAGTGTGTTGGCTACATACTTAAGTTTGTTAAATGAAATAAGTTTCATTTCTTGATCTCAGATACTATGGCATAAGTCATTAAGAGATTTAAATTTCTTGAATATTATATACCCATTTAGTGGGGCAAGCAAACTTTTCTTGAAAATATCTTGAAGCTCTTTATCTGCCATTGGATTTATCATTTTGGCCAACATTATCTTTTACCTCAAAACATATCCATTGATGGGATCATCAGTTCCTTACTTGATCTTTGAAATTTGTACATATGAAATTTGTCAATGATGTTAATTGAAAATGTGTTGTAAACTAATCTATTGGAAGTTTAAATGCTTGCACTGATTGTATTAATAGATCATAGAACCATCTTCAAGCATAGTCTTTTAGGCTTTTTCAAAATAATTTTGTCAAAATTTTATCATTGTAAGTATAATCAAGACATGCAACATATAAATATCAAATATGGTACTTAGGTTCACTCTTGCCATCATAAAGTGTGAAATTTTGACAAAGGGTGTAAAGAGATTCAAGAAGATTATGCAATACATCTAGTATATCAATAGCATGAGTAGAATTGAAATATTTTTTCTCAATATTGGTAACCTCAGATTCACAATAAACCCATTGGGTTGAGATTTGATATATGTGAAGTCACCAAAGGGGATACAAACGTTACTTATGTTGATTTAGGCATTGAAACTAGTAATTGAGTTGAAACATTGATTATTCCCATGGAGGATGAACAATACTTGTTTGTTCTTTGAGGAATAATAACTTGAAGACATATCTCATACCCCCAATAGGTGTAAGAATCAATGGTGTACTCAAGGGGAGGGATAATGGAAGTGAATCAATAGTAGTGTCATTTAAATATTTATCATTACTAGATGTGGATGCATTATCCTTAACATGTTTATTAATTTCATCTTATGTGATATATAAAAATACATCAATTAATTCTTAATTCGTATTTATATGATGAATTAATGCTTCCTTATCTTTAGCTTTAAAATGATTTTTATTATTAATATTTTCCATTTAATATAAGTGAAAAATAAATATGTCAATAATAATGGAAAAAGTTAGATCTGAAAAGTAATCACAACAATATAGAATTTTGGAAGGCTGAAAACCCTAGAGAAAGCTAGGGTTGCATAAGAAGACTTAGAGGTTGAGTTCACCAAATGTTTAACCCTTTTAGAAAAATTTGAAAAGAAAGAATAAACTATTCAACTAAGGATTAGAATACTCTAAAATTGGGCCAATTAAATAATTTAGATTCACAATATTTTGATATAATGTTGAATTATAAAAACATGTTAAATATAGATAGTACTGTTGGTATAGGCCTTTTTCCCACTAAGTTTTGCCTATATAGTTATATTAGCTTGTTTAGGTATCTAGAGGTCATTTGGGTTACTTGGGAAGATTAGTCCTACATTCACTGGAATGTGTGGTATCTTTTCCTCTCTAACCTATAAATGCACCTTTCTCCCTTTGTATTGATAATTCAGGATGATATAAAGTATTTCATTATTTGCTCTTATTCCTTTGCAATATTATTCCATGCATGATTTTATTTACTTGTAGCTTCATTGTGATGTGTACTTTCTTGACTCATGAGATCACTCCATCACATGCATTCATTGATTCGGTGATCCTGGCTACAACTCTTTTATGGTATTAGATTGTTAATCCTTGTTCACAATTGGTTGTTTTCTATTATTTTTTATGAAATCTTGAGATTTGATATTATATTATCATAGGAATTGTTGAGAGAAATATTCAAATCTTTGAATAACTATGTTGAATTGAAAGATCTTTCTTGGCATCATTTGGTGTTTTGGCATCATTTATTTAGCAAGCAAAGGTGTTGGAATTATTTTTTGCCTATTTCTTGTTTCAGATCTTAGTGTTACATTGAGAGCCTTCTACAAATTTGATTGAAGTGATGGAGAAGGAGAAGGCCTACTTGTAGAAAATATAATCACAGTGTGTATAAGAAAGAGATATGTGAAAATCACTTTTGAGGCTAGGCATTGACTTCTACAGCTTGGCATCATCTTTTGAAGCATCAAAATCTATAACGAAAGTAAGATTATAATGGTTCTTAGAAGTAAAGGGTTATTTCACATAACTATTGGGGTAGAAGTTGAGCCCATAATTGAATAAAATAAGATAAAATGGTTTAATAAATGTGATGAAGCTTTTGGAATATTATGTCTTTCATTGTCATCAAATCTCCTATTTCACATAGAGTCAACCAAATCTCCCAAAGAAGTATGGGACACCCTAGCTAGCTTGTTTGGGAAAATTGACACCATGAGGAGTCATGAGATTGAGATTGAGATAATTTTTTTGAGCCCTATAAACTTTGACATATTGGAGTAATTATTCACCAAGGTTAAGTCACTTAGATTGTAGTTTAAAGAGTGTGGAACTGAGAAGCAAGATGAGTAGTTAGTTATTTTTATGCTTGCAAAACTAGGACCTGATTACTCTGTATTTTTTTTGCCTTTTATGCGACCAAGAGATCCATAGGAGCCAACTTGAAAAATGCCATCCTTAAATGACTTCATTGCAGATTTAACTAAGGAAAAGATTAATTAATCTAGATAGGAACCATCAAGTCTTTCAAACCTTCAACCCTCATTGCCAAGAATGGGAAACAAAAAGCCTCTAGCAATAAGGATAAGAAACAAAAGAGTAAGGATCCTAAAAAGAAGAAAGAATATAAAACCACTATAAAAACTAGCACTAAAACCTCCTCCTTCGAAGGGAAACCTAAGACATAAAATGTAGATTATTTCTCGTACAATAAGAATGGGTATGATGAGTAAAGTGTATGAAGAAATAGATATACCATCTTACATGTCTCCTAGAGAAAAATAATATAGGGGTCCCTATGTTTGTCAAATAGTCATCATCAGCCAAATAATCTTCTAAGGCAAAGGAAAAAGGGAAGGAGAATCCTAAGGGCAAAGATTTAGTTGTAGTGACTTCTACATCTACTTCATCTTGGTTTATCATCTATGGTGCTTCATAACATAAGGGTTCATTAGAGATTGATTTTTTTTACTTGGAGCCCTATAGCATGTCCTCTATCACTTTGGGTGATGACACTCCAATAGAAGTTGTAGGAAGAAGGACTATTAAAGTTAAAGGTGGAACATTCATAAAATTTCTAAGTGTACCTTCACTATCAACTAATCTTATTTTATTATGCTAAATTACCCATATAGGGTAGGGCATGAGAATCGAGTTCACACCAGATTCAATTGAGACTAGAGAGATACACAGTGACTCTATAGTTGCATTGGGGAGGGATACACACCTCCCATTTTTCTCCAGATGTTCCTCCTATCACATTGCTTACCCATTTAGATAAATTTAGTAGGTTATGGTATAAGTGTTTTGGCCATCTTAACTACCACTATCTTAAGTAGTTGAGTCAGTAAGATATGGTTATAGGCTTGCCTAGAGTTAAATTTCTCTAAGGGAATTTTTAATGGTTATGCCCTTGGAAAACATTTCAAAGATAAATTTGATAAAGGCAAAGCTAAGAGAGCTTCAATACCTCTTGAGTTAATTCACAATGATGTCATGGGGTAGTTTTCCCATCTTTCTTTTACCAAGGCTAGATACATCCTCACCTTAACTGATGAATTTTCTAGATACACATGGATATAATTTCTTAGATAAAAGTCTAAAGTTTTTTATAATTTTTGAGACTTCAAGGATCTATCTAAGAAGTAATCTGGAAAGTGCATCAAAATCCTTTAAATAGACAATGCGGGGGAGTACATCAACCATATATTTGAGTCATTTTGTACCACTAAAGGGATTGATATTTAGTGGATAGTACCATACACTCCTTAGTACAATAGTGTAGTAGAATGCAAGAATTAGTCCTTGAAAGAGATGCCCAACAATATGATTCACTCTAGATTAGTGGATTCATAATTCTAGATAGAATCCATCAATTATGTATGTTACATTCAGAATTAGGTTCCTCATAAATATTTAAAGGGAATCACTCCTTATGAATCTTAGCATAATAAGAAATTAGAGTTTCATCATTTTAAGGTCTTCAAATCACTGATGATGGTGCACATTCCCAAAAAGAAACACAAGGCTATGGAGGTTCAATCCAAACCTTGCATCTTTGTTAGATATCTAGATGGGGTCAATCATTATAGACTTATACATCTTATGACTTATTAGTTTTTCATTGAGAGGAGTGTTAGGTTTCAAGATATTCCTACCAACTCTTTACTTAACACTTCTCCCTCTACATTTATTTCACTTAGTTTGGATGAGCAATTCAAAGATTCAGATCATTCATAATAGGTTCTTGAGGAAAAGGCCACTTTTTCTTCTTCTATTTTTGACAATGAGCAAAGTGATGGGGAATCATCCTCATCCACTTCTAGTTATATATTAGAGGATGAGGATTCAACACCTAACTCATCCATTTTAGGTCCTCTTTGGGCTAGATAGACACTTGAGGGTGCATACACTTAGGCAGGGGATCCATATGATGATAGACATACTCAAGCAGACTTTCAGAGAGGACCACATGCATTTTTTAATTTTTCATTAGATTTATAGACTTTCAAAGAGGCTTCAAGCATATCTGAGGGGGATAAAGCCATGGATGAGGAATATGATTCCTTGATTAGCAATCACACTTGGGATTTGGCATCTCTTTCTAAGAGAAGGAAGATGTTGATGTCATTAGATTTATTAGATCAAGTATGATATAGATGGGTCTATTAACAAGTACAGAGCTAGATTGGTAGCTAAGGGATTTTTACAGGTAGCCAACATCGACTACTCAAAGATCTTTGCACCCATGGCCAAGATGACTTCATTTAAACTCACACTTGTTGTAATGATAACACATGGTTGGAGTGTACATAAAATGGATGTGAAGAGTGCATTTCTTCATAGAGACCTTGAGGAGGAGATCTACATATATCAATCACCTAGTTTTATTTGAGATTTTACTTTAGTGTGCAGACTTAGGAAATCCATTTATGGCCTCAAATAGGCCCCTTGATCCTGATATGTCAAAATGGATTCCTTCCTTCTTACTTTAGGTTTCACTAGATGCCAATCATACCCCAATGTGTACTTCTTATGGAAAGATGATTCATTATTGATACTAGTTTTATATGTTGATGACCTTTTAATGACAAGGATTTCTTCGACTATCTCACTAGTGAAGAAAAATCTTCAATATAGATTCACCATGAATGACTTGGGCCTAATAGACTACTTATTTAGCATTGAGGTCACTCAGATAGATTTAGAGATTTTAATTTCATATCCCAAGTAAAATCTTGACCTATTGACATGGTTTCATATGGTTGACTATAATCTATCTTTGATTCCATTCCTATCGAGAATCAAGTTTGAGGTAGATTGTTCCACTACATTGGTTGATGCTACCTTGTATTGATAACTTATTAAAAACCTTATTTACTTGAATCACACTAGACCTAACATCTCTTATATTGTTAACATTATTTCAAGATTCATATATGAACCCATGAGCTACACTAGAAAGTAGCTAAGAGGATCTTTCACTACATTTAAGGTTCATGCAGGTATGTGATACACTATAGGGTTGATTTATATTTTGACTTCGTTAGCTACACAGACTCAGATTGGGTTGGCAACACTAAGAGTCATAATTCCACTTTAGGTTATAGTTTCTCATTAGGTTCTAGCCCCATCAATTGGTCAAACAAGAAGCAGAATGTTATTGCTCTATCTTCAACAGACGTAGAGTACAGGGGAGTTGTTAACATAGCTACTAAGGCTATTTTCCTTTAGGGGATTGTTTTTGATCTTGGTATCCATATTTAGTGGCCTACAATCATATTTTGTGACAACTAGAGAACCATTAAGATTAGTAAGAATTCAACCCTTCATCAAATGACCAAACACATCAAGATTCACATGCACTACATAAAGGGGATAATTCACGAGTAGGTCATCGACTTAGTATTTTGTTAGTATTTAGAGTAGGTTGTTGATATCTTCACCAAACCCTTCACTGAGAGAAAGTTTATTCATCTAAGATATTTTCTTGGGGTTCAGTCCACTTTGGCAACTTCATCATCTTCAAAGGGGCCTTCTAGCCTCTTCACTTCTTCTATGTCTTTCCTTTTGGAGAGAGTTTTTCCTATAGTTTTTCTCCTTTTATCTAATTTATGAGAGATTACTTTGTACATGAGTACCTTATCAGGCCTTGTTGTCAAGACCCATTTTTGTATCATCGCCCACCTAAGCTATGTTTATGAAGGGTGTTGGTGTAGGCATTTTTCCCACTAATTTTTTCTTACATGGTTGTATTAGCTTTCTTAGGGCTCTAAAGGTCATTTGGGTTACTTTGGAATATTAATCCCACATTCACTAGAATTTGTGGTATATTTCCCTCTCCAACCTATATATGCACCTTTATTCCTTTGTATTGATAATTTAGGATGATATATAGTATTTCATTATTTACTCTCATTCCTTTACAATATTCTTCTATGCATGATTTCATTTACTAGTAGCTTCATTATGAGGTGTAGTTGTTCAACTCATGATATCACTCCATCATATGCATTCATTGATCTGTTAATCCTAGCTATGAATCTTTTAAGTACCATATCCAATAGTAATTTGAATGCTTAAACATAAAGAATAGATAATACTTAGCTTATTTATTAATGTACAAATAGTTTTGATTGATACAAATGTCGAAAAAGTGTAAGATTCAAATAAGATAGCCTAACATGATTCTAAGGCCTAATGAAAACATTCTTACTTATAAAGATCAAAATTGATAAGAATAAACAATATTCTTATCAAGGATGCAAACTTCATGTGCAACAAAAATGCAATTGCATGAATTGATTATCAAAATGATCTTACAAAGGGGGTATTTATGGTAAATACCATCAATAGAGGCTATAAAGAATTATGACAAGTGAGATAATCTTATAAAAAGTAAAGAACACTTAAAATAGCATTAAAAACCCCTAAGTAAGATTAAAATGAAGAAGTGTGAGAGGAACCCAAAGGTAAAACTAGTTTGTTTCACACCAACGTGCCCGCCCCCTTCTCCCCCCCCCCCGCCCCCCCCCAACATAAGTGTGACTTAGAAGGAAATAAATTTTTAAACATGCAAAAAAGATAATGGGTTTTGGAGATAAGGCCTGATGAAGTACCCATATACAAAATGATCCTTTCAAATAAAAGAGAAGGAGAAAACTCATAAGAAAAATCTCACCCCTCACCCCCATTAGAGGATGATGGGATAAGGTCAAGCAAACCCCACCTGAATTAGTGTCCTATACCACTAAGAGAGTTTTAAAGTGATGTATCTTACTCTTAGTGAAGGGTTTGGTGAAGATATCAACTTACTATGTTGTATGGATATAGTGGAGATCAATGACCTACCCCTGAATTAGCTCTTAGTTGTATTGTATGTGGATATTGATGTGTTTGGTCCACTAATGATGAAAAATGTTATTTTATATCTAAATGGCACTCTGGTTATCATAAGGATGATATATGGCAAAGGAATTATGATTTTAAACTCAGTCAAAATATTATGAAGCCAAATAGCCTCAGTAGCAACATTAATAAGCCCCTAATACTCAACCTCAGCCAAAGATAGAGAAATATCATGCTTATTATTACTTTTAAAACTAATAGACCTTGAAATAATATGAAATTTATAACCAAATTTAGACTTACAATCTGTAGAATCATCAACCCAATTATAATATATATATATGACCAAGTCTAGACTAATTCCTATTGCATAGTGTATCCCATGTCGAGGAGTGCATTGGATGTAATACAAGATGTGTTTGGCTGCTTTCCAATGAATTTCATATGGTTATTGCATAAATCAATAGACCATTCCAATCACAAAGTAAATATCAGGGTGAGTATATGTCAAATAGATGAGATTTCTAACAAGTTAATTATACAAGGTGGCATTAACTAGTAGATTGGAACACTTCACCTCGAGCTTAACTCCAAATAGAAATATAGTCAATATAGGCTTCCAATCAACTATGTGGAATAAATCTATGGTATTAATATCATACTTTTTATGAGAAAGAGTGATCCTAAAAGAAGACTAATTGATCTCAATCCATAGAAAGTAGTACAAAGGGCCCAAGTTAGTCATACCAAACTAATCATGAAAATTAGATTTGAATATATCAATGATGGATGAAGAGATCCCAAAAAGTAATAAATCATAAATGTAGAGGACCAAAAGAAAATTGGAGTCATCATATCATATAATATATACATTGGGATCCAAGTGGCAGTGGAAGAATCTAAGTGAGAGAATAAATGAATCTATCTTGGCCTACCAAGCTTGAGGGGAATGTTTGAGGCCATAGAGAGACTTTCAAAACTTTGAAATCCAAGGAAGAATATTTCACAAACCCTTTTGGTTTTCCCATGTAAATATCCTCCTAAATATCTCCATGAATAAATGTAGTCTTTGTATCCATATGATGTACAACCCAACCATGATCTAGAACAATAACAAGATTCAAGTGAATAGAAGTCATCTTAGTAATAAGAGCAAAGGTATTAGTGTATTAAACACTAAGAACCTATAAGAACCCTTTGGATACAATTTTTGCTTTAAAATTATCAACATATCCATCTGCTACATATTTGGTTTGGCATATCCTCTTATAACAAACCATTTTTCTTCCCTTAGGAAGGGGGACTAAATCCCAAGTGTGGTTCATCATCAAGGAAATATAATCTTCCTCCATTGTTGAGTCCCACTCAACAAGACCATATACTTCACAAAAATATTTTAAATTAGAAGAAAGGGAAATGCATGCATTTGAAAAATGGCAATGTCATGATCAATTCCTTCAAGTGTCTAACTAATTCATGATAAAGGGTCCTATTTAATGAAGAGTATGTCAAACACATTGAGGTGATGATGAAGATGGGGTTGAATAATTAGAGTTTGAATTATATAAAGATGACCCTTGTAGAATTGGATGTGAATATGAATCCTTTGAGTCACTGTTATCTAAGTCCTTTGGATGGAGGAGGTGAAGTATGAGAGGCAAAGGGAAAAAAATCCTCAAACTGAGCACTCCTCTCAATTAAAATATCTTTAGTCTATGGATCAAAGAGTTGAAATCCATTGACACCCTCATGATATACAAAAAAGAGGCAAGCCTGACTTTGTGGTTCTAAAGTCTTACATTTCTCTAAAGGAATGTGTTTTAGTGCAAGGGAGCCAAATATTTGAAAATTTCACACAATAGATTTTTGATTGCACTAAGCCTAAAAAAGAGTCATGATATATAAGGCCTTATGGGGAACATGGTTTTGAATTTGAGTTCTATAATTAATAAATTTAGACCAAAATTCTAAACTAAGAAAATGAGCATGGATTATTCAAGTTTCCATTTCCTTCAGGGTCTAATTATTCCGCTCAAAAAAACCATTTTATTATGGTGTGTAGACAATAAAATGTTGAAGGTTGATCCCTTCAAATGTGCATAATTGATCAATGTGATTATTCACATATTCTTGACCATTATTTGTGTATAGAATTTAGATAGGTTTATCAGACTACTTCTCAGCATGAGCCTTAAAGTCTTGAAACTAGTCGAAGACTTCACTCTTCTGATGAAGGAAGTAGACACAAGTGAACCACACATAGTCATTAATGAAGGTGAGAACATAGTGGATTTTTCTAAGAGATAAAGTAGGGAAAGGACCCATAAGATCATTGTGAACAAATTCAAAGATATTTTAATCCCTTCAAGATGACCCTTTATCATTTTTTTCCTCTAGAGGATTGTCCATTATACATCTTGAACATTCACCATTCTAAAACTAGATAGGAGGGAGTCTTGTTACCATATCCTTTGAGCTAAGTTGTTAAAGGTAATAGTAGTTGAGATGGTCAAACCACTTATGCCATAGTTTACTCACCAAATATATGTGAGTGAGTAAATCAATATAAGGGGAATGAGACACAAAATGGGAGAATGCATGTAGTTGAGACTCATGATCAGGGTTTCCCAATGTAACTAATGTATCATCCTCAAGATCTTGAATTTCTACTAAATCGAGGAGAAACTCAACTTTCTTTCCATTCCCAGGATGATTGATTTGGTAAACTAAAAGAAGATTGACAAATAAATATGGAACATAGAGAACATTCTCAACTGTGCATTCATGCATCATAAATAATCCTTTTCTAACAACATCCATTTATGTATCATTTCCTATGAGAATGTGATGGGAAAAAAAGGTTCCAAAGAAGAAAATTATTCCTAACCAGAACCCATAGGATGTATAGCCCCAAAGTTAAAAATCCATTGCTATGAATATTTGTATGTTGTGACAAGTGTTTGTCATTTCCCTTTCTTTGATGTTGAAAAAATATAAGGGGCTAGCTAATTCCTAGGTGTAGTATGATGGTAAATTGATGTGATTTTTCTTGAGATGTTTCAGATCTTCAATTTTCATAGCATGACACTGATGCTCATCATGACCAAATTTATTGCAATATGAACAATTTGGTTGCTCCTTCTGGAAAACCCTTTTCTTGAAAGAAGATTTAGACTTTGTTAGTCCAGGATGTAAAAATTGTGCTAGAGATTTTTGTGGCTTGTGCATTGGCTACTTCTACTGCTTAGAACCTTTTGGATGTTGAGGATGACCTGTCACCAAGGCTTATGATTTTGATGGCTTGATAAATTCCATAGTTATCATGTTTACCTATTTGAGCATTAACATTTCTAAAAAATGATTCAAAAAAAGGCATGATATAGGCATTGCCCATAGTCAGTTGATGAGTCTAAAAGCAGGAAAAACCCACTACATATTCAGAAGGTAGTCTTCATAACACATTGTAGACTAACTATACAACCTTATTCTCAATGCCATAATCTTTAAGTTATGCTCTAAATTCATTCAATTTCATTACATAATCTTGGATGTTTTCAAAACTAGATGGAGTTATATTAGTGAGTTCATTATCAATCTAATACCCCCTAACCTCATCAAGTTTTCCATACAAGTTAAAAAATATATCCCAAGCCTCCTTAGGTTATTTACATTATTTAATGTGAAAATTAAGATCAAGGTGAATAAATGTGCACAAATATCCAAGTTCTTTAGTGTGCTCAATTATCCACATTATTTTATCCTTATCATTTATGGGTTCTATAATGGTTTCCTCAATGTAGTATGTGTATCATTTTCTCATTAACACACTCCATGCACATGAACTCCATGTTGTATAGTTATATGGAGTTAAGAGAGGAAATGTGGGATTACCCATTTAAAATTTGTAGGTGTAAAGATGAGAACACAGATAAGTTGGCACAATCACACAACACAACACACCCCCAAAAATAAAATAAAATAAAAATCACTCAATGAAGAACCCCCCCAAGAAAATATGATCTTGGCACTTTATAATATGTGTAATTAGAATGTCCAATTGCACAAACAAAAAAGTGGTTGTAGTTTAATTATGATACAATTGTACGTTTCAAAGAAACCATAACCAATAATATAATTTTTTACACTTGATGTGGAATGTGTAAAACTAGCAATTTTAAGAAATTAATTCTTTTGAATCAGATGTCGCAAGTCCAAAATGTCCACCAATGAATTTGAACTACAAACCCATGATTTGAAATATAATTGGTCAAAGTGGTGCCACTAACTTTAATATAACTTCTGCCAAGTATGGAGGTCCACCAAATGTATCTACTTCTAAATGGTTTAGAGTTTCTGCCAAGTTTAGTGGAATTACTACCAAATTTGGAGAAATGAAAAAATTATATGTTTAAGAAGGATCCAATAAATTTGGATCTAGATTATATTTTGTATTAAAAAATATAAGGAAATGTTTTAAAAAAATTATAGTAATTAGTAAAATTATGATAACTTTTTTGTTTCTTATTGAAATTATTAATTTCAAAATGTTTTGGAAAGATGAAAATAAGATGCACACAAAACCCAGGAATTATTTTGAGTGATTCTTTAAACTTTGAAAATTGTTTTAATAGTAACAAACATTTTTTTGATAGAATTGATCAAAAAGAAAATTTGTAATAAAATAAATTAAAACATTCCAAAAAAATTCACTTAGCTTGACATTGATAACACACAAATTCCAGTTATAGAAGGAATAGATGATGCATCCAAGATGAGCTCGAATAAAACATATAGAGAAAAATGTCAATGCATGGATGTTTGTAATAACACTCTGCTCATAGTGATGATGACCTTTTGAACAAAACACTCTAGATCTAGCCTTCGATATCCAACTAGGAAAAATAATTTAGTGGTTTTCATTGTCTTTGACAAACTTAATGTAAAGATGAATTCCTTAAATCACTAGAATATACTTGAAAAATACACTTAAGGAAGAAGCTTCCTAAAGTTTGAAACTTTTTTTCTTGCTTTTGGATTCTCATGATCATTCTCAAAAGGATGCAAGAGAAGAACATACTTAGTATGAAAAAACCAAATTTTGATCTACTAAGAGGTTACCTAATGGCACTTAACCCATCCTAGTACAATGTAATATTTGGCTAAGATAGCCTAAAAATATTTTAGAGCTTAATGAAAAAACTCTTACTCAAAATATCAAAATTGATAAGAATAAATGGTATTCTTATCAAGGATACAAAATACATATACAACACACATGCAAATGCATGAATTAATTACCAAAATGAGCTTAAAAAGAGGTTATTTATGGTAAATACCATCAAGAAATAATCTACAATATTATGACAAGTGTTATAATCTTATGAAAAATAAAGAGCACTAAAAATCCCTAAGTAATCTCAAAGTGAAGAAGTGTGAAAGGAACCCAAAGGTAAGACTAGTTTGGGCGAGAACCCTTTTCACACCAATAAAAAGACATGATGATATTATGTTATGATTCATCAGATTTTAAAAATTAAATCTCTAGCTGATTAGACACTACCATCAAAATCTGGACACTAGTGTTGACTCTAATGTCCTAGTTTTGATGTTTATGTCTATAATGAAGTACAAGTGATTTTTTAGAAATTGCACTTACACTTATAAGGGTTCATTGTTGCCTTGTAAAATATCTATTTTGTTTGGATCTTGAGCACATTTTTTAGATATTAATAAGTAGATAAAAACCTTAGGTCCTCCAATTAGGGCATGCCATCTTGAAAAATAGGGGTTGGTGGGCTTAAGTGAATTTATGAAAACTTCAAAGATCCCTTTGTTAGTGAGTACTACCTACATAGCCAATACTCTGAAGAGGGTCTCAAATTGATGTAGTTCTCCTCCTTATTTATATCGTATGTGAAATATTCTACATACAAGTGCATGTAGTGATCTAGTTTATAACTTGATAAATTCTACTCATGGGCTACTCTTTGAATTTTTTAGACTTGTAAGAATATTGCTCCTATGACTGATTTATAAATAGGGAAGAATATGATATTTTACTTGTATTTATAACACACATTTTGAAATTATCTCATGTAAGGGTTAATAAATACAATAAGGTCAATCCATACATGTTGAAAGATTTATAAATTTTGACCAATTGTAAGGCTTAGACACTAGCATCAGACCTGGGACACTAGCATTGATGCTAGATATCTAACTACTAGAGTAGGATATTAATCAAGTTTTATGCAGATTATAGGATACAAGTATATAGGTAATCAAAATATTAAGATCTAACTATAGGATAAACATTTAGGCATAGTGAGCTTTCAGTAGTGAAAAGGTCCTAAACTGAAGGGTTAAGTTGTGAGTGATATTTGTCAAGTGTACAAGACTAGTTTATCATATACAATCCATATTTAACATCTACAGTGTCCACCAAAACTTACATTATCTTTATCAACAACTTTATCATGGTCCAAAAACTAAAAAATCAAACTACTAAGGCTTACTCACAATGGGTAGTAGCACCACATGTCATAAACACTATTTAAAGGGGTAGAGTCCCCAATATGACTTAAGGTTTTCCTTTCATGTGGTTGAGGGATAACACCTTTAGGGGGTAGGGAAACACTCCATGGGACAAATTTTGTCCATTGCATTTTTATATTTTCACCGTCAAAAGGTAAAGAGTCACACATTGAAACTCGACCTTTTCAATTTCAATGAATTTTATTTCACTTTCATGCCTTTGTATTATTTCATAAACATGTTTGCATTGGTAGTAAGGTTACATTGTAGAATTTAGAAAACCATAGACACCCCTTGAGAGTAATTTTTTTAATTGGAAAATACTTTTACATCAAAATGCAATACATGTACCGATGTATATTTAATTAAGAGTAATTAGATGTAAAATACTAATATAATGCTTAGCTAATATTCTAAATATAGAGAAATAAATGACAATTAAGGGTTTTAGAGAAGTTTCTTCATTTTCAAAAAACTTGGAAATATTCTTTACAATATGATAACATAATTAAGGTTTTAGTGGCAATTGTTAAACATGAAATATACTGAGAGGGGGGGGTGAATCAATATATTAAATATCTTTTACTTAATCTGATTTATTTTCTTTAACCACTCAATCATACATTCACGATATGCAATAAAATTGAAATAATAATTTGCACCACATGAGAGAGAGAGAGAGAGAGAGAGAGAGAGAGACCAAATTTTTACATGGAAACTCAAAGTGGGAAAACCACGAAGAACAATCTCAAGTATATGAATGAACACCAACTCAAAATATAATGTTCGCAAGCACAAACTTGTAGGAGCACCAAACCCTTTGCTGAGCACCAACCCATAGGAGCACCAACCCCTTACAAATATTCATGATCACCAACCCATAGGAGTACCAACCCCTCGTATATAAAACACAACTATCTCTCAATGTTGTTTATTAAACAAATGATAGAACTCTACAATATCTCCTACTTTTCTCTCTTCGAAAACAAATACAAACCATGTACTCTCTTGCATATTTAAAATGGATTCTCAAGCCTTTATTTATAGCTTTCCAAATGACCTTTGGCATTCACCCTTTGTGACCCTTCAATCCTCATGGAAAATAGCACCAAACTTGCATGACCTTTTGTATCCTTGCATTTGAAAAGTCATATGGTGACCCTTCATAAGCAAAAGTGTCTTTTCCTCTTTTGTATTTATCTTGGTGAATTTTCATATTCCTCAAAGTGTCCCTTCATGGAAAAATGTGTCATACCTATTTTATCTTTACATGGTGACTCTTGAAATTCCTCAATATGACTCTTCATGAGAAAATGCGTCCCATTCCTCTTTCATCTTTTACCCTATGACTCTTTGACTTCTCAATGGGCCCTCTTTTGACTTATATGCAACTAAAAATATATTCATTAATAGTAAATAAATATTAACATACATTAGCCAATATATGAATATTAAAAACACCATTAAATTCCCTGGGGCCTTTATCACCAATAATACTAGACCTTTTACATCAATGATAATATTTACAACAATCTCCCCCTTTGTTATTGATGGCAACCTCAAACTGAAACTACCACATCCTGAAACCTACACATATTGCCATCTAAAAAACATATAGTAACTCCCCCTTACTATAAAAACCTATATATGTTCCTTGTACCTATTTTTGCACCTATATCTATACTTATTATTTTCCTCATTTGACATCAATGGCAACGGGCCTACCTATAGCTAAAACTTAGCTCCCCCTCAACTAATGATGAACCTCAATGGTAGGAACTAAAATAAATTACTCCCAACTTCTCTTGTAGATACTCAAATGTGTCTTTTGGTAGTGCCTTTGTGAAAATATCTACAATTTTTTCTATAGTACTTATATACTCCATCTTAACCTATTGATTTTCAACCTGCTCTCTCAAAAAGTGATATCTAATGGGAATATGTTTTGTTCTTGAATGCATCACTGGATTATTTGAAATATTAATAGCACTTGTGTTATCACAAAAAATAGAAATAAGTTCATCATACTTTATCTTGATATCTTCCAAAGTTTGCTTCATCCAAAGCACTTGAGTATAACACAATACTACTACAATATATTCTGCTTCAGTTGTAGAAAGTGATACTAAATTTTGCTTCTTGCTTAGCCATGATACTAAGCTATCACCAAGGAAGAAAGATCCTCCACTTGTACTCTTTTTGTCATCCAAGCACCCTACCCAATCTGAATCTGTATAAGCAACCAAAGTGAAATTTTTACCTGTGGAATACCATAATCCATAATCTAATGTCCCTTTGATATATCTAAATATTCTTTTCACCAACTAAACATGACTATCTTTTGGAGATGACTGATATCTTGCAACCATACCTACTACATGCATGATGTCTAGCCTTGATGCTATCAAATATAAAAGACTACCAATCATAGATCTATGCAAAGATTGATCTGTAACAGGTGAATCTTCATCCTTGCTCACCTTATTTTCTATACACATTGGTGTACTAACTGGTGCACAATCCTCAAAACTAAATTTCTTCAACATTTCCTTGGCATATTTACTTTGAGATATGAAAATTCCTTTATTTGACTAAAATATTTGCAATCTTAAGAAAAATGATAACTCTCCAAGCATAGACATCTCAATTTTTTTTTGCATATTATCAAAAAATTCTCTTATTATTTTTTCAATATTTCCTCCAAAAATGATATCATCAACATATACCACAATAATCAATTAATGCTCACTTTCTGTTTTGATGTAGAGATTACTATCAGCAAATCCTCTCTTGAAACCTTAATCCTACAAGATTTATCAAGTCTTGCATACCAAGCTCTAGGAGGTTATTTCAATTCATACAATGCTTTCTTCAATCTGCATACATGGATACTAATATTTGAAAGAATAAATCCCTCAGGATGCTCAATGTAGACTTCTTATTCTAGATTCTCGTTCAAGAAGGTAGATTTGACATCCATCTAAAACACTTTAAAATTTTTAAACATTGCATATGAAAGAAACATTCTAATAGCCTCTAACCTTGCCACTAGTGCAAAATTTTCTTCAAAATCTATTCTTTCAATCTGAGCATATCCTTTACGTACTAATCTTGCTTTATTTATGGTCACTTCTCTATTTTCATTCAACTTATTTTTATAAACCCATTTTGTTCCTATCACATTTTGATCTTTTGGTCTAGGCACTAATTCCCAAGTATCATTCTTTTCTATCTAATTTAATTCTTCATCCATATCCTTAACCCAATGCTTATAACGTCTAGCTTTTGAAAAAGTTTTAGGCTAAATTTTGGATAACAAAGAGAAATTAACTTACTCAAATTCATTTACCATCATTCTTTTGGTGTGAATTCCTTCATTTATGTCTCTAATGATGTCACTTTCATTATGATTCTCTGAACATATTTGGATGGAGTTTTGGTGCCCTTTTTCTCCTTCTCATCTTCATCTAATTCTTTAAAACCTTTCTCTTCAATGATTTCAGGAATGTCTATTGGATCACTAATTCTTTGTGTTTCATCTTCTTCTATTGTGACACTTACACTGTCAACAATTTTCTTGGTTATTTTGTCATCACATTTATAAGCTTTATTTTTTCAATAATACCTAAGAAATATACCTTCATTTGCTCTAGATTCAAACTTACCAAGTTTTTCATCTATTCTCTTTATGAAGCATCTACTGCCGAAAACTCTGAAATAATCAACTGTTGTTGATTTATCTTTCCATAGCTCATAAGGAGTCTTGTTACTATTAAATATCAATAATGTTCTATTCTAAATATGAAATGCTATATCAATTTCCTCTCTCCAATATTTATCTACTATCTTCGATTCATTTAGCATTATCCTCGCCATATCCTGAACTATTCTATTTTTTGTTCAACTACTCTATTTTGCTATAGAGTTTTGGCTACTGAATAATATCTCTTTATTCCATGGTCTTCATAAAAATCAATAAATTAATTTGACATGAATTCTCCTCCTCAATCTAATCTTAGACTCTTAATCTTCAAACTAATTTCATTCTCAACTAATGCTTTGAATGCTTTGAAATGTTTGAAAGCTTCTCATTTTTTTAAAAAAAACATTACCCAAGTTACACGTAAAAAATCATCAATAAAAAACATAAAATACTTCTCACTTTGAGTACTTTGAGTTCTCATAGGTCCACACAAATCAATATGAACAAGCTCTAGTATCTGAGTAGTCGAGTACTCTTTTGTTTTGAACTGCCTTCTAGCCTGCTTTCCATGCTGACAAGGTTCACAAATCATGTCAATGGCTTTGTAATCTTTGGAAGATTTATGATTGTCTGCTTCTTACTTATGTTGACAAGATTATCAAAATTTATGTGCCCCATTCTCCTGTGCCATAGCCAACTTTCTTCAATCTGACTCAAATAACATCTTTGACCTTTGATGTCTGATAACATATAAAAATTATTGTCTATTCTCTTAGCATCTACAACCAACATATTTGAATCATTTCTTCTAATTTCACAGCCTTATGCATAAAAATTTAGTGTGTGCCATTGATCACACATTTGACTTACACTCAAAACATTATGCTTAAGACCTTCTACATATAAAACATTTTCAATTTTAGTTCTACCATTATCTAAACTTAGTGTACCTTTTTAAAAAAAGTTGGCAGTAGTATTGTCTCTAAATTTCACTATGCCACCATTGATCTTCTTCAAGGTTATGAACTTGCTCTTGTCTCCTATCATGTATCTTGAACATCCACTACTAATGAACCATGGCTTTTCTTCATTTCTTGCATGCAAATTTGTCTACAACAACATAGATTTTTTAGGTTGTTTCTTTTGCCATGAACCTGTTTGAACTTTCTTCTTGATGAATGGAGCCTTGAAACTCTAGTCCTTCTTGATTGAGTCAAACACACTTATATAGTACTAAGTTATGTGTCTGAATTTGTTTCACTTGTAACATATTATGGCCTCTTCATTAAAGCTTGATAGAGAAACAAAAGAGTTGTGGCTTCAATTTGACTATGTATGACTTTCCTTCTCCTTATTTCTAAAATTGTTAGTTTTTTTTCGACATTCTAATTTCTTATGATCATATCCATTACAATAAAAATAGTAACCATAAAAGTAAGACATGTTTGTGTATCTCTGACCTGATTACTTTTTGTAGCTCTTTTCTCTCTAGCCTTCTTTGTTTGAGATGTCCTCTGTATTCTTAACTTCTTCTCTTTTTATTTTTTCTTTTATAAGAGCTTTAGCATAGTTTTTTTCTTTTTCCTTGTCTATGAAAATAGTGACCTCCTCTTTCTCTTTTTCAAATCCAATACTTGTCTTATCTAACATTGATCTTTGATTTTCTAATATCTTATTTAATATATTAGTGATTTTTTCAAATTTTGAATCATTGTTTGCTCTATCATTGATTGCTTTATTTGTTTTCTCAGGGTCTACTTTTAAAGAAGCAATTTTAATAACATACCTTTCACATTTTTTACTTACTATTTTCAACTATGCTATTAGATCTTCTTCATTATTCTTGACTTCTTCAAAGTGTGCTTATAGATCTTCAATTATTTACTTTGACTCTTTTTCATTTTTCTTGATCTAGATCTTTAATTTTTTATTCTTCTTTTAAAGAGCTTTTAACTATTTTAAGGTAAAAATGAGTTCTCCTAGATTCACTTTAGCTTCATCCTATTCTTCTTGATCATCAGTACTTTTGCTTACGGAGGCATCTTCATGTTTAGCCATGAATAGAATCTCTTCTTCTAAGTCACTGACTCCACTATCTTTGGCTGAACTAGGATCTTTGGAATACAAACTTTTCTTCTCAAATCCCTTCTTGAATTTGCTTTTAAAATTCTTCTTGTATGTAGACTTTCCTTCTTCATTATCATCATTACCCTTATTTGGGCATTTAGCTGCAAAATGTCTAATCTTTCCATAATTAAAATATTTAAAAGGTAATTTTCTTTGATATTTACATGTGCCCTTTTTTGGCTTGCGAATAAATAGAGATCCATTATCATCTTCATCATCATTAGAATTATCACTTGATTCTTGAATTTTAGCCTTCTCTTTCTTTGATGTCTTAAAGGCCACTTCTCTCTTTGAGGGTTTATCTTGTATAGTCTACATCTCATATGTCGTAAGAATACCATGAAGCTCATCCATCTTTAGCTTGACTAAATTCTTCATCTCTTCAATTACCAAACTTTTGCATCATATCTCAATGGTAGAGATCTCAAAACCTTTTGAACCATAGTCGATTCTTCTAAATTTTCTCCAAGACCTTGAATTTGATTAACTATTTGATCAACCTGCAAGAGATAACTTGCTATATTTTCTTCTTCTTCCATCTTCAAACTCTCAAACTATCTTCTGAAAGTCTAAAGCTTAGCTTGCTGAACCTTTCCATCACATTTGTAAATATTCTCAAGTTTCACCTAAGTTTCATGTGCAGATTTATATTGCATAAATTTAATAAATTATGATTCACATAAAACAACATTATTTTCACTTGCCTTCTTTTTTGCCAGAGTAGTTACAAGTGGCTCTTCATATTCCTCTACCATTGCTTGTCATATGTCGAATCCAAGGGCCATCAAATAAGTCTTCATCCTTATGCTCCAAAAAACATAATTCATCCCATCAAACAAAGGTGCCTTATTTTTAGAAAATCCTTCATGTGATCCAACCATCGTGCTTTCCTGATCTTCCTTCAAGCTATAAAACTTTTTCAAAAAGAACCTGCTCTGATACCAATTATTAAGAATAAAATATACTAAGAGGCGGGGGGGGGGGGTGAATCGATATATTATATATCTTTTACTTAATCTGATTTCTTTTCTTTAACCACTCAATCATACATTCAAGATATGCAATAAAATTGAAATAATAATTTGCACCACACAAGAGAGAGAGAGAGAGAGAGAGAGAGAGAGAGAGAGAGAGAGAGAGAGCATATTTTTACGTAGAAACCCAAAGTGAAAAAAACCATGGAGAATAATCTCAAGTATATGAATGAGCACTAACTCAAAATACAAAGTTTACAAGTACCAACATGCAGGAGCACTAACCCTTTTGTTGAGCACCAACACACTAACTATTTGTGAGCACCAACCCACAAGAGCACCAACCCCTCTTGTGTATCAAACACAACTATCTCTCAATGTTGCTTACTCAACAAATGATAGAACTCTACAATATCTCCTACTTTTCTCTCTTCGAAAATAAATACAAACCATGCACTGTTTTGCATATTTCAAATGACTTCTCAAACCTTTATTTATAGCTTTCCAAATGACCTTTGGCATTCACCCTTTATGACCCTTCAATCCTCATGGAAATGGTGCAAAGCATGACCCTTTGTATCCTTGCATTTGAAAAGTCATATGGTGACCCTTCATAAGCAAAAATGTCTTTTCCTCTTTTGTCTTTATCTTGGTGACTTTTTCGTATTCCTCAAAGTGTCTTTTCATAGAAAAATGTGCCATACCTCTTTTGTCTTCAGGTGGTGACTCTAAGAATTCCTCAAGATGACTCTTCATGAGAAAATGTGTTCCATTCCTCTTTTGTCTTTTACCCCCTGACTCTTTGATTTCTCCATGGGCCCTCTTTTGACTTATATGCAACCAGAAATATATTCATAAATATTAAATAAATATTAACACACATTAGCCAAGATATGAATATTAAAAACATCATTAAATGCTACAGGGCCTTTATCACCAATAATGTTAGACCTTTTACATCATTGACAATATTTTCAACAACAAGACAACAAGAACCAAGAAAACTTATGAAAAGATAGTACCTCGTAAGAACTATACACTGTGTTTCTAGTAGAAGAGTTGTGGATTCCATATTTCTAAAAATGGTAGAGATATTGAATCTAGTGCTTTGAAAACCTCACTCATTATTCTAAATCTTTGCATCAATCCCTATAAAATGTCTCTTCTTCTACAAACCTAATAGGGTAGTTGACCCTACAAAAAGATAAGGAATGAAATTTATTTTGAGGGCTTGTGCTTAGGCTTAGTAGGTTTTCAAGAACCAACTACTTATCAGTGCCCTCAACAGTATAAAATTTTAAAGATAGTTAGGCATAATGTAATTCATCTAAATAATCAAGTGTTAGTAAGTTTGTTATTGCCATGATCTTCAATATTATAAGAACTACTTTATTTTCTTCTAGAATGATCAATAGAATGCAATGATGAATGTTAGGTGCTCTTTTAAATTTATTTAGATTCTTGGATTCCTTTACTATATGCTTGTATTGATTTTATTGTAATCATTTATTGTCTTCTTGTGATAAAAACACTAATGCACCTCTATATTTATAGAGTTATTGAATTCAAATTAACATTCTGTTAGTGCAATAGCTGACAAAAAATAGATAAAACCTCTGATAAGACGGGACCACAAAACTTGGGGGCACCCACAAAGACTCACCTAACACACTTCCCTAGAAATGTGCAATTACCACAAGAAACACAATGAGGGCAAAGGGGAAGAAAGAGGGAAGTAGAGGAAAGAGATGAAAAATAAATAAAAAATATGATTGACAATTTAATTGTCTGCTTAGAAGAAGGAATATAAGTATATTTTATAATAATTGAAGTGAAGTTTTGAATATTTAAACAAAGTTTTTGGAGCTCTATAATTAATGAACATAACTATAAAAATAATTAATATCTTTTTAAAGTGTATTATAAATATACAATCTATTGTTTTGGTGCCCATAAATGTCTAATTAACAATTTTGCCAAAATACTTTGTTTGTTACCTTACCAAAAAAAACTATTATTTCCCTATCAAAATTTGATGACAAACCTATTTTATCTTTTTTTACCCTATTTTGAAAAATTAATTTAATTTAATTAAGTATTTTATGTTTACTTAAGGCCAATGTTTATGAGCATTTGTATTGCAATTTGATTCATAATACACAAAGAATAGAAATGCCTTGTGTAACTCCACCCCAAGTTTAACACTTAAGGTTTCACATATATTTATTTGGTTAGGTAGATGTGTTCCCTATATGGAGGGAAAGGGTTCTCAAATGAGGAAAGTCTTTTATTTTATTTTGTTGATTTTTATTTGGCAAGACAGTGCCCTGAGATGGGGCGGTCCACCAAACAAAACGTGCAACACACATCATTCTTCAATGAACAACGGCAAAACTTGTGATAGAGATGCATACATGAAACTTTATAAAATGGTATACGTCTTGCAAAATAATTATAGAAACATTTTTTTTGATAAGATAATTTTTTTTTTTAATGAGAGAAAAATAAAGCTAAAAATATAATTATTTTAAAAAGAAATTAAGAGTTAATTACAAGTATGTATAAATTGTATAAAATAATTCCATAAAATTTATTGAAATTTTGATTTTTTTTTAAAACAATGCTATTTTTAATATAAGTTTAGCAGTGTTCAATGTTAGCTTAAATTTTATGCAGTTTAATGGTGTGAAAATGTTAACATTTAATTATTTAAAAGTTGATATTATACAAAGTGAACATGATAAAATAAAAATTAAAAAACAAACATGACTTTAAAAAAAATAAAAAACATATAAATACAAATCATTTAATTATTTAAAAAAATAAGTTTATGACAATTTAAAAAAATATAAAACATATAGATACAAATAAATTTAAACCATATATATATATATATATATATATATATATATATATATATATATATATAAAGATAAAGTAAAGTTAGAGAAATAAAAATTAAAGAAGAGTAAAACAAAAAAGAGTAAATTCAATTGTCATTCCATATTAAGTAAATAAAATACAAACTCTTTATTGATAGGTGTTTCTTTAATGCATGGAGGGGTAAATTTTGTGTAATTAGGTGAGTTTGTTAAAATTTAACTATTTTAAAGTCGACATTACAAACAAGACCTCTATCTATTTTTAATTTGTTTATTTATTTGGACCCATAATTATTTAATAATATGATTGGTGAATTATAATTTTGTTGTGGTAATTTTATTTACTTCAAAAAAAAATTAATTGTGTATTTACTATGTTGAAATATATAGTAGACTAATTTTATTTATTTTAAAATAAAATATATATTAAAATTTTGTTGTGGTAATTTTTTAATAGTATAATATTATATTGCTATATTATAATATTATATTTAATATTATAGTATATTATACTAGCATACATATCTTAGATAAATCTATGTAAAATACATTGATACATATCATTATCGAGGTAATTATATCATATTGAATTATGAATTCCTCAAGAATGATATCCATCAGTGTATTTTACATAGATTTATCTAAGATATGTATGCTAGTGAAATATTCATATTTTAATGATTAGAGTTTGACCAATATTTTATTATATAAGAGAGAAACTTTTGATTAAAAGATGAAAAAAGTTAAAATTATGTTGGATTGGATTCAATGATTGTAATAGGGTGCTAGTGTGCAAACTCCCCTCTTAAGAAATTGTTCTAATGATATTATCAAATATGTGTGGTAATCATGGATTATGTTTTATGATATGCGGTAGCTTATCAATCACATGTTTGTAAGTCAAATTTTTTATTGTCCAATAGTATATTTAGTACTTTCTAGGTAATAATTTATCACTAGATGATCACACATTCAACTTGGAAACATATGTGATGTTTGCATTTCTCCCTTCCAAACCATCTTTAAAGGTTTAAAGTATCTAAAAAATGATGAATCTCTTCACTAGATTCCCCACACATATTTTTAGTGCCAAAGAGTAGACTCTAGGTAGACCAAACATATGATCATCCATGTGCATGCTAAAACTTATGTTTTCTTCATCAATGGATTTAATATAGTCATTGACATCAACAAACCAAACCACTAAGGTCAACTTATGACACTGGTACTACCAATTACTAACAACATTGTTGTCCATGTTCCTTAAGGGGTAGAGTCATCAAAATACTTGATTGGTTGAATCATGTATGCAATTAGATGTTAATTGAGCCATATAAACCCATTTAAAATCAATTATTGTGATTTGGGGCTTGATTAGCTCTAATTACACCCTTGATTGAACCAGTTGAATAATTGGTTTGATTAGGTATGTGATTAGGATTAATCAACACCTACAAGCCAAATGACAACCAATTAGCATGAATTGGGGTACAATTAGCATGAATTAGGGCATAATTAGCATGAATCAGAGCATAATTAGCCCCAAATATGTCCATGATTGATCAAATCCATTTATTAGTTCAATCAAGCATACAATTGGGGCTAATCAATCCTCATGACCCTAATTGTAACTAATGGGTATGGATTGGGTCTCAATTATTCCCAATTTTATCTTTGATTGAAACTATCAACTCATTGATTATACTAGAGACTAAATCATGACTAATTGTGCCTCGTATATCTATATGCAACCAATTAACATCAATTTAGCCAGAATTATTACCATGAAGAAACCAATCGATTAAGAGGTCTAGTCATTGATGTAATTAGTTCTAATTGAGCTTTGTGAGCCTAATTATAACTAATTAGCATGCATTTTATCTTGGTTAACTCCAATTTCATTCTTGATGGAACTCATCAAGTATCAGTTCGATCAAGGATGTACTTAGAGCTAAATAAAATCCACAAAAAAGTTTCAACCAAATAATGTGAACTAGGACTTAGTTCACCCCAATCACACATTATTCAAAAATAGATGAATGCGTTGCCTTTTCATTAAAAAATCTACATGTGAACTACTCACTTTCAAATGGGGTGGTGCATGCTTCTGTAAAATATTTATTTGTTATAGAGTTTCTATGGACATAAAAATACTATATTTTATACTTTCCATGTTATGTCTCTTCCTTGTGTCTAATTAATTAATGTGATACTAATGGTGTTTGAACAATGGAATTGCTTATGTATTTATATAACATTTCACAAAAAAAATTACAAAATTTTATAGAAGTCAAGTATATTAATAAAAATATTTTATAGTAGGCATACACATAATAATGATGATATACATGTGATTTAACACAATCAAGAATATGTATCTACCTACCAAAAATAAGGGGTTTCTTTACAAGGTAGTGTTTTTTAATTATTGGTAAATGGGAGTTTTTTAATGGAACCTGACCCTTTTACAAGATGCAGACCATGTCCAAACAACTAGATAAAACATAAATATCTACACACCATAACCAACACAACCAAGGTACAACAAATACACAACATTGGTGCATGTAATAAACAAAAAAAATAGATAAAAAATAGTGAACCATCTAGAAATAATCTTGAAAAAGAAGGGGTAAAAACCACATTAGCAACCAATGAACCAAAAGGGAAAAAAAAAGAAGCAACAAAATGAAGTACATGAAAGAAAATAAGGGTGACTAGGGGAAAGACCCAACACCATTAAACACTTGGAAAACACCTGAATAATTAACCACAAAGTAAATCCAATCTTCCCCCTCACCTAGTAATAATATCCTCCAACATCCATTGATAACCATAACTTAATAAAGTCCTTACTTCTGCCTTCAACAACTTGACCTTAGATCTATGTCCTTTCTTTATAGAAGAAGCTCCCACATTGGCTAGTTATTTAGAATAAGATAGGGCTACATGGGGAGAACAAAGCCTCGATATACTGAAGTGGAATCAATATATGGATAGAGGCTTGAACTACCTTCAAAAAAGCCTCCAGAAAATCCTTAGTAGATAAAATACAAGGCCTACGTAGGAAGGAATAATTATCCAACAACTAAAGAGGAATTGGAACAAGAATAAGAGCATATTATTCCCTCAGACACTCCTCCACAACATCCTTTCTCATTTGAGAACCATGAAAGGAAAAAAGAGGGTAAAAGAATTTTCCATGTTTATGCCATGAGAAATCCTAGTCTAGAGCCCATTCTTTCTTCTTCCACACTTGATGAGAGATCCCATGAGAATTTTAAGGACACCTAGAAACATGATGTCATGGATGATAGCAGTGAAAGCATCATAAAGGGAGACCTTCATAGTTAATCAATTGAGTCTATAAACCACCTGAAAAGAGCAATTTAATCAAATGGAAAAATGATTTGGAGAGATTGATATAGGCACAAAATATGATATATATGATCCCCCAAGAGGAGTCATCAATTTTCATAAAAGAGCCAAATTTATCCATCAATAACTAGATGGAATCTTCATTTCTACACACTTGAGGAAGGAAATATAATTGAATCCACATAGGAGTAGTTGAAATTTGCATTTGATCTGGATTGAAAAAAAGGGAATCATGGGCAAAAAAAACTAATTTTTTGTAGAACTATAGGCCATAATTATAAATGAAATATCGATCTGAAACACTCTAAAACTTCAATAAAAAAAACTCTAACAAAGCATAGTGAAAAAGGGAAGAGCAATAGAGAACCAAACCTTGGAAGCCCAAATAAACAAAAAGTTTAGATGAAAAGATGAAAGAATCCACACTCTTCCCAAACAAGGATTTTCATTTGATTTCTATCTCCATCTCACATAAGGAAGAGTTAGGGAGCTCCAATTCAAAAATAGTCTTAAAAAATTGAACCTAAACATCTCCTAGAAAGAGAACCATAGATGGAAATTGAATAAAAAACTAAGATGCATCCATCAGGTAATCCTTCTTGCCAAAGTGAGGAGGAGGATTAAAATAACTTGTACAAAACATTATTTAAGTGATCCATCACCCTAATCAATCTAAATAAATCAAGAGATGATTTAACTTATTAAGGTTTTTAAGAATCAATCCTAAACTAAAAAGGGTGATAAAGAAGATCTCAAACATGCCTTACCATGTTTCAAATTTAATTTGTATTTTATAAATTTAACTTCAAAAAAAAAAATCTGAACACTTTATCCTTCGACTTTAATCCATGAAAACATTGTAGGTGTAGCCTTTACCCTAAAAAAGTAGAGAATAGTTACCTTAAACACATTAAGGGGGAAAGGATGTAAAGGCGAATAATACCAACAAGGTGTTGTTAGTATTGTAAAAATGATTCATGAAGACAAATAAATGTGAAGGAGGTATTAAAGGAATATAAGGAAGTTGTCTCTCATGATTTTTGAAAATGCTTAACACTAATGAGAACCATGATTATTCATATAAGTGAACCCCTACATATAATGAATCAGGGCATGTTCTATACTTACAATATTATCATCTAAGAATAATGGTGATTGGAGAATGTGTAGAGATATTTGAATTATCAAAAAAATTATAATAAAATATAAATTTGTATTATATAGAACAAATAATTTTATGGATTATTTTTATAGAAAAATAATTTTACATTGAATGTAATACATTTATTCATAAAAAATAGACATAATAATATAAATAAATATTTTAAAATAACTAAAATAAAAAGAGGTTTCAGAAAAATATTAAATTTTTGAAATTTTAAAACAAATGAAAAAATAAGATAGTGGAAAATAGGTCCAAAATTCAAGTGGACAAAACTTAGAAAACTTTGTGCAACTACTAAGTTCCTAGAAATTATAATATTATACAAAATAAATTGATACCCCTAATTCTATAGTCATAAATTACTAAAACCTCATTCACTTTTTCATAATTTTGTCTAAATCTATAGGAAAATGATCTTCTTTATTGAAATCCTAATTAGCTCAAAACATCTTGTAAAACCACAACAAAAAACTATAAAGTTTTATGGGTGGTTTGTGTCATCTCTCTATTATTATTAGGACCCTATGAATTTAACTATTTAGAAATCATCATTCAAGTATAGTGTAATTCAATGGGGTAGTTTTTTTACAATGTAAGTGTCCTAACCCTTATCCTTTCAATGAATGTAACATGTAGTAAATATTATATGTTATTTCACCAAATACTTGACTTACACTTATGGTATAGGGATGCTTCTCTAATAAATGAAAACCTTGCTTTTACTACTTCAGTAGATATATATAGTATGAATATATTATCCTAAAACACACTAATCACTTTATGTGTGTGTGTGTGTGTGTGTGTGTGTGTGTGTGTGTGTGTGTGTGTGTGTGTGTGTGTGTATGTGTGTGTGTGTATATATATGTGTATATATATGTATATGTATATATATATATATATATGTATATGTGTGTGTATATATATATATATATGTATATGTGTGTGTGTGTATATATATATATGTATATATATACATAAATATATGTATATGTGTGTGTGTATATATATATATATATATATATGTATATATGTATATATGTATATGTATATATATATGTATATATGTATATATATATACATATATGTATATATATATATATATATGTATATATATATATATATATATATATATATATACACACACACACATATACACACACATATACATATATATATGTATATATATATATATACATATATATATATATATATATATGTATGTATATATATATATATGTATGTATGTATATATATATAATTTAAATTAAGATTGTTTTGGAGTGAAAAGAGACACAAAATATGTAAGAAAATCTAGAAAAAAAAGGATATATTTTTTGGGATAACCAAAATAAATGTCAAAGGACCCACATAAAAATAAGACTATGAATATATTTCTATCATTGGAAAAACCAAACACATATTTCTATGTTCTTGATCATAGCAAGAGCACAATGATATGTTCTTGGTTAGCCAAAAGTGTATTGTTATAGTTTTAGAAAAAAACTAAAAATAAATAATTTTGTGTGTGTGAGAGAGTGAGCGAGTGAGTGAGTGAGTGAGAGAGAGAGGGGAGTTAAAGTTTATAAAGTTGAATGAAAATTAAAGAATGTATTAAATGTAGAGAAAACAAAAGAAATAAATGACAACAAGATCCTTATATATTAGCCAATGATCAATAATAAATAAATACACTAAAATCATAAAAATTAATTAGTCCTTTACAAGAATTATATGTCTATATAATATCACACATTGATGTGTGTAAATACATACATATTAAATTAAAATCAATAATGTGGATATAGATAAGTAGTAGTCACCTTGCCACTTGTTAAGAGTTGATGAAGACAAAATATGAAGAATAATGAGGAAAAATTCATTGAAATGAAAGAGATCACCTAATCTCCATAGTGGAATTAACATACACACTCTTCTGTCTAGGATATAGAAATTTATATAACTATAAACATATGGAAACATGTGCAAGTGAATCTATACGTATATAAATCCATAATTAACGAATTGTCAAAATCAAGGAAATAAAATGAGGACAAGGATGAATACACATAAATTTAGTGAAAAACATGAAAGTGCCTTTATAAAACCCATCTCTACATGTCTACAATGCATGTATGTGTCTCATGATGAGATAAAGTGAAGAATGTTATGTATCATATGATTTATTATAAGAGTAGAAGTAAGGGAAAAGATGTTGTGTACCACCATCTGATTTATTCTAAGTATAAGATGTTAGGAGTCTTTAGTTATATGATCTAAATATTAATTCATATTATATAGGTGTTTTAGTATTTTTTAATTTTTTTTGCTTTTTCAATGTGATCTAATTAGCTACTAAAAATAAAGTAACTGCAGGGTTTCAAAGATTACCTAGAGATGTAGACTAGTTGTGCACAGTTGATCAAGCTTGTGGGAACTCCTCTTTGGTTGGGGAGGAGTGACTTGCAAATCACACAACTCAAAAGAAATTGATTAATAGAAAAATGAATGGGCTGCCTGGTAAGAAACCAGTCCCAAGAAGCGATCTGCTTCCTTAGGTGGATGCCATCCCACATTTAACACTCAAGTTTATAAATAAACATGAAATTACAAATATATATAAGGATAGGATAAAAATAGATAACAACAAAGATGTTTATTCTATAATAGGATTAATATGATCAAATTAATCATCCCAAATTTTAGTAGCTATATCAATGTCCTCTTAAATTATAGCTAATTATTCATTAATGATTTCCTAATTAGGTGTGAAACCATAGTATAAAGACCTAATTCAAATATGATGCCACTTTGATTAGTGAATAAAGGTTGTGGGATAATGGGGAGATCAAATATGCTAATAATATCATGCACTAATCCAATCAGAGTCATCTACATGTGAAAGACATATTTTCAAAAAATAGCATGCAGGATTTAAGAGGTTTTTAGGATTGTGAATGTTATGAAAATAGAATTTAAATCTATTTTAATAGTTTAGTAGGGATTGATGATGATCCTCTAGGACCGACATCGATTTAGATAGATCAACATCGATTATGAGTAAAATGCTAAACTATGAAAATAGGTGATAATAACGATTTTGTAAAATTGATGAAATGATGAAAACTAAATAAAAATGTTGACACATAGGTGTAGAATACAACAAGATTTAAATATGAATGAATTAACATAAAATAATAACCTTTAATGGATTGAAAACATGAAAATAAATAAGACTATAAAAGTTTGCTAAAAAACCTTCAAAATCCCTTGATAGTTGCAAGAACAGAGGTTCCATAAGGTGGTAAAGTGTTGATAATGTCCACTATGTAGGTTTAAAAAAAAATCCAATAGAGGTTTGAAGTCAAAAGTGTTGTGTGTGTCCCTTGAGTTGAGGAGGCTCACTATATATTTGTGGATTGATGTCATTCCGGGTTGATCAATGTCGATCATGGAGAATCGACATTGATTTACCCAAAATGGGTGGAGGTGATCTTTAGGCCATTTATGGAGTAGAGATAGGTTTAACCAACTTCTAAGTTGTTAGCTTGTTTAAACCATGGGATAGGTTTGTTGGGAGTTTGGAAGGGTTTTTGTTTATTATTTGTTTTTATGAATTTATGGTTAGGGGTAATAAAATAGGGTTAATTACCATTTGACTGCAGTAATTAACTCATATGGTAAAGGTAAATGGGTGAGGTTAATGTAATTATTTCAAATAATTATGAATGGGGCCATTATGTTAGGGATGGAAGGGTAACATGATGATGCACCACATTAATACACAAGGGTGTGTAAAAATAACATCTACATTTTCCCCTTTTTATGGATCGGTATGCAATAGCATGCCATGAGACAAAAACTATAAGATGCATAATGCCCCAAGTTTATTTTGAGGAGGTATTCCCCCTCAAACCAGGTGCTGAGAAGTGAGATGGAATGGATTATAGGTTTGAAAAAGATAGAAGTTAAAAACAAATATGGATGAATGGAAATGAACAAGTGGAAGATAGTAATTGACAAACAAAAGTGCAGATGGCTCAAGGAAGTTCCAAGGTTACATTTAAAGGGATAAAAAGTAATGCAAGTAGTAATGCCCCAAAGACCTAATTGAGTAACAAAATGCCAGAGTTAAAATAGGTAGGCTTAATAAAATGCTAGTAAGAGAATAAAAGATATGAATGGTGGACCATCGCATCCAATGTGTGTATGGTGTATGCATTACCTATAGATGAATTTTCTTAAGATAAAAGATACCCTCAGGATCTTACAATGGCAAGATGCCATAAAAAGGGGGACACTTTAATGAGATTAGGGAACTGATAAAGGATCAAAATCCTCAAATCTAAAGGGTAATATGACATAGAAATGAGATATCTATGGCAAAAGCAACAAGACGAGGCTTGGGAGCCAAATTGGGAGCATGTGAAATGGTCCATAAGTATAAAAATTTCAAACAAGCTAAGACAATTGACATTGATCCACAAGGGACCAATGTCGATATAGGGGATCGACATCAATTAGAGTAATCAACGTCAATCTTGGGAAAGGCTATAAATTAGCATCTAATGTGGCATAAGGCTCATTTAGCTATCAATGTGAGATCAAAATTTGATGTTTTTCCACCTTTCAAGCTTATGTGAGAGATGGTGGACGAAAATAGGATTGGACAATGATGATGACTTCACTATGAAGTAGGCAAAATGCACTTTTGGGGAAATTTATTATTTTAGTTATTTTATTATTTTTTGCGTAAGAAATTTGTTTTTTTGTTATTTACGAGATTTTTTGTTTTGAAAATTTTATGGGTGGGGAGGGTAGGTAGGCTGTGATTTTTTTTTGGTATTTTAGGAATGTATGACCTAGGGAAAGATTCTTTGGGGGGAAGGAATTGACATTGATCCATATAGAGGGATGTTTCCCATGTGGATCATCCATGATCCATAAGGATCGGTGTCAATTGGTAAATCAACATTGATCCTTATAAGATCGATAAAAATTAGGAAAGTTAGGCTCTTGATTAACCAAAAAGATGTTTTTGATAGGCATGGGAGCTATTGACAATGAGGGATAGGATCCCTCCACTATTGACATAGTTGTGAGAGTTCATGGGAAATGAGGTTTGGGCCCATCTTGATGCTATTGGATTTGGAGGGATCTCAGGATATTGGCATGATGGTGTATTTGCTAGAGTGGTAGGATTATACCACCAACATGTTTTGGCTATCAATTAGTGAGATGACCATCACCACAAAGTACATCCATCAAATTTTTTGAGTGCTAATCCAAGGAGCCCATATTTATACTATGGATGAGGCTAGGTGAGCAATGACACTCACATGATTGTATGGTGAAGACACATTGGACATGAGATTCTTTGTTGGGGGGTTCTCATTCCAGCCATTATATGATCAAGACCTTATGGGGAGACTAGTACTAATGATGATGATGATGATGATGATGATGATAATGATGATGATGATGATGATGATGATGATGATGATGATGATGATGATGATGATGATGATGATGATGATGATGATGGCACTGACCTAGTATGTGTTACTTTATTCTATAAGAGGGTGACTACCATGGAGTTCTACTAACATCATAGCAGATATGGTAGAGTTTAGGACTATTTTTGCTTGGACACCCACACTATTGGGGTAGATATATAGGGATTTATGGGGTTAGTGCACTAAGCATAGATTAGGGCTCGACATGAATTTTATATTACATTTCTAGGCATATGAGCACATTCATGTGATTCACCCCATAGGGACCCCATAGATCAATTTTGGAGACATGGATTATAGTGTAGGCTTCCTTCAGTGGAAGGAAGACCTAGTAGTTTTGTACATAGATAGGTAGTACATGATCTAGCATACTATAGATAGGTTTTTAATGATGTCCAAATAGGATACATTATCTAAAGGTTATATATACACTTCCCAACATGGCCTAGTTTAGCTGTGGAGACAAGGGATGTTGCTCAAGAGTTATGGGTATATGGATAATGATTGTAGCATCTAGAGATATTCTATTTTGATAGGGTTCATTGTCAGTTTGGTTTGCTATAAGGTATACCATTAGCCTCGTGTGTGTATAATCATGATGATATAGAGCTCAATTGGCTTGCTTTAGATACTATAGTGGTCTTAATGGGGCCATAGGAGGAGATCATGGCTATTGACCTGGATGATATTCGTTATATGGATGATTATACAATGTGGCTTGTAGGTGATATGGTGAGGAGATAGGAGAGACCTATGAGACATCAATAGGAGGTGGTTATTGAGGAGATGAGGGAGGAGGGTGAGGATAGAGGAGAGGTTGGGCAAGATGCCCCAAATGCACACATGGAGGAGCACGATGCCCCTAATGCACACATGGAGGATGTACCACTACAAGATGCCCCCACACCTAATCATATAGACATGGATATAGCTATTATTAAGAGGGATACACTGAGTGTCAAGCTACAAGAGGCATGAGTAGCCCATGATACTTTATAAGATCAAATTACCACATTATAGGGTGATCTAAATATTATGAGAGGTCTATGTGACCAAGCCATACAAGAGCAGGATAGATACCATGTAGAGCTAGATCAGATGAGATCCACTATGGTAAAGAGGCTAGCTTTAGATATTATAGGATCTAGTTCTACTTCTATAGATATGGTACCACTATAGTGGTACAAGGATTTACTTGCTGAGATGTCTTATTGTGAGAGGATAGTATAGAGATGGCTATTAGATGTAGCTCAGTTTGATTCATATGTGGCTCTCTATAGCAGATCCCAAAGGACTCTTAAGATTACTACCAATAGAGGGAGTGTAACGAGTTGAGGAGGAGATGATGAGGGAGGTGATATCATTCACCTCAATAGGATTAAGTTCATGGAGTAGACTACATTATATGGGTTGAGAGCCCCATTTTATTTGTGTTATGACATTTTTACAGACATTTGATATATATATATATATATATATATATATATATATATATATATAGACATTGTTTATGGATGGATCATGTGTATTTATTTATGGATTTACTGATGTCTATGGATATGCTATGTTTTTATTGATGATGTGATGTGATGGATTATAGATTAGGTGTTATGTATTTTAATTTTGATCATTGCTATCATATATGCTATGGATGCTTTATGGATTATAGATTATAGATTTTACATATTATTTTGATTTCAAATGTTATATCGTGAGATGGATTTTTACTAATGGATTATGATTATGGATTATGCTACTTTTGGATATAAACCATTATTTATCTTGTGGAAGCTTATGGTTTCTTAGATGATTGAATGTAAATAAATTATTGATTATGGATGTATGCTTAATGATTATTATGGGTTATAAATAGATTTTAATGCTTTATGGTTGTGAATTTATGGGTTTTAGTGATTATATATTATGGATTTGCTCAGCATTGACTTGAATTATAACCAAAAACATAATATCTCATACACATGGCTTATGCATCCTTAGCTAGATGATAATAGATTTTGACACAACCTAGGTTAGCTAGATCTTTGACCTTGGTCATTTATTAGGATTATATGCTTTTTATGGGATGGGGGATGGATTGATTTAGAGATGCCCTTCTTCACACCATATTTCAAAATTGGGATTTCTTTTTTAGGGATCACTTTTATGTCAGTGGGTAGATTGATCAATAGGGGAAGCCTAAAATTAGAAAGCTAATCAATATAGGAAACTTTCTTGGGATATTTCTTTTCACAATTTATTTTATTGATTTGTTGCTTTTTAAGGATTTTAAGTGGCATAATTTAAAAATTGATCAATATGAGAAGTTTTCTACTTGGTAGCCATCCTTCAAAGGACTGGTCTACATTCTAATGTTTTTACACAGTTGTCTTTTAAGGGATCATTTTGTTATTTGCCTTGGATTATAGCTATCCTTCGAGGGATCAGTCTATTTATTTAGCCCATTTGACACTTTTGATTTTCACTACTTACTTGATTTTTGGATCCCAAAGATAGTAATGCAAGTTGGCATAAAATGATACTTAGGATAGTTTCCATGAGTTCATTACATGAGGTGATTGTGTTATCTAGAAAATTGACAACCTTTAAAAAATAAGAGAAACAATTATTTGAGGTTTCTCCCATTACAGGTGAAACTTATCCATGAGAGAATGCTATGAATAGAGTTGGGTATTCATATTTAAGGTTGAGGCTATAGCGACTACTAGATAACCACATAACTTTTATATCATTATTTGGTATTTTAAGATAGGAGGATATGATAATATTTGAGATAAGCTAACCAAGATGAGACAAGATCTATTAACTATACAAAGGACATAGATGTAATGCATTAAGAGGTTCTCATTCTGGTTTACCATCAAGAGAGGCCAAATGATATGCACCAAATTCATATTTATGGGTTATGGTGTATATCCAAGCCAATTAGGAGCAAATTTACCCCTTTTACTTCATTCCATATTAGTGACATGTTCATTTAATTTAAGTAAAAGGTCTCTAATGTTAAATTCTTATTCTCTTACATGTTGATTATATGCTCGTTTTAGTCATTCTTGATATATACGAAGGTGATTGAGGGCTATCATACAATGCTCATCTAAGAATTCAAATTGGGATAAACTCTTGACAAAAATCTTCACCAAAAATGATGTCTTTAGGGGAGACACAAAGAGAGGGAATTTGAACTTCCAAAGCAAGTATAACTTCCATAATATAGACTAAGGAAAAAGGAGTAGCACCTATAGGGGTTCGAATACTAGTTTGATATGCCCATAAGGCAAAAGGGATATGAAGATGCCAGTCCTTCCTAACTTCATTGATGACTTTGGTTAGGATTTTAATTAAGGTTTTATTATATGCTTCTACTTGACCATTGGATTGAGGATAGTAAGGTAAAGAAAAGCTTAATTTTATTTTAAATGAGTCATAGTGCCTGGACTTTCTTATTCTTGAAATATTTTCTATTATCTATTATTATTTTATATGGAATTCCAAAATGACAAATAATGTGATGATGGATAAAATCCACAATATTTTATACCTTGGTTGAGATAAGTGACATAGCTTCCACCCACTTGGTGAAGTATTCTGTAGAAGTAATGATGAAGCCATGATGCTGAGAGGACTTAGGGTTGATTTGACCTATAAGATCAAGCCTCTATTGGGAGAATGACCAAAAGTCCCTTGATGCCTGCAAGGATTTAATAGGGACATGAGATAAGTTTGTTTGCTGCTGAAATTTTGCTCACCTCTTAATGTATGCAAAATAATCTTGATTTATAGTGGGCCAATAGTAACCTAGACGTAAGATTTTTTTTAGCAATTGTGTAACCACTATAGTGTGCACTGCATGACCCATTATGTAATTATATAGCTAAAATAGCTTCATGTTTTTGGAGACAATGATGAAGAATGCCATTGAAACCATGCTATAGAGAACACTCCCCCAATATAGTATAGTAGGCAACTTTCTATTGAAAGACACGCCTGACACCTTTTGATAGATGGGGAGGAGATAGTCCTGTATACAAATAAGTAGATATTTGTGTGTACCATGGATCCTCCAAGTTTTATTTAATATTATTTATAGATAGAAGATGAATTATCATGTAGGAAGGCTAGTTAAATCGATGGATAAGGAAAAATAGCTTAGAATCTTGACATAAGGATGGGATAAAAAAGGCAAGAGATGCCATAGTATCAACAAACTTATTAGTTGATCTACGAGTAGTTTGGATAACATAACATTAAAAAGTGGATAGAAGCTAATCAAATAAGGTCTTATATCTTTAGAGGATATCATTCTTGTATTGATATATACCATTAATTTGATTGACCACTAGCTGAGAATCACCATATATATTAAGGGATCTGACTCCTAGTGCAAGGGCAATTTGGAGGCCTATAATCAATTCTTCATATTCAACCATGTTATCAGTGTAATCGAAGTCTAATTTAAAAGATAAAGGCATGGGAATACCTTGAAAAGGGATTAATATAATTCTTGCACCACCTTCATGTTCACATTTGGACCCATCAAATAATAGAGTCATTTGATATTCTAGGACTAATTAGGAAGTGGATGTGATAGATTCATCAAGAAATTCATAATTGATTGGTCAATTGTCACTAAGAGGTGCTTCAACTAATTGATCATCAATAATCTATCCTTTAATAGACTTTTGATGGAGAAATTCTAGATCAAACATAGCTAGAAGCATGATCCATCTGGACATTCATTGATTTTGATAAGGATTAGAATGTATAAACTTAAAGGGGTCTATAGTCATAATTACATATGCCTTATGGTTAAGTAGGTAGTGATGAAGCTTAGAGGCTACAAGAACTAATGCTAGACATATTTTTTTGGTATATGAATAACATGTTTTGTATTCTATGAGGGTTGACTTATATAATAAACATTTTGTTCCTTGTGATGTTCATCTTGATGGGCAAGCATAGCACCTAAAGCAAGGTCTGTAGCTGAGATATAAAGGAAGAAAGGTTACCCATCCTTAGGTGAAGTGAGGAATAGAGGTGATAGAAGATAGTCTTTGAGTGCATTAAAAGATTCTTGATAATTAGAATCCCATACAAAGTAATTATCCTTCTTTAATAAATGGTGGAAAGGTTGACACCAATTAAAGAGCTGAGATGTAAAATGATGGATAGACTGGAGCTTGACTTGTAAACTATGAAGTTGCTTAAGGTTGGATGGAGGAGGCATTTATATAATGGACTTGATTTTAGTGGGATCTACTTCTATTCCTTGAATAGAAATAATGAAGCCCAAAATTTTACCCATTAAGACACCAAAAATGATTTTTTTTGGATTTAGATATACACAATATTGGAGTAGATGATTGAAGATAAAATTAAGTATGGATAAGTGATCCTTGTAGAATTTTGACTTCCCAAGGAGGTCATCTACATAGTCTTCAACAATGTTTTGGATTATGTCATGAAATATATACATCATGGCCGATTGATAGGTGGCTCCTACATTATTTAGGCTAAAGGGCATAACATGGTAGCATAAGGTCCCCAAAAGAGTAATAAATAGAGTTTTATGTTGATCTTATGGTGAAATAAGTATTTGATTGTAACCAAAAAAACCATCTATAAGGGACAACATTTCATGGCTAGCTGTTAGGTCCACTAATTGGTCAATGTTAGGGAGAGGGAAATCATCTTTTGGATAAGCAATATTTAAATCATGAAAGTTAGTATAGATGTGAAGTCCCCCTATTGGCTTAGTGATTAGAATGATGTTAGACATCCACTGAGGATAATCAATGGGTTAAATGAAGTTAGTAGATAAGAGGCAACGTAGTTCCTCTTTTACTAGGAGTATGACATGGGGATGCATCTTACAAAGATTTTATTTTACTAGTTTAACATTAGGAAAGGTGATGATATTATGAATAACAATTGGAGGTTCAATACCAGGCATATTTCTATAATACCAGGCAAATGTCTTGCTATGATCTGATAAAAATGTTATAAAATATTAGTTTTCCTAAAGATCTAAGGCTTTGCTAACTTTAACAATCCTTGAGGTTCCTTGAGACCTTATATTAATATCAATAGTGGATTCATTTAATAATCTAGATGTTTCAGATGGAAGAGAATTGCATAGATAAGAGTTTTCAGTGCTTAGATGAGTCAAGATTGACTCATCATCTTGACACTAAATAACATGGATGGTTAGTGTATCATGTCCTATTAACTTAGGATATACTAAAGGGATAATTTGGGTCTCACCACCATGGTGAAAGATGAAGGGTTCTATGGAGATTGAATTGACTAAAAAAAATTCAGAAGGGATGGATATAGTGTCACTCATCGAGAAGGAGGTATCGCATGATGAAGATTGCTCTTCTTCTTCTCGAAATGGTAGAAGATTGGGTTTGGGAAAGGATTTAGGATCTTTTTGAAAGCCTAAGACATGATTTTTATGTGGTTTTATGAAATATCTTAATGTAATGTCGTGAGGACCCTACTCATATCTACCCATGCTAAAGCCCTTCCAGGCACATCGATAAAGGTAGGTTTACACAAACTGGGGTTAAGAAATGAGAAATTAGATGTAAAGGGTTTAAAATGGGTGCCACTATTAGGCCCTATGGTGGTTTGATCAATTCCACCATATATCAAGTGGGTGCATAAGAACGATGGCCCAAATGGGATGAGCTCACCTAGGTTGGGTAGATACATGGGTTGTTTGTCTAGATGACCATATTCCCTAGGAGTGGGTAACATGTTAAGGGTCAATAAATAGTATTCCCCCATTGAAAGATGTTGCATCATGGAATCAATGGACTCATGAACTTGTAATTTTGAAGTAGGAATAGTGGTGCTAGTTGAGGCTTGATTAGAGGATGAAGATGGGATTATGTTAGGTGAAGGTATTATGACATCGGTTGTTCAAAAAGTATAGTTACATGATTTGAAGGGATGAGGATTAGTGGGGATGATATGGACCTAGCCTTCATATTCAAACTTAAGGCACTGATGGATAGTGGAGGGGATGCATTACATCATATTAATCCATAGACATCCTAATAAAATTTTATATTGGAATTTCCCTTCTATGAAATAGAAGAGTTCATGGAGGGTGTGAGGACCTATGAAAATGGGAAGGACAATCATCCCTATTGTGGGTGCTACTATGTCATTGAATGCATGGAAAATTATTGGGGATTGGGAAACAATGGTTTTTGGTAGTTGTAACTATTGGAAAGCATATGAATAAATAATGTTGATACTGGCCCCATTATTGACCATAACTCTTTTAATCCAAGTTTGATTTATATTAGTTGTGATGAAAAGTGGGGGATCTTGATCTTTAGGTGATAAAGGAATGACCTCAAAATCAATAAAACTAACAGCTAACAACATTTGGAGGGCCCCTGTAAATACTAATAATGGTTGAGGCTCATCTAGCTAGTATTTAATAGCCTAGAGAACTTCTATAATTGCTTGTCAATGGTGTGGAGAGTTTTTGATAAGTTCATACAATGACATTTTTATAGGTGTTTGGTGGAGTTATTTTAATTTGGAGATTTGTACCAACTCCTTGGCTTTAGCTAGGGTAGTTCCTATAATAGAGACTCTAGGCTTTTATCTAGATGGTTTAGGTGTATTAGAAGTAGAGGATCTTGTAACTAAAACCTTAGATTTATTGGGATTTTTCTTTTGAGAGTGGGTGGCTACATGGAAAACATCGATGTGCAATAATAGGGGATCCAAAGAAGCCACTAGCTCTTCATCACATATAAGATCAGTAAGATTATGGATGAGTGGAATATTTAGGATGGTGACTTTTTGCTTAGGTGTCTTATCATTTAGATCATCAATTAATAAGTCATCATCCTAGACTAGATATTGGATCAGGGTCTTAAGGGTATTACAATTTTTTTGTCATGTCCAGCCACTCTATTATATGTACATAGCTCCTGACTCCTATACCAAGCAAGTCTTTAAAGGTGAGGGTTAATGGTTCATATATGTGGTAACGTGATGATGGATGTATCCAATAATTGTTTTAATATTATAGTGTAAGATCCTTTCAAAGGGTCATTATGTGGTCTTATAATAGGTTATACCATCTCTTTTGGTAGAGTATTGATCGTTTGGTTTTGATGTTTATCTTTCATGGTAGGGATGACCTTAGGCACCTTTTCTTTAATTTTCTCTAATGGGCCTTTAGTAGAAGATGGTGGATATTAGGATGGAGGTATGGTTAATAATGGAGAGAGACTTTGTATTTTCCCATGCATTTTAATGGAAGAGCCTATGACAAGGAAAATCACTTTGGAAAATGGATGAGGACCTAAAATAGATGACAAAGATGATATAAAAGGGGTTGGCCCTTTGTTATTTTAAGTTTTGAGAATAGAAGGGGCATTTGGACTAAGGTTTTTATCTTTTTATGTTTGAAAAATATTGACCTTGACTTGAGGATAGGCTAAGGCTTTCTTTGGGGGAATACCAAGACAATTATCTCAGCTATCGATGATAGGGGATTTACCCTTTCCCTTAATAGTTTTATAGGGTAAGGAGGTGTTGTGATAGAGGATGATTTCAAAGGGTCTTGGTACTGAGTGAATTGATATGATCTTGATATATTACGATCTCGATGCATATTACAAATAGGTTCACCAAAGACCAAAGGGGTGAAATGTTTGATTCTAGAAGTATCCGGATGTTTATCTGTGACATCCTAAGGAAGGGTTTTATTTTCCTTTTTAGGAAATTAATTTTAGGAAGATGAAAGGGATGGCTCACATGAATGATCTCATGTAATGAGATCAGGGAGCTCTATAGATGTTTTGGGAATTGTCTCAATAATTTTAAGTTGACTTACATCAAAATCATCTCCCACGAGGAGATCCAAGGTTGGCAATTGCTCTAGAGTTTCTTTAGGCAATAATTAGTCATAGATTATATTAATCATATGTGTAGCCTAATTTTGTGTTTTTCTAAGGTTATCTTGGATTGTGTTTGATGTGTATGGATGGCTTGGAAATTACTATCTAAAAATATGTAAAGATTAGTTGGGAGGAACAGTTGGATTGTCCAAATGAAGGTCCCCCTTACCGATGAGTTTTTGCACCAATCGTTTAAAGGATTGACATCATTCTATGCCATGTCCTATTACACTATGATAAGCATAAAATTCATCCTCTTTATACCAAATGGGTTTAGGATGTGTATCATCAACTAGTCTAATCAGATGGATCTCAATAACATTTGCTTATAGGATTTTATCCAATATAAAAGTATAAGGTTCTCCTAAAGGGGTATATTTCTTAGGGATAAAATGAGTAAGGCCCCTAAGTGGCTATGTTTGAGAAGTGGATGGTCCTAATTGATTGGGTGTTGGAGGGGAAGAATTTTTTAGAATAATAGCATTTGTTGCCCCTTTTAGTTTAGGATTATTATTATTGCTTTTTCAGGGTTTTGTTTGAATTTTTTATTGCATAACTTAATTTTGTCCATCTTCAATGCCATGAATTTTGAGTTTATGTTCCATGGTAAAGGATTCATCAAAAGTTTTAAAGGTTTGAATTTGTAACATAGATGAGATATGTTTTACATAAGAGCATGAAAATAATTCAATTAATTCAGGTTGTGGTAAGGAAAAGATTAATTGGTTGATTAGGCTATGCCAACAAGATACAAAGTTTGATATGGATTCATCTTCAAATTATCGAATGGCATATAAATCTATGATACTCACTTTTTGAGCAATGTTGATTGAGTAGTGTTCTAAGAAAATTTGGGCCAATTGCCCAAAGGAAAAAAGTGAATGCTGAGGGATGGAGCTATACACATATAATACAACCCCTGCTAGTGACATAGGAAATATCCTAAGTAGTAACACATCACCATGTGCTATAAGGTAACATGAGTGTTGAAAGGCTCTAAGATTCTACTTAGGATCTTCCTTGTTCTAAAACTTAGTAAACTTGGGAAGTTCCCATTATAAGGAATACAGTCAGATAGGAACAAATGGGTGGATAGGCTCATTACAAATTTGCTCATATGTGAGCATAGTATTATGTCCAGATGTGGAGGCTTCCAAATGAGCCATCTTATTCATAAGGATGTTTATGAGGTCTAATTAGGGGTTATTCTGAGGTACATTCCTAAAGACACCTTATTGAAGAGTAGATAGGGGTTGTGAGGAAGGGTATCCAACTGTAGTGGACATAATGGGTTAGGATGCCACCCACATATTATGGGATATATAGTGGAATATTCTATTATGTGGAATATTAGAAGTAAGTGGTCACCAATGGCTGTGATGGAGCCATGTATTGAGTAGTTGTGGAGACATACTATTGGGGAGGTTGCATTGGAGGGATTTGTTGCACCAGAGGGATTTGTTGCATATGTAGGATTTTCTATGTATATGGGATTTGTTACATATATGGGATTTTTTGTGTATGTTTTAGAGATTGAGAACTATATGCTAGACTCATTTTGATAGGTGGGAGACTTATATGGATTGATACTACTAATGTTTAGGGAGGAATAGTGGATATAGGCTGAGTGGCATAAGCATTTTAAACCTGAGAAATGGGGGTTAGAGAATTGGTATATACTATAGGTGGTTCACTTTCTAAAGGTTATGTCATCTGAGTATTAGAGCCAGATGAAAGAGATTTAGTAGAAAAGGATATCATGGCCATGGTAAATCCTTTGGTTTTATCAGTTCCCTCAAAAGGCATCCCATATAAATATCAAGAATCTTAGGTATGGGGGGAAGGAGGAATGTGTATTGCTTGATTACTAAGGTAGTAATTGAGATAAATAGGGTTATTATCTAATTTCTCCATAAAAGAAGGATTTCCTTGAGAATAAAAGTGCAAGAAATAAAGATTCTCAAAGGACTCAAGGGTAGAGAAGGGACTAGGTGTATGTTCCATAGGAGAGGATGTGACACCTACTTCAGATTCTTTCTTTGATTTTTACATAGTTAAAACCATGAGACATAAAATAAAACCAAAAACAAAATGACAATTTCTTTTTGAATTATCTCACTCTTAATTTTGGATGAAAGATGCATAAACTAAAGTCATTCCAAAAAGTTTTTATGTCTTTTTTTTAAACTTTATATGTGAAAATAAATAAATAAAAAGGATATCAAGGGTCCTAATAAACAGTAATCTAAGGATGGTTTTGGGTGTTTTATTTTGGTACTCGAAGTAAATCTATATTGGTACTAGTACGTGGCCTGATACTTGGGGCTTGCTCCCCTCACATCATAATCCCATAGTCAGTGTGGGTGCTTAGCCAAGATATACCAATAGTCCAGAGATTATACTCAGCCAGAGAACTGAGTTGGTCTTCCCCTTAGTGGTTAAATCTAAGTGGGATTACAAGGAAGAAGGTTATTGTGAGGTGATGAAATCCCTATTAGTTTCCTTATGTCAAGTGTTTAGATGAGTTTTTTTTTACTGTGATTTGGCTTGTGTGTGAAAGAGTGATGACTATGATAAATTTACCACTTAGATTATTCTATGTGAATTAATTAAGTAGGAAAAATGAGTGTAATTTATTTTAACCTTCAAAAAGGAAAATAAAATGAAAACTTAATGTTCTTTAGATGAATTCATATAAAGAAAGGGAAAGATAAAATTCAAGAATTTAAATTTAAAAAAAAAAAGATGAGACCTACATCCCACTAGGCATGCCAGAATGTTTTAGTATTTTTTTTGCTTCTTCAATGTGATCTAATTAGCTACTAAAAACAAAGTAAATGTAGGGTTTTAAAGATTACCTAGAGATATAGACTGGTTACACACTATTGATCAAGCTTTTGGGAACTCCTCTTTTGTTGGGGAGGAATGACCTACAAATCTCACTTATTCATAAAACATTGATTAATAAAAATATGAATGGGATGCTTGGTAAGAAACTAGTCCCAAGAAGTGATCTATTTCCTTAGGTGGATGTCAACCCATGTTTAACACTTGATTTTATAAATAAACATGAAATTACAAATATATATAAAGATATTATGCAAATAGATAACAACAAAGATGTCTAATCTACAATAGGATTAATGTGATCAAAGTAATCATCCCAAAATTTAGTAACTATATCAATGTCCTTTTGAATTACAACCAATTGTTCATTAATGCTTTCCTGATTAGGTGTGAAAACCATAGTACAAAGACATAATTCAAATGCAATGTTGATTTGATCATTGAATAAACATTTTGGGGCAATGGGGAGATCAAATATGATAACAATATCATGTGCTAATCTAGGTGGAGTCATTTACATGTGAAAGACATATTTTTAGAAAATAACATGCAATATTTAACAAGTTTTTAAGACTGTGATTGTTATGAAAATAGACTTCAAGGCTATTTTAATAATTCAGCAGGGAATGATGATGATCTTGTAGGATCAACATCGATTCAGATGGATCGATGTGTATTTGAGTAAAATGCTAAACTATGAAAATAGACAATAATAACAACTTTCTAAAATTGATAAAATGATGAAAACTAAATGGAATTGTTGACATGGAGGTGTAAAAGATAACACACTTTAAATATGAGTAAATTAATGTAAAATACCAACCTTTAATTGCTTGAAAACATGTAAATAAAGAAGACTATAAAAGTATGCTCAAAAACCTTCAAAATCCCTTGATAGTTGCATGAATAGAGGTTACACAAGGTGGCAAAGTGTTGACAATGTTCGTATGTAGGTTCCATAAAAAATCCAATAGAGGTTTGAAGTCAAAAGTGATGTGTGTGTCCCTTGAGCCAAGGAGGCTCACTATATATTTATGGATCGATGTTGTTCTAAACTGATTAGTGTCAATCATGAAGAATCAATGTCGATTTGCCTAAAATGGGTGGAGGTGATCTTTAGGCTATTCAAAAGGGTTATTTACAAGGTAAATATAGGTTTAACCAAATTCTAAGTTGTTAGGTTGTTTAAACCATGGGATGGGTTTGTTGGAGGGTTGGGAGGGTTTTTATTTTTTATTTTTTTAATGGATTTATGGTTAGGGGTAGTAAAATAGGGTTAATTACTATTTGACTATAGTAATTAACTCTATTAACTCATGTGGTAAAGGTAAATGGGTGAGGTTAATGTAATTATTTAAAATAATTATGAATGGGGCCATTACGTTAGGGATGGAAGGGTAACATGATGATACACCATGTTAATACACAAGGGTGTATAAAACTATCATCTACAATAGGCTCCACTCATGTCATTGAATTAAAAAATGACATATGGACATAATAGATGTATTACACCTCTCTCTTATGTCAGATCATATGAAAATTATTTGCATCTTGTTTCCATATGGATGAAGTTGAGGTATATCCTAAAGACATACCATTTTAATATTTGGGTGTATTAAATCCGTACTTATACTGAACATGTAATAGGTAGAGGGTGTTTATATGAGAGAGTAAAGTATGCATGAAATCAAAGTAAGAGTGAGATATAGAGAGAGTTTAGAGAATAATATACTATAAATGAGATAAGGAGGTGCAGAGATAAAGAGTAATTCAACATTGTAAAAAAGTTTTATATATGAGTAATAGTTTAGTAAATATTGTGTCATCTCTTAAATTGCATGTGCTTACTCTTCTCTGTGTAACATCAACTCTATGAAATGTCATTCGATCTAATAATTAACACATAGTACATTATTTATGTCAATATTTGGTGGTCCTTCTTAGGCCTTGACTAATTAATGTTTAGAGGAGAGTGTCCACTCTACCTCTAGAAGCCAAAATTTGAATTAATAGGTTATTAGTTGACTGCATTATGAAATTGAATGGAAAAGGTTGTTGATCAATTGTAGTATACAATGCATCGGTAATGGTTACCATTCTATTTAATTATGCAATTGACTATAATAGTAACCATTTAGTTGCAAAATACAGTTGGTTATCAACAGTTTATGATTGATTGCATGATGTAATCGATCATTTACCTAGCTAGTTGGCTAGATGATGCAATCAATCAATTTAGAGGTCATTCAGCTATATATGCAACCAAATTATTTGGTTGTTAGATAATGGCTTTGAAACCACTTATAAATATCCACTTTACCCTCATTTATACACTCTTTCATAGTCATTTTCTCATTATTCTCTCTCATGTTTTCTACAATAGTTCACTAAAACATCAACATACTACAATAATGACATGGATTTCAAATGAAAATATGTTTTCAAGAATTTGTTATATCCTGATATTTTGAAACTATTGTAACATCTAGACACATACAATGATTAGATTCCCAAGTTTAATTTTGGGAGCCTCATTTACATGCCATAGTATGAAATTGATGCAAGCTTGTTGAAATCTCTAATATCTTACCATGACAATAGTGAGACAAGGTTTAATGTCAATGTCAACTCCAAATTAATTTCCTTTGATACCTCACCATTGGATATCCATAACTTGACAAGGCTTCCAAAACATAATGCCAACCCTATCACCACAAAAGTGATGTTGACTAATGATGACAAAAAATATTTAGATTCTAACTTTAACTTGTAGATTGGTTCAACTAATATTTATATCATTGTTTTTCAAATTTAAAATTCAACATTTTGTAATTTGTCATCACTTTTCGTTAATTGTATGTTTTTTTTCTTTCACTACAAATAGTTAGATTAAAAGGAGGCTCTAATTTGAAAAATATCAGACCCATTTCTAAAATCCATTATTCAATTTTTCCATGAAATAATAATCTTACAGGGAAGACTGGGAGACATTATCTTTTAGGTTTTTATTTACATTATTCATACTCTTTCGGGTTTAAAAGTTGACTTGTGTACATTTATTTCCACTAGGATTAGACTAGAATTAAATTATGCTTGTTGTAATCAGAGTTCTACAATTTCCTGTTCCAATTTTATTTCAGCCTTGTACTATAAGGCCTTGTATGACCTAAAAAAAACATCAATTCCAACTATGATTCATCCAAAAATGAGAATAAATTCATTGATTGTTAATGAGCAGGAGGTTAGTTTAGCATTCAAACGAAGCATCTAAATGGTTTACTTAATAAATTCTTACGAATTTAAAATGTAATATTTCTTTACTTGTTACAATTAAGACTTTGTGCATTTAACACATTAAGATAAGCTTCTTCAAAAGGACATCATGCCCTTGAAGATTATGGACATTCTGAGTCTATAGAATCATCATTTTATTCATTTCAAATTTAAAAACGTCTAAGGCCTTCTTCCAAATTATCTCCACATGTAGGGTTTCATACTTTCAAAATTTAATGATAAATGGTACATTATGAAAAATTAATTTTTCTATTATGTTATTTATTTCTTTAATTTGTATAGTTGACTCTAAATCCATTAACCTTGAACTTGAAGGAACTCAACAAACCCATAAATTTCAAGTGCCACATTCTTCTCAACTACTTATTCAAGGTTTCTTACTTTCCAACTTCTAGTTTTTGAATTGATGTTTCTTAAATTAGAGATTTCATTAACTGAATGATTACCTCTTGTAATTGAAACCACCACTTTGACTCTAAATTAAACACGTAGATTGGAGGACATACACTCTCCAACTACATGTACTAAATGTAAAATTTAAAATTAGCATTAAGTTTTATTTTTTAATTTACCCTTTTTAAATATAATTTCTTTTTGCAAGGCACCCTCAATCTATGAGGAAAAGTATGGCACCACCACCCCACTAAACTAAATTCATATAATGGGGGAAATATTTCATTTTCATCACAAATTAGAGGAAAAGTGTAATTGTCAGGTTTTGACTTTCCTAATTTATCTTTTAGTGATGTGTCTAGCTCATAAGGATTAATAGGTTTACAATATATTGATCTTGATGAGGAATATTTTGGGATTGAAAGTGGGGACCTATCTGCTAGTGATTTTAATCCCCTTGATTTTATTCAGGTTCTAAGTGTACCTACTTAGGATGTACCTTTTACCTCTTCACCCCCTAGCCCACCAATTACAGACCATATGGAGTTGTTAGAAGATGACATTAGTACTTTTCTATTGAATAATTTATTGTCAGAGTGTATAATTTCAAATCTTAAGGAGAGTGTTCTAGATGAGTTAAATGATGTAAAAGTATGGGAGTTAAGTATGAAAGCATTAGGGTAAGTACACACATTTAGGGGACAAAAAAGGGCCAACTCATGGACATGTTTTTTCTAAAATTTCTAAAATTTAAACTTTGGTAGAAAATTTGAGATGGCTACACTCAAAATTTGAAGATGGTGTAAAAACATGAATTGTAGCATTTCGAGTCTAGTTTCCAAAACACTATTTTTTTGAAAAATGGTTAAGTATAAATAGGTCAAACATCTAAAATTTGAAGAGGACCTCTTTTTTGTTTTTCAATAAAACATAGTAGATAGATGGTCGTGTGACCCACCATTTTTTTAGCATTGTTACATATTGTTTGAAACCCTTTGGTGAATTGTTAGATAAGATCTTCTAGTGTGTTACATTTTTTTAAAATATTTTTTCAATGAATATTTTTTTATTAATTTTACAGTTAAGTAGATCCTTAAAATTGATTAAAAAAATGATGCATCCCCCCTAACTACCTCAAAAAAAAAACAAAAAAAATATTTTATTTTGAATGTGTGTATAATTAGGTCTAGTTTGTTACCATATAATTTGTTTTGTATTTGGATCAACAAAAAACAAATTACATAAACATGAATTGGCATGTATATGTGTTGTATGTAGTGGCCTAAAAAGTTGTAGTTAGAAATAAATATAGTTTGAACCCTTAAAATAGCCTAAAAATTATAAAAATCATATATTTGGAAAGAGGACAATGTGATCATCATGATGGTAATATTTTGTTGAATTTTGATTTTGAAATCCATAGCGTATTTGGTGATCAAATTTGAAATTTGTTGGTTTTTATCAAAACTCTTGGTCTCGACTGTGGATGCATAGTCACAAGCCTCTGGCTCAAAAATCCAAGCCATTTCCTAGCCTAGAGGCTCAATTTTTAATTAAAATTTAAATAATGCAAACACATTATATAATGTGTTATATAGTGCATATGTGTTGTTTTAAAATAACACAAAACAAACAAATTTCATGTTTCTTATAGGGGAAAGGTCCCATTAGCTATGCATCCTAACTTTGGATAGTGATTTAAGGTGCCATAACATCGCATTAGACTTCAAAAAATTTAACCATTTTAATATGTCATCTTAACCACTTATAACTAAGGTTTTAAGGTCTAACACATTATACATTTTATAATATAACTAATTTTATCACTATAGGTCATAAAATGCATTTTTAAAACCTATGATCAAAACTTAACCTTTAGAGTACCAATCATTGTGCATTAGAGTATCAATAATTGACTCTTACTTGTTAAGATGTGATTGGTTACTTTTAATTTTATAGAATAAATGTTGAAAAATTATTAGATATTACATGTTCAACTTCTGGTGCACTTTAATATTTATATACACCAATATGTTGCATCAATATAACACATGTTAAAAAAGCCTTATTCGACAATTGGAACATGCAAAGATATTGGGACCTTTCCCCTAGTAGGGCAAGGATATTCCTTACTAACTTGCTTAAAATCCTACTTGCCCTTAAATTTTGTATTTTTTATTGATATTATCCTACTTGACCAAACTCCTATCTTACCCTTTTGTTGTTTCTTTGATATCTTGGACCAGACCCCTTTATTTATAAATTTTTAACTAATTTATTTAAATGGTAAACCTGTTGAATTGGACTATGTAGTATAGATAATATTATGTAAGTAGAAATAATAATTGAGCCCTTGGTGTAATAGTGCATCTCTTGGATATCTATTTCAAAAATGCTATCTAATGGATCCCAATACCTATGAATCATGCCTTGGATTGTCCCAAAAACATTCCTAAAATGTGTTAAATAAACTCCCTTAAGTTTCCTCCAAGGTCACTTAGTGCATCTAATTCAATAGGTGTATTTTGAGGTCCCAACTGAAAGTCTAATAAGAGTCTTCTATTGTTACAATTATTCAAGATTCCCCTAATGTATTCAAATACATTATTCAAAATTTGCCTAAAATTAAAATCTCTTGTGAAAATATGGTTACTATTCCATTCCATGCACCTCCTTCATCTATCCCTCCATCACACATGGGACAACAATCAACCAATCCATCCATTCCCACCTCATCTCAAGAGTGTGTTTTTGACATGGGACTAGTCCTAGCCGCACCATGGATGCAACAATTACAAGCTCAAAAACAAGCTAAACAACACTTGGTGATTATCAATACTATAGAGTTTTATGCCTTACTATGTAATTGGGATGGTAAAATAGGAAAGTAGGATGATGAGTACAAGGTATGTACATGTTTCTCTTAAATATTTTGGTCAAGTTGGGCACACATTTTGTTTTGTATAAGATGTGGTTTTGAACTCAAAAAACTTGAAATGGTCACATGTATCCATTAGTGATGATGTGGTTTTTATATGTGGTGCCTATAGTGATGAATATATAGCTTAAAAAATATCTAAATGCACTAGGGAATTTAGTCAAAACCATTAAGGGATTGTTATGATTTAGAAATATAGCATGGTATAGACCTAACATTGACCAAGTATGACATATGTATAAGTTACCCTAGATCAAACTCTATTGAGCTTATTCAAGATAAATTAGAGGGGACAATGTCCCTTAAATCTGAGACCTATTTCCTCTCAAGGATGATGTTGAGTAGAGGGACCCAATAATTGTTCATGTGAATGATGCACTGCTCACTTCATATAGATGGTTGATCAAAATTGAATACCAGTGTGCACCCCCAAATCTAAGGTTTCAAGATTATATATTTTTTACATATCTTCAATTATCTTGTTCATATTTCATTATAATGAGCTTAAACCTTATGATGTGGACTATAAGAAATTAATATCTTATAATTCTTTCTCTGGCTTGGGATTTGAGGTTGAGGACTCCATTGTTGAATTATGTTCTCTCCTATGTTTAGGACTTAAAATGAATGTACTTTGGGATCTAGAGGTAATTAAAGATAGAGGGATCTAAATAATTTGAATACATACATAGAAAACTGATAACATTCGGTGCTCACTCAATTCAAATGGGACCTTAAAGGGATCTACATGACAATTTTCATATATTAATGGTAAGTCAGAGGCTCACATCATATGAATTATTTACTAGACATGAGTTGATTGGATCGATGTCAATTTTTTAAACATTATTGGCTTATATTTACATATGATAAATTTGTGAATAGGCCTTAGTTGGATTGGTTGGAGGTGATGGGACCTGTCTAGTTATCAAAGATCATTAGTTCCACTCATGTGAGCTAATAAATGTAGAGAGTGCAACATGAACAAGCCTAGATTTAGACCTCATGGCATCTGAGATGTGTTCATATTTTTTTAATTATATCTTATTACTATTGGGATCATGGATTACTTTTGATGACTTGACACAACAGGGCCAGGTCCAACCTATCAAAGGCTTACATCATGTGAATTATTTACTAGACATCAGATGATGGGATCAATATCAATATTTAAACATTTTTGGCTTATATGTATGTATTATATTTGTGTTTAGGCCTTATTTGGATTGGTTGGAGGTGATGGGACCTATTTAGGTATCAAAAATCATGAGTTTCACTCATGTGAGTTAATAAATGTATAGAGGGTGCACAACATGCATTGCCTAATTTGGTGCTCGTGGCATCTAAGATGTGTTCATATTTTTCTAAGTGTTTCTTATTGATGATGGGATATTTAAATACTTTTGATGACTTGACATAGTGGGGCTAGGCCTAGTCTAACAATCTTATCTGTTCAAATTAGCCACTTGGTGTACAGAAGTACAAGTGGCCATCTTTGATTGAATCAAGACTCTTGGGGTGATAAAATCTCTGATGATTTTGGGATCTAGAATATATATGCATATCTAATAACTCTAACACTTCTGTAGGTGTACTAGACCTACATATGTGGAAATCTTTGATTAGATTGGGCATCATGAGGCTCTGACAAATCTTTTACTTCTAAGACTTGATAGTTAGATCTCTAACATAAGTATATGTGTGTAAAAGATACACATGTGGTGATGTATATAATTGGATCAGGCCTCATAAGGATATGATAGCTCTTTAACACTTCTAAGATCTGACACCTCTAATAGTGTTGACACTTTTGAGCATGTATGAGGTACACCTTGTGATATGTAATTAGATTTATCCTCCTAGGACATTATCAACTCTAAAACTTTTAGGACTTGATGTATCTCTAATAGATTTAACACTTTTGGGTGTATAAGGTACACATGTGGCACAATAAGGTTCAATTATAGGGGAAATTCAATTGAGGAGGCATGGGAGGCCAATTTGAACCCCTTCTTGACATAACTATAAGAGCATGATATATGATTTAGGAAAAAATTAAGTACGATTCTATCTATCATGAATTAAATAAATTAGTCAATTGGTTTAATTAGGGATGTGATTTGGGAAAAATTGAGCCCCTAAACCAAATTTATGGCCCAATCTATTATATATTCTAGATGCAAAATGTATAGCTTAACTGACCCTAATTTAATTAGAAATGTAAATATGAATGCAAATATGGCCACTTTCAATCCATTGAACCTAATTTGGAGTCTACGATATGATTAAAGGGGATAAATTAGGTCACGTGTCATGACATGTTGATCATAAACCCTAATTTTATCACTTGAATATGTATAGTTCCCCTAAACCCTAATTTCATGACATATAAACATGTATAAACCTAATATACTAAACCCTTAACCCTAAATCCTAATTTTATAACAAACATAACCCCTAAGTTCCTTGATTTCATCATAAATGCATAAATTCATGAATGTGATTAGTGCTAATTTGTGAACCTATTATTCACCTAGTTTTGTAAGGACCTATGATGGGATTTTGGGCAAAATTAACTCATTTTGTCTTACATATTGAGCCTTATTGCATTATATGATAGTCTTATTACATCATGTATTAGATATTTATGCATCATATTGGGGATTTATCCATCATATTGATCCTTATTTCATCATATTGGATATTTATTGCATTGTATGATAGTCTTATTGCATCATATGATAGTCTTATTACATTGTATGATAGTCTTATTTCATCATATGATAGCCTTATTACATCATATGATAGCCTTATTACAACATTTGATAGTCTTATTACATCATATTATAGTATTATTACATCATATTATTGTATTATAGGGAATTTTATGCATTGCATATGAGCTTTTGTTCTTGTTTTTTGTAGTATATGCCTATACTTCAAGGAATGCATATGCATTATCAAAACATGTATGCATTATAGGAATGTGTACATGTTACTATAACATGTATGAATTCCTTGAATTAAAATAAAAACTTACTTTTCAACATCTATTTTTATCTCAAATTGAGATTGCTATCCCCACAAACATTCCCTGTGTACTCTACGTATTCTCTATGTACTTTTTTTTGGACCCCACATTTTGAAGTACATTCTTGTTGATTTTGTCAAAATGGGCTCCGGTTCATGTTTACAGAAGAGGAAGAAGTTGAATAATAAAACACCATAGCAATTAGAAGAGTTGAGAGATAAAAATAAGGTATGAATGCAAGCATTTCATTCTAGACAAGGTACAAACACTAACCTTGATGAGCCAAATGCCTTAGATAATGAGGCAATTGATAATAATGAATTGAATAATGATGAAACTGACTATAATGAATTGAATTATGATAAATTTCATAATAATGAATTGAATTATGATAAAATTAACAATTAAAAATTAGATAATGTTGGAAATTCACATTCAAAGTTTAAAGTTTTTGATTTTGTTGATGAAGAGCCTATGCATGATACTTTACCCACCAACAATGAAAAAAATTTAATGGACTCAAATAATGATGAATTTAACAATGAAGAAAATTTCATGGAAACATATAATGAAGAAACAAACAATAAATAAAATTTCATGGAAACGTATAATGATTTTGAAACACCCTCTGAACGGATTCCACCAATAATAACACCTCCAAAAATTATGCATATAAAAGATAAGTACTTAATTGAAGTTGATGAAAATATTTTGAAATTAATGCATAAAAAAATGTTTGATTTCCATTCAAGAAGACTGGATCAAGAAATTTGGGATAGTTTCTTTCATAAATTGGAGTATGATAGTCAAAGATGTCAATTATTTATTTCATTGATGAAATTGGTTAAGATGAGACCTACAATATACACATTAGGACTAAGAACATCTAACATGGATGATGAAATTTTTGAAAATTTACATGATGCATATCATATTGTAGGTCTAAAATTACACAACAAAGATTGTAATGCTACTCAGTGTATAATGACAAATTATGTAGTAAGTGCTGAAATAAGGAAAAAATGATTGATATCAAAAACAAGTCAAACACTTGATATAAATAGAAAAACATTAATAAAAATAATTTTAATAAATGAAATACTTAATGAACCTAATATTAAAGAGCTCTTGGCATTCTATAGTAGACTTCCATGAAAGGACAAGGCTATAGCTAATGCTTTGAAAGACTTACTTGCACAATTTTGTAAAGATAATACAAGAGTTTCACCCAATGCAATAGATGCAGTGAAAAGAAGAGTTGGTTTTTTCAATCATGAACTGCATTTGAAACATTTATTGGATATGATTCAAACATTATTATACTCTAAGTTTTTGGAAAAACATCCACAAATTGCTTTTAGTCAAAGATTTTTTGAGATGGACAAAACTTTTTATGTAAAAATAAATCACACACACACACCACTTGTTGTAGGCAACATGTTGAATTTTTAATGCAGTATAATGTTTTTTGCCATATTCATTATAGTTTTCATACTAATTACATTTTTTAGGAGTTTGGCATAGAAGTTCCACTAAAATCAACTAGGGAATGTATTCCAAATATTTTTTGTGAAAGACCAAATGGATAATTCTTTTATAAGAAAGCATGTTTAGATGGAAATTGCAGCATTTGCAGTGGATTTCCAAAATTTTTTAAAAAATGTATCCATGAGGAGTTTATAAGTAAAATTGGATAGGAATTAGCTGGTTTGAGCAAATACGAATCTATGAATTATCAAGTAAAAGATGGCCAAGAATCTAAAAGGTGTGAGCTTGTTACAAAAGAGATACATATTTAAGAATTTATGGTCGAATTCATGGAAAAAGATTTTTATGAGTATACAAGGCACACACATAGGGATAAATGGTTGGATGAACATTTCAAGTTAAGAAAAGACACATTCCCACTTGATTCTATTGTTTCAGTAGTCGTCTTTTCTAAAAATTACACCTTTAAACCATAAATGGAAGTTTAATCATAGTATTACAACTCAACATAAGTTGTCATATTCATGCATATAACATTCATGCATGCACCTGATAGTATAGAAGAAGATCAAAAAATCTTATGGGAGTACCATTTATATATCAGTGATGAATGATCACATTGTAAAAAGTATGTGCAAGGTTGTTTTGAGAAGTTTTATGGACAATTGACTCAGAGGAACATTAATTTCAAACATCATTACATTTGGTCAGACAATTGCACATCACAATTCAAGAATGCATAGATGTTTTATTGGTTGATCAGAATGCATGTTACCAATAGTGTATAACATATTTGGAGTTTCACTGGGGCTAGCCGAGGAAAAGGGGAACATGCGTAAAAATAGTCATTGCAGGAGAGGAGTTAAAGTTTGACAATGTTTCTAATTTGGTTGATGAAAAAATTATGGTTTAATGGTGCAATGAGAGCATATGTCATGGAGCTTAATAAAATTTTATTATTCATACACATTTTTTATTAATGGAGGAAAAATACTTGGCAAACTATGAGGATTGTATGACTCTAATAGGTTCAAGTGAGCTCCACTCATTTCGTAGCTCAAATCCAGGTTCTTGGACTATTCATACATGACACTTGGCATGTTTTTGTTATGTATACATGGACTCTATTTGTAATGAGTGTGAGTCACAAGAGTGGGTGGATGACTTGAGTTTTAGACTTCTAATTCCAATCAACACATATCATATTCCACTAGCATTACAACTTATAGACATGACATAGTCACATGACTTTGACCATATATTTGATCTAGTATAGCTAGGTAGAAGATTAATCTTTATGTAATATTTATTCTTATTATCTATCTTCATAGTGTCATTAAAATTTGTTTTTTATGATGTAGGACATGTTTTTGTAATTATTGCAAATGAAGACAATGAAGAGGGAACATATTACTACTTATGTTGATATGTAGATGGAAATAAAACATTGACTTCCCCGATCATAGATAGAGAAAACATTGATTATCCCACTGGATCTATGGTAGTCATTGGAATGTGGCTTCAATGATATCCTATAAAAAAAATCAAATGTATAGGAAGATACTGCACTACTTAAATTTAGTTCTTGCAACAAATATTCAATTGAAAAAATATCATGTGATGTCAAGAAACAAGAATCTATATAAAGTTTGTGAGTTAGACCGTGAAACTATTCTTGATACCATCAATATTAGAGAAGATACAAGTGCTTTGTTAGATTAAAATGCATAGGTATGTTGACTTGTAAAATATAGATGTAATCAATTTTACCAAATGTTTTTGATTTTATAGGTAGTACGTGCATAAATTTCATATTTAGTTACTTACTAACATTTTTTTGTAGGTTAGTGGTGCCAAATTAGCTTCCACCTTCACGTGGTTCGCACTGTTAGTAAAGAATTTCATATTCTTGATGCTAAGAGAATATTACTAAAATTACTTGGCATTTATGTGCTCCTAAATAATTTCTCATGACAAGTTTATTTCTCCTTGTAACCTTCCAAACACATTTGTTATCAGTGTTTTTGTGCTCTAGAACAGTAGTGAAAATGAAATTGCAAGTGGAATTGGATGTCATGATCATTGGAGTGTGTGTAATTTTGATATATGGACATGCTCAAAGTTATGGATTTGTACCTACTAGTCCCAGAGGCAAAATTACTAGTTAAAGGTCAATAATTTGTCTCTTCACTACCAAAATGTTGCATTTTAAGACCCGTTACTGCAACTTCTACCATGGATTTATCTTAGAGGTGATTTAGACTAGATTCAGGGTAAAATTAGAGGGATTTATGATGTACAGGATGGATCTTATTATTCCTCCATATGACTTACTATTTTAGTTTTATGCATGCCTAAATTTAGGTGAAAAATCAACATCTTTCTTGTATTGGAAAGGGTGTTCTTGAGCTTAGAATGGGTAGTGGGTGTATGAAATCAAAAATGCATCATGTCCATAAATAAATCTTGGATCAGATGGGATAGAACACACCTAAACTTCTGATTGGAAAGCATACAATTGTTAATTAGGAGCATGACCAATTTGAGGATCTATTAGACCTGATTAGGGGATCACTTGTCACAACACACTATGTGAGGTAGGGTTATATATCCTACATTCTAACACAATCTCAAAATAACCCTAAAAGAGTCCTATGATTTAATATTTTAGTAATCTAATAACAATAAAAGTAAATCTAATCTAGTGTGCATCAACGCTTATGGCACAAAGTGGGGGTTTGAAACAAAATAAATAAACAACTAAACTAAACATTTATAGAAGACATATACTCATGTCAATGTATACAAAATCCTAATACATGGAAGAGAAGAATATAAATACACTATCTATCTACTCTTACAAATGAGGAATAAATTTAGGAATACTTACCTTTGAAGATGAACCCATCGAGCCTCAATCTCTCCCTTGGCCAGGGTGCTTTGCAAGAGATTGTCATAGTAATTAAGAATAACTAAGATAAATCAGCTGTAGGCCACACAACCTATCTAAGCATCCAAAAGACTTATCTATAATAGGATATCGAAGCTCCAAAGAAAGTATTAAACGTTAAAGCTTTATTCCCCAACTAAAATGGTTAATAGGAAGATGTTCATTTGCACTTCTTCACTTAATTCTTCACTCTTATGAAATGTTAAGGAATGACATTGTAAATATAGTAGTATCTTACCCTAAAATTATTTAGACATGTTACTATGCTAGGTCGACTTGGTCAACCTAGCACATTTTTTAGGCTAACTCTCTAGGTCTGTGCTAGGTCAGTTGAGAGGCCAAAAAACCAAAAGAGAGAACAAGTCCCTAAATTGTGTTAGGTCAATCTGGTTGACCTAGCACAACCAATAGGTCAAAAGGGTACCAAGCAAGAAATGAAGGATAAAACATAACAAGTGATAGGAATAGGTAAAACTAAGAAGAATAAGCTTGGGGTTCATGGTTTAAGGAGGCTAGTGTGTGGATGGTAAATGGCAAAAGGAACAACAATCTTATGAAGCATCGATGGTCTACCCACCCCTTTCTCATTGCACCCCTTAAAGTATGCACTTAGAGAGATTGAGACTCAATAGGTTCCTGTAAGATACAAAGTGTCAATAATTAATAAAAGTTTTAAAATATTATGTGTATACATATGCCCCAATTGAAGCTCATCATGTGTCATGTAAGCACAACATGGGATGATGCTTTAGAAGAGAACATGATAGCACACAACATTGATGCTAAGTATGGTGTAATAAGAAACAAATAATAAAAATTAAAGGAATGAATTGAAAAACACATACCTTTAACTTACCTTAGTGTCATAGGTAAAGAATTAGATTGTAATAAATGAAGGTGTCTAATGTAAAGTACACTAGGCAAACCTGTAGAAGTTAGTGCAAAAAATAGCCAAAAAACAATTTTTTTAGAAGATATACATATGATAGTGGAAAAAAATCTCTACGTCATCATGATTCTAACACATTTTATAGTTTGTAAAATGGATGAGCAAAAACAAAGATAGAGCCAAAACAAGGAATCTGTCCAAAAATAAATTAAACAATTGAGTTGCTAAAAAGTGTTTTTAAATAGGGAAAAGGAGAATTCATTTGGAATTTTGAATTGTGAAAGAGAGAAAAGAGAGATCTAGAGATAACACAAGCTAGGATGGTGAGGGGATGAAATGTTAGACGAGGAGGACACCTAGAGGTGACAACATGTGCACTACAAGTATGCAACTACAAATCTCAAACAATTTTTTTAAAATTTGTATTGAATTAAGTGAATTTTCTATAAAATTTGATTTTAAGCATTTATATATGTCAAAACTAAGTAAAGTTTAACAGACAAAGATTTGGGAAGTTTAGATTTCTTATATACATGTGAAGCTTTTATAGCTAGAGGTTTATACAGGCTATTTTCTTTTTCAAGGTTTTCTTCAGTGATTTCAATATCTGGACAGTTAGATATCTATTCAGGAATGAAAGAAGGGAGTTCATAGGTTCCTTCTAATTCAAATTCATTCATGATTTCTACTATGGAGGTTGTTTGGGCTTTTCCAAATTCCATAGCAGAGAGATTTGAGGTCTGGTAAGCGAGAAAATTCTAATAAGGGAAAAAAGAGAATGCAGAGATAAAAAGGCCTATGACAATTTTTTAAAATGGCCAAAGACTCGATGCAATTAACTTTCCCAAATAATTTTTCAAAGTAGAGAACTCAAAAATTTGAAGTTAGAAATTCTTATAGATCAAAAAATTCTTCACAATAGTTAACAGTGGCTCTGATACCAATCTTCTAATCTCTCTCCATCCAGACCATCAACTTCCTCTTCTTGAAGAACTATTAAAATAGGTCATATCCTAATTAAAGATGAAGAAATCAATCAAGGAAGTGATCCAAAGGATCAAATACCTTGTACAATGATGAATCTTCCCAGAGAAGATAGTCTGGAATTCTACACGGAGAACAAAGTTACTTTGTATAAAGGTGGAAGATGGCCACCACATAAAGGAGTATATAAGCAGTCAGCAGGAACCATACAATATTTCTCAACTGCTTATCAAGGAGAAGTTGAACCCTCAAATGAGTTCAAACAGAGAAATTATACTACAAGGTTCAATTCACATTTTACAAAAAAAATTGATGATCTCTGTCGTGATGTCTTGTATATAAGAGATAGTATAGATAAAATAACAGTAAATGAAGACAAATTGAAAAAACATTTATCTTCCATTGATTCTAAACTAGATGCTTTAGAAGATAGTTTAGACTGGCTTTCTAGGCAGGATCAGCAGGTAGAATCTTCTGTCAAAAGACTTACTTGTCCCATTACTTTTGGCTCCAATTTTAAGTCTTGTAAAAAGCAGTCCAATACTACCCTAATGCAAAGAATGCATGTCCAATTGCAGCCATGGTATCTAAATAGTGATGATCTCCTTAATCCCCTCAAAGAAATCACTGCATGGTGTGATTCTATGAGAGTCCTCACAATCAATGCCCATTAGATCCAGCTAGAACTACTTGTTTTGCTTCAAAGTTCTTTTGGGGTATTGTTGATCAATGGTGGAATACTATGTCTAAAGCCGAACAGTATGAACATGTACATAATCAACTTGATCCATTAGATACATTATTCAATTTATTAATAAATAAGTTTGCACCTCTAGTTGCAAATAGAGAATTGGAATCTAAAAAAAGGCATCTCAAAATGGAGCTATGTGATTTAAAATAGTTTGATGCATTCGCCAAGCAGTTCAAAGAATTGGCATATGAAAGCAAGATTTTTTCATCCACTAAGATTAAGATCAAAATTTTGCATGCATTACCATATAATCTTAGATAAGGTTATTTCTTATATTGATCTTAAGGGATTGACAATTGAAGATCTCTCTCTCTCAGATGTGATTGATTTCTTTAAACAAGCTATGAGTTTAGTCTCTGAGACTAAATCTATTCAAAAACTCACTAAGCATCAAGCCTCCCAGATTGCTCCAACTTTTTCAGAAACATCCCCATTTGGCTATTAGCCATTTGTACAGCCTCACAAAGAATAGAAATAGTGTCACAAACATCTTTCTTTCCAGCGTCGCTCTTTTCCTCACAAGCATTCCTATGAACCTCCTCATCATTTCCTCAAAAAATAGTGAATTGCTCATCCTCCATCCAAACAACCCATTTGCTAGATCTATCGCAAACCTGGCCATATTGCTCCTTAATGTCACTACAAATATCTTGTAATTAAAGCTGTCTTTACTTCCAATGTAGCAGCGTGGTGGGATATTTTTGGTTTTGATGAAGACCTCTACCTACAATATGACATCTATGAACCAATTCTAGATGATCTCCCTAAAGGCGATTTAGAAGATGATAATGATGTAGATGCTCTTGAGTCATTAGCCAATGACTTGGAACAACTGCTGACCAACATGCAACATCCATGGTACCGACCGAGGCACCATGATCATTCACAGCTACACTATGAAGCACATGGAACCTAGTCTCGACACCATCAAGAAATACAAGAAAGACCAGAATGACCAAGGACCAGAGGATACTCCAGAGGAGAAGGAACATCCAGAGGGAGACATCCCTTAATGCCAAGGATGCCACCAACATTGCAAAGGCCTCAACATCCTCCTTTGTAGTTTTAGAGCTCTTTCAAACCCAGTGAATCTTGGCTCAAAAATAAATTCACCAATAAAGATTGTCCAAGAGAAATTTCAGCACCCAAGATTGAGCCACAGTGGGATATTTTATTGCCCATAGAAGATAAAGAAGAGGATGAAGAAGTAGAAAGCTCTTTCTATTCAGACTAAGATTATTTCCCAGGTGAATGCAGTAATCTTCAAGAAGAAGAAGCAGAACTAGAAACTAAACACATCTACATTAAACAATCTATTATTCAAGATCTAGGGAGACAAAAACTGGTATGTACTAGTATTCCTCCTTTAGAAATTCCACAACCAGCTTACTTAACCCAGCTGATTAATGGAAAGTTTGCCCAATTTATCACCTTAGAAATTAATGGCAGACTAGCAGATGCTCAAATAGACACAGGAGCCTCTCTCTCCTTTGCTAAATCACAACTCATCCATGATTGAAAGACATTGGATGATGCCTTAGCTTATAAGAGCTTGGATGTCCAAGGGAACAATTTTATTTGTAACAAATATAAACATCAGCAGACCCTCAGGATTAAAAACAAAATCTTCCATGGTGACTTTTTTGCCTTAGAATGCCTATAGATATTCTTCTAGGCAGTGCCTTTATTGACAGATACTCTCCTTATGGTTCGACCACTAAGAGTATAATGTTTACAATAGAAAATGAAAGGCTCAAAATTCCTCACCTCATCTATGCCACTGAGCAATTTCCAAGTTCAATGACTCAAATACTCAAGATAATAATCCTAGTTGAAATCCAAGAAATAGGAGAAAAGATTAAAGCCACTATCTGTTCTGATAACCCTCAGCAGTTTTGGTTAAAATCTATGCCCGAGATGGACATAAAAATCCTTGAAGGTAATCACATGAAGATTGGAAAGAAAATCCCAATACCAGCTCAATATTATAACGATATGGAACTTTAGATCAAAGAACTAGAGACTAATGGTTTCATTGAAAAATCAATTTCCCCTTTTTTTTGTTTTGCTTTCATGGTTAACAAACATTCTGAGCAGAAAAGAGGAAGGAAAAGAATGGTCATCAATTATAGACCATTAAATGCTATTACATAGCCATTTCCATATCCAATTCTAGATAAAAGCTATATATTGGAGAAAGTTGCAAAATGTAAATACTTTTCCCAGTTCGACTACAAATTTGGCTTTTATCAAATCAGAGTCAAAGAAGCTAATAGGGAAAAGATAGCATTCAACTGCCCTTTCGGCCATTTCCAGTGGACAGTGATGCCTTTCTTTTTGATGATTGCCCCAACATATTATCAAGCACATATGGATAAGATATTTCAAGGCACTTTTGACTTTCTATGTGTATATATTGATGATATATTGATTTTTAATAATTCTTTTACTGACCATTTTCTCATCTCTCCAAGTTCTTTCAGTTGGCTCGAGATGCAAAAATAGTACTTTTAGAAACAAAGATTCAGTTATGCAAAACTGAATGTAATTTCCTCACAATGATTGTCTGAGATTCCAAACTGTAGATATAACCACATATTAAAGAGAAGGTCATCAATTTTCTAGAGAAGCTAGATAAATCTAAGTTTCAAGCATTTTTGGGATTGCTTAACTATTTAAATAGTTTTTATCCTAATTCTAGTGAAGACAGGTTCATACTTCAAGAACTTCTCCAGAAGAAAAAAGCTTTTTGTTAGGAAGAAAAACATACAACAGCTATCCAAAAGATCAAATTTATAGTTGCTTCGCTCCCAGAACTCCATATCCCAAAATCTGACCAAATGAAGGTTTATACTGATGCCTCCAATATTGCATGGAGAGGAGTACTTATTTCCATAGTTAACAATAAAGAATTTGTGTGTGAATTCGCTAGTAGAGTTTTTAGTACTGATGTTCTAAAATGGATTCTTCTGATAAAGAAATCTATACTGTAAAGAAATGCTTAGAGAAGTTTATGTTAAAACTTCTCCATTTGCCCTATTTTGTTGTAATTACCGACTGTACTAGATTTCTGACCTTTAAAGAAAAAGATCATGGTTGGAAAGATGGTTGTGGTAAATATGTTAGATGGCAAGCATTTTTTAATCAATTTAATTTTTTAGTAGAACATATTAAAGGTACTGATAATACTATTATAGATTAGCTTAGCAAAAATCCTCCAGCAACATTGATGCATCAACCCATTCCTGGTTTTAACCTAACCAAAATTTATAACCAAGGATTTTTGTCTTTAAACATCCTTATCCAAGAACATATTCTTCATGAAGGGTTGTATCCAAGATATACAAGGATTTCTTATACAGCAGGACAAGATCTACAAATGTCTTCGGCGGCCACTATTCAGGTAAACCACCATAAATTTTTTTGGAGTCATCTATATTGAAAGACTAAACAGTGAATTTCTTTTCTATCAATTCACTGAATTATTAAAACATCCATTATGGACATGGCTGATAAAAATCAAGTCTCCATTTAATGAACATCTATATTGATGGATTGTAAGTCATGGCCCACACTATATTCATGAAGAGGAGAACCATGATCAAGACACTATCATGCATACCATTATTAGAAGACAGCTGGAGTGGGAATCTTACTATTACATCACTCCATGATATCATGCATGCAAAGCTGGACCCCAACACTGGCATCTTTCTAGTACCTTCCAGCTCAGATGTCTTTTTAATCCAATCAACGAAGATGACTTGCTAACCGAAGCAGAAGTAATGTTGGACCCACCTGACCAAACATCATCATCTAGCACATCCAACATCATTTCTCTATAGATTAACTTTTACGCTATAAAGTATGATGGGACATGACACCACCTTGACAGAGATTTCGGGCAGGACCTCCCAAAATACTATATATAGGCCTATTCTCCATAGAGTTTGCATCAAAAAATTTCTAAGATTTAGAAATCTAGTGGCCTTGTTTCAAGAGTATGCTCTTCTCTTACCCTTTTTGAAGGATCCTGAGAATTAGAAATTAAACAAGTGTTTGTAAAAGTTGATTTTTTGGGTAATAGTGTGAAGTTGTAGCCATTCAGCCCCTGCCTAATGTCGCAAGTTTTCTACATCAAAAGCTATTAAGAAAGAAGGTGTCTACTGACGATAAAATATTGATATTAGAAATTAAAGAAGTATTTGTAAAAGTTGATTTTTTGGTAATAGTGTGAAGCCATAGCCATTTGGTCCCTACCTACTGTCGCAGGTTTTCTACATCAAAAGCTGTTAAGAAAGGTGTCTACTGATGATAAAAGATTGGTATCAGAGCCACTGTTAACTATTTTGAAGAATTTGTTGATCTATAAGAATTTCTAGCTTCGACTTTTTGAGTTCTCTACTTTGAAAAATTCTTTGGGAAAGTTAATTGCATCGAGTCTCCGGTCATTTTTAAAAATTGTCATAGGCCTTTTTATCTCTACAATCTCTTTTTTTCCCTTATCAGAATTTTCTCACTTACCAGACCTCAAATCTCTCTGCTATGGAATTTGGAAAAGCCCAAATAACCTCCATAGTAGTAATCATGAATGAATCTGAATTAGAAGGAACCTATGAACTCCCTTCTTTCATTCCTAAACAGATATCTAACTATCTAGATATTAAAATCACTGAAGAAAACCTTGAAAAAGAAAATAGCTTGTATAAACCTCTGACTATAAAAGCTTCACATGCATTTAAGAAATTTGAACTTCTCAAATCTAAGTTTGTCTATAATTCTACTTATATGTCTTTTGTTAAGTGTTGGATCAAATCTGTTGAGTTAACTCTTAGTTATAAGCCAAAAAAGAGTTTCTAGACAAATTTATTATCCTTCTTACCTGAACTAGAGATTAATTATATCAAGTCATATGAAGATGTGAAATTTGTACACTTTGGTCTTATTAGAATCCATATAACTCCTTTGATTCTTGGCAATATTAAGCCTATCATTTATTTGGCTTTATGTGATCGTCATCAAGTCAGTTTTAAACATTCTTGTCAAATATCCAGTCTTGGTCGTTTGAATGATGAAGTCATTTATTTTGAATTTTGTCCTAATCTCTCTATCGCAGTCTGTGATAAGGGATGTAAAGAAGTTAAAAAATGGATCTTTAGATTGTTGGGGATTTTTCACCTCCCTTTTTGGTCTTGATATGTTCGGTGAATTAAAGTATGCTTCTATAAATATTTCTGTTGTCTATAGTATGACAAATACTAATCATCCAAAGATCTTAGAAAATCCGCCTTATGCTAGAAGATTGAGTGGTACTGTCCAGCTTCAGAAAGGCCATATAGAGTCTGTAGAAATACCTTTTGATTGGAAACTTGATTGGTTGAAAAATGTTTCCCCTAAAATGAAAGGTCAAGCCATAGTACATAAAAGTGACGGCAGAACTGTAAATATACTTCCCAGATCTTTGTCTATTAAATCTTCTAATCTTTCTCCATCTAGACCATCAACTTCCTCTTCTTGAAGAACTATCAAAATAGGTCATATCCTAATTGAATATGAAGAAATCAATCAAGGAAGTGATCCAAAGGATCAAATACCCTGCACAATGATGAATCTTTCCAGAGAAGATAGTCTGGAATTCTACACAGAGAACGAAGTTACTCTGAATAAAGGTGGAAGATGGCCACCATACAAAGGAGTATATAAGCAGTTAGCAGGAACCATACAATATTTCTCAACTGCTTATCAAGGAGAAGTTGAACCCTCAAATGAGTTCAAATAGAGAAATTATACTGCAAGGTTCAATTCACATTTTACAAAAAAAATTGATGATCTCTGTCATGATGTCTTGTATATAAGAGATAGTATAGATAAAATAACATTAAACAAAGACAAATTAAACAAAAATTTGTCTTCCATTGATTCTAAACTATAGACTGACTTTCTAGGTAGGATTAGTAGGCAGAATCATCTGTCAAAAGACTTACTTGTCCCATTACTTTCAGCTCCATTTTTAAGTCTTATAAAAAGTAGTCTAATACTACCCTAATGCAAAGAACACATGCCCAGTAGTAGCCATGGTATCTAAATATTGATGATCTCCTTAATCCCCTCAAATAAATCACTACATGGTGTAATTCTATGAGAGTCCTCATAATCAATGCCCATTTAGATCTAGCTAGAACTACTTGTTTTGCTTCAAATTTGTTTTGGGGTATTGTTGATCAATGGTGGAATACTATGTCCGAAGCTGAACAGTATGAATGTCTACATAATCAGTCTGATCCATTATCTATATTATTCAATTTGTTGATAAATGAGTTTGCACCTCCAGTTGCAAATAGAGAACTAGAATTTAAAAAATGCCTTCTCAAGATGGAGCTATGTGATTTAAAATAGTTTGATACATTCACCAAGCAGTTTAGAGAATTGGCATATGAAAGCAAGAGTTTTTCATCCACTGAGATTAAGATCAAATTTTTGCATGCATTACCATATAATCTTATAGATAAGGTTATTTCTTATATTGATCTTAAGGGACTGACAATTGAATATATCTCTCTCTCAGATGTGATTGATTTCTCCAAACAACAAGCTATGAGTTTAGTCTCTGAGACCAGATCTATTCAAAAACTCACTAAGCATCAAGCCTCCCAAATTGCTCCAGCTTTTCCAAAAATAGCCCCATTTGGCTATCGGCCATTTGTACAGCCTCACAAATAACAAAAATAGCATCACAAACGTCTTTCTTTCCAACATCACTCTTTTCCTTGCAAGCATTCCTATGCACCTCCTCATTGTTTCCTCAAGAAACGACAAACTACTTGTCCTCTATCTAAATAGCCCATTTGTTACATCTGTCACAAATCTGGCCATATTGCTCCTCAATGTCACTACAAAAATCCTACAGTTAAATCTATCTTTACTTCCAATGTAGTAGTGTGGTGGGATATTATCGATTTTGATGAAGACCTCTACCTACAGGATGACATCTATGAACCAATTCTAGATGATCTCCATGAAGGCAATTTAGAAGATGATAATGATACAGATGCTCTCAAGTCATTAGCTGATGACTTGGAACAACCATTGACCAACATGCAATGTCCATGCTACTGATTGAGGCACCATGATCATTCACAGCTACACTATGAAGCACATGGAACCTGGTCTCAACATCATCAATAAATACAAGAAAGCCCAGAATGACCAAGGACCAGAGGATACTCCAGAGGAGAAGGAACATCCAAAGGGAGACATCCCTTAATGCCAAGGGTGCCACCAACATTGAAAAATCCTCAACATCCTCTGCCATTTTAGAGCTCTTTTAAACCCAATGACTCTTGGCTCAAAAATAAATTCACCAGCAAGGATTGTCCAAGAGAAATTTTAGCACCCAAGATTGAGCCACAGTGGGATATTTTATTACCCATAGAAGATAAAGAAGAGGATGAAGAAGTAGAAATCTCTTTCCACTCAGACCAAGATTATTGCCTAGGTGAATGCAGTAATCTTCAAGAAGAAGAAGTAGAACCAAAAACTGAAGACATCTACACTGAACAATCTGTTGTTCAGGATCTAGGGAGACAAAAACTGGTATGTACTAGTATTCTTCCTTTAGAAATTCCACAACCAACTTATTTAACCCTGCTAATTAATGGAAAGTTTGCCCAATTTATCACCTTATAAATTAATGGCAGACTAGTAGATGCTCAGATAGACACAAGAGCCTCTCTCTCCTTTGCTAAATCATGAATCTCCCATGATTGGAAGACATTGGATGATGCCTTAGCTTATAAGAGCCTGGATGTCCAAGGGAATAGTTTTATTTGTAACAAGTATAAACATCAATAAACCCTTAAGATTCAAAACAAAATCTTCCATGCTAACCTTTTTGCCTTAGATAGAATGCCTGTAGATATTCTTCTAGGTAGTGCCTTTATTGACAGATACTCTCCTTATGGTTCGACCATTAAGAGTATCATGTTTACAATAGAAAATGAAAGGCTCAAAATTCCTTGCCTCATCTATTCCACTAAGCAATTTCCAAGTTCAATGACTCAAATACCTGAGATAATAATCCCAGCTAAAATCCAAGAAATAGGAGAAAAGATTAAAGCCACTATCTGTTCTAATAACCCTCAGCAGTTTTGGTTAAAATCTATGCCCGAGATGGACATAAAAATCCTTGAAGGTAAACACATGAAGATTGGAAAGAAAATCCCAATACTAGCTCAGGATTATAACGATATGGAACTCCAGATCAAAGAACTGGAGACTAATGGTTTCATTGAAAAATCAATTTCCCCTTTCTATTGGTATGCTTTCATGGTTAACAAACATTCTGAGCAAAAAAGAGGAAAGAAAAGATTGGTCATCGATTATAGACCATTAAATGCTATTACACAGCGATTTCCATATCCAATTCTAGATAAAAGCTATCTATTGGAGAAAGTTGCAAAATGTAAATACTTCTCCCAATTTGACTGCAAATTTGACTTTTATCATATCAGAGTCAAAGAAGCTGATAGGGAAAAGACATCATTCAGCTACCCTTTTAGCCATTTCTAGTGGACAATGATGCCTTTCAGTTTGATGAATGCCCCAACATATTATCAAGCACATATGGTTAAGATATTTCAAGGCACTTCTGACTTTCTATGTGTATATATTGATGATATACTGATTTTTAGTAATTCTCTCCAAGTTTTTTTAGTTGGCTCAAGATGCAGGAATAGTACTTTCAGAAACAAAGATTCAGTTATGCAAAATTGAATGTAATTTCTTCAAAATGATTGTCTGAGATTCCATAATGTAGGTACATCCACATATTAAAGAGAAGTTCATCATTTTTTTAGAGAAGCTAGATAAATCTAAGCTTAAAGCATTTTTGGGATTGCTTAACTATTTAAATAGTTTTTATCCTAATTCAGGTGAAGACAGGTTCATACTTCAAGAACTTCTCTAGAAGAAAAAAGCTTTTTGTTGGGAAGAACTTGGAGAGAATTACTAAAAATCAGTATATCATCAATATATACACATAGAAAGTCAGAAGTGCCTTGAAATATCTTATCCATATGTGCTTGATAATATGTTGGGGCATTCATCAAACTAAAAGGCATCACTGTCCACTGGAAATGGCCAAAAGAGTAGCTGAATGTTGTCTTTTCCCTATCAGCGTCTTTGACTCTGATCTGATAAAAGCTAGATTTGCAGTCGAACTGGGAGAAGTATTTACATTTTGCAACTTTCTCTAATAGATAGCTTTTATCTAGAATTGGATATGGAAATGGCTGTGTAATAGCATTTAATGGTCTATAATTGATGACCATTCTTTTCTTTCCTCTTTTCTGCTTAGAATGTTTGTTAACCATGAAAGCATAACAACAAAAAAGGGAAATTGATTTTTCAATGAAACCATTAGTCTCCAGTTCTTTGATCTAGAGTTCCATATCATTATAATCCTAAGCTGGTATTAAGATTTTCTTTCCAATCTTAATATGTTTACCTTTGAGGATTTTTATGTCCATCTCGGGCATAGATTTTAACCAAAACTGTTGAGGGTTATCAGAACAGATAGTGGCTTAAATCTTTTCTCCTATGTCTTAGATTTCAGCTAGGATTATTATCTCAGGTATTGAGTCATTGAACTTGGAAATTGCTCAGTGGCATAGATGAGGCGAGGAATTCTGAGCCTTTCATTTTCTATTGTAAACATGATAATCTTGGTGGTCGAACCATAAGGAGAGTATTTGTCAATAAAGGCACCGCCTAGAAAAATATCTATAGGCATTATATCTAAGGCAAAAAAGTTAGCATGGAATATTTTGTTTTGAATCATAAGGTTTTGCTGATGTTTATATTTGTTACAAATAAAACTACTCCCTTGGACATCCAGGCTCTTAAAAGCTAAGGCATCATCCAATGTCTTCCAATCATGGATGAGTTGTGATTTAGCAAAGGAGAGAGAGGCTCCTATGTCTATTTGAGCATCTACTAGTTTGCCATTAATTTCTAAGGTGATAAATTGGGCAAAATTTCCATTAATCAGTTGGGTTAAGTAAGCTTATTGTGGAATTTCTAAAGGAGGAATACTAGTACATACCAATTTTTGTCTTCCTAGATCTTGAACAACAGATTGTTCAGTGTAGATGTCTTCAGTTTCTAGTTCTACTTTTTCTTCTTGAAGATTACTACATTCACTTGGGCAATAATCTTAGTTTGAGTAGAAAGAGCTTTCTACTTCTTCATCCTCTTCTTTATCTTCTGTGGGCAATAAAATATCCCACTGTGGCTCAATCTTGGGTGTTGGAATTTCTCTTGGACAATCTTTACTGGTGAATTTATTTTTGAGCCAAGAGTCACTGGATTTGAAAGAGCTCTAAAACTGCAAAGGAGGATGTTGAGGCCTTTACAATATTGGTGGCATCCTTGGCATTGAGGGATGTCTCCCTCTGGATGTTCCTTCTCCTCTAGAGTATCCTCTAGTCCTTGGTCATTCTAGTCTTTCTTGTATTTCTTGATGATGTCGAGACCAGGTTCCATGTGCTTCATAGTGTAGTTGTGAATGATCATGGTGCCTCAGTTGGTACCATGGACATTACATGTTGGTTAGCGGTTGTTCCAAGTCATCGGCTAATGAATCAAGAGCATCTGCATCATTGTCATCTTCTAAATTGCCTTTGGGGAGATCATCTAGAATTGGTTCATAGATGGCATCCTGTAGGTAGAGGTCTTCATCAGAATCGACAATATCCCACCACACTGCTACATTAGAAGTAAAGACAACTTTAACTATAGGATTTTTGTAGTGACATTGAGGAGCAATATGGCTAGGTTTACGACATATCTAGCAAATGGGTTGTTTGGACAGAGGACAAGCAGTTCACCATTTCTTGAGGAAATGATGAGGAGGTTCATAGGAATGCTTGTGAAGAAAAGAGCGACTCTAAAAAGAAAGATGTTTGCAATGTTGTTTCTATTGTTTGCATGGCTGTACAAATGGTTGATAGCCAAATGGGGTTGTTTCTGGAAAAGCTGGAGCAATCTGAGAGGCTTGATGCTTAGTGAGTTTTTGGATAGATTTAGTCTCAAAGACTAAACTCATAGCTTGTTTAGAGAAATCAATCACATCTGAGAGAGAGAGAGATCTTCAATTGTCAGTCCCTTAAGATCAATATAAGAAATAACCTTATCTATAAGATTATATGGTAATGCATGCAAAAATTTGATCTTAATCTTAGTGGATGAAAAACTTTTACTTTCATATGCCAATTCTCTGAACTGCTTGGTGAATGCATCAAACTATTTTAAATCACATAGCTCCATCTTGAGAAGCCATTTTTTAGATTCTAGTTCTCTATTTACAACTGGAGGTGCAAACTCATTTATCAATAGATTGAATAATGTAGCTAATAGATTAGGCTGATTATGTACAAGTTCATACTATTCAGCTTCAGACATAGTATTCCACCATTGATCAACAATACCCCAAAATAACTTTGAAGCAAAACAAATAGTTTCAGCTGGATCTAAATGGGCATTAATTGTGATGACTCTCATAGAATTACACCATGTAGTGATTTATTTGAGGGGATTAAGGAGATCATCAATATTTAGATACCATTGCTACAACTGAACATGCATTCTTTGCATTAGGGTAGTATTGGACTGCTTTTTACAAGACTTTAAATTGGAGCTGAAATTAATGGGACAAGTAAGTCTTTTGACAGGAGATTCTACCTACTGAACCTACCTCGAAAGCTAGTCTAAACTATCTTCTAAAACATCTAGTTTAAAATCAATGGAAGACCAATGTTTGTTCAATTTGTCTTCTTTATTGTTATTTTATCTATACTATCTCTTATATACAGGACATCATGACAGAGATCATCAAAAAAATTTGTAAAATGTGAATTGAACCTTGCAGTATAATTTCTCTATTTAAACTCATTTAAGGGTTGAAATTCTCCTTGATAAGTAGCTGAGAAATATTGTATGGTTCCTGCTGACTACTTATATACTCCTTTGTGTGGTGGCCATCTTCCACCTTTATACAAAGTAACTTTGTTCTCTGTGTAGAATTCTAGACTATCTTTTTTGGGAAGACTCATCATTGTGCAGGGTATTTGATCCTTTGGATCACTTCCTTGATTTATTTCTTCATATTCAATTAGGATATGACCTATTTTGACAGTTCTTCGAGAAGAGGAAGTTGGTCTTGATGGAGAGAGATGAGAAGATTTAACAGACAAAGATCTGGGAAGTATATTTACAGTTATGTCATCACTTTTATGTACTGTGGCTTGACCTTTCATTCTAGGGGAAATATTTTTCAACCAATCAAGTTTCCAATCAAAAGGTATTTCTACAGACTCTATAAGGTCTTTCTAAAGCTGGACAGTACCACTCAATCTTCAAGCATAAGGCAGATTTTCTAAGATCTTTGGATGATTGGTATTTGTCATACTATAGACAACAAAAATATTTATAGAAGCATACTTAAATTCACCGAACATATCAATACCAAAAAGGGAGGTGAACAATCCCCAACAATCTAAAGATCCATTTTTTACTTCTTGACATCCCTTATCACGGACTGCGACAGAGAGATTAGGACAAAATTCAAAACAAATGACTTCATCATTCAAACAACTAAGACTGGATATTTGACAAGAATGTTTAAAACTGACTTGATGATGATCACAAAAAGCTAAATAAATGATAGGTTTAATATTGCTGGGAATCAAAGGAGTTATATGGATTCTAATAAGACCAAAGTGTACAAATTTCACATCTTCATGTGACCTGATATAATTAATCTCTAGTTCAGGTAACAAGGATAATAAATTTGTCTAGAAACTCTTTTTTGGCTTATAACTGAGAGTTAACTCAACATATTTGATCCGTGGCTTAACAAAAGACATATAAGTAGAATATAGACAAACTTAGATTTGAGAAGTTCATATTTCTTATATACATGTGAAGCTTTTATAGCTAGAGGTTTATATAGGCTATTTACTTTTTCAAGGTTTTCTTTAGTGATTTCAATATCTAGACAGTCAGAGATCTGTTCAGGAATGAAAGAAGGGAGTTCATAGGTTCCTTCTAATTTAGATCCATTCATGATTTCTACTATGGAGGTTGTTTGGGCTTTTCTAAATTCCATAGCTGAGAGATTTGAGGTCTAGTATGTGAAAAAAAATTGATAAGGGAAAAAAGAGAATGCAGAGATAAAAAGGCCTATGACAATTTTTAAAAACAACTGGAGACTCATTGCAATTAACTTTCCCAAAGAATTTTTTAAAGTAGAGAACTCAAAAATTTGAAGCTAGAGATTCTTACAGATCAACAAATTCAGTACTGAAAACTCCACTAGCAAATTCACACACAAATTCTTTATTGTTAACTATGGAAACAAGTACTCCTCCCCATGCAATATCGGAGGCATTAGTATAAACCTTCATTTGGTCAGATTTTGGGATATGGAGTTTTGGGAGTGAAGCAACTGTAAATTTGATCTTTTGGATAGTTGTATGTTTTTCTTCCCAACAAAAATCTTTTTTTCTTTTGGAGAGGTTCTTGAAGTATGAACCTGTCTTCACCAGAATTAGGATAAATGCTATTTAAATAGTTAAGCAATCCCAAAAATTCTTGAAGCTTAGATTTATCTAGCTTCTCTAGAAAACTGATGACCTTCTCTTTAATATGTGGTTGTATCTACAGTCTGGAATCTTAGACAATCATTTCAAGGAAATTACATTCAGTTTTGCATAACTGAATATTTGTTTTTGAAAGTACTATTCTTGCATCTTGAGCCAACTGAAAGAACTTGGAGAGATGAGTAAAATGGTCAGTAAGAGAATTACTAAAAATTATTATATTATCAATATATACACATAGAAAGTCAGAAGTGCCTTGAAATATCTTATCCATATGTGCTTGATAATATGCTGGGGCATTCATCAAACTAAAAGGCATCACTATCCACTAGAAATGGCCAAAAGGGCAGCTGAATGCTATCTTTTCCCTATCAGCTTCTTTGACTCTGATCTGATAAAAGATGGATTCGCAGTCGAACTGGGAGAAGTATTTGCATTTTGTAACTTTCTCCAATAGGTAACTTTTATCTAGAATTGGATATGGAAATGGTTGTGTAATAGCATTTAATGGTCTATAATTGATGACCATTCTTTTCTTTCCTTTTTTCTTCTCAAAATGTTTGTTAACCATGACAACATAACAACAAAAAGGGGAAATTGATTTTTCAATGAAACCATTAGTCTCCAGTTCTTTGATCTAGAGTTCCATATCATTATAATCCTAAGTTGGTATTGGGATTTTCTTTCCAATCTTCATGTGTTTACCTTCAAGGATTTTTATGTCCATCTCAGGCATAGATTTTAACTAAAACTATTGAGGGTTATCAGAACAGATAGTGGCTTTAATCTTTCTCCTATTTCTTGGATTTCAACTGGGATTATTATCTCAAGTATTTGATTCATTGAACTTAGAAATTACTCAGTGGCATAGATGAGGCGAGGAATTCTAAGCCTTTCATTTTTTATTATAGACATGATACTCTTAGTGGTCGAACCATAAGGAGAGTATCTGTCAATAAAGGCACCGCCTAGAAGAATATCTACAGGCATTCTATCTAAGGCAAAAAAGTTAGCATGGAAGATTTTGTTTTGAATCCTAAGGGTCTGTTGATGTTTATATTTGTTACAAATAAAATTTTTCCCTTGGACATCCAAGCTCTTATAAGCTAAGGCATCATCCAATGTCTTCCAATCATGGATGAGTTGTGATTTAGCAAAGGAGAGAGAGAGGCTCCTGTGTCTATCTGAGCATCTACTAGTCTACCATTAATTTCTAAGGTGATAAATTGGTCAAATTTCCATTAATTAGCTGGGTTAAGTAAGCTGGTTGTGGAATTTCTAAAGGAGGAATACTAGTACATACCAATTTTTGTCTCCCTGGATCCTGAACAACAGATTGTTCAGTGTAGATGTCTTTAGTTTCTGGTGTTGCTTCTTCTTCTTGAAGATTGCTACATTCATCTGGGCAATAATCTTGGTCTGAGTAAAAAGAGCTTTCTACTTCTTCATCCTCTTCTTTATCTTCTATGGGTAATAAAATATCCCACTGTGGCTCAATCTTGGGTGCTAGAATTTCTCTTGGACAATCTTTGCTGGTGAATTTATTTTTGAGCTAAGAGTCATTGGGTTTGAAAGAGCTCTAAAATTGTAAAGGAGGATGTTGAGACCTTTACAATGTTTGTGGCATCCTTAGCATTGAGGGTTTTCTCCCTCTAGATGTTCCTTCTCCTTTGGAGTATCCTCTGGTCCTTGGTCATTCTAGTCTTTCTTGTATTTCTTGATGATGTTGAGACCAAGTTCCATGTGCTTCATAATGTAGCTGTGAAGGATCATGGTGCCTTCGTCGGTACCATGGATGTTGCATGTTGGTCAATGGTTGTTCCAAGTCATCGGTTAATGACTCAAGAGCATCTGCATCATTGTCATCTTCTAAAGCACCTTCGGGGAGATCATCTAGAATTGGTTCATAGATGTCATCCTATAGGTAGAGGTCTTCATCAGAATCGACAATATCCCACCATGCTGCTACATTGAAAGTAAAGACAGCTTTAACTATAGGATTTTTTTAGTGACATTGAGGAGCAATATGGCCAGTTTTGTGATAGATGTAGCAAATGGGCTATTTAGACGGAGGACGAGCAGTTCACCATTTCTTGAGGAAATGATGAGGAGGTGCATAGGAATGATTGCAAGGAAAAGAGTGATGCTAGAAAGAAATACATTTGCGATGCTATTTCTATTATTTGTGAGGCTGTATAAATGGCTAACAGCCAAATGGGGCTGTTTCTAGAAAACCTGGAGTAATCTGGGAGGCTTGATGCTTAGTGAGTTTTTGAATAGATTTAGTCTCAGAGACAAAACTCATAGCTTGTTGTTTAGAGAAATCAATCTCATTTGAGAGAGAGAGAGAGATCTTCAATTTTCAATCCCTTAAGATCAATATAAGAAATAACCTTATCTATAAGATTATATGGTAATGCATGCAAAAATTTGATCTTAAATTTCAATGGATGAAAAACTCTTGCTTTCATATGCCAATTCTCTGAACTGCTTGGCGAATGCATCAAACTATTTTAAATCACATAGCTCCATCTTGAGAAGCCATTTTTTGGATTCTAGTTCTCTATTTGCAACTAGAGGTGCAAACTCATTTATCAAAAAATTGAATAATGTAGCTAATGGATCAGGCTGATTATGTACACATTCATACTATTCAGCTTCAGACATAGTATTCCACCATTGATCAACAATACCCCAAAATAACTTTGAAGCAAAACAAGTAGTTCCAGCTGGATCTAAATGGGTATTTATTGTGAGGACTCTCATAGAATTATACCATGCAGTGATTTATTGTGAGGACTCTCATAGAATTATACCATGCAGTGATTGATTGTGAGGACTCTCATAGAATTATATCAATATTTAGGTACCATGGCTGCAACTAGACATGCGTTCTTTGCATTAGGGTAGTATTGGACTGCTTTTTACAAGACTTCAAATTGGATCCAAACGTAATGGGACAAGTAAGTCTTTTGATAGAAGATTTCGCTTGTTGATCCTGCCTAAAAAGCCAGTCTAAACTATATTCTAAAGCATCTAGTTTAGAATCAATGGAAGACAAATGTTTGTTCAATTTGTCTTCATTTACTATTATTTTATCTATACTATCTCTTATATACAAGACATCACGACAGAGATCATCAAAAAAATTTGTAAAATGTGAATCGAACCTTGCAATATAATTTCTCTGTTTGTACTCATTTGAGGGTTCAACTTCTCCTTGATAAGTAGCTGAGAAATATTATATGGTTCCTAATGACTACTTATATACTCCTTTGTATGGTGGCCATCTTCCACCTTTATTCAGAGTAACTTTGTTCTCTGTGTAGAATTCCAGACTATCTTCTCTGGGAAGATTCATCATTGTGCAGGGTATTTGATCCTTTGGATCACTTCCTTGATTGATTTATTCATATTCAATTATGATATGACCTATTTTGATAGTTCTTCAAGAAGAAGAAGTTGATGGTCTAGATGGAGAAAGATTAGAAGATTTAATAGACAAAGATCTGGGAAGTATATTTACAGTTCTACCATCATTTTTATGTACTATGGCTTGACCTTTCATTCTAGGGGAAACATTTTTCAACCAATCAAGTTTCTAATTAGAAGGTATTTCTACAGACTCTATATGGCCTTTCTTAAGCTAGACAGTACCACTCAATCTTCTAGCATAAGGCATATTTTCTAAGATCTTTGGATGATTAGTATTTGTCATACTATAGACAACAGAAATATTTATAGAAGCATACTTAAATTCACCAAACATATCAAGACTAAAAAGGGAGGTGAACAATCCCCAACAATCTAAAGATCCATTTTTTACTTCTTTACATCCCTTATCGTAGACTGCGATAGAGAGATTAAGACAAAATTCAAAATAAATGACTTCATCATTCAAATGACCAAGACTGGATATTTGACAAGAATGTTTAAAACTTACTTGACGATGATCACACAAAGCCAAATAAATGATAGGTTTAATATTTACAGGAATCAAAGGACTTATATGGATTCTAATAAGACCAAAGTGTACAAATTTCACATCTTCATGTGACCTGATATAATTAATCTCTGGTTCAGGTAACAAGGATAATAAATTTGTCTGGAAACTCTTTTTTGGCTTATAACTGAGAGTTAACTCAATAGATTTGATCTGAGGCTTAACAAAAGACATATAAGTAGAATTATAGACAAACTTAGATTTGAGAAGTTTAGATTTCTTATATACATGTGAAGCTTTTATAGCCGAAGGTTTATATAGGCTATTTTATTTTTCAAGGTTTTCTTCAGTGATTTGAATATCTGGATAGTCAGATATCTGTTCAGGAATGAAAGAAGGGAGTTCATAGGTTCCTTCTAATTCAGATTCATTCATGATTTCTACTGTGGAGGTTGTTTAGGCTTTTCCAAATTCCATAGTGGAGAGATTTGAGGTCTGGTAAGCGAGAAAATTTTGATAAGGGAAAAAAGAGAATGCAGAGATAAAAAGGCCTATGATAATTTTTAAGAACGGCCAGAGACTCAATGCAATTAACTTTCCCAAAGAATTTTTCAAAGCAGAGAACTCAAAAAGTCAAAGCTAGAAATTCTTACAGATCAACAAATTCTTCACAATAGTTAATAGTGGCTTTGATACCAATCTTTTATTGTCAGTAGACGCCTTCTTTCTTAACAGCTTTTGATGTAGAAAACCCGCGACAGTAGATTGTAAGGGTAGAAAAGAGGAAGATGGGAAATGGGTTTGAAGGATTTAGGAAGAAAGTGATTTAAATGCACATTTTGTGAAAAATCTATTGAGTCGACACACATAATGCACTAGGTCAACTAGGTTGACCAAGTAGGATGAAATAGGGAAGAATCCATATGGTTGACCTAGTAAGTATGGGTCAATATAGTGTTATTTACATGCTAAAAAGCTAGAATGGAGTGAGTAACTAGTTTGTAAGGGCCAAAATGAAAAATCAGTACTAGGGAGGGGAAGATAAGAGGGTTGACTTAGAATTTTAAGTTAATTATGGGAAAAATAAGGAAATTTAGGTCAAACTATGTTGACCAAGGAACCATAATAAGCATGAAAAAACATGTAAAAAGTCGAAAGAGGGTTGTAATGGCTTGAAATGACCAAATGAGGGCAAGAGGGACCAAGTAAGCTAGAAATAGGATAAAATGAATGAGGTAAAAATAATTAGGATTGTTTTTAAATAAAAATTGTGAAAATGATGTGTAAAGAATGTATTTTGATTATACATGACATGGAGCAAATAATACATCCTTTGTTGTTTCTTGGTTATAAAGATGATCGAGATTTTAGAGATTAGTAGGCATGTCTTGGTTTCTAGATTTGTTACATAGACTATCAGATGGAGATAGAGCTAGATTGGTAGCCATGGGTATAGGAGGTATATCTAATATGTGTAGGATCGCTCTCAGTGATGACCTATTAGTCATGTTCTTAGAATGCTAGGAATGATTGACTAATACCTTTAGATGGGAGGTGGATGGGGATGTGATAGAGGTGGGTATCATACTAGAGGATGCCCATTCTATCCTTGGGATACCCATAGTAAAATCACTAATGACCATAGGATACAAAATAGCTTAGAGGAGAGGAGAGCCTTAGCCATGTGGGCTATAGGTTTAGAGATGATATTGAGAGGATGGAGAGTCAGTATGGATGATGTGTATATATCATAGATTATATATCTCTAAAAGGTGGTGATAGGCTTTATGACATAACAAGTGCTCTATCACAAGTCAGATGGCAAGGTACCATTGTTCATGGTAGCCTTGAGCAAGATGATGCTGGAGGAGGGAGTATTATATGATCTAGGTTTTGTCATTTGGGTCTAAGTCGTACATGATCTATTCAATATGTTGGTCAGAGGACAAAATATTATAGGACTGATTATACTACTGACAAGATGGATATATGAGATATTTCCCATGTATCGACTAACGGGTTTCCCTATATGATCAATGACAAGTCACCTCGAGTGTAGAGATAGAAAGAGGACCAAGTAGTGCAGGTCATGCCCCACATGTTATCACTATAATAGGTGAGATATACAGACATCATGTGGTAGTTATATGGGCACATATTAAATACATGGTTGAATTGGCACATAGTTGCACCAATACTAGAGAGGAAAGAGGTGGTTGGACACTATACATGGTGGAAAGAGCCACATCTAGTGGCACAATTACCAAGAAAATGCATCTACATCATTTAGTGAGATTGATACTGATGCTCAAGTAGTGGGATTGATATGTGAGAGATCCACAAAATAAGAGAGGACTCAGACCACTGATAGTGAGGCCAACACTAAGGCCACATCAAAAGTGACCATGGACTAATCAGGCATGACAAATGGTAGAGCAAGAGGTAGAGGAGGTAGTGATACCAGATGTACCACTACCATCCCTATAGTGAGATGAGAAATAACCATCAAAGACATGATGATGATGGACATAGGAGAGAGTGGAGACTATATACATCTTGAATGACCTCATAGATGAGCCAGAGGAGATGATAGAGAGACTACTTAGATGTAGACTAAGACAGACATGAGCCATGATAGCTAAGTTTAAGATGAGAAGGTAACCTACCGAGGAGGTAATAGGAGGCCACACAGATGGGGAGATTATGATAAGTGATTATGTGGATGATGATATCATAATATTTGAGATATAGATAGGTATGAAGATGGTTAAATTATTTCTTAAGTTTTTATTTGGGAGTAGAGAGATATAGATAGATATTATGAGATATGATAGTGATCTAATATCCATCTAGTGTGATTTTGTAGGTGTACTTAAGTATGAGGAGGAGAGATGGGGGTCCATTGTGAGGGGAACACTCCATGACATCCTGGATGAGACTCTACATCCATATGACCTCATGACACTAGAGGATCTGAGTGTACCATCTTTCCCAACTCAAGTGAGCTAGCTAAGATTAGGCAGTGAGGTAGATACAAGTGCAGAGAAAGAGAATACAACCATCAATAAATATGGGTATAGGTGAGAGGCAGGCCTGGTATGCCTTAGAAAATGAGAGAGTTATGCATCTAGATATAGTGACACCAATAATGTAGGTATATACACTGATGTAGACTTAGTTGACACATGCACATACATTGACCCAGGTTGAGTTGGTGTAGGCATAGATGTAGATAGCATGCCTATAGGGATAGGTAGAGGGATTGAGATCTCAAATTGTCTCATTATACTGTATTATTTATAGGATTTATACCAAGGCTTTAACAAGCAACATGGCTTTGCCATGAGATAGACATGATGGATCTTAGACCTAGTTTTGGGCTTTGTATATGGTTGTATCAAACTCATGGTATATGTGTGTGTGTGTGTGTGTGTGTGTGTGTGTGTGTGTGTGTGTGTGTGTGTGTGTGTGTGTGTGTGTGTGTGTGTGTGTGTGTGTGTGTGTGTGTGTGTGTGTGATGTATCATTTGGGATTATTTGTGTTTGTTGTGTATGTTGTCTTTATGATGGTTGTGTTTATGGATTATTTTGGATAGTATTTAGCTTTGTTGTATATGCTATAGGAGATATATGTGGTGTGGTTTTTTTCTAGCATTATGGAGTACACATGCATGGTTAAAAATAAATAAGAAAAAAGAACTTGGAAAAATTAATCAATCAAAAATGCACTACACACTAGTTTAAGTTGGGAAATGTGTAATAACAAAAAAATGACTAAGTATAAAGATCCAAGAAAATGGAAAACAAGATGGTAAAAGGGGATTTATTTTTAAACCAATGTAAAATATTTTTGCACCAAAATAAGACAAGTAAAATCATACTAAATATCATGTTGGGAAGTATGAAAAACAATGTAATAAAATAGAAGGTATGTAAAAGGGCACAAATGGTAAGAAAAACAAATCAAAATTAAGTCAATCAATTATACTATATCATGATGGGTAGTCTAAAATAAAAACAAAATTTTAAAAAAATTGGTCTGAAATTCATCATACCAGCTCAAGTTAGGAAGTATGAGAAATTTAAGAAATGGTTATAATCTTACATGCGCTTAGAAAATAAGAAAATAAAAGGTGAAAGAAAAATGAAGTAAGAATAAAACATACTAATTCAATATGGGAAGCATGTCAATGATGTGTAACCTCATAATCAATCGGATCTTATCAATATGGGGACACATGTAATTTTGGATGGTAACTTGATTATTGGAAAATTTTGTGAGGAAGGTCATGTCCTATCCATGATCTTACACTGCAACTATCAAAATAAAAACCCAAGGGGTACCAAATCAATATTGGTAAGTAGAAGGATAAGTAAAGGTAAATCAGGGATGTGGGTAATACGATGGAAAAGATGGTAATTTTTTAGGTATGTTGGGTCTTATCCATGGTCTTATAAAGTAACTCACAAAGGATATCCCATGGTGAGTGATCAATAAGCAAAATAATATTTCCCAAGAGGACATATGAAAGACAAAGAATGAAAAGGGAAGTGTAAGAAGCAAGACTTAGGCATCTTATGAGAAGACCTTAGGAGGCAAGAGGTATACCAAGGACATGAAAAAACACTAAGTGACTAGTGGTCATCTATGTATAATGGAAACCCGCTTGCTATAGACACAAATATTTATAGGCAAATAGGTGTGCTATTAAGATCAACTCATGATGGTAGATTGGTACAAGGAAAATTAAAATGGACCTACCTTCCCACAATGTGTTCTCCACTCCTTAGGAACCCTTATAGAGCCGTTAGTCTAATATGAATATTGGGTACTTACATGAGAAATTAGGTAGCACTAAAAGATTTTTTTTAATTCTCCTCTTCTAATCTACTGGCCTACCACACCCTAAAGGACCTCAACTCTATCATGAGGCCAAATGTGGAGTTTGAGCATTGACTAGAATAAGGAGATGTGCTTTGAATCATGTCTTTTAGTGTGATTTGAATTTTAAGAATAATTCAATATTTTTGCCTTTTGATATCATTGCATTTTATTTAAATGATTTAGATTTTAACTTTCTTTTGAAGTTTTTAAGATTCTTCCTCCATACATATTTGGAATAACCAATCATGAGAGAGATAGTGATACACATGAATGAACTGTAGGCTAAGGTTAAATGAAGCTAAGTAACTTATGACAAAAGATTGACTAGAAAACTTAGGCTTGACAATGAACTAAGCATGTGATCTCAAGTCTCAACTATGTATATACTTAGTTTGTAGAAAAAGGAAGAAGGGAAAAAAGAGATCCAAAGGAGGATTGGTGAAAAGAAATAGTAATGAGAAATATTGCTTGCAAACTGATCACATGGTAGTAGGAGATAGTAACCAAAGGGAAGAAGGTAAATATAACCAAGTCACCATGATAACGATCTGTAAAAAAATAAAGATAAGAAAGCAAACAATCATGAAGATACAAGGGAAGAGTTTTGAGAAAAAATCTTAAGGAAAATAAATCAATGATAAGGAAAAAATAACAATGATAAGGAAAAGACAATTATATGTGAAATATAAAATGATAATATAAGCTAACTATAGTACAACAAGAAGGAGAAACATGATATAAGATAAGAAAGAATTTGACATAGTGTTAAATGATATAATCAAATAGATAAAAAAATATGAGTGGAGCACATGTCCACTCCAAATATAAATGTGAAAGCACCATACATGTTCTCATAAATACTAGTAAATCTATCCACACACATTATCCAATAAATCAGATAAGTCTCTATGAAGATAAATATGTATTGAAAATAAAGTCTCATCAATCTTCAGTGAATACTAGGCAAATAATTCTTTTTTGATCTCCTCAAATGAAAAAGTATGAATGCTCAAAGGATCATGCTAAGGAGGAAATTTAGGCAAAGGATGGTTAGGAGAATGCATGGAAACATGATCTATAAGTGAGGACTCACAGGTGGATAAGGATCCATGGGTGAAGGACTCATGAGTGGATAAGGATCCATAGGTGAGGGAAGGTCTACAGGTGAAGAAATCATAGGTAGAGGCATAAAGGGTGGTGAAGGGACCACACGAGGTGATGGAACCACTTGAGGTGGATCTATGGGAGAATGAGGAACATTATTGCAAGAGTGACCTATGAGAGGAATGGTATAAGTACTAAGAATGGCTACAAGGTGATGTTTAAGATGTTGTTGAAGAATGTGGCAATGATTGGTGTGATTCATGCCACATACATGCCATAAACAATATACCTCACCATACTTAGGTATATATTTAGGAAGTACCTTCAGGGGAGGTATGGCTTTGTATGATGATGGGGAAGAAGGATGCAAGGTATCAAGGTATTGTCACAACTTGTGATAATGGGTATAATAGTGTTTATCTATCCCATAGAAGTAAAATATACGCTTGTGAGTGGTCTTAGGAGCACTCATGAAAGGAGGTGAAATAGGAGTGGAAGAAGCTAAAGAGGACTCATTTCCCATTTGGTGGGCAAAGGAGCCATCTTAGGCATTGAAAACAAACCATCATCAAAGGAGAGTGATGATGAGGAAGGAGTGGAACTAGGCTCAATATGAGGAACACTAGGATGAGAAGTAGGAAGAGACTTAGCAACAACAAGAGCAGAAATAGGTTTAATTATAGCAAAAAAAATAATAGGCTTAACTATAGTTGGCCCTATTAAAGGAAGGGTAGGATTTGTAGAAGGTCTAAGGAGGACTATCCTAGGTGTGGAAAATTGATAAGGTCCAGTCATAGCATGATCCAAGAGCATGGTATTAAGTGGATCCTCATAAATTGGAGGTATCAGTGCCATCTTTACCCTGTGTTAAAGAGGAAAAATGCAAGAATTAAGAACTATAAATGAAAGAGAACAATGAGATTTATAAAAAGACTCATGTAAAGAAGAGTGATAACGAATAATCTCAACATCATAGGCCTAGACAAGGCTACTTAAAAGGGGATCATCTAAAGAATATCCATCATCATAATCTAGAGTATGAATATTTATGACACAGGTCAAGATGATCTTGTCATCAAAGGAAGTTTGGTGAATAAAGTGCCTAGTCTTGGGTAAGACTATGAGAATTTCATCACAAGGAGGCTTATGAGAATGAGGCTCCAATGAGGTAGGAAGTTGAGATATGTGATGAGGTGAGAGATCATAAGTTTTGATATTTAATTTAATCTCATCGAGATCATCATCATTGAAGTTTAAAAGGTTGGGAGGAATGTTACTAATGAGATTAGGATGCCCATTGTAACCTATGGTTGAGTTGATAAGAAAGTTGAGATACTGCAACTCATGGAATGGAACACTAGCCAAAGGCTCAAGAGTAAAAATCTTGAAGACACCATGATCTTGGAATTGTTTAAAATTCTAAGGGTTAGTGTGTCCTTAGATCCTGTAAATGGATCCATTGTGAGGAAATTTTACACATTGACAAGCAGAAGATATGATAACTCACATACAATGAGTCCACAACCTATCAAGTAAGATGTCATATGAAAGGGGAAAGTTGAAGATCATCACCTTCGCATGAATGGTGACATGTGGGATGTTAATGGGAAGCCACACATACCCTAAAGGAGGCATTTACCTACTATCATTTTATTTATAGGTGTTGCATTTAGACTTGAGATTACATTCAAAATACCTAAGAGTCTTAATGAAATTAAGGGAGGTGGCATAAGTTCTATAAATATCATCAATCAAGGCTTACTTAACTTGGATATCACTAATTTGGATGCTAATAAATAATGGAGGATCAGCTACATGAATCAAAATCTCATTTGGAATCATAAATGTGATAAGAAATCATAAAGAAAGAGAAGTGTCTATAGTTTCATCAACATTAATAGACATATTTTCACATTACTTAAGATACTATCCTCAAATCTAGATAAAGTGACCTCCCATCTTACTAGAAGAGGAAAAGGGATATTGATCTCGAATAAGAGTTGCATTAGGTGGTTTCTATGATGTGGAGATGTCCTCATGACTTCACAGGAAAGGTATTTGAGATGGAAGATTAGTGAATTCTGCAATGGGATCCCACTCATCATAACCCATAAGGATAATATTAGATATATGTGTGTAATGATTAAGAAGATCTTTAGAAGGTGGATCTAAATAAAATTGAAACTTATGTTGATAAGAATGAGAAGGTTGAGAAGAAGGTTGAAAATCATTTGGTGATGAAGAAGTAGTTGTTTTAGATTGATCTTGAAGTTTGGAATAAGTGTTAGTAGAAATTATAATGTCATTAGTATTATAAGATGATGGGAGAGAATTAGAGATAGCATGGGATGTGTCATCTAAGGGATACTCATAAATTGGATCATCAAAATAAATAACATCTTCTTTCCCCAACTCATTTAAATGAGTTGGAGAATAATCATGGATAACATGATATGTCGTATAGGAAGGAGGAGTGTATATAGGTTTTGAATCAATGAAAGCCACCACTCTTCACATATTGGTCATGCTAACCACATTATCATTAGAGTTTAGTTCAACAAGACTTTCTATGTTATTGGTGGAAGAAGTGGGATTATCTTGACCTTATTGGATTGATTGATGATTAGGTAAGGGGTATTTATAGATAGCTAAATGAGCATTTACTTGATTTAAGGCTTGAGTTTTATCATCTGATTGGTAGTATTTGAAAGCAATCTCATAATATTTTTGATGATTATGGATAAATGAATCATGATAAAAATTTGGGCCAAAAAGAAAGTTCATGGATAAATTGTGGAGCTGTCTACAAGTCTCGTGAAAGTGACCCCAATTAGCATGAAACCAAAAAAACTTATTAGGATCATACCATGATTTCATAGGTACAGTAGGGTCAAGCTCTCATGAAAGAGGCCTAGGTAGACATTTAAGAAATTCAACTGAGGATAAAGGCTTATGGACATTATTTTTGTTTGTTGATAAATGAGGATTAGTGTAATTTTGAGAAGGAGCTAGTTTCGAAGAAGGGGTAGAAGCAATAGCTTGAACATTATGAATGGTGTCAAATGAATCAGTAACACCATCATTGGTAATAGTGATGTTTTTGTTCTCTACTAATTGGTGAGGGATCACAAAAGGTTTGGGTGGCTCGAATTGATGAATGAGGAAATCTTATCTTTTTTATTGATTGATGACTTCCTCTAAGGTATGTGGAGAAAGGGTACAAACCTGATATTGTAATTTAGAAAATAAAGCATTTGTAAAGATATGAAAGAGATTATCATCTGCCATGTTATGTTCACATCTATTTTATAAAGTCTTCCATCTCTTGATAAAGGCTTGAGTAGTTTTGTTTTCATTTTTTTTGTAGTTAATGAAATGGACCAAAGTGTTCTCTAGAAGATCACTAGTTCAAAATTCTTGAACTAAAGCATTTACTAAGTCTTCCAAACTAGTGATAGAGTGTGTTCTAAGTTTATTATACCAATCCAAGGCATCACCTCTGAAGGTTTTAGCTAAGAGTCTAGTAATGACAAAGGTATTTAACTTGACCCAATCTTTGTAAATATTTCCAAATGTTTTGAGGTGAAGAGTAGGATTGGTTGATCCATTGTAAGAAATTGTAGGTGTTATAACTCCAATGTCAATGTTAGAAATTTAGGTGGTAAGAGGTTCATTTTATAGATTCTTTATGACTTTGTTGACTAATGGAGGTTGAGGAATGAGATTACCTTGAGAATATCAAAGAGGAGGAGGAAGAACACTTTGGTTATGTGTGACCCAAGTCATTGGTTGAGGATTGGATTGAAGATTAAGAAGGTGGTTTTGAATCCTCATCATTTGATTCATATTATGAGCTTAGAATGTGTTCATTCAATTGAGAGTTTACAATAATAGTTGATGAGTTATATTAGTGTTAGAAGCATTATAATTGGTATTTGTGTTGGTATTAGTGGCTTGGGTACCACTATTAGTGTTGATATGAGCTTGGGAATAACTATGAGAATTTGAAACACTAGTGGCAAAATTTACTTGTGAAGAAAAATATGGAATAGTAAATGGTTGACGAGATGAAACACTAGAAGCATGAGTGCCTTAGGTAGAAAATGAAGCACTAGTGTATGAATTAAGAATAATGGATCTTATGAGAGGCCCACTAGATGTAGAACCTGACATGTTAGTTGAGATACTAGGCATGGAGGTAGAAGAAGTTAAAGAAAAAGATGTCATGGCATAAGGAGTCAAGATTGAAGGAAGAGGTTAAGAAGAAAATAAATTGTTATCCCCAAATCCAATTGAGAAAGTTGGGGTAGGAGAATGAGGTTCTTCAACTTGATGACTAATCATGAGGTTATAGATGGTGGAAGGATCCTTACCGATATGATGAGGGAATTATATGATAAAGAATAACATTTTAGGAGTATACTCTAACTCAAGTTGATCCTCTAAGATAATATGAGGGTTTTTATGTAAAGGGGTATGAGGAGGGCTCCCATAGTTCATCGTACAAGTTGCAATATGAACATTACTAGCATTCTCAAAAAGATCCCTACTTTTCCTATGGGAGACCCTATTAGGATTGGTGGATTCCATCATGTCTATTGACTGAACTTTAGTGTTGTCACCAAATAGAAATTCCATGATGAAAGGAAAAGAGACAAGATGAGAAAGGAAATAATTAAGAAAGTGACTGAAAATAGTACTAGGTCAATCTAGTCGACCTAGTGTAAAATAGGGACTATAAGAACCTACTTGATTTTGTGATCCATAATAATTATGTCAATGTATAGTGGGTTATTGTGGTTTGGGCTGAGGGTAGACATGTCTTTTTGATCAAATGTGATTTGCCAAAATGAATACAAGTGTCCAACTATGTTCTAGAATTGATCAAGGTTTATATCATTAAGTATAATAGACTCTTGCAAATGTTTATTAAATATGGTTCTATGGACATCAGATATTTGTAAGAGTTCTAATATGGAAACTTGTGCAGGGGTTTTATATAATTGATATGTTAGACTATAAGGCCTTTGAATTATGGATTGAACTAGTTTAGTCTTTGTTGGGATAGTATTCAGGTTTGGAACTATTAGCATAATGTTCTCATTGTGTTTTATGGAAGAAGTGGGTGAAGGGCCTTAAATGGTAACTCGTGGGTGTCTATTTAAGACTGCACACTTAAAGGTGGAAAGGAGTTATTATAATTAGAAGAGGAAGGCAAAGGGCCTTGCATGGTGACTCGTAGGTGACTAACTATATTTCTATAATTTTGGGTCAGTGAGGATCATTTAAAATTAGAAGAAAGTTGTTATTGTTTAAGATTAGTAACCCATGCAAATAGAATATGAACATGATGATACAAACCTAACATGTTATTACTAAGGGGGAGGGTGCTAACCTTATAATGATGGGTCTCATGTTATGAGGAACACAAGATTGACCACATGGTTTTACAGTAACAATGGCAATGTGGGTTATAGAAATACATCCCATAATGTTATTATAGTCATAAGGTATGTTATTATAAGCCACATTATTAGTATGGGCATTATGATCTTGATTATGCTCATTATGATTCTAACCTTGTTGTTGGTTTTGATTCTGCCTCTATCCTTGATTGTGACCATTTTGATTATTTCTTGGTGGTGGTGGATCATGTCGAGGAAAGGGGTCTTTGTAGATTCCCATATCATAATTTGTGTCTTGATTAGGGGCCATCTTAATTTGTAGTTCACCATTTTCAATAAAGTCCTCAATAATATGTCACAATTGAACTCAATGATATGCACCATGACTAGTAACATGATGAAAGTTACACCATTCATTCTCTTTGTACTAATCTTGAGGAAATGGCCTTGATACTAGATTTTGTAACACCGTTTCAATCAATTTTCCTAACTTGATAAAGACTCTAAAATTATTATGAAATGTTCTTTGTAGAGGTTGTCTCTGCAAAGTAGGTAGTGGATTTGGGGGAGTTAATTATACATTTGAAGGAGGCATATCTTGTATCATGTGTACATATCTTGTTTCAGTCACCCCATTTCTAACCATGTTCTTATTTTTGCTAAAACCCTTAGGCTTATCTTGCATAACTATTTGAACTAGTGATTTAGTCTGATTAGACGCTTGACCTTACACAAAAATCTTAAAAAGGACCTTAGAAATAAGAGCCTTCTCAATCTACACTCCTTTGTCAATAATTTATTCAAATGAGTTAGCACAAGTTAACTATAGATTATATGAAACTTCAAGATGTAAATTCTATGAAAATATATTGGCCAATTGTTTATCTAGTAAGTTATGTTGAAAGTAGCCTACCTATGCTCTCCACCTTTACAAATATGTAGTGAAACTTTCACCATCATGCTACTTGGCTTTCCATAAGTCAATAACAGTTAATTCATGTTCTATGTTATATGAGAAATGGTTAACAAACTTTTTTGATAAGCCATTCCAATCCACAACTAATACCTTGGGTAGTTTAAATATCCAATCAAGAGCTTATCCTATTAAACTTTGTAGAAATAATCATAGTAAGTACTCACTACTATAAGCAACCTCTTGACATAAAATGAAGAATGTCTGTATGATCTCACATGGATCTCCTTTTCCTTTGTACTTGTCAAATTTGGGTGCCTCAAAATGAGGTGGAAAGGGGTTTTGGATAATAGATAAATCAAATGGATATGGGCATATCTCATCAAATTTGTACTTTTTGACTCTATTATTTGTCTCCAATCTTTGAATAATTTCCTTCACAGAATTCCATTCTTGTATGTTTGGTGCATTTGTGGATTGAATAATATGTTATTGGGGTGGAATGTGCCCCTAGTTTTGTTGTTGTTGGGGTGGAATGTGCCCCTAATTTTGTTGCTATTGGGGTTGGATGTGCCCCTAATTTTTTTTTGGATCTATAGGGAGTGTATACCTTTCGATCCATGACTTGGTTCTGATTTACTCCTTGAGTTGAGAACATAGGCCATTGATTCTTAGATTGTAAAACATTCCCTAAATTTGGTTGTTTTGTACTTTTTTGATTTTAGAAATTTCCATGTTTATTTACCAATTTTGGGATTGGTTGAAAAGAACTAGCCAAAATGTCTTAAGGAATTTCCTCAATTTGAACTGAATGTTTGGGTTTTTGATTTTGCAAAGTGACAAGAGGTTCTTAATGATTGAATAATATATGTTCCATGTCAAATGTAACACTTTGTAATGTCTCTTATGCCTTTAAATATTCATTTAGATTACCTTGATCCACTATGATAATTTCCTCATCCAATATTTGTTGTGTACTTTCAACCACATTTCTTTGCTCTTCTGAAGCATTATTATGAATTGAAGTGGCAACTAGGGAGTTAGTTAATTTTATGACAAGTTGATCTACATATCATTGACTTATTATCTTGATCTTAGGTAGAAGATCTAGATTTGTTGGTTTTGACTCTATTTTTATTTCCTTTCCTTTGTTAGAGGAAGAAGGTATGTCTATTTGTGCAAAATCATACTATTTCCATCATTTTATCCTTCTCTAACTAAGGTATGTAATTATTCTATACAAAATTCAGAAGGTAGTCTAGCACCTGATTCTATCAATCTAAGAAGGGCTTCGTCTTGATCTTCTTGGGGTTGATATTCATTGTAATCATCTTTGGATCCTACTATTATGCATATATCACCAAAAATAAAGGGATTATCTTGACCATCATAAAATTGCTCATCTTCGTAAATAAGGCCATAATAGGCCCCACTATGAGTGAACCTTTGAGTCATGTATAAAAAGAGTTGTTCTATGTGTTTGAATAAGTTTATACCAATGTTTGGGAATAAAAAAAAGTATGCTTTGGCTCTCTTTTAAACAAATAACTAAGGTACAAATGAGACTATAAGGGAGGGTGGTTTGAAACCACACACAGTTTAGAAGATTTGTTTCATGAGTTTACTTAACCTTTGGTAAGGTTTGAATCATAGACATTGGAATAGGGTAAGGTAACTCAAAGATCCAAGGTGAAAACTAGTACATCAAATCCTAGATCTTTATGATACACCCATACTATAAAATCTAGTTTCAACTTTGACAAGTTGACCCTAGAAGTTTAGAAGAAATCTCTCTGGATTATAAAGAAGACAAAATGGACTAAGTAATTCAAGATGTAAAAACATACACTAATCACTAAGTATAAAGCTAGGACCAAATAGGTAGCATAACATCGCCACATGATTTTAGTAGGATAAAATATGTTCTAGGATTGAAATCATGAGTGATATGAAAGATAACTTGAGTCCACTAAGATGATAATGTGATTTTGAGGCTTAATAAATGACCTTTAATCTAAATGGAAAATTGCACCCAAGTTAAAACAAGTTTAGTACACAAATGTCAAACCCACTTTGACACACCAACCCTTAGAACTTAGAAAGGTTCAATTTCAAATGTGGATTATAAATGAAGGATTTAAACAAACTGGGTAAAATATCTAGACTCAATTGGGTAGCATGACTGCACCAAAGTGGATGACATGACACAAAGATTCTGATAACAATTTGAATAAGGAAAATATGAATTTTCCATTTGGACAACGTAACACCTCCCTTGCTCAAGAAAATGGAGGATAATGTGTTTTGGTTAAGTTCATTGATTTAACAAGTAGTTTTAGACACAAATCAAGACCAAGTAAGCTAATGACAAAAAACAAACATCTTAAGTCTAAACTAACAAGGTATGGTAAAGTGGGGTCTACTAAACTAGCAAGGTTTTGATCATTCTAGGGGAATCAATTACACAATGACTTTCATGTCAAATGATGCAAAATACAAGCATGGAAACTGGGTGACTATGGCATTGTCTAGTTGTAAAAAGGTCTAGTCATTTTTACAACCACTACATCCTATTGTTCACTCAGTGTAGTGCGATGTCCAAATGTAGATATGTCCCATGTGTAACTCCAATTAGGATCCAAATGAATTCAATGCTAGAAGGTGAAACCCCAGGTTAAAGCTTCCCTAAAGAACTCATGGGAGGTAATGACATCCCCCTTGCAAGCCAAGTTTGCATAAAAATAAAGGAATCATAAAAGTAGAAAGACTTTAGGGTCATTTTCAAGGTCACCCAAACTTTTATGAATTTTTGGGGAGCGATTTAGATGACATTCTTTCTAATATTTACAATAGGAATGGTGCTTTTGATTTCAAGAGTTCCCTAAAGGGGACAAATAGAAGAGCATACATGCAACATTCCTCTTTTTCCAAATAAAAATCAGATCAAGCAACTATTAAAGACAAAAATATTGGAAATATAAGTTCAATTTTAAGCCCAAATTAAAATGAGGTGGTGTTTATTTGACCCCTTGGTCTTAGTTGCAAACTTTGAAATCATTCATCATAAACATCTAAAAATTTTAAACACCAAAACAAAGTTCCTAATTGATTTTTAAGCATGAAAAAGGTGATCTAAACATGTTTCCAGAAAATGTGAAGCTTGGTCCTACATAAAAAATGTCAGCATGTCCTTTAGCTTTGAAGCTCTTTTTAGTTTGAAATAATAAACTTTAGAAAAAGAGCTCTCAAATCTGTGTTTTAAGAAAAACACAGTGACCGATGTGAGTTTATGTAATCGATGATGGTTATATTTTCTAATTGATGTTAGTTATCTAACCAATGTTAGGATCTTAGAGTACAATTGATTACTTTTGTATAAGCAACTAAACACGGAATTGAAACCAAAAGTAATAAGTAACTAGAAATCAAAAATGGTAAATAATAGGAGATACAAGAAACAACCAATCTCTATTAAACTCTTTCAGAAGGAAATACAATGAAGAAATATCTCTCTCCTTAGACCTCACAGATGTACAGTAACTCTCCCTCAAGAGTTCTCTCTCTCCCTCAATCAATTACAATCAACTCAATTACTAAATTTTACATGATATGAGGATCTAACCCTACTATATAAAATACTAAAACACTAGGGTTCATGAGCCATGCATTCTCCACCCTTAGATCCACCTCTTAAATCAATGGCTCAAATCTATTCTTCTAAAAATAACAATTCTAGAAATGCATAGAAGTCAGTGTCGATCCAAAGATGACCGATGTCGGTCAACCCCTAACTGATGTCAGTTAGTTTTAACCGATGCCGATCAACCCCTAACCTATGTCAGTTGATTCTGACCGATGCTAGTTACTATGTAAGCCCAACAACCTCCACATTAGCTCATTAGTGAAGCTTTTAGCTCCATAACTTAATAATCTCCCACTTGGAGATAAATAGCTACACCTATACCTATACAACAACATCCTCTAAACATCTCTAGCTTGTTTCTTCCTCTTCAAGTTCAATCTTGAAGACCGACAAAAGTTGAATGAAGATTCAACTTCTCCTTTGTTACTGGCTTTATTAACATATCAGTAGGGTTCTTATCCATATGGATCTTTTCCAGCTTCAACTGTCCATCCTCCAATACCTGTCTAATGAAGTGGTACCTAAGCTGTATATGTTTGGTTCTTGAATGAAAGGCTGAATTCTTTGCCAAATGAATTGCACTTTGACTATCACTATACAATCTGCAACTCTCTTGCTCATTTTCCAACTCTTCCATGAACCGAGTAATCCAAATCATTTCCTTGTTAGCCTCTATGACTATAATGTATTCTGCCTCTATAGTAGACAAGGTAACAACCTTTTGCAACTTTGAAATCTAGCTAACCATCGTTCCACCAATAGTGAACACATATCATGTGGTGCTTCTCCTACCATCCAAGTCACTTGCCATATCTGAATCTACATACCCATGTAGAGAAGTGTTTGACCTCCATAGAATAAATGCCTACTACTGGTCCCTCTCAGATATCTGAGAATCCACTAAACTGCTTTCTAGTGTTCCTTTCCTGGATTGGCCATAAACTTGCTAACAACTCCCACTGCTTAGGTAATATCTGGTCTAGTACATACCATTGCATACATCAAGCTCCCAACTACTGAAGCATATGGAACTCTACTCATATACTCAACCTCATCATGTGATTTAGGACACTTTTCTTTGCTCAACTTGAAGTGTCCAGCCATAGGTGTGCTTATCGGTTTTGCATCCTGCATATTGAACCTCTCCAACACCTTATTCACATAATCCTCTTGAGACAAAATCAAACTATGATTTTTCTTGTCTCTCTTAATACTCATGCCAAGGACTTTCTTTGCTGCTCCTAAATCCTTCATGGCAAATATGTGAGCTAATTTTACCTTAAGCTCAGTAATTTCTTGCATGTGTGAACCTGCAACAAGCATATTATCTACATATAGTAACAGGATAATATAACTACCATTATCCAATCTATTAAAATAAACACAATGGTCAGATTGACATTTACTAAAGCCATGCTCTATCATAAACCTGTCAAACCTCAAATACCATTGTCTTGGAGCTTGCTTAAGACTATATAAGCTTTTCTTCAACCTGCACACAAGTTTCTCCTTACCTTTGACCTCAAAACCTTCCGACTGATCCATATATATCTCTTCATGCAAATCTCCATGAAGAAATGTTGTCTTAACATCAAGTTGCTCAAGATACAAATCCTCAATAACAACTAAAGACAATACAGTCCAAATAGAAGTCATCTTTACTACATGAGAAAAAAATTCACCAAAATCAATACCTAGTTTTTGTGTAAATCCCTTTACTACCAACCTAGCCTTATGTCTCATTTGTCCATTCTCTCCTTCTTTTAACCTATATACCCATTTTTTTTTAGTGCTTTCTTTCTGGCTGGCAACTCAACTAAATCCCACGTATGGTTCTCTTCCAAGGAATCAATTTCCTCATTCATGCCATGCTCCCATTATTTCTTGGATTCTACTTGCATTGCCTCATCAAAAATTTCTGGTTCTCCACCATTAGTGAGCAACAAGTAGTATAAAGAAGGGGAATAACTAATTAGAGGTTTACTTACCCTTTTAGACCTCCTTATGGGCATTTGAGACTCATTTACAGCTTGCTATCTACCCAAATTTTCTTCTGACAGTGATCGATCCCGGTCATCTCTGATCGATGCCGATCTGCACCTGACTGATGTCAATTCCTCCTGATCGATGCCAATTTCCACCTGACTGACATCGGTCTCCACTTGATTGATGTTGGTCTCTGTGCTTTTCTGTGAGTGATGATTTTTACCTATGAGCTCATTTTGGATCATAACCTCTTCCAAATCAAGATTGCCCTACTCAAAATTATTCAACCTCTTGAGCTGATCACCATACATCACCTTCTCATTGAAAACTACATCATGGATTCTAATAATTTTCTCAATTTCTAAATTCCACAACTAGAATTTGAAATCTCCAAAACCATAACCAATGAAAGTGCACCGCATAGATTTAGCATCCAGCTTCTTTCTATTTTCTTTATCAATGTGCACAAAAGCTTCAAAACCAAAAACTCTGAGAAATGAAAGATCTACCTTTTTACCTATCTAATCATCTTCTATAATTCCACCATCCAGTGCAGTAGAAGGTCCTCTATTAATTAGATAAACCAAAGTATCTACAGCTTCTTCCCAAAACTATAAGGGCAAACCAGCATGCAACCTCATACTCTGTGCATGCTCCATTATTGTTCTATTCATCCTTTTAACAACTCCATTTTGCTGAGGTGTCCTTGGAACCATCCTTTCCCTATGTATTCCACTCATAGAATAGTAACTGTTGACTTTATTTCTACAATACTCACCACCATTGTCAGATCTATGGCACTTCAATCTCAAACCTATTTCATTCTCAACCAAAGCTTTCCATTTCTTAAATGTGTCAAAAATATTAGATTTCCTCTCTATGTAATAAACCCATACCTTTCTTGTAGCATCATCAATGAAAGAAACATAATACTATGATCCTCCAATAGAAGCTACCTGAGCTAGTCCCCACACGTATGTGTGACCAAGCTCTAACTTGTGCTTCTTCTTTGTTGACCCAGTTTTGAAAAACCTCACTTTCTTCTGTTTCCCAAAAATACAATGCTCACAAAAATCTAGATCTATGCTTTTCAAATCTGAAAGCTTACCTTTTGACTTAAGAACATTCATTCCCTTCTCACTCATGTGATCGAGCCTACAGTGCCACAACTTTGCATCTACATCTGAAGTAGATAAAATAGAAGGAGAATAATCAGTAATACAAGTAAATAGGTAAAGTGTACCTACTCTCTTACCTTTTGCTAATACAAGTGCACCCTTGGAAACTTTTCAAGATTAAGCTGTGAGAGTTACTATGCAACCCTCATCACCCAACTTTCCTATAGAAATCAGATTCCTCTTCAGGATGGGTACATGCATGACATCCTTCAACACCCATGTGTTGTCATTCTATAATTTCAGCTACACTTTTCCTTTGCCAACAATTTTACAAGGCTCATCATCCCCTAAATAAACTTTTCCAAAATCTCCATGGACATAATCATTGAAAAATTCTCTATTTGGGGCTGTATGGAAAGAGGCACCAGAATCTAAAACCCATGATTCTACTTTATTATCCAAAGAAAATATAAGAGCATCATGTGCAACAATACCTATAACTTTTTCTTCTTTATTACCTTCATGTTGATTTTCTTTGTTATCCTTCAACCAACAATCTTTCTTTGCATGCGCTTTCTTTCCACAATTCCAGCAAGTTATTCTTCCATTTCTGGATTTGGATCTACTTCCCATCTTTGACCTTGATTTCCCTTGCTTTCCCTGCTCTCTTTGCCTTCCCCTACTTTTAACACTTAAAGCATTACCTGATGTTTCCCCTGTGCTTTTTCTATGAATTTTTTCATTCAAGATTACACTAAAAACATCATCAACTTTCAAGATATTTGAAGCAGATGCAGTATTACTAACTACCATTACCAAACTATGCCAACTTTTAGGTAAAGAGCATAAGATTAAAAGAGCCTTAATTTCATCATCAAAAACTATTTTGACTGAATTTAACTGATTTACTATTGTATGGAAATCATTAAGATGACTAGATACAGATCCACCTTCTTGCATTTGCAAATTAAATAATTGCTTCATAAGATATACCTTATTCGAAGCTGAGGGTTTTTCATATAAATTTCCAAAGTATCCATTAACTCTACCCTTGTATTTTCCTATGATAAGTTGGAAAACATAGAAGCTGCCAGGCTAACCTTATAGATATAAGAGCCTTTCTATCAAGAACATTCCATTCTTCATCTTCCATATTTGTGGGCTTCCTTCAAACCCCACCCAACGGTAAATACAAATCTTTTTTATACAAATAATCTTCAATCTGCATCCTCCATAATTGATAATTCTTGCCATTGAATTTCTCCATTCTTAGTTTACTTTTTTCTACCATTACTTTCCTCCCACTCAATCAGAAACCCCTATGAGTGAATTCTGTAATCAACAAACATTAACATGCTCTGATACTAGTTGTTGGGATCTTAGAGTACAATTGATTACTTTTATATAAGCAACTAAACACGGAATTAAAACTAGAAGTAATAAGTAACTAGAAATTAGAAACGACAAATAATAGGAGATACAAGAAACAACCAATCTCTATTAAACTCTTCCATAAGGAAATACAATGAAGAAATCTCTCTCCTCACACCTCATAGATGTACAGTAATTCTCCCTCAAGAGTTCTTTCTCTCCCTCAATCAATTACAATCAACTCAATTATTGAATTGTACATGCTATGAGGATCTAACTCTACTATATAGAATACTACAACACTAGGGTTCATGAGCCATGCATTTGCCACCCTTAGATCCACCTCTTAAATCAAAGGCTCAAATCTATTCTCCTAAAAATAACAATTTTAGAAATGCATAGAAGTCGGTGTCGATCTGAAGATGACTGATGCTAGTTGACCCCTAATTGATGTCGGTTGGTTCTAACTGATGTCGATCGACCCCTAACTGATGTCGGTTGATTCTGACCAATGTCGATTACTGTGTAAGCCCAGCAACCTCCACATTAGCTCATTAGTGAAGCTTTTAGATCCACAACTCAACAACCAACATCAGTTATACCAATGTGACTGATGATAGGTATACAACTGATGTCATTTTTGTTAACCAATGTTGTTTAAGCTATACAACTGATGTTGGTCTTACCAGTCAATGTTGGTTACTGTGTAAAACTGTGGCAAACACAAATGGTAAAATAAAGTTAGAAAATAAATTTATAAGAGTTTTAAGGGTCCAAATGAATAGTTTAAAGTTATAAAATGATCTTCTTCAGGTGTGAGATGCATCTAGTCCCATTGAGCATGCCAAAATGTAGAAAGGATTACAAAGCAAGTTAGTTAAGCATTAGTCCATAAATAAGGAAAAATGCAAATAGAACTAACTAACTAAGCCTATTTATTCCTATGGGAATTACAAAGGTTAGCAAGAAATAAATGAAAGAAAGAAAACAACATATTACCTTTCCAAATGGATTCACCATACCCATGTGGCTCAAAAGAATTTTCTCCCTTGATCAAGCATCCTTGTCTTTGTCAACAAAGGTGGCAAACTCCTCCAATGTCTCAAGAACACTCCATAAAACTTAGGCTCATGATTCTAGATCACTAAACTATCCTATCAATGAAGCTTTCAAACAAAATCAACGATCAAATGCAAAGCCTTGTAGAAACAATTTAAAATTATAACTTTGCAATATTCAAGCTTAAAATTCATGTCCATGGCCTCTCTATTTATAGATTTTTGAGATTGGTCAAGATCAACCATGACTATCCATCTCAAGATTGAGATGTGTGGCCATGGATAATCCTAATATTTGTAATTAAATCCATAATTATCTTCCTCATGACCTTGGAAGAAGGGGCATTGAAGAGGCATGGGAGGCATTAACTAGGCATGGATGACCCATAATCTTGATATTTATGGCATTTATGGCCTAGGGATGTCTTCCCAAGAAATGGTGTCACCTGATGATGTATTTAATAGGAATCAATTTAAAAAAAGAAATATTCAACAACTCTTATAGAAAATACACTTAAGCTCTTGATTTTGATTAATTAGCCTTAAAAAAGGTTAATCAACATTTGTGCAATTATTTGAAAATTGGCCCTCAATTAATGAAAATGGTCATTAAGTCATATCACTAAGTTGTAATTTGACTCAGGAAGAATTAGAAGGTGACGTTAGATGTGCTAGAACCATATTTCCATTTATGATGTTTCCAACACAAAATAAAAAAGGTACATGGTGTATACCAATGAATTTAGGAAAAATGAATTATCCAAAGCACAAAAGGCGAAATAATCATTTTAACTCAAAATGAATTAATCAAAGTTAGCTAGCCCTTAAATTGCATTGCCCCATTTAGGGATAATCTGACTTAAATTAGCACTTATAAATGACAAGTTTAAACCATTTAGCATGTTTTATGGATTTTGACCTAAAATCTGCATTTGAGTGCAATTCAAGTATGATTGACAATTTCAACACAAATGTTGTTAGGAATTGGATGTATACAATGAGATATGAGGAGTATAGGGCTAACCTAGCTAGGGGTCTAGCAGTAGCTACATCAAGCCATTAGACATCAACTATAGTGTAGGTAGGTACATCAGGGGGTCCACTACTAGATGGAGGGGTAGGTGTAAGTGGTTATGGTTCTGGTACCCTAAGGCCTTGAGATATTATGCTTGTATGATGTATATTTTGGTACATATTTTGATATTGACCTATGTGCTAATGAGGTGAGATGTATTTATGAGAGAGACACATATTGTGACATATATTATTTTTGTATTATGATGATGTTTATGATGAAGTTTTATGTTCATGTTGATCATGTGGATTAGGATGTTGATGTTGTTTATGATTATTCATATTATTATGATGATGTTTATGAGTATGCTTGTGATTATGGTTATAAGGATTACGATGTAATGCTGATTTTGATGATTAGGATCATTATTGTTATTTATGATCTCTTAGTTTGGGTATGATGATGATGATGTCATTATGATTATAGTTATGTTTATTAGGATGTTGATGTGTGATTATGACTATGTCATTAGTGTTTTTGGTTATGACTATGTTTATGTTGATTGGCTAGTTGAGGCATGATGATGATAATGTGGTGATTGGACTATTTTAATATAATTTAGTTTAAATAATGGATGTGATGATATTTTGGGTGATGCATTGAGACATATAAAAATGTTTTATTAGTATGATGTGATAACATAGTGGACAGGTTTGATGCGATAATAGTTTTGGGATTGGTATTAGTATAATGTTATTGTGTTGATGTGATTGTTTTGGGAGGATAGGGTGATATTTTGGTCATGATAATGTTTGACTGTGTGGAAAGAAAACAAATAAAAAAACACATGTTCACATGTCCCAAGAAATGTATAAGGAAGAGGCATGTTGCTCTGATTAGCAAGAACTTAATAATAAAAAAACATAGTTAGATCAACTTAGTGAACACAAGCCCATCGATTTCTTCACAAGAGTATTATTTGATTGAAAATAAGCATGTCTTGATCACTTCATAACAAGTAAGGTCGTAGTCCCTTGAGTTCAAGGAGGAGTGAAGGAAATTTGGGTGATTAGTAGGAGGGTGAATGGTAAGTGGTAGCCTAATGTGGGCTAACTTACCCCTTATATAGGTGATTAAAGAGCTATAGTAGATAAGTCCATGCCTTATTATGAGATGTAGAATGATCAATGTGAGAAGTCTACCAATGCCATGTATAGGAGCTGATTGCATCTTATTTGGATTTTGATAGAGTTTTGTTTATTGCTTTTACTTTTTGATTGAGTTGTTGAAGCTAATCAATGTGAGAAGATTCAAATGATTATGTTTATCCATCTTTTAAGGGAGTGGTCTAAAATTTTATTTTTTTATAGTTGTCCTTCAATAGAGCAGTCTATTATTAATCAATTTTAAATTATTGGGAAACTATCCTTCAAAGGAGTAGTCTACAATACTATAATTTTGAATGTGAATTCAGGCATGAATAAGTCCACTTAGGCTTAAAGGTCCACCCATATGAAGGCAAGACTTTAGCACAAATTATTATTTGGTAAATGAAAAGGATGGGTTGAGAAACAACTGATCATGGGATTCCATCTATAAAGAGATGAAAAGTATCCATGAGAACCATGCTATGGGTAGAGCTGAGGTACCCATACTTAGGATTAAGTTTTATCTATGATGGATTAATCACATGGTTCTAAGTTATAATCAATTGTTCCCAACAGGAAAAGGGAAATGTAGGTGAGAGGGGGAAAAATGTCACATGAACCAAGGGATGAGGTTAAGTTAGACATAGAATTGAGTTTGATCCTATTTCAATAATAGAAAGGATATAGATACAAAGCATTGATAATCTTGGGTTATATTTTTCCTTTGAGAGAGGACAAATGATAAGCACCAGATCCATACTTATGGGTTATAATTTAGGGTCCTAACCAATTAAAAACAAACTTGCCTTTCTTGGCCTTCTCCATGTTAGTGACATGTTGATTTTCTTTGAGAATGATGTCTTTGACGTTGAATTCTTGATTTTTCAAATGTTTGTTATATGTGTGCTTGATTCACTCTTGAAAAACATAAAGATGATTGAGCATAGAAAGGATATTCACATCAAGAAGCTCTATGCATGCAAGACATTCTTGATGATAGTCACTTTCAGAGAGGATTTCGTGCAAAGATATGCAAAGTGATGGAATTTGGATTTCAAGAGGTAAGACTATCTTGGCTCTAAAGATGAGAGAGAAAGGTGTTGCACCCATAGTATTTTGGATACTAGTGTGATATGCCCATAAAGCAAATGGGATATGGAGGTGTTAATCCTGACCAGAAGTACTAACCACTTTTATGAGCATTTTGATGAGAGTTTTTTTGGAAACTTCTACTTGTCTATTAGCTTGTGGAAAATAAGGTGAGGAATATCTTAAATTGATGCCAAAAGCATCATAAAGCTCTTAGACTTTCTTATTTTTGAATTAATTTCCATTATTAGTGATGATTTTATGGTAAACACCGAAGCAACAAATGATGTGGTGGTTGAGCGAGTCAATGATCTTTCAACTTTGGTTGATATAAGTGAGATGGATTTCACCCATTTGGTTAAATATTCAATGGCAGTGATGATATATTGATGTCATTGAGAATAATGGGGGTTGGTTTCCCAAAGAAGGTCAAGGCCCCATTACGAGAAGCGCCAATAATGTTAGGATACCTATAGAACATGGGGAGGTGCATGATGAAGGTTAGTATGATGTTGACACTTGACACAAATCTTAACATAATCATTATAGTCTTGATTAAGTATGGGCCAATAATAGCCTAGGCAAAGGATACATTTGGTGACATCTAGGCCACTAAAGTGTTCCCCATAGATGCCATCGTGGACTTCCTTAATGGCATGAGAAGCCTCATGACTATGGAGACAATGGAGAAGGATGCCATCAAAACCTTATTTGTATAGGATTTATCCTAGAATGGTGTAATGATAGGTACCTTAGGTAAAATCTCTATGGTCATTCTTTGAAATATCAGAGCGGAGAATGTTGAGGTTAAGGTTATTGAAAATTTGATCATACCAAGTGTCAGAAGAAGATGTTTTCACTCTACAAATGGTAGGAAGATTAGAGTTAATATAAGATGGTGTGACGAAATGATGGAGGGTGACAAATAGTTTGGACTTGGTAGGTTGAGATGAAATTTGGGATGCAAGGGATGCCATTATGTCTACAAATTTGTTGGTTGATTGAGAGACAAAGTGGATAATGTAATGATTGAATGATGCTAAAAGCACATCTACGAGTTATTTTTACTACAAAAGGACATCATTTTTGCATTGATAAGATATATTAACATAGTTGATGACTATTCAGGAGTCACTAAAGACACTAATTATTTTGACTCCCAAAGTTATGGTGGTTTGAAGACCTATGAGTAAGGCTTCATATTTAGATACATTAATGGTGAAATCAAAGTCAAGTTTACCATTGAGAGGAATGAGGATTATCCTATCACCTCCACCATTTTGGCACTTTGAGCATTAAAAAAACATGGTCATTTGATAGGGGTTTCCTCTTGGTAAAGAGTTTCAATAGACTCATCAGGAAAGGTAAGAGGTATTGGTTGATTATTGGGTAGAGGGTCTTTGGATAATTGGTTGACAATGACATATCCTTTAATGGACTTTTATGGTAGGAACTCAAGAACAAACTTAGCTAAAATCATGAGCCACTTATCCATATGTTGGTTTTGATATGGCCTAGAGTGGATATACTTTAGAGGGTCAATGTTAGTAATGACATAGGTTTTGTGATTAAGAAGATAATGATGGAGTTTGGAGCCTACAAAAACTAAGGCAAGGCAAAGATTTTTAAGATGGGTATATTGGGTTTCATATTTGATTAAGGTGCAGTTGATGTAATATATAACCTAATCTTTTTTCTATTCATCATGATGTGTGAGCATTACATCAAGGGAATGGTCTATGGTAGAGATATATAGGTAAAAGGGTTGATCATCCTTAGGAGGGGTGAGGATAGGTGGAGATACAAGGTACTCCTTAATTGAGTCAAAGGCTTATTGGCATTCTTTAGTCCACTTAAAATAAGCATCCTTCTTAAGGAGATGGTGGAAGGGTTGGCATTTATCTAATAGTTGGGATATAAAGCATTGGATTAATTGAATCTTGCCTTATAGGCTACAAAGTTGGGTAAGGTTGGTAAGAGGTGACATCTCCAAAATGGCTCTGACCTTGGCAGGATATATTTCAATTCCACAAAGGGAGATGATGAATCCAAGTATTTTTCTTGATAAAACTCTAAAGATACACTTCTTAGGATTGAGCCTAACATTATAATGGATTAATCATTTGAATATGATGGTGAGAATAGCTAGATGGTCTTGAAAATGTTTGGATTTCTTAAGAAGATCATCTACATAGTCCTCGATAATTTTATGAATGAGGTCGTGAAAGATATAGGTCATAGCCCACTAATAGGTTACCCCTATGTTCTTTAATCCAAAGGGCATGACCCTATAGTATAAGGTTCCCCATGGGGTGATAAAAGAATTTTTATGTGATATTTAGGGGTAATCAAGATCTAATTATATCTTGAGAAACTATCCATGAGAGATAACATTTCATGGCCAAACATGAGATCAACAAGTTATCGATATTAGATAGAGGAAAGTGATCTTTAGGGTAGGCAAGATTGAGGTCATGAAAGTCAATACAAAGGCAAAGGCCCCTTGTGGGTTTGGTAATGGGAATGATATTAGAAACCCATTGTGGATAGTCAATGGGTTGGATGAAGTTAATGGATAAAAGGTGTTAAAGTTTTTCTTTGATGAGAAGAGCTATGCGAGGATGTATACAATGAAGTTTTTACCAAACTGGCTTAAGATCAATATGGGTGATGATGTTATAAAGAGAAATAGAAGGATTAATTCTAGGTATATCTTGATAGGACTAAGCAAATGCTATGTTATGGTCATGAAGGAAATAAGGGTAATCTTGCTGCTTTTCAAGGGTTAAAGATTGGCTCATTTTGATGATGTGAGGGTCCTCTTGAGTTCCCAAGTTGATATCAATGGTTGATTCATTTATCACTATTAAGTTCTCAAGATGGATAGATTTATGGATATAAGAATCCTCTACACTAAGGTAGGTGAGAATAAAATTGTCATCTTAACGTTGGATGGTGTTGATGGTGGTAAAATTACTTTCAATCATTTCTAAGTGAATGAGAGGAAGGGTTTTAGTTTGGCCATCTTTACAATAGGTCAAGTGGCCTACACTAATAGAATTGATAAAAAAAAGTTAGCTAGGATGATGTCAGAGTCCTCAAATTGGGAAGATGGGGTTGGTGAGGATGGAATTTCTTTGGTAGTGGTAGAAATGGGTCTAGGTGATGTGGGCTCTTCTGGTGGTTTGAACCCAAGACCAAATAACTCATTAGGTTTCTAGGTTTTAATAATGATAAAATCATGAGGTCCTTGTTCATAGAGGCCAAGGCCAAATCCCTTTCAAGTACATCGATAAAGGTAGGTTTTGGCAAAGGTTGGGTTGCTTAGGTAAGAAAGTTTAGAGGTAAAGGGATGGATACATGGAGTGGTGGTGGGAGCTAGAAGCAACCGATCAAGTCCCCCATAGACAAAATTTATTTGATTGTTAAGAATCCTAAAGGGGATAATGGTTCTGATGTTAGGGTCATAGGAAGGGTCATTTTGAATATTCCCATAATCATGTGGAGTAGGGAAGGCATCTAAAGTGAGAAGGCAATATTCCCCTAGTGAGATTCAATGAAATGTTGGGGTCTTCCACTAGAAGTTTTGATGAATGAATAGATGAGATAGTGGATGTGTCATCATTATGGTGGAGGTAAATGTTAAAAATGGTGGGAGATGAGGTGGTTTTATCATAAGCTAAGTTATGAGGTAGATGAAGGAGGAATAAAAATGTCATTAGGTTGATAGGTCATATTGCATGAGGCAAAGAGACTAGGATTGGCTTTGATTGTAATAAATTATCCCTCATGCTCAAATTTGATGCATCAATGCAAAGTGGAAGGGATACAACTCATTACATGGATCCAAGGGCATCCAAATAACATATTATATTAGAACTTACCCTCAACAACATATAATAATTTGGGAATGGTTTGGGGTCCCAAATGGTTTATGGGGAGTTAAAGTTGATCATACACATGAGAAGATCAGATGTTGATGCTAGTTCCTCCATCAATCATTACCCTTTTGACATGGATTTGATTGATGTATGCTATGATGAAGAGTGGGGTATTAGGATCTTCAATATGAAAAGGCAATATTTTTGAATCCTAAAAGGTGATAGGGGAAGCTTGGTGGATAGCCCCAATAAAGGATGCAAGAGGGTGTGGATCATCAGGTTGAACCTCTATGAAATATAGATCCTCCATTAATACTTAATGATGTTGAGGTTAAGTGTTGATTAGATCATAAAGACTCATTTTCACCAACATTTGGTGAAGTTATTTTAGCACGAGCCATTGGATAAATGGAGTAGGGTTGGGAGATAGAGCTCCCAAAATGGAGACTCTGGGTTTTGATGGTTGTGAGGGTGGAGATGGAGATGCTTGGGTTTGATTTTTAGGTTGGGAGGTTAAAGGGTAAGTCCAGGGGATGGTTACATTGGTTTTCTCTGTATCATTCTATTGGGCCTAGGGATAGGTAACCATATGAAAGGTGTGGATAAAGGTACATGATATTTGCTTCAATTCCTCCTCTTTTCTATTAGGTGAGGGTGAGGGCGTAGGTGATTGTTGGATGGGTTGGTTAATTAATGGAGTAGATGATGGGCTCAATGGTGGTTCTTCCAATAGATCATATTCATCTAAAAGGCTATGAACAAGTGTTTGGAGAGATTTATAGTTCTCCATATCATGTCCAGGAGTCCTATGGTAAAGATAAATCAAATTATCATTGAACCAGTTTGGTTTAGGATGGGTAGGGTTAAAAGGTTTAATTAGAGGTAGGCTAATAGAAGAGGATTGCAACAACCTTTATAAAATATTTGTGTAGGACTCCAACAAAGGTGTTGTAGGTAAGGGGTTTTGGAGTCAAGGGGTGAGAAATTTATTAGGCATAGGATTCTTTATGGAAGTAGTAGCTAGAGGAATGATTTTGGAAGGGGGTTTCAACTAGGTTTGCTTAGATATGATTGGTTTGTGGGTTGGTGACTTGGATGCAAAAAATTTTGATGACAAAGGTTTGGTTATAGGTAGGAAGGTAGATGGGGATAGGTTGGTTAGGAATGATGAAGAACAAGAAGTTTTGGTGGTTATAGGTAGATTAAAAGGAGATGGTTTCTTAGAAGAAGAATAGGTAATGGGAATGGTATAAGGATGGGGTCCTAAAATGGAAGGTAAGATGGAAGGAGGTGGTGTGGGTCTATTTTGTGGTGGAGGTTTGGGTATTCCTTCCTTCCTAGGGGACTTAATTAGATTTGGATTTGGTAAGTTTGATGGAGTTAAGTCCAATCTCAAAGGAGGGTGAGTGTGACTAGGAGTGGGAAGAATCCCTAGATTCTTAACTGGTTTGGTGAAAGAAGTATAAGGTGATTTGGAAATTTTAGATGGAGGTGGTTGAGATGGTTTAATATGACTTTAAAGGAGGTAGTTGGTGGGGTGGTAATAATGGGTTTAATTTTAGACTCCAACAAAGTTGAGTCAAATTCGCTTTGATAAGGAAGGCCAAGTTTATGCCAAAAGGTGGCTCTATCAAAATTAGGTTGGGATGTGAACTCTAAACTTTGGACTAACCTAGAGAAGTGCTTATAAATAGGTGTAATTCCTTGATCATTAATCTCAAAGCTTAAGCCCTTGCATGGAGAAGAATGAATGGTTTCAGTATTGGTACCATTGGTGGAAGGTATGGTTTCAGTTTTGGTATTGGTGGGAGGCTCCAAAGCTGGTGATTAGGCATATGAGGTAATGGTCTTTTGGGGAATGGCTTCCAAAGAGGGCATAGATGGTTCCATAATGGGAGAGGTAGGTATGGTTTCTTCTCTATATTTTTCATCCAAATAAGTAGGTAATTCCACCACTTGGATTGGAGGGGTGGAGATAGTGGTTGAAGCAATAGTTATTTCCTTGGGTGTTTCCACCAAAGGAGGGGTAGAAAAAGTTATGGTCGCACCAAGTGAAGAAAGAGAGGCAGTTGATTCCTCTATTTACGTCTCTAAAGGAATAGATGGTGGGTTGGTTTCCTCTACTTGGGTGATATAGGTAATGATCTCTTCAATAATTGGCACATTACTGATAACATTTATTTTATGTGCCTCATGTGAGTTAGATGATTTAGGTTCGTTGTTATGATGTTGGGTGGAAGGAGAATTATTCAGGAAAGGCTTACAAAAAATGTTGAGAGATTTATTAGGAAGTGTATTGGGGTTATCAAATGTGATCTCTCCACTATCAATTAGGTTTTAGATAATACTTTTAAAGGTATTACATCTATTAATGTCATGTCTAGTAGTTTGGTGAAAGGCACAATGGTCATTTTTGTTATACCACCCAGGTATGGGGTGAGAAGAATCAAATTGTTGGGGTGGTTTAATTGGTGGAAGTTGGATAAGGTTAGATTTACGTAGATTATCCAAAATAAACACATATGTTTCCCCAATGGGAGTATATTATCATGGAAGGACTTGGTTTTGAGTTTGATTTTGTGGATAAGAATATTTGGAAGAATTATTTTGATGTGATTGGTTAATAGTTAGAGGTGGGGTAGTTTTTAGAACCACCACATTTACAAATGCTTTTGCTTTGGTATTAGATTGTTTGGTGGTTTTGGTAAAGGGAGGTTCATTGGGTTTAAAATTAGAATTCTTATTCTATAACTTCAATTTCCATTCATCAATAGCATGGTTTTCAAATTTCCATGCCATGGTGAATGCCTCATCAAATATTCAAAAAGTTTGAACTTGAAGAGTAGGTGAAATATGCTTAGCAAAACCTCTAGAAAAAATTTTAATTAATTTGGGTTAGGGTAGGGTGAAGGAGAGTTGATTGATGAGGCCTCTCCATCTAACCACAAAATCAATAATTGACTCATCATCCAATTGTTTGATAGAGTTAAGATCAGTTATGGAAACATTTTTAGTTATGTTTACCGAGAAATTTTCTAAAAAGATTTGGGCTAGTTGGGAGAAGGAGAATATGGAATGTGTAGGGAAATAGATATATCAATCAAGGGTGGGTCCTGATAAAGACATTGGGAAGGTTCAAAGGAAGAGATCATCATCATATGCGATCAAGTAACAAGAGTGATGAAATGCTGTCAACTATTATTGGGGATCCTCCTTGCCTTGGAATTTGGAAACTTTAGGTAATTCCCATTGAGGAGGATAAGAATGGATGGGAACCGATGGATGGATAGGTTCATTGTAAATTTGGTCATAGGATAAAAGTTTATGAGATCCAGAAATAGATGATTCCAAGTTAGTCATTTTTTCCATTAGCATCTTAATTAAATCTAGCTGAGGTTAGGAAGATGCATAATTGAGGGGTACATTCTATTGGGGTTGAGTGGTAGTTATATAAGGATAGGTGGTAGAAGACATTGAAGAGGCCAAGTATTGATAAGTAGTAACAAAAGGTTGACATGGTGCCACATACAAGCTGATTAGCACAAATGGTTGGCTAGGGGGAAGCATGTACCCATATTAGTAGGTTGTAATAGGTACTTGTTAGTGGATGGATCCAGGTTGACTCAAAAGTATGGTTGAGGTGGAGGTATGGTAGGTTGAGGTTGGATCGTGACTCTAGTGCTAATAGGTGGAAGTGTTGAGGTATAGAAAACATTAGATTTTAAAATGGGGTAGAAGTTGGTGGATTGGTTGAGATAAAGTGAAGGGAAAAAGTAGGGGTAGAAGATAACCCCATCATAGGGGAAGTATAGGTAACTAGAGGCAGAGTTTAACCTACATGTGAAGTTTGGGGTGTGGTAGGAGGTGTTTGGTTAGAGGTTGGAATATTCGATTGGGTTTGGGTAGTGGTAGTAGATGGGATGTTGGAAGAAGATGAGGATTGGATTAGTGAGGGTTAGGTCAAGGTAACCCCCACCATAACATGGGGAGGCATACAATAAGGAGGATCCATTAGAGGGACTGAAGCAATAAGGGTAGAGTTGGGTAAGTTGTTAAGATAATGTTGAAGGGCAACCAGATTATTATCAAGGAAGGTAGTGAAGTTTGCATCACCCTAAAAAAAATTGGAATCCAAGTAGGAGGGGGAGAAGAATGAGGGGAACCATCAACATCAAAAGTGTACTCCATGGAGGAAGAAGAGGATGGTGGTGGTTGGTTGGTTTGACTTCTTAGTTGTTGTTTAGTAAAGACCATACGAGAAATTGGGGGATATTATGGCAAAACTCACACCTCAAACAAAAAGCAACTAAAAAGAATTATAAGCAATCAATGCATACACTAAATGTGTGTTTATATTAGGATTCCTTTTAAATCACTTTTGGATTATTCCGTAGAAAGTGTGAAGAGGGAGTTTGGCTTGAAAATCAGGTAGTAAAGAGGCAATCTATGGCTGGTTTCAAGTTTTTCAAGCACTCAAAAGAGAAAAATCTATGTCAAACTTTGGCATGTGGTTTGATATTGGGGCCTACCCACTCACTTCATGGTCCCACAATGATAAGAGTGTCGAGCGCTTAGCCAAAATACACTGAGTTCAGAGTTTATACTCAACTAGAGAGTTGAGTTGCTTCCCCCCTTAGTGGTGAAATCCAAGTAGGGTAGTTGAGAAGGGGTAAGGTTACCGCTAGGTGATGAAATCCTAGTTGGGCCTTATCTCAGGTATGTTTAGATGTTTTATTTGTAAAAGTGATTTGGTTTGTGTAACATAAGTGAAATATGATTCAATCATGATGCCTTTAATTAAGCTAAGTGAGCTAAAATAGGCAAGCAGTCGATGTATGCATATGGTTTATTTTAAGCCCAAAAAAGAAATTTTTAGATTTCATTCAATGAGCAAACAATAAAGGAAGAAGAGGGAACTAGGGTCCCACTGAGGTGCCAAAATATTTTAGGTGTCTACATGACCCACTATGGGAACTATATATAATGGGATATCAAGCAAATGTTTAACTCGTTATTTTGGTTATTGAAAACATAGCTTGAAATTCAAAATAAAATCCAAAACATTGAAGTGGAGGATATGTTTCTAACACTATGCTAATCCATGTTAATACATCAAATAATAAAAATTCCAACACTATATATTAGGTATTTTATATTTTTTTACACAAAATCTACCAGTGATGTAATTAAGGTGTATGAATGTACATCTAGAGTATGTAAGATTCACTTGAAATTTTACCTCTATAAATGTATATGGTGTTGTACTAACATGAATAGATGTATTACAGGTTGGCCCACTGCCTAGTTGTGATGTCAAAGGCAACCTCTCTTCTTGGAACACAAAAAAATACATATATATTATTCATTTTAAATGTGTAAACTAATTTTTACCTTTTTAATTTTCAAATATAACTTAAAAATTTAACATGAAATTTATATAAAAGATACATGCATGTGTGTAGAGACTCCCAACATATCCAAACCAAATGTGTGTTCCAACAACTCATTAGTCAATACCATATCCTCCAATCCCCTTAAAGCACCATCATCATCATTTGAAGATCCAGTGCATATAGCACCATAACATCTACATGGGTGGGGTTAGGTATAGACACTAGATGGATTATTTCAAGCATCTATCTCTGAAAGTCTACTTATATGATAAATGAGTATATCAATAAGTGAACTAAGTGCATACAAAGTGTCTATCTCTACAACCTTCTTCACCATAGAGATAATCTCCAAATGAAATGGATTTTGGGTAGGGATCCTTGTAGGCTAATTAGGTACATGACATGCACCTAATCGATCCTATGTATAGATTTTTCCTCGGCCCTTAAACTCACCATAGTCAAAGTAATTTTGAATTTCATTGAGGCCAAACTCACAATAGAGTTTCCTCAAAAATTACAAAGGGACATCATGGTTATTACAAGGTGGATAGTCAAACACCATCCACCATTACTCCCAAAACTTAGATTTAATCAAATTATGTTGGCATCGGTAGATTGGGAAATGTTTGGTCATTACAGGAAATGGGCCATTATTGGTTGGGTTGATAAATAAGGCACAAATTTGATCTTTTGTTATTTCTTTCTTCTTCACCTCATATGATAACAATTTATCAACATAGTAAGCCCTACATCTATCCCTATATAACCTCCATCTATCAATTTCACTTGTTATCAATTCAAATTAACTTGATACTAACTCTAGTGTATTGGCCAAACAAGTGAAGTGGGTGTTCATGGAAGTGGGCTCCCTCATTCTCCTAATTATCTGCTCAATTTCAATTTATTTATACTATGTGATTAATTATATCCTCTTAAGTACCTAGGGGATCTAGTGGAACTATAGGAGGGTTAGGCGGAGGGTTAGGTAGAGGGTTAGATGGAGCATACTGACCTATTGTAAAAAAATCACAAATCAAACAATGTAAAACATTCATAAAAAATTCAAAAAAATTGATTTAATCTACAAAACTTACCTCTTTTTCATGGTGGCATCATTGATCTCATGAATGCGGGAGCAAAAGAAATGATTTCCACATGAGCTGGAGGGAAAAATACAAGATGGAGGGAAAAAATAAGAGCTACAGAGAAAAATTGGAATGCCAAGTAACAAAATGTGAATGTAAAGTAAAGAGTAGAAATGAGAATTTATGTTTTTTTTACTTTTATAGTTCACGTAATTCATACACATTACCTTTACTTATAGGAACATATACACGTTATTATAACACACACATTTCTATAAGTGAAGGTAATGTGTAAATGTTATTGTTATAATATGAACATGTTATGGCTTGGGTATTTTAAGCCATAATGCATATGAGTTATAACAATAATGCATATGTATTATGTTATAATGCATACGCATTGTTGGGTATGTTCGTGGAATTATCCCCCAACTCCGTGCACATACCCTTGATAAAATAAATAAATTCCTATTATCATAACTACTTCCATAGAGTCAATTTATTTTCATTAGTTCAACATGAACCCACAAAGATATATGATTTATTCAATCAAGATAAATTTGGGTCACTTTCAATTTCTAATGATTACAATGACACTGTTATGAGTATTATATTAAATATGTTGGAGAATTTAAATATGGAAGCTCAAACATATTTTAATAAATGGACAAGAGACATAAACCTTTTCATAATTGAAAATACAAAGAAAGAAAAATCTTTGGTAAGTTATCATCATTTTTAGCAAATATATTCTAGTTATTGTAAATTTTATCTAATTATATTTAATTTTTTAATCATAGGCAAAATATGAAAACCTAAAAATCGAAGCCCAGGTCCTCAATACACATTTGAAAAATATATGAAAAAGGTTAAATGTTGTTAGTGCATTCAAATAAAAAATAGTTTTATTAAATAAACGAAACACCACACAAGAAAATAATTAAGGAACATGACATGGACCCTAATATTTTATTGAAGTAGAATATAGATGCAGATCAAAGTCTTCTTTTAACATGAGATGCAGTGAATGAAGAAAGAGAAAATCTTACTAATATTAATTTAAATGTAGAGGATCTTCTAGAGGCAGACATATTAAAGGATGGCACAAAGGAAGGGGAGGTAGGGATTTCAAAAGATGGCAAGCAAGTGGATGATGGATCTTTTCAAATAAAAATGATATTTTATATGTTTCAAATTGTTTATTATGTTTCAAAAGATAATGTTATGTTTTAAATAACAATTTCAAATGATAATGTTAAGTTTTAATTTTCAAACAATAGTTTATTATGTTTTAAATACTCTATTTTTACTAAGTTATGGTTCATTTTAAATATTACATGCATTGAATTGTCTCTACTAGTGTTTTATATTCTGAGTTAATGTAGTTTAAACAACATGGTGTCATTTTTATTGTATTCATGACTGAGTTAAATGCAAATATGTTTTGCTATGGATTTGGACTAGCATCAATTTGAATGTGATATGATTTCATCCTGTTCAATTATGATCATGTAAAATTTTGTGTCATTTTCAGTCTTAGCTACATTTCTTGGTCCTTGATAGATTATATTTATCACCAATCATGGTTTTAGATAATTGAAAAGTTTTTGTTATGCATTTGAACATTAAATTTAGTTATGATTCTATTTTTTTAGGAAGTGAGCATGTTGTGCTTGTATGTAATTATTATGGATGTGGAGTCCAAGAAATAATTATGATTTAATTTTTTGGTTGATGGAATGTTTATTGATCTCTTTGACATAAATTGAGTAAAACATTTAGTTCTAAGTTGAACTCAGTTTGGATTAATTTTTTTGCATGTTGATTTAATATAATTCAATGATGAAAGTATTTATTGGGTTGTTATTTTACACTTAAATCTTGATCAATTTAAAATTATTGATAAATAGCTATAATGATGTAGGGGTTCAATAAGGTTTGTTTCCTTCTCAATTAGGTCTTCTTGTTCAATGGGCTTGTAGACTTATTTTGTCTTGGTATTTGAATTCAATAGTATTCATAATTTTAAGCTATAATTTAAGGTACAAACTATTAATATTGTGTTAAAATATAAAATTTACATTTTTCAAAAGTAATAAAAATATACATTTAACAATACCATCTTAAAAAAATATAAAAGAAAATTGATCCATGTAAAGAACCAATTACATAAAAAGGAAAGTTACATGGACCACGAATTAAGGTCTAGAAAACATCTATTAAGCAAATCATAATGTTATCAATAATTTTTACGAATTAAATATTTTATAATAGAAAAAAAGATATGAAATTAAATTTTATAAAAATGATAATTGTAATAAATATAAAAATAAAACTCAAGTAGCTGAAATAATCCTTGACAAACTTGCTCATCATAAGTGACATTTACATCTACTATGTCAGTGTCATATTTAGTGTCAATATTTACATCCTCTCTATTGGTCATTGTATTACTGATGCCTCTTATTTCATTAAGAGAACTCCATGTTTCTAGATCTCTTTCATAAGGAAACATGTCCACAATATAATGTGAAACATACAATCTCAGACAAATCTCTAGATTTTTATCCAATTTATTTTAAATTTTTGACTTAATGAAAGATAATACACTAAATACTCTTTCATCTTCTATTGAGCCCAAAATCATTATTTAAAAAAGTTCATATAATCATAAATATTTGCTAATATTTTCCTTTAGATAGCTACTAAGATAATCTTTTTCCCATAGCCATGTAATTGCACCATTTTCTGTTGGTTCGCTTAGACACCGATATTGATCAATAATTGTAATTTTGAAATGTGTTGACTGAGACGTCAATAAATCCATTCACAAAATACCTTTAATTTCAAATCCATTAACCTCTATAGATTTACTAAAATGTTTCATAATAGAACCCTTGTATTTTTAAAACAAATTACTCATTAGTTGTCTGTTATCATTGTTCTAAAATATGGGATTCATAACTACCATCGCCTCTAACAAATCATATCTTTGAAAATTATATCTTATCTCAATAGATAAGTTTTGATAAATTCTTCTCAATTTCATCCTCATTTCACATAAAATGATATCATATAGAAGATGTGTTATATGTAGTTCTTCAATTTTAGCTCCCACAAAATGAAGTCTTCTATAGAAAGTGTGCATTGGTATATCCATGCCATTAATGATGACACAAAGATGATCATTTATATCAAATTTAAAATATCTTTCAAAGTTCTTAAAATATGTCAAAATTTGTCAACTCCTAAAAATAGATCCCTAAAAGATTTCATTTGACATTTATAGTATATCTAGAGATTGACATACTCTTTTTCTCAACCGTATGAAGTCAAAAATATATATAGATCTCTCATGAGCATGTTTCATTAAAAAAATGATTCCTTTCAACATTTGAATAATTTCACATAATGTCAATAATGTTTCAAAATTTGTTAAATGGTACAACAAATCTTTTACCTTGCCAACTTCCCTATGGTATTTTTACATAAAACCTACTAACTATGAATATTCTTCAAAATTTTGCATGTCAATTCATACATAGATATCCATCTTGTATCAAAATCTTTCAATTTTTTTTTACCATCAATCACTCCTATTGTAGATTTTTGTAACTCAAATTTTTTTTTGGACTGCTTAACATATAAGCAGGCAAGTCATGAATGAGTTCTTCCACATTTTTGACATTACCAAAGGTGTTAACAATTTTTTATACAAGATTCATCATATGAGCCATGTAATGAATCAAAATCGTATATGGAGCAACTATTGTTTGAAGTCAAAAACAAAGACCATTTTTATGCCCCTACATTACTAATACACCATCAATCCCAACACATACCAACTTGGTACTATTTCATAATCATCCATCCCATCTTTATCTCTCAAATTAGATACAACCAATTTATGAAAGTTTTTAGCATTAAAAATTTCTACCATTTTATGAATAGCTAATAGATGAGGTTGCCTTGAATAGTTCTTAAAAGTATAAACATGCATGTAAACCCATGATGTGTTGTCAATTATTGTGACCTCATCAATGGACAGTGAGATAAATAATAAATTTTTCTTTCAAATCCCCCTCAACCATTGCTATCTAACCAATGTGATTATGGAATATCAATAAATCCATTATGTTGAAATAAAATATTATAATATAAAAAATTATAAATAAGTCTACCTTTTTTTTAAAAATGTGGTATATAGTAAATAACTGTATATATTTGGTCTTTAGATTGGATTACATAACTTTTCCAAATTGAGCTTTGATTTTTCCTCTTTCTCAACAGAATATTTTTGACATTTTTGATCATTTTTATACTCGTGTGTGTATCTTACATGTATGCATTTTTCTACATTTTTTCATCTATGTTATTGTTATTTATCCATCTATGTGCTTCACTGACACATATTTTTCCAAAATATTTCTCAATTGTGTCCAACTTAAGTTGCATTCTATGATTCTTTCTTAGTTTCTAACTACCTATGTACATCTGCATTCTATTAGAGTATCATTACCATTTTTAGGCTCTACAAATTCAATGAAGAGGAATTTTTCTGCCCATTCATCCTTAAAATAACTTACAATTGTCCATCTACTTGTATTCCTTCACAGATATTTATGAGTGGAATTTTCAATTGAAGTTGGTGTTTGATGAAAACAAAAAATATCTTCTGACCATTGAATTTCATCATCTTTGTCATCAAGAGCCAGAAGAACATCTTCGAGTGGTGGCATGTCATCATCAATAAAATATTCAAGTGGTGACATGTTATCATGATTGATTTTTTCTTGTGAAATAAAATCATTATCAGTGGGGATTTATTCATATAAAAGGGTTTTGATATTATTTTTGATAGTTAAAATCAAATTTAATACAAATTTAAAAAAAACTTAATAAGTATGTTTTTTGAGTGCATGAAGGTTGCATGGATTTTTTTATTAGATATCTAAAATAAGATAATATGCTTGATTTTATTGATAATTGAGCTATCCTTTTAGCATTTCCACTAGATGCCATGATGAGTGATGCATACAGATGATTCAAGCATGATATAGTTGAATAATTTGTAGAGGGATCCTACCAACTGGAGATAGCCATGATACAATCATTTGGTTATAGCATAGATGCAGTCATTTGATTGTAGTATGGATACAACTAGTTAGTTGTAGAGAAATTTAGTCATTCAATTACAACTAGTTAGTGGTAGTGTAACATCCCCACTGGGATCTACTTAGAAATACATGATTTTTTTAAAAAATTTAACACTGTATTCTTTCATTATATTACACCATAAGAATCTAATTAGATATCCATATAAAACATTCTAAGTATGCAAACTGTAAAATAAATATGTGATATCTATCCATTACTAATCATTATCATCATATAAAACACATCATAACTAAATATAGAAAGTAATTAAAAATATCCAATCATGGCTGGTATAACCATACAACCACTGTTGTTAATGTATAATAAGTAAATTAATTTCATTTAATTAGGGATAATGTTTAAATAATAATAAATACAATGCAATGTACAAGATATAAGATACATGGCTCCATGGATCATTAGTTCCTCAAAATCTAATATTTATGTCAATCTCAATTGTCATTTCTAAATAAGTATTATTGTGGAGAGGGAGAGCATCATTCAAGCATTTTTCCACACCAACTATGGACCATCGATCCCCCACACAATCTCCTATCAAGGCATATCCCTTCCTTCATGGATGAGTAGATAGTGATGGTACAAGAATCTAGAGAGATAAGCTAGTACACATGTGTTATATGATTTATAATAACATGTAGTATATTCTAAAGATATTTGTTCTCACATGATATCGCATAAATAAATAAATCATACATATGAAATGACAATATCTAACTAACACTACTTTAGACAAATTTTTCAATAGTCATTAATCTCTAAGACTAGTCAATTTCAAACAACCACTTGATTGGATTACCTTCAACTAACATTGGTGATGTTAGTAAGCTAGTGAAGTCCATCTCACTATGTATTCAGTACCAGCAATGTAAGATTTAGTTACCATAAAAATAACCAATATATTCATACAGATTACTTCCTACTGACAATCATAAAACATGTTAGATATATGAATAATCAAAATGCATACATTTAGTTCATCAAATGTATGAATGAATCACCACTATATTATTTGTCACATAATAAAACAAGCAATACAAGTATAATTCATATCATCTAGGTATATTACACATTAGACTACATCTTTTTAATTTTAGTAAGTAGATACAACATAGTACATTCTATGATAAAAAATCATAGTCTAGCATTCTCATGTATACTCTACTTAATTTCAATAATCAATAATAAAAAATGAGTCATAAATCAAATGGAAAAACAATATTTTTCTTTTATAATTTTAGAAAGCTACATTCATATAGTTATAATTTTACTATTATTTCACTTAATTTTTTATCATTTTATTTAGAAAGAAAGTTGTAAAACTTGAAGGAAGGGTGAGGTTAGTATAAATTGATATGTTGTGCACATGTTGATCTAGATAATTTTGGAGACTCCTCTTTATCTGGGGAGGATGACCTATAGATAACAAAGTACTAAAGAAGTGGTTGATTAATTGGATAGTAAGGTGGATTGCCTAGCATGAGCTAGATCAAAGAACCATAGACTTCATAGGAGGCTATCAATCCACACTTTTAAAAATTTATATTATGAAAGAGAAAGATAAATTACTTGCATAAATAATATAAGATACTAAAATCAAATATAAAAAGTGCTTTAAAAGAGATGAATTTGATTAATTATAGCAATAAATGATTAGATATTAATGTTAAATAAATCAGATGTGGTTCAGATAATAAAGTGATGTTCAATGATAAGATAGGAACTCAAAAAATGGAATTTGATTAGGGTCTAATAGGTCAAATAAACTTGTTATAAATTAACACATAGTGACCATTGGTGATATGGTGTGACCATTAGTTATTAGGTGACCATTAGTGATCAAGTGACCATTGAGGGTTAGGGGTAAGCTATCAGTGGTTAGATGACCATTGATGATTACTATCATATTTGGCTTGGCTAAAAAGAAGTTTGGTTTAAAAAGCTAGAGAGAAATTCTAGAGGGTGGGTTAGGAGAGAATCAAAGTAACTAATTATTGAAAATAAATACTTATATTTGCTATTGGTCTAAAGAACATTAAGGTGAATGGATAAAAACTTATTATGGGCCTTAGATCAATTCTGGAAGAATGATGATGCCTTGGCTATTAATTTATGAGCAACAACACTTATGATCTCTATCATGGTTTCTAGTTCACTGGAAGTATTCTTGGATTTACCAAGAGTGAGAATGGAACCTACATAAGAAGCTATGATGCATAAGACTCTGATGATTTTTTATTTTTTCCTCCCATTTTTCATCTTCTATTCTCTTTATAAATAAAAAAAGGAGGGGTCAAACAAGAGGTTCAACAATAGGTTCAACAATCTATCTAATTTTAGTATTAACATTTATTGATTATGCACATAGATCAAATAGCTAAAAATAAATAAAAAGTTATAGTTGAGTGGTAATTAACCCTTCAGGGTTAAAGGTCAATCATCAATGATCGAGGCTAACCATTGGTGGTTATGGGTCAACCATCAGTGGTCAAGGTTACAGTCAAAAATGGCTAACTTTAACCATTTCTTCTAATAATTGGTAGGGTAATGGTTAGGAAGCGGTCCCTAGGGTGTTAATAGGTGGTCTAAAGGTTAGTGCAACATCTAAAACTATAGTGTATGGTTTTATAGTGTCTACATTTTCTCCCTTTTTATTATTTAGTTTGTATAAATAAGTAGCAAGATAAAAAATGGATGGTGGGTCAAGGGTTTAGCCACCCTAAGTATGGGAGGAGGTCTTCTCCCTCAAAATTAGAATTGATGAGGTAAAACCAAATTAGGTATGGGTTTGATAAGTTAGTATATTGATGGTAGGTTTGGAATTAAAGCACAAACATACATACAAAATGTGACTAAGTGCAATAGTGTATATCACGTATAGATTAGTTTGCCATAGTTGATGTAGGTGGGTAAAAATAATGTGGTCACTAGAAGAACAAGTGATAAGTGGAATAAGTGACCACACTTAGGCATGGAATTTAGGTTACACTCATAAAATCAAGTCTCCTATGAAAGGTCAGTGTATTCATAGGTATCCAAGGTATGTAGTGCTCCTAAGAAAACACAAATGGGTCAGTGCACAAAAGTAGTGTCAATTCAAGTTATTCAATATGGAAATGTAGTCATTGTGGTCAAAATGACCAAAGCAAGGTCATTGAAAAACATGAAAAATTTGGGCTCAAATAATCAATTTTAGGTGAACTAGTTGGTTGGTTATTTGGCAAAGAAGGTGATCTCTGATGGTTGAAGGGTTTGGGTAAGGTTGTTTAAAATATTTTGATCATGGGTTGAAATGAAATGGTAAGGTGGGCTAAAAAAACCATAAGTAGGTTGACTATTAACAGTTAGGGTCGACCATCAATGGTCACATATTGGCTATTGATGATCATAAGTCATCCCTAAAAAGGTAATCATAAAAGGTCTATTGAGGGTTTATTTCCTCATTTTAAAAACTTGTGACCCATGGCACCTTCCCTAAGGCTTTATCGAATAAAATGATGGTAGTTAGATTTTAATTGATTGATTGAGTGAGTGAGTTATTGTGGTTGACTGAGGTGATTAATTGGAGGTTTGACTAGTGAGGATATATAAAGGTTGAGGGAGATAATGGGTCTAAGTGGTGGTGGTTCCCAGAGCTCCTCCATGATGGTGGTTGAGGAATGACGTATGAATTGTAATTGAATTTGTTTATGTTTGGTGAATTTGTTGTTTATTTAGTTGGTTATAGGTTGGATAAAACCTAGGATTTATGGTTTAGGTTTGAAATTAGGGGGCTTTTTAAGTTTTTAATGTGAAATGGGTAGAGGTGGTGGAGAAAAGGTAAGATAGGGGAGGTAGGGGAGGTTTTTGAACTAATTTGAGTAGTTTTGTTTTTCATTAATTATTTTGGAGATTTGGGAGGTTAGGGCTAGGGTAGTTTCTCTGACCATTACCACACAATGATCTTTAGTAGTCATTATCAACCATCATCTATCGATAGGCAACCATCGAATGACAAATGTGTGGACCATCAGTGGTTAACCACCTAACTATTGATGGTTGATGGTTGATTGGTGATGATTACAAAAGGAACCATCATCAATCAACACTCAACCATCAATGGTTGATATATAAGGTAAGGATAGGTCAAATGGGTTAATGATTTTGAATGTTGGATAAGGTTATTGAGGTAATAGGAACTCATTTTGTAAGGATTAGTTCTATAAGGGTAGGGTGGTAGATTATAGGTTTAAAGAATGGGTGTTATAGGTAAGATTAGGTAACCTTAAGGGAATATGAATAAAAAGGGTATAAGGTTATGGTAGGAAAAGGGTTATGGGTATCAATTGTGTAGATGAGTTAAGGTAGGTTAGGTTAAATTTAAGGTAGGTCTCAGGTATATGATGGATTAGGTAGAGTTTATGTAATTGAGGTGATTACTATAAGGTAAAAGGTAAATGTAATAGGTAGAATTCCTAGGTGATGTTTGATAGACTAGGTAAACTAATGTAATAGTATATCCTTGTAGATGAGGGAGTAATTACAAATGCATGATCGAGTGCCCCAAATACTTGATGAGGTATGATGATGTATGACAGAACAATATTGGGATTATATGACCAATTTAAGCCTCAGAAGCATGAGGTACTACCAACACGTACCTTGGGATGTAACTATATTAGTGGCACTCATCGAGAGATAAGACCCAACCACTAACACATTCTTACTATTGATATGAGAGATCACCATTATATTAGAGGACATCCATTGCATAGTGCAACTACACATACAAGATGAGCCAATATACCATATCAGTAGTGATGAGAGAGATGGGTATATGGATTATTTATATAGAGAGGACCTTGTGTTAGTGAGGTGGTATTTTAGGGTTTTTCACTATACACCACTATACCACAGGGATAGGGATACAAGATGGTTATTTACGATGATGATGATAGCTATCACATGTTACACACTATTGAATTCAAGCAATGGGATATTTCCATACTTGTTGTTAGGGGTGTTTGTTGATATTTGGTTAGATCATATAGTATTTACGTGGGCATATGTATTATTAGTTTAGATCTATCAAGAGTTATGGGGATACCATGCCCATAAGAGATATGGGATCAAATTGGGTTTCATACTACATTGTTGGGCCTATGAGCACATTAGGGTACTGAGACTCAGGGGATTATCATGGCATGGTTTTATTTAGATAGATTTTAGGGTTGGTTACATGTGATGGAGAGGTGATTACATACTCACCAGACTAGGGGAGGAGCCCAAGAACTAGATTAGTTCAAAGATCAATTAGAGGAACTTATAGAGGGTAAAGTCATTTGGCATCCATATGTTAGATTTATAGCATGGGTGAGTTACACCAAACATACTCTATCATTGTAGAGCTATAGGTGGGTGTTTGGGAGGTGAGACTATGAGGTGGAGCTCATCCCTTTTGATAGGTTGAGGGGATAGTTTGGTCTCATCTAAGATATTTTGTGGGAGTTTTTGAGATATAAGAGGGAAGATACATATTTCCCATTACTTGATTTAGAGCTAGAGGATGTGTTCATTAATCATGAGTAGCTACTAGTGAGGATTGGTGTTGATGATGCAAGTGTCACTGATGACTACCCTGCATGGTTTGAGGCACATTATGATGTAACTATTTTCGAAAGAGATGATGTTCATTAGGACATGGAAATTGACATGGATGAGGATGGTGGAGATTAGATGGAGGTGGATGCCCCTTATGGGTAGGTACTGATTACAAAGAAAGATCAAGCACATGTGACACTAGCCACATCATAAGCATCCTTAGCAATAATGACCTAGGAGAGGGATACATCACAAGGCTAGGTGGCCACTCTTACTAGGGAGAGGGATCGGGCTAGAGCTCAAATAGTCATGGTTACACATGATAGGGATTCTCTCAAATAAGTAGGAGGAAAAGTATCAGTGCCTATAGGACCATCAAAGACTATCTCCATGGTGAGATATGTAATGATAGTTAAGGATCTGATGTATTATGAGGCCTTGGTTTTCATACACCTTCTAGGTGAGCCCAGATGGGGTGAGTATAGAGTGGGGATCACTAGAGGGGATAGCAGTATGACACCAGGTCAGTGGGATACATCTACAAGTGGATAAGTAGGCTCAGGAAGTGGACAAACTCTAGGAGGTAGTGGTGATCTAGGGTCTTAGACTCTCATGAGACCTTATATTTTGATGTATTATATGATTTTTATACTAGCCTATGAGCTGATGTAGTGAGATGTATATACCCTATTGAGAGACATTTACATTATTGTACATATGATTATTATTTATGAGTGCATGATATATAGATGTGATCATGGTTTATGGTTTATTATTCATGGATGTGTTATGATAATAATGTTTCCTATGATTAGCATGTTGATTCTTAATGTTTACTTACTTATCTATGTAATTTATAATCATGATGATATTATTAATGTTTCACGTAAATTTTTCTTATTTTCTTTAAAAAGAAAGTTATAAAACTTGAAGGAAGGGTGAGGTTAGTAGAACTTGATATGTTATGCACACATTGATCCAGATGATTGTGGATGATAAGGTGATGAAAAAATTAACTTGATATTGAATGTGTCACAAAGACCTTGGACTTGTTCATTCTAAGAATATTTACCATTTTGAGTGATAATTTTATGAGGAACATCGAAATGACAAATAATGTGATGGTTGATAAAATCTACAATTTTTTTGGCTTTGGTGGAGACAAGAGGAATAGCCTCTACCCATTTGGTTAAATATTATATTATAGTGATGATAAAATGATGTCACTATGAATAATGGGGGTTAATTTCACCAATAAGTTTTATAACCCATTCCAAGAAGGGTTAGATATCCTTGGATACTTGAAGACTATGGCTAGGTGAATGATGTAAATTGCCATGTTATTGAAATTTAACACAATTATTCATGTAATCATAACAATCTTGGTTGAGAGTAGGGTAGTAGTATCCAAGGAAAAGGATATGTTTAGCGATAGCTAGACCATTAAAGTGTCCTTTACAAATCCCATCATGCATTTCCCTAATAGCATGAGAGGCTTCATGATTGTGTAGGCAACGGAAGAAGAGACCATCAAAGCTATGTTTATAGAGAATTCCCCTTAGTATGGTATAATGTGAGGTGATCTAAATAAATGCTTTTTGATTATTCCTATAAAGGTTGGAAGGGATGATGTCAAGGTTGAGATAATCAAAAGTCTATTAATACTAAAGGTTGGGTTGGGTCTCCTCTATATTGAAGATGGTAGGAGAGTCTAATTTGATATAAGAAGGATTGGTAAGTCAATGGATAATGATAGATAACTTAGATTCAAAGGGAAAAAATGGGATTTGGGAAGTGAGAGAAGCCATGATATTGGCAAAATTATTCATAGATCGTGAAGTGGTTTAGATATAGTAGTGTTCAAATGATGTTAAGATTACATCAACTAGTTGTTTTTACTATTGTAAAATATCATTCTTACATTGATAAGATCCATTTATTTGATTGAACACAAGTTGGGAGTCACCACATATGCTGATTATTTTGACTCCCAAGGCTAAAGCAGTCTGGAAACCTATCACTACGGCTTTGTACTCAGCCATATTATTGGTACATTCAAAATCTAGCTTGAAGGATAAAGGAAAACATTCATCATGAAGGGGGATAAGGATTATGTTGGATCCCCCACCATATTAATGCTTTGATCCATCAAATAACAAGGTTGTTTGGTAGGTAAAGTATGCATGAAAAAGGGTCACAATGGACTCATTGGGAAACTTGAAAGGAAAAGGTTGATTATCTTTTAAAAGTGGTGTGGCCAATTGGTTAATAATGACTTGTCCTTTAATTAACTTCTACTAGAGGAATTCAAGGTCAAACTTAGCTAAGAGCATGAGCCACTTAGCCATATATTGGTTTTGGTATGGCTTGGAGTACATATACTTGAGTGGTTCGGTATTGGTTATGACATAGGTCTTATGGTTGAGAATCTAATGTCAAAGTTTGGAGGTGATGAAGACCAAGGCTAGGCAAAACTTTTTGGTATAGGTGTACCAAGTCTCATACTCTATAAGTATATGGCTTATGTAGTAGATGACTTGTTCTTTATGCTACTCATTTTGATAAGACAACATTGCCCCTAAGGAGTGGTCGATGGTGGAAATATAAAGGTAAAAAGGTTGATCTTCCTTGGGAGGATAGAGGATGGGTGGAGACAGAAGGTTCTCTTTAAGTGAATCAAAGTCGTTTTGATAGTCTTCATTCCACTTAAAAGATACATCCTTATTTACAAGGTGGTGGAAAGGTTGGCATTGATCTGAGAGCTAAGAAATAAAGTGATGAATGGATTGGAGCTTCCCCTACAATTTTCATAGTTACTTGAGGTGGGTGGGAGGAGGAATGTTGAGGATTGATTTGATTTTAGTGGGGTTGACTTTGATTCTTCAACGGGAGATGATAAAGCCAAGGATATTTCCTGACAAGACCCCAAGGATACACTTTTTAGGATTAAGACGGATATGGTAATGGATGAGGTGTTTGAAGATAATCTTAAGAATGGCCAAATGATATTTACAAAATTTGGATTTCTCAAAGAGTTATTGACATAGTGTTCTACAATTTTGTGAATAAGGTCATGGAAGATATAGGTCATAGTGCACTGAAAGGTTACACTAGCATTTTTTAGACCAAAAGGCATGACCCTATAGTATAAAGTTCCCCAAGGGGTGATAAAGGTGGTATTGTGTTGATCTTCATGAGTAATTAAGATTTGATTATAACCTAAAAACCCATCCATAAGAGATAACATCTCATGGTTGAATGTAAGATCGATAAGCTGGTCAATGCTTGGTAATAGAAAGTCATCCTTTGGCAAGAAATGTTAATGTCATGAAAGTCTACACAAATGCAAAGGCCCCCTATGGCTTTGGTAATAGTGACAATATTTAAGACCCATTGGGGATAATCAATGGGTTGAATGAATTTACAAATAAGAGGTGTTAAAGTTCTTCTTTAATGAAAAAGGCTATGTAAGGGTACATCCAAATAAGTGTTTGCCTAGCTAGCTTGACATCATGATTGGTGACAATATTATGGGTAGTGATGGAGGGGTTGATTCTTAGCTTGTCACTATAAGACCAAGCAAATTCTATGATATGTTTTTGTAGGAAGGAGGGGAAATCCTGAAGCTCCTCAAAATTTAGCGATTGGTTGATTTTGATAATGTATGGGTTATTTAGAGTACCCAAGTTGATATCAATGGTAGATTTATTCAACATGGTTAAAGTTTCAAGAGGAAGGGACTTATAAATAAAATAATATTCAGTACCCAGATAGACAATAATTAAATCATCATCCTGACACTAAATAATATTAATGGTAGGAGAGTCATCTCCTACCATCTCTAGATGAGTTAGAGGAATGGTTATGGTCTCCCCCTCCTTTTAATAAGTCAGGTGTCCAAGGGTGATCATGTTGATAAAAAAAATTTAGGGAGTATGATGTTGAAATCCTTAGATGTTGATGGTGGAGTAGACAATGAGGATGGGATTTCCTCATCAATGATGGTAATGGGAGGTGAGTATGTTGGTTCTTTAGGTGGAGAGAAATTGAGACCAAATCTTTCATGAGGATTTTGAGTGTTATATGAAGGAAACTTATGTGGTCCATGTTCATATCAACCTAGAAAAAATCCCTTCCAAGCACACTTATAGAGGTATGTCTTGGAGAAATCCAACTTATCCAGGTAGGAGAAATCAGAGGTGAATGGTTGAGGAGAAGAGGAGGTTGATGATGTGGTAAGTGGTTGATCAAGTCCCCCATTGATAATATTTGTTTGGAGATTAGATGGTATAAAATAATAGTGGTTTTGATATTGGGGTCATAAGGGGGGTTTTGGTCAAGGTTACAATACTCTTGGGGAGTAGGGAAGGCATACAAGGCCAAGAGGAAATATTCCCCAAGTGAGAGATATTGGAATGTGGATACCAAGGGGTCTTCTATGGGGATTTGGGTAGAAGGAATGGATGATTTAGTCAAGTCTTGGTTGGTAGAAGAAGTGGAATCATCATTTATTGATGAATACTTGGTAGTGGGAAGGAGGAGAACATCATTGTGGTGGTGCGTCATGGTGCATGATATAAAAGGACTTGGGTTAGCTTATATGGTAACTACTTGGCCCTCATACTTGAATTTAAAACATCGATGTAGGGTGGATGTTACACAATTCATAGAAAGGATCTAAGGGCATCCAAGTATAACATTGTATTGAAACTCACCTTATACCATGTAGAAGAGTTAGGGAAGTGTGCAAGGTCAAACAAATATGGAGGACAACAGTTCCCAAAGTTGTTGCCATAGTGTCATTAAAGGAATAAAGTGTTGTTGTGGTTTTTGACATAATGTTCTCTAGTAGTTTTAGATGGTCATATGCATGGGAGGAGATGATGTTGATGCTATCCCCCACATCAATCATAACACTTTTAATGTAGGTTTGGTTGATGTATGCAGTAATAAAGAGAGGAAATTCCAAATCTTGAGAATGAATGGAGGGCATTTTTGAATCTTTAAAGGTAACAAGGGTGGGAAGGTGGAGGGATTCGACAAATGATTCTAGAGGTTTTGGATCATTGGTTTGGAGTTATATATACTATAAATCTTCTATCAATACTTGGAGGTGATGGGGTGAGGTATTGATTAGTCCATATAAACTCATCTTCACCAGAGTTTGGTGAAGTTTTTTGAGAAATACATGTTGACTCAATTTGAATTATAGTCAAATTTAGTCAACCCCTAATATTTTTATATTTTTAATAAGGTTCCTATGTGTCCTATAGGGTATCATGTTGGTTTATTCTCTTACTTATCCTCTCCCTAGTCCTTGTTGAAGTCCACCCTCTTTGTACTAGGCTAGTCAACTAAAGTCAAAGGTTAGTCAACCATAGTCAAAGGTATTTAAAGGATAAAAATGTGTTTAAAATTTCCTAAGGTTGTACTTTACATGTTTTAATATGTTTACAAGTCATAAATTGGCCATTTGTTGTCTCATATGCAAAAAGGGGCCTTTTGGTCACATTTTAGTCCATTTAATGACTTGTATAGACTTTCATGAAATAAAAGTTATCAAGGTGAGTTTCAACATGGAAGAGGTTATGGTAATGTTAGGAGCATTCATATGTCATCTAAAAAGTAGTTATGTTTAGTAAATGGTAGTTTCTCCTTGATTTTAGGGGATTTTGGGTACTTATATGGACTTCTTGAGTCCACCATCAGATAAAAATGTGGGTGGAGTGTATATTCACCTCCCCTCACCAATTTACATGTTTGGAATGAATAAATTTCATCAAAAATTCCATCTACAAATCATTTTCCTTTTTTCTTGTCTTGGCAAGCAAAAAAGGGTCAACTTATGATGTTTGGTGCGGACCATACAGGTGGAGTTGGGAAGAATGGTATTAGGGGTGGATAGTAATATTAGTCTAATTCAATTTCATAGTAATAAGTATTATATTGGTTTCTCCACCTTCATGAACCATTTTTAATACTCCAGGCTACTTTTTATGCATGTACAACCATGAGGGGTATCTTTTTGAGCTAGTTTAAAAAATTATTTTTTTGATTTGATGGATTTGATGTTTTATTATGTTACTCAATACATATCTATAGGTTTATAATTTTTCCTTTGCTTTTGGAAGTCTCAATTTCTTCATAAACGTCTTTTAGGCTTATGTGGGTTTTCCATGATCCACTCTTTCCATCTACAGGTGCCTTGAAGGGTGATATTCACATTGAAGAGATTATTTTGAGTTGTTTTAAAAATATTCTTGATGAGGTTATCCAAATTTAAGGTTTAAAATTGTATTTGAAGTGTTTAGAGAACCTTACTCTTGTAAATTCATGCTCTTTCAAGTTTCCATCTGCATATATAGCTCAAGGCACTCACTCATAGTCCTAACGATGCCATGTTAATGCTTGGAGGAATATAATTATACCTTGGAGGGTATGAGGTCATGGTAGCATGTTAAAAATCCCTTTGGTATCCACTTGGTGCTAAATAACCATTCAAAGGAGAGATGATTGTGTTCAAGCCTACAATCCCTAAAAGTTGAAAATAAAGGCCTAAGAGGTTTTTTGAGGTATCATAGAACATGTTTATATGAGATTCCAAGGTGTCTTCCTTAAATAGTATTATATACATATCACAAGACAATGAATAATGGAGGGTGGTCTTTTGAATACCTAAAAGTGCCTCGAATATCACTAAATTTTGACAGTGAAACCTACAGGAAATTGGTAGAAAGGTGAACTTGCAATTCATAAACTCAATCCTAGACTAAGACATCAAGATGGAACATTAAAATTAGTTAAAATTATTCCCATAATCTAAAATTTCATGAGAGAAAGTGGATTTTATGTTTTGACCCCTAAATCATTCTCCTCTATTCGTACATAGGCCTGTGAGAGGACACCTACAGGCAGAAAGGATTAAAGCTTGTGAAACAAGTGTGATCATGAACAAGATGAAAAGAGTTTATGGTTTTTGAGAAAAAAATACCTCTATGCATTCATAGACACCATGACCAAGTTCATTTTTAGCTAATTCATCCTACAGGTAGGCCTAAAATGAATGAAACATAGTCACCTATAGCTAAGATAGGTAGTGGAGTGAGATTATGGACTTTGAAGGAGTTTTAAAGCACTTTTAAGTTGAAGAGGTGGTAATTTAAAGGTATATTGTCTTGGAGGACCTAAATAAGTTTCTAAAGCATCAGTCAAGATCAATATCATGCCTATGGCCACCTAAAATCACCTATAGATAAGGTCTTAAGGGTGTCTCAGTCTAAAAGGGTAGTGAATAATTGGAAGCCTTAAAGTGATAAGATGTTAGATCAGAAGAATGAGCTAAAATTATCATAATAATAGGGTCAAATAATATATATAAGGTCTTTACACCTTCATATGATCTTGAAAGAAAGGTATCCTCAAAGAAAACACCCCTGTTCACTGTTACAATTAGGTAGGGTCCTAGCTTGGAAGGAACAAGGTGAAAGATTGGATACCTAAGAAGGAAGGGGAAATTTAAAGTAGTCTAATATGATTCCCCATGATATAATTAATGTAAATATATTCCCAAGACACTCTTAAGCTACCCAAGGCCCCTTTTCTCTTAGCAAAATAGACTCAGTCTGTACAAGCAGGTTAGGGAAACCCTTGGTTCAAGGGGTGAGTATGGAGATTACAATTAGGAAAAAGGTTTTGGGTGGATTCCTAGATTATATAATAATTAAATTAGATTTGATAACATGTCTAAGAAACTTTTATGCATGAAATTAGTTTTAAAGGAGCATCCATGAGGAGGTTTGAGCAAGAATATGCAAAAAGAAGGGTTTTTTACCCCTTTTTTAGAAGATTGAGATGGTTAGACCCCCTAACCATGGAACCAAACAAAATAATTTGGTAAATTTGGTCATTAATACATTTATAAGCCTCAAAATTATTCACTTTTCACAAATAAATAGGGCTAATACCCTCTGTTTTGTCTTAGAGGTAAGGTGCTTCATGCACAAGAATGACAGTTTTGGGGAAAAATGAGGAATGGTAAACCAAAAATCAATTAGATAAGTAAATCAAGTTTAAATATATAGAGGAAACATGCAAAAATATGAAAAATGGGTCTATAATTTTGTAATTCAAGCAAGGTGGTCTAGTCCAGAAGGTTTATAGGCAAACCTAATGATGAAACATGCAAATTTAGTGCCAAACACAAGGTCATTTCAAGTTATAGCCTTTGCCAAGCCTTGTAGTATTTTGTATCACCTCCATGTAAGTTAAAATTATGTTTTGAAGGTATATTATTTCATGGTAAGTTTAAATAATGGTCATTTGTTTCAAAGGTGCAGACATACCTAGTTGGCAAGGCCTAGACATGTTTCCAAAATAGGGGTCATATTCATTATAAACCCTTAGTGAGTTATTATAGGGATTGGATAATGTTAATATGGAATTTTTAGAGGTTATTAAACTTTTGTTTTTCAATATATCCACTAGGAAGCCATATTTTGGCCTAGAATGTGCTTAGACCTTGTAGAATGCTTGAAAATGACTCGAATGGCCATCTTGGAATGCTCATATATTTCATGATCCTTTGCATGGGACCTTGAGACTTTCAAGGAAGTTGAAGGGGGTAATTTATAATCCATAAGTGTAATTTTATCATATTTCTAAAGTTCCATGGATATGAATGAATGTTAAGAATGAAAACCACCTCAAACCCCTTGCAAACCCTTCTCAAGGACTCGATTGGGAAGAGATTGAAAATTAAGAATGAATATGAAGTGGATATGACATGAAACTTTGGTAACATTAAAATTAATCTCTCAGGAACCCTCTAATATAATTTTTTTGTATGGATCTATATAGAATAGGCCATGATAGGGCTCTTTTTGACCTTTTTGTGTTTTTTATAGGCATGGAGAACTTTCAAGAGGCCAAATCACTTTTGAGGGAGATTTTATGACTTTTTATAATTCATAATGTTAATTTTATTAATTTTATAATCTCCTAATATTATCTTCCATCTCTTTCATTTCAGCCAGTCTAGTGGGTAGATAGTGAACACTTAGGAAAAAGTGGTGAATTTCAATTTGGAAAGGATTTTAAGGATAATTTATTAAAAATAATTATATAAAAACTTATTAAAAGTGTCTTTCACCCTTTTTCATGGATAAAACTAAATAATTTGGAAAGTATTAAGTTCTAAGTGTGAATGGTGCATGGAGAGAGCTCATTTTGGGACTATCTTGAATGATGGTGCATGGCTAGAATGAAATAGATGATCAATAACATTTAAAATTAATGTGAAGGATTATTGTTAACCCATATCACTAAAATACATCAGTATACTTGGTCAGTTGTAGTGATTAGGTAGTTTTGGAAGTCTAATCATGAGGGGTATTTTTCTATGCAAAATAATTTCTTAACTATTTTATAGGTTTTGGATAATTGAAAATGGCACTTTTCAACTTCTCTTCTCTCTCTCTTCTCCCAAGTTCATTTTGGCCATTTTAAGAGAGACCATAGTTGTATGGTGAAGCCTTGATAATATGACATTAAAATTTGTCTTTTAACATTTAATTCAAGTCTAATTCTAAGTTGTGAACATTTCATCTAAGTGTCTGAGTAATGTATAGTGGAGCTAAGTGATAGTATCATCATTACTCCCTTTATCCTTCATGTTTAAGCCAGAGTTCTAACTTTAATAGGTCATGTGAAGTGTGCTTAATGTACTAGGATATTATTGAATTATGAAATGGTATCTATGATATAAAATCTACCCCTAGGTTAGTTATCTTATTTATTGTCCTAAGTATGTTACCTTCACATTGAAACACTATGTTAGGATCCTTCAATGCATAGAACTGGTCTTGGAAAGCATTGATAGTTAGTAGAAGTCTGATAGTCTAAGGGATATGTCTTGATGGATCACCTATTTTGTGTAGTTTCCATTCATTATATTAGGTGATAGACATTCAAAGAGGAATCTAGGGAGCTAGCCCTTATAATCTAGAGATTCATCTCTTCTTCAAGCCCCGACAACTTGAGAGATGATTCAATGTTGCATCAAATTTTAGGAGCTTAAATATAGTGTCTTAGTGTGAAAATTTTGATGACATTAGTTCTGTCATGCCCGGTGAGACAACTGGTCCTAATTGTTTCCATGTCAAGGTGAATGTTGGTCTTGACAAGCCCAAGGTTGTAGATGTGTTTCTAATCCAGCATTTGGTGACTCCAAAAGGTCATAATTTCTGGTTGTAAATCAAGTTTTCCACATTATACTTAATGTTTTTCACTATATCATCTTCTAGTAGAGCATTCAATCAAGTCCCTCTACCTGAAACTCCTCTTAAGGAACAACATATTGAACCATTCTTAACATTTAGAGATCTTGAATAAGAATGTTTCGAAGAAGAATAAGTTGAGGAGATAGGGATCAAAAGGAGGAAGAAGAGATGTCTAAGAAACATCCTTTCCTAACCTTCAACACCCAAATTCAAATTAACCTTCCTGCATATGATCATATTCCTCTGAATGCTACCAAAAGTCTCCCTAGTTTCAATGGAGAAAGCCCTTTTACCCCATCTAAGCACATTAGGGACATTTCAAACTTTTTCAATTTCCACAATATCACCCAAGATAACATAACTATTAGACTAATTTCCATGTCTTTAAAGGCACTTGATTGGTATAGGACATTGGAGGGTGGTTGCATCACTATTTGGGATGATTTTGGAGAATTGTTGGTGAATAGGTTTGAGAATAAGAGTCATCATATTTCACTAATTCACCAGCTAAATGTGATAAGGAGAGGTCCTAATAAATCTATGGTGGATTTTAATGAAAGGTTTCAAAATAAATGGTATAGATTGCCACCTATTATTAGGCCTCCTCCAAGCTTTGTATTCCCCACTTATCTCAAAGTTATTGGCGTTGATATGGAAATAATGTTATAATCAATGGGAGGGTTTACTTTACCATAGGCATATGAGATGGCCATTGAAGCTGAGAATAGTATGATACAAGCTGGGAAATCACCTCTAAGACTCTCCATGCCTTTATTGTTTGATAATTTAGTTGAAGCTCCAAGTATAGCACAAGTTCCCAATACCAATTTTAAGCCTAAAACCACTCCAAAGAAGGTGGATAATGTTATATATAAAGAAAAAATGATTTTGTCATTGTAAGCTCAGTTCAAACAAGCTCAATTTCATACAATTTCTCCAACCAATCCCCAATATTATCCTTCACAAACCTATAGAACTCCACCCCAATACAATTACCAAGGAAGAGGATAAGGTCAACAAGGTTTCAATAGGCATCCCAATGCCTATAATCCTAATTCCACTCCATCCATAAAGGTTGTTGTTCTAGTCCATATTAATCTATTCCAAGGAGAGGAACATTGGGATCATTGGGGAAAATCTCAAGGTGATTTTGGGTAAGATGGTGGAGAAGGTTGCCAAGCCTTAGTGGCACAAGAAGGATCTCCTCCTTACCTCATATTAGAAGAAGCACATCTCATACAAATGGATACTCATGGAGAGGGTAGTAGCCAAGGTACCATTCTTATAAACTTTCAAAAGGAGGATAACTATGTGTTGAACCAAAGTACATCAGTTACAACCAACACAAGAGGAAAAAAGAGAGATTTGGGGGATGTTTTTAAAGAACATATGACTCCAAGTAATGCCTCTCCAAGGCCACAAGGTATGAATCCTAATGTAACACCTCCTACTAGTCACGTTCCTCATCAAATTTAGAATGTGAGCAATGTTGTCAAGCTTATAATGCATCAAGTTCAAGCTTCCTCATTACCTTCAAGAATTCAAGAAAAGTTAAATACTTCCCCTCTAAACATTATTGATTATTTGAAGAATACCAAGACAAGCATATATCTTTGAGAAGTATTAAAAATGCTTGGTCAAAATGAACTCCTACAAGAATAACTTACATGCATTCATGTAGCCCCTAAAGCTCCAAGACATAATAGTTTAGCCCTTGCCAATACACCAAGTCATGTCCTAGAACCCTCCACCAAATCTAAAAAGTCTCCACCTTTATACCTCAAACTCATTGTGGGATAAAAATTGGTTCATAATTTTATTGTGGATAGTGGAGCTAGTACCTCAGTTATGCCTAAGGTGGTTATAGATAAGTTAGGCTTAGAGTATGAACCATATAACAAAGGTGTGTTGTAGCTTGATGAAACTCCAACCAAGATAGTGGGATTGGTTATAGGATTGAAATTATTTCTACATGCTTTTCCAAGTTTCTCCATTATGCAAGACATTGTGGTGGTAGATATTCTAGCTCATTTTTCCATTTGCTTGTCAAGAGACTTCATGACTATAATAGGAGGATACCTTTCTACTGATTGGACTTTTCTAGATTTTAGGATAAGATATGGAGCTAAGGTGACCATAATAATATATCCCTTAGAAAGGTTTCATATTGAACCATATGTGGAGACAAATTCAAATCAGAATTATGTGATTAGTGAAGAAGAAGAAGGTGTCATGGGTAGTGAAGCATCCCCTCCTCCTCTTGAAGGTATTTTTGATCTTTTCCTTGATGAGTATGGTATTAAAACATATTATCTTTATCCCTATACATCCATAGAGGATATTTATTTGGGAGCATATTGTGTACATGAATAAAATACTCCTATACCCCCACTTATAAATGAAGATCATGAAGTAGAAGAGGTATGTCTTACTTTGCATATTCCTCCTCAAGATGAGAAAACTCATCATGATCCCTATGTCACTTATAATCAGTCCTCTCCAACTTGTATTCCACCTATTCCATATGATTCTTATCCAAGTCATCCTATTGTAAGTTTCAAAAGGATTCTTATTAGCTACCAAGACTACATGTTATATCTTGATACTAGATATGATTGTAGTTAAGACATCCCTAGTGTTTGTATTGACATTGTAAGGGATGTTTTGAAACAAGTCAAAAGGGAGTGGATACCCATAGAGAGTGCTAATTGGTCAAATATTACCTATGAGGTGCTTGAGGTTTATGGCCTAATTTGAAATCTAGAGGAGAGATTTAGAGCTCATGAAACAACTTCATCTTGGCAGTCTCAAAATGCCCCAAGTTTTTGTCCATTTGCCAATATTCCCCTTCATGGGAGTCCATCCAAGAGAGCATCCAAAAGATGGAAGACATCTTGGTGGAACAAGTTAACTTATGTGGAGAGTATTTTGGGGAAGGAATAGAGGTTTCATATTGGTTGAATGATGGGAAATATCTGAATCCTTGTGAAAATGATGTTCCTTGTGTTGAAAAGGATTCCTTGGAACTATTTCTCTTGAATCCCAAATAAGAAGTGTTTTCTCTCATTGTTCTTTTCCATGATGTAGACCAGTCAAAAGATGATGGATTATAGTAGATGTTTGAAGACATATGCAATGAATTTGAAATCAAAAAGGGGCCTGCAAGTCTTATAGAGTTGACCACAAGCCATGACAAGCTAGAAGTTGGAGAGCAAGTATGTAGTGAGGAGTATTATCATCAAGAGAGTCTAGATAATGATGGAGGAATCTATGATGATCTTGGGCCTCTTGAAGGTGATTTGAAGATTGATCCTACAATCACCTATGAATCTACCTCTACCATCATCAAATAATAATTTGAGCAAGATATGCTTCCAAATTTTCAAGATATAATGCTTCTTGGAGAATTTGAAGGTGTGAAAATTGAGGAGGATGAGATCTTTCAAGAAGACATGAACTTGCAACAATTTGTCCCATGCATGGATATGAAAATTTTCTATGAGGAGACTAGAGGAAAATAATATGAGGCATGTTTCCAAGACCAAGAGGACTTCATCTACTTTGGAGACCTGTTTGAGATGACTTCATCAAATGATATGACAAGTCAAGAAACAAAGAGAAAACATGAGTCATCTAGAATCACACCCAAAAGGAAGCATGCTTGGAATCCTCATTAATCCAGTGAGGATGGAGATTCAAGATACTCCCCTTTTCATATAGGAAGAGAGTATGATCAATGTGAATGTAGATACTAATTTGTTTTCAGTTGTTTATTGTGTCCCCTAAGTGCTTAGTAGCACAAGTGTGTCTTTGCTTTATGTTTTGCTTTGGTCTCATGTGTGTTGTTATTTATTTATGTGTTTTGGGGTAATTTCAGATATCTTTTGGTCAATTCAAGTTCTATTACTACTATTTCCAAGTGCAATATGACTCTTTTGGTCCAATGGATGGATAAGGCTACTAGTCCTTAACATAGGCAAGCATGTTACCCCTAGGAGTTGCCAAAATGTTGACTCAATTTGACTTCTAATCAAATTTAGTATACCCATACTATTTTAAACTTTTGAAGAAAGTTCCCATGTGTCCTATATGGTGTCATGTTGGTCTATTGTCTTACTTATCCTCTCCCTAGTCCTTGTTAAAGTCCATCCTCTTTGTACTAGGCTAGTCAACTAAAGTCAAAGGTTGGTCAACCCTGGTCAAAGGTAGTAAAAGGATAAAATTATGTCTAAAATGTCTTAAGGTGGTCCTTGACATGTTTTAATATGTTTACAAGTCATAAATTGGATATATGTTATGTCTCATATGTAAAAAAGGGCCTTTTGGTCATATTTAGCCCATTTAATTACTTGTACAGACTTTCATGCAAGCAAATTTATCACCAAGGTAGGTTTTAATGTGGAAGGCATCAAGATCATGTTAGGAGTAGTTATATGTCAGCCAAGAAGTAGTTATGTTTAGTAAATGGTAGTTTCTCTTTGATTTCAGGGGCTTTTGGGCACTTGTATAGACTTCTTGAGTCCACCATCAACTAAAATATGGGTGGAGTGTCTCTTCACCTCCCCTCACCAATTTCCATGCTTGTAATATAGAAATTTCATAAAAAATTCCATCTTCAACTCATTTTCCTTCCTTCTTGTCTTGGTAAGCAAAAAAGAGTCAACTTGTGATGCTTAGTGTGGACCGTATAGGTGGAGTTGGGAATAATGATCTTGGGGGTGGCTATTAATCTTAGTCCACTTAAATTTCATATCAATAAGTATTATATTTATTATTACTCATTTATGAACCATTGTTACTACTCCAGGTAGCTTTTTATGCATGTACAACCATGAGGGGTCTCCTTTTGAGCTAGTTTTTAAAAATGTTGCTTTGATTTAATGGATTTAATGTTTTATTATGTTCCTCAAGACTTCTCTATAGGTTTCTCATTGTTCCTTTATTTTTTTAAGTCTCAATATCTTCATAGACCTCTTTCAGGCTTATGTGGGTTTGTCATGATCCACTCTTTCCATCTACAGGTGCCTTAAAGGGTGATATTCATGTTGAAGAGATTGTTTTGAGTTGTTTTCTAAATATTAATGATGAGTTTATCCAAATTTAAGGTTTAAAATTTCATTTTAAGTGTTTGTAGAACCTTACCCTTGCAAATTCATGCTCTTTCAAGTTTCCATCTGCATATATAGTTCAAGGCACTCACTCATAGTCTTGATGATGTCATGTTGATGCTTAGAGGAATATACTTATGCCTTAGAGGGTACAAGGGCATGGTATCATGTTAAAAACCCCTTTGGTAGCCACTTGGTGCTAAATAACCATTCAAAGGAGAGATGATTGTGTTCAGGTCTGTAATCCCTGAAAGTTGTAAATAGAGGCATAAGAGGTTTTTTGAGGTATCATAGAACATGTTTATATGAGATTCTAAGGTGTCTACCTTAAATGATATTATATCCCTATCATAAAAAAATGAATGTGAAATTTTTTTAAGGATAAATAACAATGGAGGGTGGTATTTTGAATACCCAAAAGTTCCCTCAAAACCACTAAATTTTGACAGTGAAACCTATAGGAGATTGGTAGAAAGGTGAACTTACAATTCATAAACTCAATCCTAGACTAAGACATCAAGATGGAACATTAAAATTGGTTAAAGTGATTCCCAAAAGATAAATTTCATGGGAGAAAGTGAATTTGATGTTTTGACCCCTAAAGCATTCTCCTCTGTCTGTACATAGGCTTGTGAGAGGACACTTACTGGCAGAAAGGATTAAAGCTTGTGAAACAAGTGTGATCATGAACAAGATGAAGAAATTGTATGGTTTGTGAGCCAATAAATACCTATATTCCATCATATACACCATTTACAAGTCCATTTTTATCTAATTCAACCTATAGGCAGGCCTAAAATGAATGAAATATAGTCACCTGCAGATGAGATAGGCAGTGGAGTGAGATTATAGACTTTGAAGAAGTTTTAAAGAAATTTTAGGTTGAGGAGGTGTAAATTTCAATTAATAATGGATTTTAGTAATTAAATAAGTTTCTATAGAATTATTCAAGACCAATATCATGCGTATGAACACCTAAAATCACCTACAGGGAGGGTCTTAAGGGTGTCTCAATCTATAAAGGGCAGTGAGTAATTAGAACCCTTAAAGTGATAAGACGTTAGATAAAAATAATGAAATAAAATTGGCATAATAACAGGGTAAAATAATATATATAAGGTCTTCAAACCTTGATATTATCTCCAAATAAAGGTATCCTCAAAGAAAACACCCTTGTTCACTGTTATAGCCAGGCGGGGTCCTAGCTTGGAAGGAACAAGGTGAAAGCTTGGATACTTAGGAAGGAAGGGGGAATTTAAAGAAGTCTAATATGATTCCACATGATCAAATTAATTCAATTATATGACAAATAAACTCTCAAGCTACCCAATACCCCTTTTCTCTTAGCAAAATGGACTCAATCCATACAGGCAAGTTAGGGAAACCCTTGGTTCAAGGGGTGAGTATGGAGATTCCACTTAGGAGAAAGGTTTTGGTTGGATTAATAGGTTCCATAAGAATTAAATTAGGGTGGATAAAATTTATAATCAAATTTTATTCATGAAATTAGTTTTAAAGGAGCATCCATGAGGAGGTTTGAGCAAGAATATGCAAAAAATAGGGTTTTTAACCCCTTATTTGAGAAGATTGGGATGGTTAGACCCCCTAACCATGGAGTCAAAAAAAATGGTAAAATTTATCATTATGAACTTTTAAATCTTCAAAATTATTCAATTTTCAAAAACAAATAAGGCTAATACTCTCTATTTTGTCGCAGAGGTAAGGTGCTTCCTTCATGCACAAGAATGGCAGTTTTGGGGAAAAGTGAGGAATGGTGAACCAGAGAGCAATTGGATAAGTAAATAAGGTTTGAATAGCTTTGGTACACATGGATAAACATGATAAATTTGTATATAAGGTTGGAATTCAAATAAGGTGGTCTAGACCAGAATGTCTGTAGGCAGACCTAATGATGAAACATGCAAATTTAGTGCCAAATGCAAGGTCTTCTCAAGTTCTAGAATTTTTCAAGCCTTGTGGTGTTTTGGATCTCCTCCATGGGGGTGAAAATGATGTGTTAAATATATATTAGTGAATTATAAGTGTTAATTAATGGTTATTTATTTCAAAGGTGTAGGCATACCTAGTTGGCAAGGCCTAGACATGTTTTTAAAATGGGGTCAGATTCATTATAAACCCTTAACAAGTTATTATAGGGATTAGATAATGTTTATAGGGTAGTTTTAGAGGTGATTAAACTTTTTGTTTTTAATATATCCACTAGTAAGCCACATTTTGGCCTAAAATGTGCTTAGACCTTGCATAATGCTTGAAAATGGCTTGAATGGCCATCTTGGAATGATCATATCTTTCAAGAGCCATTGCATGGGATCTTGAGACATTAAAGGAAGTTTCATGGGGTCCTTAAAAATCCATAAGTGGAATTTGATAATATTTCAAAGATTCCATGGCTATGAACAAATGTTAAGAATGAAAAACACCTCAAAACCCTTGCAAACCCTTCTCAAGGACTCGATTGGGAAGAGATTGAAAATTAGGCATGAAGATGAAGTGGAGATGCCATGAAACTTTGGGAACATGTAAAGGACTCTCTCAGGAACCATCCAATGTAATTTTGTTGTATGGACATATACATAATAGGCTAGAATAGGGATCTTTTTGACCTTTTGTGTGTTTTGCAGGAATGGAAAACTTTCAAGAGGACAAATCATTTTTAGGGGAGATTAGGAAGTTTTGGAAGCCTAATATTTAAGGGAAATTTTCTATGAAAAAAGAGTTTCTTAACTATTTTATAGGTTTTGGATGATTGAAAATGACACTTTTACCTCTTGACATTTCATGGCTCACCCCATAAATTCATCCACATGCATTTTAACTGATTTTCTCTTTTAGACACTTGTCCTTGTGCCTTTTCAACTTCTCTTCTCTCTCTCTTCTCCCAAGTTCTGTAGATTGAGCCATTTTGGCCATTGTAAGAGATACCATAGTTTTTATGGTGAAGCCCTACTAATATGACATTACACTTTGTCTTTGAACATTGAATACAAGTCTAATTCTGAGTTGTGAACATTTCATCTAAGTGTCTGAGTGATGTATAGTGGAGCTAAGTGATAGTATCAACCTTACTCCCTTTATCCTTCATGTAAGAGTTCTAATTTTTACAAGTCATGTGAAGTGTGTTGAATGTACTAGGATATTATTGAAGTATGAAATGTTATCTATGGTGTAAAATTTACCCCTAGGTTAGTTATCTTATTGATTGTCCCAAGTATCCTACCTTCACATTGAAACACTATGTTAGGATCCTTTAATGCATAGAATTAGTCTTAGAAAGCATTGTGAATTAGTAGAACTCTGACAGTCTATGGGATATGTCTTTATGGATCACCTCTTTTGTGTAGTTTCCATTTTATGTAAGCTTATAACTCTTTTCATAAACAAGAATTAGATTAGGTGATAGACATTCAAAGAAGAATCTAGGGAGCTAGCTTTTATAATCTAGAGATTCATCTCTTCTTCAAGTCCCCACAACTTGAGAGATGATTAAATGTTCCATCAAATTTTAAGAGCTTGAATAGTGTGTCTTAGGGTGAAAATTTTGATGACAACACTACTATTTGGATTAAGTCAGAAGGGTTGGATTGAGAGATGTCAACATACCCCCATTTTTTAAAAATTGGGACCCTTGAGACACTTTGAACTTAACACTGAAAGCATGGCTTGTTTTGAATGTTAATAGAATTTTAAGATCATACACTTTGATAAAGTGGGCCTACTAGTTTGTGGTTTTACTTTAAGGTTACCTAATGTTACTAATAGTTTCCCTTCATATGATAAGGTACAGTTTTCATGGACCTCTTGTTAATGGATCATGTTGAGAGTTTACAGATTAACTCTATTCAAACTTCATTTTTTGAAATTCTTCCTTCAAAAAACCTTAGATCAAGCCCTTGGTTCAAATTTATATTTGGTGGGAGAAATTTCACAGGAGCATTTCAAATTACTTTGGACTTAAGTTTAATTTTCATGTTAAGATGTAGTCATATTTCCTAACACAACCAAAACTTACCCTAAAATTCCTACTTGGTCCCTTTTATTTTCCCCCTTTGTTTCTAATATTTATAATGTGGTATAATTTTCATGTCAGTATGGTTCTTTTATTTTGTATAGCATGGTCCCCTTTGATTATCTATATATCTTAAAGTCTTAATTCTAAGGCCCCATTCATGTTTATTGACAAGAACAAGGCCTTAGTCTTAATGTTTTAGAATAAGTTTTTAATTTCATCTTAGGTCCTAACTTAAATACCTTGGTTCTTCATATATCCTATGTTCCACACCTCATCATGAATGAAAGATCTGATAGAGAAAAGAAATCTTGATGAACTTGAGCATTTAGTCCTTTAGACCAATCATGTGCGAGCATCCAAATCATGATCAATAACTCTGACCTCATCAGGATCAAGGATCCAACAAAGTGAACACAATAATGAATAGACAAAGGCCCAAAAATCCCTATGAGGTCACCATGTGGTGCTCTTATATTTGAAGCTTGATAACAAAGGGTCCTACATAATCAAAGGAACCAATCATGTATAAGTGCCTGGATCATGATCAACAGTTCATGGTCACTCATGGATCTAGATCTAATAGAGCAAAGATAACATTAAAATGTCAAAGGCCAAAGGAGTCCCTTGAGGATGACAAGTTTCATCATCTTAGGGACTTAAATAAGGATCAATAGCCCATGGTTCCTCCCTAGGGTTATTAGAGTCAAATCCTAAGAGCCTCACAATGCTGCCATGTGGTGCTCTCATAGTCATTAAGAATGAATAAAATAATGGTGTGTGTTCACTTGGATTGTAATTAAATGGATCTCACTTCATCATACCTCTTGACTAGATGAATCAAATTAAATTTGAGATCTATAGAATACATGAACTTGATGATCTTTAAATTAATGATCTCACGACCATTATTTGACATCTATGAGGTCATTATTGACATTTGAATGACCATCAACATTAAGCCCATCAAAACTAAGAAATTCACGAGCTTAAATTTGATATTATAATGAATGTCATTTGATGTCTGTGAGGCTATCATTGATGTCTGTGAGGCCTTCAACTTCAATCTCTTTGAATATTTTTCTTGGACAATAGGGCATGTTTTACATAATTCAATGGGCCATTTGATATTATGTGTAGACACCAAAATTGTGTCGAGTCCCCTTGGTCACTTACACACATTATTAATTTAAAATAAATTACTTATTTTAAATTAATGACATCCCCTCGACACCTCACCTAGACACCTCGCCTAGACACCTCACCTAAGACTATTTCTTACCCTATGACTCACCCCATGACTAAGTCCTTATCATAACTACCTAAGACCTATTCCAACCTTCTAACTAATCCTCGCACCTAATAACCCCATCATTTGACCATTCTCCAATGACAAAATGCACTTGGTGGATGGGGAACGGGCAAAGGGCTAAAAATAGCCCCTTTTACCCATTCTCCACCCATTGACGTCAGTCAACAGTCGGTCGATGCTGGCAGGATAGCCGACATCAGTTACATAAACCGACATCTAACATTGAGTTATGGCCCCTGGGACTCCCTCTTCGACTCTTAGATGCTCTCTTTGATAGCTCTTGGATTCTTGGACACTTTTTGGGACTCTAATCTGCCTCTATCTCTCTCAGGCTCTCTCCCTCAGACTCTTGGACGTGGACGTGCACACTCTGAGATAAAGCATCAAACTTCAACTTTCACTCTTCAAGCTACAGAAACTCTGTAGAATCACTCCAAACATTGGATTGGAAACATTGCACGAGATCTTTGACATCAGCCACAACCAGAACTAAGTATTCTTCTGTCTTATTTTAGTATTTAGAATATATTAGTAATTAGTTTCTATTTACTATTTTTAAATACTATCAACCAGACCCAAATTCTTCTATCTTATTTTAGTATTTATAATATATTAGTAATTAGTTTCTATTTACTAATATATTCTTATCCTCATATCCTTATCCTCTTTACACAAAAACCCTTTTGCCTTTGCCCCCTCTCAGACAATATTTACTATCTTACAACCCTGCACAGACCCAGACTCCTTCCATAGATTCTTCTGTTAACCACAGACATATTATAAAACCCATCCAAAACTCGTCCAAGGTCCATTGCCTCGACTGACATCGACCACAACCCCTACCGACATTGGTAACATAACCGATGTCGGCAACATTAACCAACCGACGCTGTCAGACTAACCGATGTCGGTGACTGTGACAGAGTGACTGCAGAATATAGGTACACATTATCTCTATTTCTCTTTCTTAGTCTTTCACCATTTCATTTATCTGACACTCTTTTTATCAATAAGTGGCTGTCATCCCTCAAGGAAGTCTTTGTGCTTCTGGGACCGAGCATGTGCTTGGCAGTCCACCATATATCTATCTAACATTTTTTGTGTTTAAGTCTTACTCTTTCTATAGGTGTCTTCCTCCATAGCCAAAGAGGAGCTCCTATAATGTCTGGATATGGTGCATAACTTAATCCGGGTATCATCAAACCCCTAACCACTTAACTTTTAGTTTCTTTCTTCTTCTGAATGTAAATAGCACAAAAATAAGTAGAAACATTCTGGCACGCCCGGTGGGACCCTGGAGTTTTTCTTAGGTTCATTTCTTCTAAAAAGCAAACTTTCATATAGATGCATTAGATTCTCTTCGTACTTCCTCTCCTTCTATCTTTTTATTTTGAAAATAAATGATAAGCACAAGTTAAAAAGAATATCTTTCTTTTTTTTCTTGTCACCTCTTTCTTGCATTTTAGAATAGTGAAATTCATACTCTTAATATTTTCCTCACTTGTTTGCATCTGAACAAAACATTTCAATTTGATTTAAAAACACTATTGCATTTCATTCCTTCTTGAATGCATATTTAGCCCTCTCACTTAGTAATTAAAAATACATTATGAATAAATCGTAGTGCACATATGTTACACAACCTGACCACATTCACAATCAAACATATAAACTCACCTGAGACAAGGCCCATCTAGGATTTCATCACCTAGTAGATACCTTACCCTTCCTGGTGATCCCACTTGGACTTCACTACCAAGGGGAGAACCCACTCTGTTCTCTGGCAGATTATAAACTATAGGCGAAGTATATATTGGCTAAGTGACCCAGCTTGGTTATGGGCTTGTGAAGTGAGGGGAGCAAGCCCCTAGCACCAAGCCATGTACGGAACCTAATACAGATTTTGAGCACCAAAACATAACCTGAAACCAGCTTTAGACTGCCTCATTAGGACCCGTTCTAAAAGCCCACTTCCCAAACATATTCTTCTAAGGCATAAGCCACCACAACTCTAAAAATTATTCTTAGGAATTTAACGTTTAGAGGTTGCTTACTGTCATCTATTTTGCGATTCTTATCTAGTTTTTTGAGCTGGTAAGGTTGCATTCTGAGGTCCAAAAATGACTCAAAATTTCTCTTTATTCCAAATTTTTTTAGTTTTCTGAGTTTCTAGAAATACATAGATACCGACATCAATTTTTCCACTGACATCAGCAACTTATCCTCACCGACATCAATTTTTCAACCGACGTTGTCAACATATCCTCACCAACATCAGTTTTCCCATCGACGTTGGTTACTGTCAACAAATTTTTCTTTCAAAATAGCAAGTTTAAGACCCAACTTTTTTGCTGTCAAACACACATTCTGACATAACTTCAAGTTTTTGGAAACTAAAACACACAGTTTTTAGAACCTAAATCTATTTTGTCTTGAATGGTTTTGACACTAAGTCAAGCCAAAACTCTTGTTGACCACGCAAGGCAACAACAGCTTCCACCTTCACCTTTCATACCAAGTCCCCTAATGGAGTATACTTCAGACACTGAGCATACTCCAATCCAACCAACCCCAAACCAACATCCAATTGTTCCCAAAGGAGATCAAAACTTTGAGAGACTCTTTGACCACAACACCAAGGCTCTCCAACACTATCTTGTAAGAAGCCAAATGCGAGACCCTTCAGGTAACCCAATTTATGGGATGCCAACTTCCTTGACTGAAGTGGCAATGATATCAACAACATCCACTACCCAACCCATGACCACCCAAGCCACTACCTCAACTATTAACCCAACCATGGCCAATGTTCAAGATTTGGCCTCCCCATCCATTTCTGGACCTACCTCCATTGGGGTTTCTATACCCCCTCAACTACAACCAATTCAACCAAGTTCTACACCATTCCAAAACTTGATTGTCTCTACCCCACACACTCTTGCACCCATAAACACAAGAGTAACCACCTACCCTTTTACTAATGTCACCGCCATTCAACCATCCTTGGTGATATCCAGTCAACTTGTGCCCTCCAACTTCACAGCATAAGCCCCTTTGACCTCAACATCAGTCCCTATGACTAATTACCAATATGTTGTGCCTATACAAGCGCAACCATCTACATCATACGTTCCTCCTAACACCTTCCAAATGCCTTACAACCTAGGGGGCACCCCACCTACCAATCCATCAACCGATCTAATCAAGATATTGATGGATAAGATGTCTAGTCTCGAGACATCTATTTTCGGTTCAAGCAATGTTCTTTCATACAAACAAATATGCAATGAACCCATCCACCCTTCGGTGCCTATTAGACCATATCCTAGCCAGTGGGAACTCCCTAGATTTACTCACTTTCAGAGTAAAGAGGACCCACAACAACACCTATGAGCGTTTAGCCACACTTGCTACCTTATAGCACACGATGATGCGTTACTACTTCACACATTTCCCATGTCACTTTCTGGCACCACCCTTGACTGGTATAGCTCTATTCACAGTCACTCTCTCTTTTCCTTCATTTAACTCGCCCAACTATTTCTTGACCACTTTTCAATCAACATCACTAAGAAGGTCTCCATCACATATCTATATTCTATTAGACAATTTGACGATGAATCAATAGCTGACTTCATCCCCTGTTGGAGAGATTTGATTAACCAACTCTCTTTTTCATTACCTCAACCTGAGCTCATTGAGCTCTTTTCAAGAGCATGTGCTAAGCAAATCTCATTCACTTTGCGGGTTCAAACATTCCACACATTTGACGAAGCTTTCACCATGGCCTGAAAGCTTGAACTCTGCGCAGCCAAAGAAGATAGGGTCACATTGCATAGCACAAATACTAATGCAAAATCCAATGACCCCTCTTCCAAATCTTCTTCTTCCCACTCCAAGTCCAAGGGATCAGCAAATGCTATGGTACTTAGGTCATCATCCTCTACCACAACCAACCAATCTCAGCCTTCCACATCAGAATATATCACAAAACAATTCCAACAACGGTATATACATTGTCAATACACTCCAATTGGAGAGTCATATGCTTCTATGTTGGATAAACTAGTCAAGCAGGGGGTCCTCAATCTCCCTCAAATTTGACCACCTCAATTTGACCCCTCAAAAGCCATCTCTGCATGGTACAGGGAAAATGACTTTTGTAATTATCACTGTGTCAAAGGTCATGACATAGACAATTGCAAAACCTTCAAAAAAATTGTCCAAGACATGCTAGACAAGGGGGATCTTGTTTTGGATAACCCAAATGCACTGGCTAACCAAAACATATACATATTTAGGCAACCATTCCCTAACCATCTCCCTAGTCAGAATAACATTCAGACCATAGCCGATGACCTTCATGAGCGTAACATACGCACGGTCGACATGGTTTCTAACCAACCTCTCCCACAATTTGAAGAGGTTAGTCAACCTATTTCTCCACCACAGGTAGAAGAGCCTTCTTCTCCTATTTGTCTTCCACCAATAGAGGATAATCCTCCATCCAACCCCCTTTCACACAAAAGAGAGTCTACTTTGACCTCTCCCATATTGGAGGATGCCTTGATGGCACCAACGCTGGCTGCCTCGCACTCGTCCTTCTTATCATCAATGGGGGATGATACTTCCCCACTCCTAGATGACACATCGAAACCATGATCATCCCTACACTCTTTCCACTTGAAGAGATAAATTCTCCAAACCCTTCTCCACCAAGAGAGGAACTTGCCACCTCACCCACTTTGGTCGAAGAAGATCTGGGGAAGGTAGATTTGAACCTCACCCCTCACAATAGTAGTCCTTGCATTAAACTAAAGAAGGCTACTAAACCACGTCAGAAAACTCCTCCACCTTCACCATTATCATCTATTTTGGGTCCACATCCTTCTACTTTAAAAGGAGTGCTCCCTATTTCAACACCTCACAAAGGCAAATTGCCTCCATTACTCTCTTCACCTATCAAACACATACTTCTTCTAAAACATTCAGTGCCTCTCACCAAGCAAGTGTCATCTACACGTGTGGCCACACCACTGACTAAAAGGAGGACATGACAAACTCCCTCAACAACTCCTAAATAAAAGTTGTCACCATCTACTGCAACAAGGAGCGCAGACCCATTAAAGGGCTCTTATGCTTTGATGTTATGTCAACTATTGCAATCTTCAAGCATTATCCTCCCACCTGTTAAGCCATACCAACCTCTCAGACCAAAACCATCTTAGTTAGATAACACTAAAATCTGTTGGTATCATCGCACACCTAGACATGATACTAAGCATTGTTTTGCCCTTAAGGTTTTCATTCACCAACACCTGAAAAAGGACACCCCTCACATTGAGGCTTCTTCTAAACACTTTTTTGACAAACCACCAACAACATCCCAAACCTCTTCACCTAAATTTGGATCCCAACATAAGACTATGGTCCCTCAACCACCTTTATTTGAAATCAACACCATTGATGTGGCCACTAGGTCACAAAACCTACAGGATAAAGGCAAAGACCAGGCCTCTACACCTTGGACATGTCCATTTATCAAGCCTTCTCAATCACCAAAACCCGAGATTTCTATCTTGGGCTCATCTTAACTATCATCTCTAAGGAAAATTCCTCCTAACTTCTCTAGTCCACATGATGTTTGGTATAAATGACTTGTCGACTACTTGACATATTTTATCATCCCTCCTAACCTCTCTGGCAATAAACGATGAGCTTTTATCAAAATTACTACTTGCTACACCATGATAGGGGGTCTTCTCTAAAAATGAGGTCTCGACGGCCTCCTTATCCAATGCTTAACTACCACTGAAACATCTCATGTCATTAAACAAGTCCATGATAGGATTTGTGGGGGACATTTCAGTAGTAACTCAGTTGCCAAGCACATCTTCCACCTGGGCTATTATTGGCCCACCCTTAACCAAGACTGCAATGACTATGTTTGGCATTGTACCAAATGCCAACAACATACCAACCGACTTCACGTCCAACATCGACCAACACATGCCTACAACAAAAATCTGAAAGAGCAAAATTTCAAAATTAGAGATCTCGTTCTTACATAAAACTGACATGTGACCAATATGGAAAGAAGCAAAGGGGGAAAGTTTGCTCCTAATTGACTCAGACCTTACATCATAACACAAGCATGGATCAGGTACTTATTGTCTGTCCTCTTTTGAAGGCTGGCTGGAACCTGAGCCCCTTAATGCCTTACATCCTCGACCATTATATTGTTAATCAAGTAATCATTCACTTGACATTTAACTTGAGCTCATCCCTTGAGAAACCCCCCATCATTGTCATGCCTATTTCTTTCAACCCTTTCTCCTACAAACATTAGTCAACCTTTTTTCCAAGCATGAATGCCTTGTCCTAATAAAACGGAACCCTTAAACCTCTATAGTCTAGTCCATGACCAAAAGTTTGGTTAAAAACAAAAAAAATATAAGATTGGGGATGCCTAACCAAGGTCATAAACTATAAATGTAGACTGCTCCCTCAAAAGACAACTACATCATTGCTATAATAAATAGACTGCTCCCTTGAAGGATAGCTATTCAACGACCTCAACACATACAAAGCAGAATATAGACCACTCCCTCGAAGGATGGCTATGCCTAAATTTTGCTACATACACAGCACCATATGACCACAAATCAAGACAAAACATCCCCAAGTGGACTTCCCGCATTGATTAGTCTACCCAAAAAAAAATTGACTGACAAACTATTAAGTCATGGACTTGTCTATAGTCGTTCTCAGGGTCACCTATAAAAGGGGCATAGTTATCCCTGCTAAAAAGGGTTATGCTATCCTGACATATCACATAATCAAACCTATTACCCCAACATACTCAAGGGATTTTGAGCTCACTTAATGTCAAGTGATTCGAATACTTCTCTAACATAAACCAATGGTCAACGACGTAATGCATGAACGGGGCTTTTGTTTCCAAAAACCTTATCTATGTAATCATTATGGTCCTTGTCAATGAAAGAGCAATGTGCCTTTCACTTCTTATACATCTTGGACACACATAACTAGATCATTATCTAACCAAAACAAACCAAACCAAACCAAACATTTTCAGACCACTAACATGACATAACCCATTCACACTAGTTTCTATGGACAATAATACACATAGAAACTATCAACCCAACACAATTTATGTCAAGCATACACCATCACCAATATGGACACTTGCTGAAGCATAAATATACTCATTTCATTTTTAGCATTCACCATCACGAATATGGAATATTTCTAGGGATGAAAAACCACATCACACTATGTTACAGAATACACCATCACACAATATGGAAAAGGCTATAACATCATCATACACTCATCATTTCAAACATGACCAAACCAACTATCAATCTCTTTGACTCTTCTTCCCTTTTGGGGAGAACTACATTGGCTTGAGGCCCTTTTCATGGGCTATATAGGTAGCACTCAGTTGACATGGTGTCTTCTGAGGTTAGCTCAGCCATTCATTGGTTCATCTACCTGATGAACCAACTATCTAAACCAGCCTAAAATCATGACTAGACAACCAGCCCTGACACTGTGGAAGTCACCTTTGACTTCTCATGGGGCACATTGGAGATCACATACATCTCCCTAACCACACCAAACAACACTTGAGATCACTTATATCTCAGTGCGACTTGACCAACGACCATGACCACTTTTGAGACAACTCTGCTTTGGTTGTTTTGATTGCATGTATGCTACCTCATGAATAGTTAGCAAAATTATACGTACCTCACATTACAACCCTCACAAGTATCAGATCACACCCAAGTTGATCCCCACTACTTGTGACATTTTCATGTTTTCCAAGAGCACTTCCCAAGTTTGATATACTTGGAACACGATGACCATTGGAGCTACAGCTTTGATCGTTTAACCCAATCAGCTACAACTAAATGTTGGGGACCAGTTACTTTGATTTTAGCACTCCTCAACTTTGCCTGCAACAATTTGACTTGACTATCACGTGAAGTGGTATATGCACAATCTCAACTATTGTAGCATTCACACTTCAACTTCACCATACTCATCCACTACCTATCAAATCAGCACTCGATATTAGGTCAACTTCCCTCGACTCCCACTTTGAGGGGGGATACCTCATCATCATACGTGGGGAAACTTACACCTTATCCCATACCTGGGGCAACCTACTCCTATTTTTGTCTTGTAGTTCATCAAGAACAACCAACAAGACAAAAAAGGGCAAATGTAGATACCAAAATTGTGTCGACTCCCTTGGTCACTTACACACATTATTAAATTAAAATAAATTACTTATTTTAAATTAATGACATCCCCTTGACACCTCACATAAGACTATTTCTTACCCTATGACTCACCCCATGACTAAGTCCTTCATATCATAACTACCTAAGACCTATTCCAACCTTCTAACTAATCCTCACACCTAATAACCCCATCATTTGACTATTCTCCAACAACAAAATGCACTTGGCAGATGGGGAATGGGTAAAGGGCTAAAAATAGCCCCTTTTACCCATTATCCACCCACCGACGTCGGTCAACAGTCAGCTGACGCCGGTGGGATAGCCAATGTCAGTTACATAAATCGACGTCTAACATTGAGTTATGGCCCCTGGGACTCCCTCTTCAACTCTCAGACACTCTCTTTGACAGCTCTTGGATTCTTGGATACTTTTTAGGACTCTGATCTACCTCTCTCTCTCAGGCTCTCTCCCTCAAACTCTTGGATGTGGACATGCACACTTTGAGACAAAGCATCAGACTTCGAATTTTGCTCTTCAGGCTATAGAAACTTTGCAGAATCACTCCAAACATTGGATTGGAAACATTGCACGAGATCTTCGACATCAGCCACAACCAGAGCTAAGTATTCTTCTATCTTATTTCAATATTTAGAATTTATTAGTAATTAGTTTCTATTTACTATTTTTGAATACTATCAACCAGACCCAACTTCTTCCTGGAGAGGCTAAAAAGCCTTCCCTATATCCTTATCCTCTTTACACACCAACCCTTTTGCCTTTGCCCCCTCTCAAACACTATTTATTGTCTTGCAACCCTGCACAGACCCAGACTCCTTCCACAAATTCTTCTATTAACCACAGACATATTCCAAAACCCATCCAAAACCTGTCTAAGGTCCATTGCCCCAATCGACATCAACCACAACCCCTACCAACATCGGTAACATAATCGACATCGGCAACATTGACCAATCAACGCCAGCAGACTAACTGAAATCGATGACTATGACAGACTGACTACAGAATATAGGTACACATTATCTCTATTTCTCTTTCTTAATCTTTCACCATTTCTTTTATTCGACACTCTTTTTATCAATAAGTGGATTGTCATCCCTCAAATAAGTCTTTGCACTTCTGGGACCGAGCATGTACTTGGCAGTCCACCATATATCTATCTAACATTTTCTATGTTTAAGTCTTACTCTTTCTACAGGTGTCTTCCTCCACAGCCAAAGAGGAGCTCTTACAACGTCTGGATACAGTGCACAACTTAATCTGGGTATCATCAAACCCCTGACCACTTAACTTTTAGTTTCTTTCTTCTTCTAAATGTAAATAGCACAAAAATGAGTAGAAACATTATGCTTTAAAATTTAGCATAAAATGTTGTAGCCTAAGTATGTAGCATGTCCATTAACATGAAATAGACTTCGCTTAAGGAATTTTAACCTAAGTTCCTTTATATGACCATACTCTAACTAAAGTTCATTCACCTCAACGGATCAACAAATTATGCTTCATTGGGCCTGAATGATCCAACGGCACAAAATCATCGATGACTATTCAATAAAGCTCTAAGAGCCTATAGTCTCAACATGTGGTGGATGCATGTTCAATATATGACTAGTGTAGGATATAGAGCTCAAAAATCCTATAGAGATGCCAAGTGGCACAACTATGGGGCTAAATGTAAAGATGTCTAATGACATACAAAATCTAAGATCATGATCAATGGCCCATGTTGATCTATTGGTAATGATCTGATGGCACAAAGAAAAAAGCAATCTTTTAAATACCAATAACTAGTGCTTTGAAGGAATTTATGAAAAATATCATGAAAGTGCTAGATAGAAACCAAATAAGCACCATGAAAACACAAGAGATAAAAGGTAAAATCCAAGGCTTATCTGGGGTAGACAATAGCAAGATCTTGGACATGATCTTCAATGCAGGTGAAAGGATCACTGAGGCAAAAAGCATCAAAGAAGCCATGGCTAAAAATGACAAGGAGTTGAATCATCTAGCTGACAAGGAAGAAGAGTGTCTCTTAAGGCCAACTGTGTATTTGAGACTCTTTAGTGAGGAGAATCAAAAGGCTATTAACATCCTTCAGTAGCAACAAGCAAGTTCCCATGCATAGGGCCCACCAGCTAGTTAGTTAATATTCCACTTTTGTAAAGCATTGTAACATTTTAGAAATGGAATACTCTTTTGAAAAGGCATATGCTAGTTCTTTAGCATATTTGCCTCTAGGTTAGTCTATTTTAGAAAATCAAGTGTATTCTAGAACTTAGTATAAAAAGGATAGCTATTCTTACTTCTTGTACATTTGTATCTTAAAACTGACTAGTATACTACCTTCTATAAAAAGTAGTAATAACATTTTGTTAAAAGAGAGTGTTCTTAGAGCCGAAATTACTTTTTAAACTTGGAGCAAGCAATACAAGTAAGGAATTTTTCAAATATTTTCTATTATTTATATGTGTGTTTGCTATCATGGCTTCTCTCTCATTTGCTTGTTTTGATTTCTAGACTTGAATGGTTCTTATTGATTCTTGGTGTGCACCTTTGATTATAGAGTTGTTAACATGTGCCAATGATAGGTTGACTAAAATCTCTTAGGTTCATTTCATTTTCTTTCTCTTCTTGCATTTGAGCCAATGTTGTTTACTTGTAGGAGTAAATATTTACAGTGACCCTAGTTCTAATCGATATCTTTCCATACCTTCCTTAGAAGTTTGCCTAATGTGTGATGTGATTTGGGCTAAGTTGTTTCACTTCACATGTTGGTTTTAAGTGCATGCTTGGATGAAATCTAAACTTTTTCATGATGTTTGGAATGAAGATCATCAATATTTCTTTCTATCCTACCCTTCCTTTTACTCTTTTTTTAACCTTGATCACCTTAGTGTTGACCAAATTTGACCCTACAAGTCAAATTAGGACCCCTAGAGGTAAAAAATTCATCTTTGTAGGTTTATAAGGGGATTATTATTATTTCATAGGGTGTATTATATGTTATTTTATGTCATTTAAGGATACATTATCCTTGATCATTAGTCTTATTAGTCAATGTTGTTTCTACTCATTTTTTTTTGCTTTTACATTCAGAAGAAATAAGAAACTTAAAGGTTAATAGTCAGGGGTTAGATGATACCCAGATTAATTTGCACACCATTTCCAGACGATTGAAGGAGCTCCTCTTTGGCTATGGAGGAAGACACTTGTAGAGAGAAAGAGACTCAAACAAAGAAAATGTTAGATAGATATATGGTGGATTGCCAAGCACATGCTCAGTCCCAGAAGTGCAAAGACTTCCTTAAGGGATGACAGTCCACTTATTGATAAAAAGAGTGTTAGATAAAAGAAATGGTGAAAGACTAAGAAAGAGAAATAGAGATAATGCATACCTATATTCTGTTATTGGTCTTCCATAGTCACCGACGTCAGTAGTCCTACCGGCATCGATTGGTCAAGGTTGCCAACATCGGTTAGTCTACCAACGTCGATAGGGGCAATGGTTGATGTCAGTCAAGGCAATGGCCTTGGATGGGTTTTGGATGGGTTTATGGTTGACAAAGGGGTCTAGAAGGAGTTTAGGTCTATGCAGGGTTACAAGACAGTAAATAGGGTCTGAGATAGTAAATAGGGATAGTAAGATAGATAGTAATGGTGAAGGTGGGGGAGAAGTTCTCCAACATGGTTTAGCAGCCTTCTTTAGTTTAGTGCAAGGACTAATATCATGAGGGGTGAGGTTCAAATCTACCTTCACCGGATCTTCTTCGACTAAAGTGGGTGAGGTGACAAGTTCCTTTCTCGGTAGAGAAAGGATTGAAGAATTGGGATCTTGAGTTGGATAGAGCGTAGGTATGATTACGTCTTCTGTGTGTGGTCGAGTAGTGGGGAAGGTATGATCCCCCATTGGTGATAAGAAGGATGAGGGTGAGGCAGCCGATGTTGGTGTCATCAAAGTATCCTCCAATATGGGAGAGGTCAAAGTAGCCTCTCCTATGTGTGAAAGGGGGTTGGATGGAGGACTATCCTCCATTGGTGGAGGACAAATAGGAGAAGAAGGTTCTTCTTCCTATGGTGGACAAATAGGAGAAGAAGGCTCTTTTACCTATGGCAGACAAATAGGAGAAGAAGGCTCTTCTACCTATGGTGGACAAATAGGAGAAGAAGGCTCTTTTACCTATGGTGGAAAAATAGGTTGATTAACCTCTTTAGACTATGGAAGAGGTTGGTTAGAAACCAGGTCGATTGTGCGTATATTACGCTCTTGAAAGTCATCAGCTATGGTCTGAATGTTATGCTGACTTGGGGGATGGTTAGGGAATGGTTGTCTAAAGACATCCATGTTTTGGTTAGTCGGCACATGTGGGTTATCCAAAACAAGATTCCCCTTGTCTAGAATGTCTTGGACAATGTTTTTGAATGTTCTGTAGTTGTCTATGTCATGACCTTTGACACGGTGATAGTTGCAAAAGTCATTTTCCCTATACAATGTAGGGATGGCTTTTGAGGGGTCAAATTGAGGTAGTCAAATTCGAGGGAGATTGAGGACCCCCTACTTGACTAGTTTATCCAACACAGAAGCGTATGACTCTCCAATTAGAGTGTATTGATGTTGTATATACCATTGTTGGAATTGTTTTGTGATGTATTCTAATGTGGAAGGTTGAGGTTGGTTGGTTGTTGTTGAAGATGATGGTCTAACGACCACAACATTTGCCACTCCTTTAGACTTGGAGTGGGAAGAAGAAGGTTTGGAAGAATAAGGATCATTGGATTTTGCATTGTTATTTTTACTACATAGTTTGACTTTATCTTCTTCGACTGCACAGAATTTGAGCTTTTTGGCCATGGTGAAAGCTTCGTCAAATGTGTGAAATGTTTGAACCCACAAGGTGGATGAGATGTGCTTGGCACATGCTCTTGAAAAGAGCTCAATGAGCTCAGTTTGAGGAAGTGAAAAGGAGAGTTGGTTAATCAAACCTCTCCAACAGGCAACGAAGTTAGCTATTCACTCATCGTCGAATTGTCTAATAGAATATAGGTCTGTAATGGAGACCTTTTTAGTGATGTTGATTGAAAAGTGGTCAAGGAATAGTTGGGTGAGTTGAGTAAAGGAAAAAAGAGAATGACTGGTAATAGAACTATACCAATCAAGGGCGGCACCCGAAAGTGACATGGGGAATGTGCGAAGTAATAACGCATCATCGTGTGTTATAAGGTAACAAGCATGTCTAAATGCTCATAGATGTTGTTGTGGGTCCTGTTTACTCTAAAAATGAGTAAATTTGGGGAGTTCCCACTGGCTAGGATATGGTCTAATAGGCACTGAAGGGTGGATGGGTTCGTTGTAGATTTGTTCGTATGAAAGAACATTGCTTGAACCAGAAATGGATGTCTCAAGATTGGACATCTTATCCATCAGCATCTTAATTAGATCAACTGATAGATTGGTAGGAGGGGCACCCCCTAGGTTGTAAGTTACCTGGAAGGTGTTGGGAGGGGCGTATGACATACTTGGTTGCATTTGTATAGGCATAACATATTGGTAGTTCATCATAGGGATTGATGTTGAGGTCAAGGGGGCTTGTGCCGTGTATTTGGAGGGCACAAGTTGACTAGATACCGCCAAAGGTGGTTGAATGGTGGCATTGGTAAAAGGATAGGTAGTCACTCTCGTGTTTATAGGTGCAAGAGTGTGTGGAGTCGAGACAATCAAGTTCTGGTATGATGTAGAACTTGGTTGAATTGTTTGTGGTTGAGGGGGTACAGAAACCCCAATGGAGGTAGGTCCAAAAATAGACATGGAGGCCAAATCTTGAGCATTGGATATGGTCGGGTTATTGGTCGAGGTAATAGCCTGAGTTATGATGGGTTGGATAGCGAATGGTGTCGATGCCATTGTTGCTTCAGTCAAGGAAGTTGGCATCCCATAAATTGGGTTACCTAAAAGGTCTCGCATTTGGCTTCTTGCGAGATAGTGTTGGAGAGCCTTGGTGTTGTGGTCAAGGAGTCTCTTAAAATTTTGATCCCCTTTGGGAATAATTGAAGGTTGATTTGAGGTAGGTTGGATAGGAGTACGTTTAGTTTCTGAAGTATGCTCCATCAGTGGACTTGGTATGAAAGGCGAAGGCAAAAGTGGTTGTTGCCTCGCATGGTTGATAAAAGTTTTGGCTTGACTATGTGTCAAAACCATTCAAGACAAAAAGGTTCAAGTTCCAAAAACTATGTGTTCTAATTTTAGAAAACCAAAAGTTATGTTTGACAGCAAAAAAGTCAGGTTTTATGCTTGCTATTTTGGAAGAAAATATGTTGACAGTGATCAACGTCAGTTGAAAAAATGATGTTGATTATGAAAAGTTGCCGATGATGGTAATATAACTGATGCCGATGAAGATAAGTGACCAACGTTAGTGGAAAAACTAAGGTTGGTGTCTGTGTATTTCCAAAAACTCAAAAAACTGAAAGTTTTTGGAAGAAAAAGAAAGTTTTGAGTTGTTTTAGTTCTTAGAATGATGCATCTTCACCAGCTCAAATAATCAAATGAAAACAGTAGAAAAGATGAAGGCAAGCAACCTCTAAACGTTAAATTCCTAAGAATAAATTTTAGAGTCATGGTGGCTTATGCCTTAGAAGAATATGTTTGGGAATTGGGCTTTTAGAATGGGTCTTAAAAGAGGCAATCTAAGGTTGGTTTCGGGTTATGTTTTGGTGCTCAAAGATCTGTATTAGGTTCTGTACATGGCCTGGTGCTAGGAGCTTTCTCCCCTCACTTCACAATCCCAGAGCTGAGCTGGGTCGCTTAGCCAATATATACTTTGCCTATAGTTTATACTCTACCAGAGAACAGAGTGGGTCCTCCCCTTGGTTGTGAAGTCCAAGTAGGATCGCCAGGAAGGGTATGGTATCTGCTAGGTGGTGACATCCTAGTCGGGCCTTGTCTCAAGTATGTTTAGATGTTTGATTTGATGTGCTTGTGGTCTAGATGTGTAACATATGTGCACTATGATTTATTCATAATGCACTTTTAATTACTAGATGAGCTAAAAATGCATTCAAGCAGGAATGAGATGCAATATATTTTTAACCCAAATTGAAATCTTTTGTTCAGATGCAAACAAGTGGGGAAAAGGTTAAGAGTATGAATTTTCACTACTCTAAGATGCAAGGAAAGAGTGACAAGAAGAAAAAGAAAGAAGTTCTTTTTAACTTGTGCTAATGGTTTCTTTTCGAAATAAAAAGATAGAAGGAAGATGTAAGAAGAGAATGCAACTATATGAAAGTTTGCTTTTTAGAAGAAAATGAACCCAAGGAAAACTCCAGTGTCCCACCGGGCATGCCAAAATGTTTCTAATCATTTTTTTTTTGCTTTTACATTTAGAAGAAATAAGAAACTTAAAGGTTAATGGTCAGGGGTTAGATGATACCTGAATTAAGTTGTGTACCATATCCAGATGATTGAAGGAGCTCCTCTTTGGCTGTGGAGGAAGACACCTGTAGAGAGAAAGAGACTCAAACAAAGAAAATGTTAGATAGATATATGGTGGACTACCAAGTACATGCTTGGTCCCAGAAGCACAAAGACTTCTTTGAGGGATGACAGTCCACTTATTGATAAAAAGAGTGTCAAATAAAAGAAATGGTGAAAGACTAAGAAAGAGAAATAGAGATAATGTGTACCTATATTCTGCTATTGGTCTTCCACAGTTGCCGACATTGGTAGTCCTACCGGCGTTGGTTGGTCAAGGTTACCAACATCAGTTATGCTGTCGGCATCAGTAGGGGCAATGGTCAATGTCGATCAGGGCAATGGCCTTGGACGGGTTTTGGATGGGTTTGTGGTCGACAGAGGGGTCTGGAAGGAGTTTGGGTCTGTGCAGGGTTGCAAGATAGTAAATAGGGTCTGAGAGAGGGAAAAGGCAAAGGGTTGGTATGTAAATGGATAAGAATAGGAGGAAGGCTTTTCAGCCTTTCCAGGAAGAAAGTCAGGTCGGGTTGATTGTATTCAGAAATAGTAAATAGAAACCAATTACTAATGGATTATAAACACTGAAATGAAATAGAAGAATACTTAGCTCTGGTTGTGCCTAATGTCAAAAATATCATGCAATGTTCCAATCCAATTCGGAGTGATTTTACAGAGTTTTTGTAGCCTAGAGAGTGAAATTCGAAGTCTGATGCTTGGTCTCTAAGTGTGCGCGTTCATGTCCAAGAGTCCAGTGGCTAGAGAGGAAGAGAGACTCCCAGAGAGAGGATTTGGGTCAATGATTCGTGATTCATGATTCATGATTCATGATTCGTGATTCATGATTTGTGATTCATGATTAGCCATTTTTGGGGTTAGAACTCAGTTTAAGTAAACCGACATTGGCAATCCCACCAGCATCGATCGACAATTGATCGACGTCAGTGGCTAAAGAACGGGTAAAAGGGCTATTTTTATCCCTTTGCCCATTCCTTCATATTTTGAGTGTATTTTCCATTAGAGAACAGTCAAAAGTCAAGGTTATTAAGCACGAGTGTTGGTTAGAAGGTTGGAATGAGTCTTAGATAGTTATGATGTGAAGGACTTAGTCATAGGGTGAGTCATGGGGTAGGAAATGGTCTTAGTGGTGAGGTGTCCAAGGCGAGGTGTCCTAGGGTGATGTCATAAATTTAAAATAAGTAGTTTATTTTAAATTAATAATGTGTGTAAGGGACCAAGGGGAGTCGACATAATTTTGGTGTCTACAAATGTATCCTTTTGAGTCATTTTAGGGGTCTAATAGAGCATTTAATGACTTGTACAGACTCCTTGGGACATTTGAAGGTAAAAAAAGGTTATGTCACATTAAATTTGTCCCATTATGCCTTATTCAATTGTTCCTAATGGAAAAGTGATAGGTTCCTCAGAAAAAGGGCAATTTTCTTGAAATAAAAGGAGTTTTCTTGAGTTATACAGACTTGTATGGACTCCTATGGTTGTGGAATTTTTATGAGTTTCCCTTGGTCTTCCATAAAATTATTATAGTGATAATTTTTATCGTAAACTTCAAAAAATTAATAAACCCACTTTTCTCTCCTTCTATTAGGTTTGGCAAGCAAGAGTGGCCTTCAGGTTTGTACTTGGTACGATCAACAAGAGAGGTTTCAAGAAAAATGATCTTAGGGGTGTCTTATACAATCATTCATATTCCATTTTACATTTTTTTGTATAGGAATGACACCCTGTGCTTTATGAACCATTCTCATGAAGTTGACTATGTTTTTCTAATTGCTAATCCATACACCCTATAGGTTTTGCCTTGGTTTGGACTATTTCATAAATTTCACTTATTGATGTTGTTTATAAATTATTTTTAATACTTATTAAAATTATTCCCATTCTTATTTTGGTATTTTAAGGTGTTTGAATATGCAAATCATCTCATGTTGCAGGAGAAGATACCATTCTATGTTGTAGTTAGGTTTTCACCATTTTCCATGTCTTATTGATTTGATATAAATTTTAGAGGGTAGATATAGGTTAATTATTATGTTTAATTGTCCTTATTACTCATCTTAATTTTTAGTCTCATTCGCTAAGCAATGTTTCATGGATTTGTATCCATATACAGCATACATAGTCTACCATGGACATTTATCTACAGGTGCCATGGAGGGGAAATATCACATTGGAATAGAAGTTATAATACTTGTTTCAACACCTTGATAGTGATAACATCCATTTGAATAATTGGTGAAAATTTTATGCATGTTCATGAGACCATTCATTATATACATGATTCCAATTCTGCTCACTACCTACCTACAACTTACGTAAACCTACAGGCACCCTCATAAGACTAAGCATGTTGAAAAACAAGTTTTAGAGATCAAAAAGGTCCTTGATAATGTAATATTATATTTTTAATCTTTGAAATAAACCTAAAAACTCATAAAATGTCTAAGATAATGTATATTCTACTAACTCATTCTCCCCATTGCCTGTATAGGAAAAGATGCACTTACAAGGGGTTTGATAGAGGGCTAAGGTGTCATTTTAAGTGTTGAGGAACATAGTGGAACTCATATTGAAGTTATAAAATGTTAAAGGGATTCTAAAATACATACCAAGAATGCTATGCTATTAAAAAAAAATTAAAATCACCTTCAAAGTAGTGACTGTGTGTTTTAGGACTCGTTTCCCTAAAAATGCAAAATAGAGGTCTAGGTCTTTTTATCAAGACCATGAAATAGGGTTATCAAAGGTTTTGATGAGTATTTGGGATCAAAACTTGATATATTCATATTTCATAAGGACTTTAAAAGTTTTGGGGTCAAGAGGAATAGGGGAAGATAGTTGTTAAGAGGGTTAAAGTTACCAATTTATGCATTGAACTCCATTAACATCTACAGGTTTTGAACCTTTTAAGTGATCATTAATGCCTTAAGGAGAAAACAAAGAATATTACTCATGTTTTAATGAAATTATGGATTGAAATACACACAAAATGAATATAATTAGGAAAACTTTTATATGTATGTTTTTTTCTCAAAAGACACCTACAAGTACCCCTTCACAAGGAGATACCTATGACTTCAAATAAGGCAACACATGGTCTAAGATGGAGGTTTGAGATGGAATTACCAAAGCATGAATCTATTATTTAATAGTTTTATTTATATAAGTATAATGTATATAAGGCTATAATTTTTTACTCCATCTCCCATGACCACCTATAGGTATCCTAGAATTCAAAATACTCACCTACAACTATAACTAAGCATATAGTGAGCAAAATATGGTGTTTAAGTGATTTTTGATCCTATATATGGTGAAAATAAGTCCAAATAAGATGATAAATTACCATGTAAAGTTATTAGTAGGTATGTCTCAATGTTTCAAGGCCTAATCCATACATATGCACCTATAGGTACCCTCCAACACACAAAAACACAATCTATTATAGCTGAATCAGACAATGAGTAAGCTTAGTGATAGGGATGAGGGAAGAGGATAAAAAAAAATTAAATTATATTTATATTTTATAAATGGACTTATAAGCACTAAATTCAAGCTAAATTATGCAAGCATACCTACAAATACCTTCTAAAATAAGAAACACAGTTAGGAAGGTTGTATACTATCTTGACCAATCAATTATGTAATGAGAGGTATATAGGGATTTGAGATGGTGAATGTACCTATAACACATTAATATTTATCACTATGGTCTCTATAAACTCTTCACATGGAAGACAAGAAGAGATAAAAGAGTCTAAACATGCATTACATAGTCCACATGAAGAATCCTACACACAGTCTACTTTATAAGGGTATGTTTTAGGTTTTGGAGAAGTTTGAAGGTATAATGACCTGATATAAGGATATATTTTTGTGTTTGAGGTCATTAAAACTTGAGTAAGACCATACAACATCCAAATTTTTTGAGAAAATAGGGGAAGTGCCCTCTATTTTGTCTCAGATAGAGGGCACTCCCTTTATGAATGAAACTTGTAGTTTTGGGGAAAAGGTGACAAAGGGTGGACTAGGGGATATTTTTAAATGGAAATGAGGTGTTTTTATTTTTAATACATCTAAAAAAACATGTAAAACTAATCATGCAATAATGAAACAAAACATAATGGTCTAGAGTGCCTAGTATGCAGACAAGACTATTTGAGGTCTATAGCCCAATGGGGGGTCCAACTTCACTTCCATCCTCTAGTGAGATTAATACCCCTATTGAATCATGTTTATATTATGAATTTTGATGTGTATAATATATTATAATTCATATTAATATTAAGGAGGTCATTTTTAGCTCAAGACAACTTCAATCTTATAAGGAATGGAGAAGACGAGTTCGATAGGCCAAGTTGAAATGCTCATATCTCCCTTGGCACCTTGCATGGATATATAAGGATTTTAGGGAGGTTTATTGAGGTCAAAAAAATTTATTTTGTGTAATTTTTTTGTAGTTCCAATGTCTAACCTTTATAAAAAAAATGCTTAAGATGTCAAAATAGGCTTAAACCCTTGCAAACCCTAGTTATTGACCTGATAGATAAAATGAAGTTGGAAAGCTATTATAATGGACTAGTTTGAACATGAAAGTGATAGGACCTTTTATATAAATAAATTAGGATCCTCCCCATCCTATTAGACTATAAAAAATGTATATGAATAGGGTATAAATAGGGTTTTCTTGACTATTCTATGATTTTTTTAGGTTTTAGGAACATTCAAGAGATGAAATAAAGTTTGGGGGAAGATTAGGACTTTTAATAACTCAATATGGTAAATTATTTCTTCATAAAAAATCCTAAGTGTTCAAACAATAGCTCTCATCTTAGCCAATCAAAATTGACATAGTGACCAAGCTAATGAGAAAGGTGGAAAACTTCAAGTGAGATGATTTGAAGGTGTACCTGATGATTCTCAAGCCATGGAGGGTATTTAAAAATGTAATTCACTCCATCCCATATATTTACATGGAAACCTGATGCTTTTGGGGAATCCAAGTGTGCAAGGTGCATGAAAGAATAGTTTTTTAGACTACATATGGTGTAGTTCATTTTAGGAAGGTTTCAGATGACCAAGACTATAACCAATGCATGAAGAGGCATGTATGAAATACTTTCCCTTCATTAAAATCATAAGAATTATCCCTAATCAGTTTTGGGATGTTCAAATAGAGGTGAATCATGAAGGCCAATTTTTGAGCTAGAATAAGAATTTTCATGCCACTTTACAAGAGTTTCATGACTTGAAGATCCACTTTTTCCTTATGAACTTGCATGGTTCATCCCACATCCTCTTTTTATGCACAAGTAATTCATTTCATTATCTTGAAAAGTTTCCTTTTAACCCTTGGACTTCTCTCTCATCCTAACTCTCTAAAGTTATATAAGAACTAGCCATTATGGCCATTGTAATGGATGCTCCACCTAAGTATGGCATAGCCTTGCTCATTTAAATACCATTTGATCAATAAGACTAATTATTTTTACCTCTTCCATGATTATTCTTAGTGTGATCATTTGGAATTTTTGAATTTGCATAAGTGATGACTCTTTTTTCCTTAGCATGATTGTTTCATTCTCTCACCTATTTGTATCTGGAAAGCTTCTTCTTGTAGGGCATGTGAAGTGTTCTAGGAAGTGTTAAGGTTGAGTGAGTTATTATATTCACTAGTGCCATTCAAGTCCTATTTTCTAGCCCACCTATTCTAAACATTCATCCATAACCTCATAATGTAACATTGATATGAGAAGATTTAGATTAGAGAAGTGTGTGTTTGGTTAGTCCCTTGTTCTCATGTGTAACATGCAACTAGTTGGTAGTCATCAAATTATTTGGTGTATCACCTCCCTTAGGATAGTTTGCTTTCATTTTTATCTCTCCCCAAAGTTTAGGTATAGTAGTGATCCAAAGTGGTACATCAAGGGAGCTAGCCCTATCTATAGATTCACCTCAATCATAGGCTACCCACAAGTCTCGAGGAGTATCAGTTATGCCACTTGGATGAGGATAGGATGAGACATCTCCTCAAAAGGTGAAAATCCAAGTGACAATAGTTTTTGGAATGCCTAGTGGGACTTGAAGTCCAAGAGGTTGAAATAATTTTTGGTGTTGTATTTTAACAATAAGCCTTTAGAGGTATCTATCCAAGCACCAATGGTGACTCCAGATGATAACTTCTGGTTGTAAGCAATCCAAGTATATCTATTAGAAAATTTTGATCAGTTTTTGAGTTTCCTTTGACATATGAGGTTGATATGGATATCAATGGCCAATACTTCTATCATGAACCTTCTTATCAACCTTGCTATGAACCACATTTTACTCCTCAACAATCTTATCAAAATGGCTATCAATCCTATGAGCCATGGCAGCCCTATAACCCTTCATTTCCCTCTCCATATGGACACCATGTTATTAGATAGCCCTATGTGAATGGTTACCAATAAACCTATCAAGAGACACCTCTCTATGAGTCCCAATACAAGCCCTATTATTCATATCATGATGCCTATCAGCTTCAAGAGTACTCCTATGATTCTTGTCATATGAAACCAGATGTTTCCATGGATTGTATACAAAGATATCATTGGAAAAATATAGCTCATACTTATGTAGATTCTAGTTCTTCTAATCAGTCCAAGAATTCACTTATGAGATTACTAGTTCTTTTCTCTTTCCCAAATACACTCCCAAGTTCTCTCCATCTCACACTCCATCTCCAACTCCTTCACCTTTCACTACACCTTCATTTCCAACTCCTTCACCTTCTACTAAATCTCATACTCTAGCTCCTTCACCTCAAATCCATGAGCCTATCCATCAACTTTCCACCTCACACCTTATTAAGCAAGAGCCTATTTTGAGAGAAGAAAGTAAAGAAGAGAAAGCTCAATTCATGGTTGATCAAGAAGATCTCATGAGTGATTATACGGAATAAATCACCATAGGGACTCCCCTTGGTGAACAAAAGGAAAATCCACAAGCTGATGCCTTCATTTTTCAAGGGATGTGTGTCCATGAAGTAAACTCTAATGCCTCCATTTTTGAGGGAATGTGTATGCATGAGGAATGTATCCAAGAATTGAAGAGAGAAGTATTTGAATAATACTCCATGTCTGATCATAAAGTTATGGATGATCATCTTAAGTATGAAGTGAAGTGTATTATCAAGGATGAAGGTCAAATCACTCCTCAAGAAGTGGCAGTCCTAAGAGAGTCTCATGAGGCCAAGGTAGAGGAAATGACTCTTAAAGATGACATTCATGAGGAAGAATATTTATGATATAATTTCAATGTCATATGCAAGGAATTAGATAAACACAAAGATGAAGGTCATTTTTCTAGTCAAGAACCTACTGTCATGAAGTCATTTGATGATGCTAGTGTACATTAAGTTGTAGACATGGATAAAGATAGCAAGGATGAGAGGACTATCATATTTTCAAACTTGCACATCAAGGGCCAAGTACATGAGAAGGTTGAGACTATTTGGATGTAAGAGTAGTCCATTTTCATAGTTAACCTCTATGGATATGCTTGGTTCTCACTGAACCTCATGCCAGTGAAGTTGGCAAACACCATGAAGAAGATAGAGGCATCAATGCTAAAGGATAAAAAGTTACATGTCTCACTAAATCCTTCATGTTATGAAGCAAGGAAGGTTTCAATCTTCCCATTTAATCTAGGAGGGAGGTATGCTAGGTTTTTAAGTTGTATGTATATAGTTTTTTGCTTCCTATATTATTCCTAAGTGCTTTGAGTACATGTGTGTCTTATTAGTGTGTTTGTTTTATTTATGTGTGTCCTTTGATTTATATGGTTGAGGTAATTAGTGGTCTTATCTTGATCAAGCATGGTTATAAATTTTTCAAAGGTAAGGTCTGTGTCAAAAATTTTGTACATGTGACTCTATATCCTAATGGACTGATAGCGCTACTAGTTTAGTTAGTATAACAGACATACTACCCCTATGAGTCACCAATTTGTTGACCAAATTTGACCCTACAAGTCAAATTGGGAGCCCTATAAGAAAAAACTTGATCTTTAGAGGTTTATAGTAGGTTTATTATTATGTCATAGGGTGTATTATATGTTGATGTCATTTAATGATACATTAGCCTTGGTCATTAGTCTCATTAGTCAATATGTCCTTTTGAGTCATTTTAGGGGTCTAAATAGAGAATTTAATGAATTACACGACCTCATTAGGAAATTTTGAGGTTTAAAAAGTCTATGTAACATGACATGTGTCCCATTATTCCTTATTCAATTGTTCTTAACTGAAAAGTGGTAGGTTCCTCAGAAAAAGGGCAATTTTCTTGAAACAAAAGGATTTTTCTTGAGTTGTATAAACTTATTCAAACTCCTACATTTGGGTAATTTTCATAGTGTCCCTTGGTCTTAAATACACTTATTATAGTGATCATTTTTGTCATAAACTTTAAAAAATTAATAAAACCACTTTTCTTTTCTTTCACTAGGTTTGGCAAGCAAGAGTGGCCTTCAAGTTTGTACTTGATATGGCCAGCAAGAGAGGTTTCAAGAAAAATTATCCTAGGGGTGTCTTATACACTAATTTATCTTAAATTTTATGTTTTTTATAGAGGAATGGTGGCATGTGCTTTATGAACCATCCTCATGAAGTTGGCTATGTTTTTCTACTTGCCAATCTATGCACCCTATAGGTTTTGCCTTGGTTTGGACTAGTCCATACATTTCACTTGCTGATGTTGTTTCCAGATGATGTTGACTCCATCTTAAAATGATTCCCATGATTTTTTTAGTGTTTTAAGGTGCTTGGGTATGCAAATCATCTCATGTTGCAGGAGAAGATACCATTCTATGTTGTAGGTAGGTTTTCACCATTTTCCTTATCTTCCTAATTTGATATTAGTTTTATAAGGTGGAGATAGGTTCATTATTATGTTTAATTATCCTTATTATTCTTCTCAACTTTAAATATAATTATCCAAGCAATGTTTCATGGATTTTTAGCCATATACAACATACACAGTCTACCATGGACATATTTATCTACAGGTGCCATGGAGGGGAAATATCACATTGGAATAGAGGTTATAAGAAATGTTTCAACACCTTAATAGTGATAAAATAAATTTTAATAATTGGTGAAAATATCAATCCTATTCATGAGACCATTCATTATATACATGATTCCAATTCTGCTCACTACCTACCTAAAACTCACATACACTTACAGGCACCCTCATAAGACCAAGCATGCTGAAAAGCAAGTTTTAGATATTAAAATTGTCCTTGATAATGTAAGAATATATTTTTAATATTTTAGATAAACCTAAAATATCATAAAATGTAAAAGGCAATGCATATTCTGCTAACTCTTTCTCCCCACTGCATGTACAAGAAAATATGCACTTACAGGTGGTTTAATAGAGAGATTAAGTGTCATTTAAAGTGTTTAGGCACATAATGGAACTCATATTTAATTTATAACATGTTAAAATTATCCTAACATACATACTAATAAGGATATGCTTCTAAGAAAAGTTAAAAATCACCTTCAAATAAATGACTATGTGTTTCAGGACTTTTTTCCCTAAAAATACAAAATAGAGGTTTGGGTCTTTTTGTCAAGACCATGTAATAAGGTTATCAAAGTTTTTGATGCATATTTGGGATCATTCTTGTTTTTTTTACATTGTATAAGGACTTTACAAATTTTGGGTTCAATAAGAATAAGGGAAGACAATTGCTAAGAGGGCTAAAGTTGCTAATTTATGCACTAAACTCCTTCATTAACATCTATAGGTTTTAAACCTTTTAAGGGATCATTAATGCCTTAAGGAAAACACAAAGAATATTATCATGTTTGAATGAAATAATGGATTTAAATACATAGCATGAACATAAATATCATTTGGACAACTTTGATATGCAAGGTTTTGTTTTCAAAAGACACCTACAAGTACCCCTTCATAAGGAAATACACACCTACAGCTTCAAATAAGGCATCACATAGCCAAAGATGGAGGTTTGAGATGGCATCACCAAAACATGTCTCTATGATTTAATAGTGTTCATGATCCTAGGGTCATGTATATAAGGTTGGAATTTTGTACTCCATCTCCCATGACCACCTACAGGTGTCCTAGCATTCAAAATACTCACCTACAACTATAACTAAGTAGACAGTGAGCAAAATATGGTGTCTAAGTGATGTTTGAGCCTATAAATGGTGAACATGGGTCCAAAAAATATTATAAATGACCATGGAAAGGTCTTAGGATGTTTTTCTTAATGTTTCAAGGCCTAATCCATACATATGCACCTATAGATATGATCCAACATAGAAAAACATAATATGCTATAATTGAGTCAGATAGTGAGTAAGCTTGGTGATTGAGAATGTGGGAGTGATATGGATGAGAAAAGAGGTTAAATAAAATTTAAATTATATTAATATTTTATAAATGGTCTTATAATCATTGAATTTAATCTAAAATGTAAAAGCATACCTATAAGTACGTTCTAAAACAAAAAACACAATCAGGAAGGTTGTATACTGTCTTGACTAGTGAATTATGTAATGAGAGTATATAAGGAATTAAGATGGTGAATGGACATATAACACATTAATATTTATCATGATGGTCTCTATAAACTCTTGACATGGAATATAAGTATAGATAAAGGACTCTAAACATGCATTACATAGTCCACATGAAGAATCATGCACACAGTCTACTTTATAAGGGTTTGTTTTAGGTTTTGGAGAAGTTTGAAGGTATAATGACATAATATAAGGATGAATGTTTTTTGGTAGGTACTTAAAACATTAATAATCCCATAAAACATTCAAATTGTTTGAGATAATAGGGGAAGTTCCTTCTATTTTATCTCAGACAGAGGGCACTCCCTTTGTGCATGAAACTTGTAGTTTTGGGGAAAAGGTGACAAAGGGTGGACCAGGGATTGTTTTTACATGGAAAGTAAGTGTGTGGAGTTTTAATACATATAAAAAACATGTAAAACCAAACATAAAATAATGAAATGAAATTGAATGGTCTGGAGTGTCAAGTATGCAAGTAGGACTATTTAAGGCCTAAAGCCCAATGGGGGGCCCAACTTCACTTTTTAGTCTCCAGAGAGTTTTATAACCTATTTAATCATGTTTATAGGATGAATTTGGATGTTTATAATACATTATAATGTAGAGGAAGCACAAGGAGGTCATTTTTAGCTCAAAATAACTTCAAGCCTACAAGGAATGGAGAAGACAAGCTTGATAGGCCAAGTTGAAATGTTCATATCTCCCTTGGCACCTTGCATGGAGATATAAGGAGTTTATGGAGGTTGATGTAGGTCATAAAATTTTATTTTTTAGAATTTTTTTTTAGTTCTAATGTCTAACCTTTATGAACAAAGCTTAAGAGGTCAAAACAGGCTTAAACCCTTACAAACCTTGGTTATTAACCTAATGGAGAAAATGAGGTTGGAAAGCTATTATAATGGAAAATTTTGACCAATAAAGTTATTTTAACTTTTATATAGCTCATTCAGGCTCCTCCCCATCCTGTTGGACTATATGGAATATGTACGAATAGGTTATAAATAGGGTTTTCTTGATTATTTTATGCATTATGCAGGTTCTAGGAATATTTAAGAGATGAAATCAATTTTAGGTGGAAGATTAGGAATTTTTATAAATAAATATGGTAATTTATTTCTTAAATAAAAATCCTATGTATTCAAACAATAGATCTCATCTCAGCTAGTCAAAATTGGCATATTGACCAAGCTAGTGAGAAGGGTGGAAAACTTCAAGTTAACTAATTTTAAGTTATGCTTGATGATTCTCAGGACATGGAAGGTATTGAAAAATTTAATTAACTCCATACCATGGATTTTAATGGAAAATTTATGCATTTTTGGAGGCCATGTGTGCATGGTGCATGAAAGAAGAATTTTTTAGACTTCAAATGGTCATAGCTCATTTTGGGAAGGTTCCAAATGACCAACATCAAAACCAATTCATGGAGAGGAATATATGAAATCCTTTCCCTTAATTCCAATAATTATACCTATGCCTAATCAGTTTTGGGATGTTCAAATAGAGGTGAATCATGAAGGCAATTTTCTAAGCTAAAATGAGAACTTTCATGCCACTTTGCAATAGTTTCATGACTTGGAGAACCACTTGTTCCTTTTAACCTTGCATGGTTCATCCAAAATCCTCTTATAATGTATAATTAACTCCTTTTATCATCTTTACAAGTGTCCTTGTGACCCTTGGAATTCTCTCTCTCTCTCTCTCTCTCTCTCTCTCAAGTTATATAAAAACTAGCCATTTTGGCCATTGTAATGGATACTCCACCTAAGTATGGTGAAGCCCTGCTCATTTTCATACCATTTGATCAATAATAATACTAAATTTTACCTCTTTCATGAATATTTGTAGTGTTTTCATTTTTAATTTTTGATATTTCATAAGTGATGACTCTTGTTTTCTTAGCATGATTATTTCATTCTCTTACCTATTTGCAGTTGGAAAGATTCTTCTTGCAAGGCATGTGAAGTGTTCTAGGAAGTGTCAAGGTTGAATGAGTTAGTATATTCATTAGTGACATTAAATGCCTCTTGTCTATTCCTCATATCCTAAACATTCATCCATAACCTCATAATGTAACATTGACGTGAGAAGGTGCAGATTGGAGAAGTGTTTGTTTGGTTTGTCCCTTGTTTTCATGTGTAACATGCAGCTAGTTGGTAGTCATCAACTTATTTGGTGTATCACCTCCCTTAAAATAGTTTTATTTTAGTTATATCTCTCCCTTCCCCCCCCCCAAGTTTAGGTGTAGTAGTGATCCAAAGTGGTACATCAAGGGAGCTAACCCTATCTAGAGATTCACCTCATTAATAAGATACCCACAAGCCTAAAGGTGTTTCAATTGTGCCACTTAGATGAGGAGAGTTGAGGCATCTCCTCAAAGGGTGAAAATCTAAGTGATAACACTTAGTTTATCTTGTCATTATAAATGTCTATCCTAAATTAATTTTTAATTTAGTTCTTGATCATAATTTATTGTTCTTTGCATAGTTACTACATATTAGACATAGATCTATTGTTTATCCATGGTGGATCCCAACCACCAACTAATATAAATATTTTGAAACAATCACGTATTCTACCTCTATTCCACTAATAGGTAACATGATTACCACAACCCATAACTCATGCATTGGATTCTTAGGAACTCATAAATGAGAAGTGTTCACTAAACACTTTGGGCACTTGTGGTACATATTTAGGCATCAACATGAGGATATTTTTTGGTGCTAGAAAGAGGGCTAGTTAGATCTTTGTGAATTTATAGAATACTTGATAATTTTGGTGTGTTTTGATCAAATATTGGTGTATTATTTCCATATTTGTGTTCCTTTAAGCATAATTATGTAAATATCATCGATCTTTATGGTTTCAAACTAGTCTTTAGGTTTCTTTTAGCCAAAGATTGATATTATTTGAAGATCCATGTGTATTTATGGTAAACATAAATTAAATCCAAGGCATTTTAGGTTAGTAATATTGATTTTATTTAAAATTTAACTGATTTATTGTAAATTTGAGTTTATGTGAGCTTAAACATGTAAATATCATTCATACTAACGTATTTAGGCATATCTTTGAGCTAATTCAATTAAAAATTGATGTCTTTTGTTGTTCTTTATATATATTTGTGCAAATTTGGCTTAATGTGTGAGTTTGATCATAATTATTTGTAAATATGAGGCTTACACATCATATTTCAAACATGATTTGGAGCTAGAACCACCACAAGTAAGATCCTCATCAATGTATGGCATGGTTAGGTTGATTTTCTATCAATATGCCTAGTCAGGTACACAACATACCAAGAAATATAGAAAGGTATTTACCTTCTTTCTATCCTAATGACATTGTCACTATTGAAGAACATGTTAGATCTTTTAAAACTACTTTAAGACTTTTGAATATTGTTCATGAATATGTAGCATGTAGATTGTTCCCATTTACTTTCAAAAATGCTACATATGAGTAATTCCTTAACCTTCCAGAGGATTATATTAATAGTTGGGATGATTTTAATAATATCTTTATTAATCAATTTGGTAAAGTCATTAGTTCATGCATTTTATATCAACAATTCACAACTACTAGAAGAGACTCAAATGAGTCCATTAGAGCCTTTAATGCTAGGTTATAGAAGATGTTTAGCATAACTATAGCCCCTTATAGACCTAAAGAGGCTTTAGCTTTAGATATTTACAAGGATACTTTGGATCCCATGACTTTTATGTTCCTTAAAAGGTTTGTTAGAGTCATAAACAGCTTAGCATTGGCTTATGTTGAAGCTATAATAATCAGTGATCAAATACATCCTCAAGGTCAACTTACATATGTTATCCTAAATGCCAACCTCAATTTCCCATCACTAAATGTCATTCCTAATGCCAATCAGAATGTGCCTGCCTTAAACTAGATAGTAGTCTTGAACCAATTACCCTTAAGTCATGCCTGTCCTAGCCAAAATTTAGGGTTCTTTAATAATATTAAAAATGGATTTCATCCACAAGGATAGAGAGCTTTGGTACCCACTAGTAATGATAATCAAGTTCATAACTCAGAATCACTAGAGAATGAGGATGAATCCATACTGAGGATGGTTCAAAATTTGAGCACTAATTTTCTTCAATTACAGAAGTAATTGGGCAATTATGGGTAAGGTTCCAACATAAACTATGCTCCTAAAACGTTCAATAGGTTTAATGATAACAACTACAATAATTCATTTGAGGACATACATAAAATGAATCTTTGTGATATAGGTCTAGTTGATCATTATAATGTCTTAAAAGTATGCCAAAATGAAAGGGATACATCTGAAACTATGCTTAATCAAGACTTTGTGACAAGGACATCTAGATTTACAATAATTAATAAATCCTTCATACAAGATTTTGATTTTCCATTTGAAGAAGAAAGTGAATCAAAATATGATCTAGAAGATGAAATGGATGTTTATGATGAGTAGCCCCATGAGCAAGATCAGAGACAAGCTAAATTTTCTTTAGAAAATAGTTGTGAGAGTAATTTATATTAGGTCATTACTAAAATTGAGGATATCCTTGAGGAAGAAGACTAGTGGCAACATTTATGCCAAGATTTTTTGAAATAAATTGAGGTTTTCCAAGATATTAATGTCATTCTAGAGATCCCAAAGCAGGATGAGTTGGGACTTGATTGGGTAGCTGAGATGCCATTTTGCATGAAGGATGAAGATGAAGAAAGTGAAATGGATCAGGAATTTCCATATGATACCTTCAAAAGGGTGGAAGAATGTGATCAACTTGATTCAAATGGTAAGGTTGTAGATAAAATTCATGCTCTTTCAATCGATCAAGATGAAGTAGCCTTTTAGTATAACTTGGAAAGTTTTGGCATAAATATGGATAGTCTATCCCCACCTCAAGTTGAATTTAATGAAGACATTAGGACAAGAATGCTAGTTGAGCTGCCATCATTGAAAGAGGACAATATAAGTCACTATTTATCTATGACTGAATAGGAATTAGCACTCCTAATTAAAGACAAAAGGATTTATGAAGATGAGGATTGGGTCTTAGATTCATATCTTCAATCCATGCATCTAAAAATGTTGATAGGAGGCCAAACTACATCACCTAGAAAACATAAGCGTACAAGTGATCCTATCCATAAGAAGAGGCCACTAAGTGAAAAAAATCATGTTTCAAGGTTTTGTAGTAGACTAAATAATTTTCCATTTTATTCTGGAGGTAAGTAATTTATGTAGTTAGTGTAGGGCTTAGATTAGTTTCTTTCCTTTTTTTTGTTTATTCTATTTTTTTTCCTTCTTATCCCTTGTTTATACATAGGCATGTATATATTTGTTTTCTTCCTTTTTCACTTCCTACTTTTCTTCTTTCTATTGTGTGTTTGTTTCTTGATTATTTTTTCCTTGCTTTCAATAATTCCTTTTGGATAACCCTCAACTCAAGTTTCATCTAGGCTACTCAAGAGCTTCATAGTTCAGAAATGTAGTTATTCAACTCATGCACATGTTGACCATGATTTGAAATATGAACTTGATGTTATAATTTAGAGGAACTAGCAAAGACTGATGAATAGGTTGACTATTTTATGAGAACTAGAGCATTGTTCTAATCTAAACTTGGTTTTAAGAAGAGTTGCACATGTGAAATGAAAGCTTGAACTACTAGGGCATATTAATGCTTGTACTTAACAAACATCCTTGCATGGGAAGAAGGTCATAGCCATAGATGATTACCTAAAGATAAAACACTTAACCAAATCCTTCAACCTAACTACCTTGGTTCCCAATCTTGATCAAAGCATAAAAGATCTAAATAATAAAAAAATAAGAATTTAATACAAAATCAAAAACTTTTCAAGCATAGGTGATTCTGGTTATCTCCACCAGGGCTATGGATGCCTAGTTGGTAATGGAGCAAGGTTATGAGAAGAGCAAAAGGTATCTGTATTGGGCCTATAAATACTTGATTGATAACAAAGCAATGCTTAAGCCTTCCCTGAATAAGAAGCATAGTCCTTAATGGATATCCAAATATTCTCTAAGGTAATGTTAATGGTTAAAGGCATAGAACTTGGAGGTTATCCCCTAAATCCCATGAAAAATAGTAAGTGGAATCAAATCACACACACAACATGGTTATGTCTTAATGTTTGACCCTAATTCTACATGTGCAAAGCTTGTTTCAACCATGAACTGATCTTGGTGATGTCATAGCTCAAATAAATTAGGTGACCCAATCAGTTGTCCAAACCAGAGCCTCTGAGTTCTAACATATTTCTATGTTTCCCCTAAAAATTTTCATTTTTTGAGGTCAACATACCCCCATTTTTTGAAAATTGGGACCCTTGAGACACTTTAAACTTAACACTGAAAGCATGGCTTATTTTGAACATTATTAGAATTTGAAGATCATCTACTTTGATAAAGTGGGCCTACTAGTTTATGGTTTTTCTTTAAGGTTACCTAATGTTGCTAACAGTTTCCCTTCATGTGATAAGTTGTAGGTTTCATGGAGCTCTTGGTGATAGATCATGCTTAGAGTTGATAGATTAACTTTATTCAGGCTTTATTTTTTGAAAGCTCTCCTTCAAAAAACCCTAGCTCAAGCCCTTAGTTAAAATTTACATTTGGTACGAGAAAATTGGAGAGAACATTTCAAATTACTTTGTACTTAAGCTTAATTTTCATGCTAAGGCTTAGTCATATTTCTTAACATGACCAAACCTTAACATGAAAGTCTTACTTGGTCCCTTTTATTTTCCCCCTTTGTTTTCTATATTTATAACATGGTATAATGTTCATGTTGATAGGGTCCTTTTATTTTTTATAGCATGGTCCCCTTTGATTATCTATTTAGCGTAAATTATTAATTCTAAGGCCTTGTTCATGTTTATCAATATGAACGAGACCTTAGTCTTAACATTTTATCTTAAGTTTTTAATTTCATCCTAGGTTCTAACATAAATACCTTGCTTCTTCATAGATCTAATGGTCAATGTATCATCATGAATGAAAGATATGATAAAGTTAAGAAATCTTGATGAACTTAAGCATTTCATCCTTCAACCCAATCATGTGCGAGCATCTAGATCATGATCAATGGTTATTTCCTCATCAGGACCTAGGATACAATAGGGTGAATGAAATGATGAAAATTCAAAGGCTTAAGAAGCCCCCTGGGGTCACCATGTGGCATTCCCACATTTTAATCTTGATAAAAAAGGGTCCCACATAATCAAAGCAACCAATCATGTACAAGTTCCCATATCATAATCAGTAGTTCACGATCACTCATGGATCTAGATCTAATAAAGTGAAGATAATGTTGAAATGTCAAAGGCCAAAGGAATCTCATGAAGATTATAAGTGTCATTATTTAAAGGACTCAAATAGGGATCAATGGCTCATGGGTCCTCCCCAAGGTCAATAGAGTCAATGGGAGACTCACAAAGCTACCATGTGGTGTTCTCATAGTCATTAGGATCGAGCTCTCAGAGTCATTAGGATCGAATGAAATAATGGCATGCATTCACTTGGATTGTAATCAGATGGCTCTCACTTCATTGTACCTCTTGATTAGATGGAGTGAATTGAATCCAAGATCCATGTAATATAAGAACTTGATGAGCTTAAAATTGATGATCATGTGACCATCATTTGACATTCATGAGGCTGTCATTGACATCTATGCAACCATCAACTTTAAGCCCACCAAAACTAAGAACTTCACGAGCTTAAATTTGATGTTCTCACAAACATCATTTGAGATCTGTGAGGCAATCATTGATGTCTATGAGGTCATCAAATTCAAGATCTTTAAATATTTTACCTAGATAATGGGTTTATATCATTCGATGGGTCATTTGATAGTATGCTTTAAAACATAGCATAAATGCTTTAGCCTAAGTTTGTAGCATGTTAATTAACATGAAAATAGACTTAGCTTAAGGTATTTTAGCCTAAGTTATTTTATATGAACATACTCTAACTAAAGCTCATGCACCTCATAGGATCAACATATTACACTTCATTGGGCCTAGATGATCCAATAGCATGAAATCATTGATGACTATTCAATAAAGCTCTAGAGCTTACAGGCTTGACATGTGGTGGATGCACATTCAATATGCAATAAATGCAAGATATAGAGCTCAAAAATGTTATGGAGATACTAAGTGGCATAACCATAGGCTTGATGCAAAGATGGCCAATGACATATGAAAGTAAATATCATGATCAATGGCCCATGTTGATATGTGTGAGATGATCTGATGGAGTGAAGCAAAAAGGAATATTTTAAATACTAATGGCTAGTGTTTCAAAGGAATTTATGAAAAATGCCATGAAATTCCTAGATAGATGATAAATAAGTACCACACAAGCACAAGAAATAAAATGTAAAATCCAAGGCCAGTCTGGGGCAAATAATATCAAAATCCTAGACATGATCTTCAATGTAAGTCAAAAGATTACTGAGGCCAAAAGCATCAAAGAAGTTATGGCTAGAAATGATAGGAAGTTAAATGATCTAGATTAAAAGGAAGAAGAGTGTCTCTTAAGGCTAGTTATGAATTTTGGACTCATTAGTGAAGATCATCAAAAGGCTATGAACATCTTTCAGTAGTAACAATCAAGTTCCTAGGTATGGGGCCCACCAACTAGTTAGTTAATATTCCACTTTTGTGAAGCATTGTAACATTTTGAAAATGGAATATTCTTTTGTAAAGGTATATGCTAGTTTTTTACCATATTTTCCTCTAGGTTAGTGTATTTTATAAAATCAAGATTATTCTATAACCTAGTAGAAAAAGGACAACTATCCTTACTTCTTGTACATGTGTATCTTGCAACTAACTAGTATACTGACTTGTCCTTCTAAAAGTTATTAATACCATTTTTTGAAGGGGGGAGTTTTTAGAGCCAAAATTAATTTATAAAATTGGAGCAAGCAATACAAGTAAGGAATTCTACAAATATTACCTAATATTTATCTATGTGTTTGCTATCATAGCTTCTCTCTCATTTGCTTGTTCTAATTTCCACATTTGAATGGTTTTTATGGATTTTTGGTGTGCACCTTTGATTGTAGAGTTTTTAACTTGTGACAATGATAGGTTGACTAAAAGTTCTTAGGCTCATTTTTTTTCCTTGCTCTTCTTGCATTTAGGCCAATGCTATTTACTTGTAGGAGTAAATATTTAAAGTGAGCATGGTTCTTATCTGCATCTTTCTATACCTTCCTTAGAAATTTGTTTGATGTGTGATGTGATTTGGGCTAAGTTATTTCACTTCACATGTTGGTTTTAAGTGCATGCTTGAATGAAATCTAAAAAAATTCATGATGTTTGGAATGAAGATCAACAATATTTATTTCTGCCCTACCCTTCTTTTTGCTCTTTTTTTGACCTTGATCACCTTGGTTTAGATTGTCATTATAAATGTCCATCTTAAATTAATTATTATTTTAATTTTTTATCAATATTCACTATTCTGTGCATAGTTACTACATATTCTACATAGATATATTGTTTGGTCATGGTGGCTCCCAACTACCAACTAATATAAATATTATGAAATAGTCACTTATTTTACCTATATTCCACCAATAGGTAATAGGATTACCACAACCTACAACTCATGCATTGGATTATTAATAATTCAAAAATGAGAAGTGTTCACTAAACACTCTAGGCACCTGTGGTACATATCTAGGCATCAACAGTACTGAAGATGGATATCTTGGGTTTGGGAGAGCGTGTGGATGGTTGGGTTTGGTTGAGTGGTTATGTGGTAGAAGAAAGGTATGTTCATGGAGTGGGCACCTTTACCTTCCCCTTACCCTTTTATTAGGCTTGTGATCATGTGACCACATGGATGGTATGGATTTGGGGAAGAGTTGGGCTAGAGGACTACTTTAGTTCCTCCTCACTCTTGGATGAGAGTGTGGGAGTATGTAAGTTTGGGGTGATAGGGTGTGGTTCCTAGAGTGGCTATGGGGTTATGGGTGGCTCTTTTGATAATAAGTCATCATCAGACATATAGTTAATGCAATAAGACTTGGAGAGCTTTACAGTTCTCTATATCATGTCTCGATGTTCTATGGTATGAGTAAATTAGGTTGTCATCAAACTAGGATGGCTTAGGACTATGGGGTTAAATGGTTTGATGGGAGGCAAAAGCAAGAAATAAGCTTGTAATAACCTCTGTAGGATGGTTGAATAAGACGTGAGTAAAGGTGGTAAAGATGTTGGAGTTTTGGTTTTGATTATTAGAGTGGAAGCCTTCTTAGGAGTGGGATTAGTAGTAGGAGTTTTTGGTGGTGGAGTATTCTTTGTGGTTTATGGTTTGGAGGTCAAATTTTTAGAAATAGCAGGCTTGGTAGTGGGTGGTTTGAAACTAAAAGGGTTAGAAATAGGATATTTGGTGGTAGAGGGTTTGGAGGCCAAGGGCATGGAAAGAATAGGTAAAGGTGTATCTAGAAAAGAAGGCTAGATTTGGGTTATCTTTGGGGGATGTGATTTCTTAATCTAAGGATGTGGTATTAGGAGGGAAAAGGGTTGTAGTCCCAAAATGGAAGGCAAGGTAACAATAAGTGGCAAGGTTCTTGCCTTTGTTATTGTAGGTGGCTTCTCCTTATTGGTTGGCTTGATTTGGGGTTCTTTTGATAGGCTAAGTGGTGCTAAATCTAACTTTATTAGAGGGTGAGTAAGGCTCTGAGTGGGGAGCATGCCTAGGTTTTTGATGGGTTTGGTTGTGATGGGAGAATCTATATGGACTATTTTGGGTGGAATTAGTTTTGTCAATTCAACTATAACTTGAGGGGTAGAAGTTTATAAAGGTTTAGTTGGGGTGATGGTGAGTTTAATAGTGGAAATAGAAGGTGGGGTTGACAATGGCATGGTAGAGGCTCTTGCTTGGTTGGGTAAAGAAGGTTGAGATGGTGCCAAAATGTGGCACATTCTACATTGAGTTGGGATAGGTACTCCAAGTTTTGAACCAATCTAGAGAAAGGCTTATTATGGGTTTGGTCCCTTTGATATTAATATCAAAGGACAAACCCATGGGTAAAGAGAGAGGAGTGGTTACCTCATCCTTTTCCTTAATCAAAGGGTCCAAGGTTTGGGAAGATGAGTCTTCTATAAGAGAGTTAGGTAGAGTGACTTCATCCTTAAGGATGCTTTCCAAAGGAAGAGTGGATTATTGTATGATGGAAGAAAAGGATATGGTGTTAATGGCTGCTTCTTTTGGTATGTCTTCCAAAGGTGAGGTTGGTAGCTCCACTAACTTGATAAGTGGAGAAAGGGGAATGGTTATTTACTTGGTCACATTTTCTAAAGTAATAGAAAGTAACTTTGCTACCTCAATAAGTAGAGGGAAAGGAAAGGTGGTTTGGGCAATGGTTTCCTCAATAATGAGTTCATTAAGAACCACGTTAATGGTATGGGCCTCATGGTTGTGAGAGGATTTTACTCTATTATTTTCATTATTCATATATGGGGCATGTTTGGGGAATTATTGTCTAAATATGTCAAGTGATTGATTTTGGGGTACATTAGGGTTATCCAACACAAGTTCCCCCTTGTCAATCAAAATTTGGACAATGTTTTTAAAAGTGTTGCACCTACTAACATCATGCCCAATGACATGGTGGAAGACACATAATTCATTCTCCTTATACCAACTAGGTACAGGACAAGAGGAATAGAGTTGTTATGGAGGTTCAATCAGTGGGAGTTATTTGATATTTACTTTTAACAACTTTTCCAAGACCAAAGCATATGACTCCCCTAGTGGAGTAAATTACTTTTGATTGTTGAGGTTTTGATTTCTAGTTTTTTGGTTGGAGATATTAGAAGAGTTAAGCTAGTTAACAACTGGTGGAGGAGTGGTTCAAAGGACAACCATATTCATGGTCCCCTTATTTTTGGTGTTAGTATTGGTTTGATTGTTAGGTTTGGAGGAGGGAGCCTCATTTGATTTGAAGGTGGAATTCTTGTTTCTTAATTTTAACTTCCACTCATCAATGGCTCTATTCTCTAAATTTTGTGCCATGGTGAAAGCTTCATCACAGTTCTTACATGTCTGAACCCAAAAAGTGGAGGAAATGTGTTTAGCACAAGCCCGAGCAAAGAACTCAATCAGCTCAGGTTGGGGAAAGAGAAAGAGAGTTGATTTATCAAGCTTATCCAATGGGATATAGTAAGTAATGAACTCATCATCAAATTTATAGATGGAGTAAATATTAGTGATGGAAAATTTCTTAGAGTGTTTATGAAAAAGTGTTCTAAGAAAGTTTGAGCTAGTTAAGCAAAAGAAAAAAGAGAGTGTTTGGTAATGGCACTATACCAATCTAGTGTTGTAATGGATAGAGACATGGGAAAGGTGCGAAGAAAGAGAGAATCATCATAGGTAATCAAATAGCAAGAATGAGTAAATGCTCTTAGATTTTGTTGAGGGTCTTCCTTACTCTAAAATTTTGAAAATTTTAGAAGTTCCCATTGAGAAGGATAAGGTCGAATGGGGATGGATGGATGAATTGGTTCATTAAAAATTTGGTTGTATGATAAGAGGTCATGGTCAGTAGAAATATATGACTCCAAAGTAGTCATTTTTTCCATCAACATATTTACTAGATCCATTTATGGTTGTGCACCCCCATAGTTATATGGTAGATTTTGTTGGATTTGGGTGGGTGCGACATATGGATAGTTAGTGGAAAGTTGGGATATTATCACATATTGATGTGTGGACATGGGTGGTTAAGAAGACATCATGAACATGTAGGTGGATATAAGAGGTTGGGTAGAGGATGGAGCCATATACCCTTGTGGGTTTGGAATATAGCTTGGGTTAGGTGAAATAGGAACTCATTGAAGAATTGGCATGGGTTGGGTCAGAGGTATGGTTAGGTTGGTAGGTTGAGGATGGGTATTAATATTGGTACTAATGGTTGGAAGGGTAAAAGGTATGGGAGCCACTAAGCTTTGGAATATATTGGAGGTTAATGGGTTAGAAGTAAGAAGAAGGGTGTCAACACTAATAGAGGGTATAATAATGGTAAGCAAGGTATGGGTGGCAAAAGGTTGGGTTGTTTCTATGTTAGAAGAGTTATGGATTAGTATGGAAGGTGTTTTGGTGTTGGTTGGTGGTATTGGATGGATTATTGGTAGAAAAGGATGTTTGGGTGACCAAGGGTTGGGTGGAGGTAATATAGGTGCTACCCATAAGGTGGAATGGCATATTATAGGGTGGGTTGGTAGGTAAAACCAAAGAAAGGGTATGATAATATATGGTGTTAAGGTAATGTTGGAGGGTTATAGGGTTGTTACCCATAAAGGTGGTGAAATTTGCATCACCTTGGTCAACCACTGATGGATACTAGGACTTCTAGAAGGATGGGGAGAACTCTTTGCATCTGAGACATACTCCATGGATGAAAGAGAAGAGGAAGATGGATGATTAGGAGGTGGATCCTAATTGGCCTGGTTTCTTAGTTGTTGGTAGTTAAAACCATGCAAATAAGTGAAAGAGGAAGATACAAGCAATCTCACAACTCAAAATAGAAGCAATCAAAATAAAAATATCTCAAGGAAAGTAATGCATACACTAATGTGCATTAAAATCCTAAGATAATTTATTATCTCTCTTTATGCTTATGCCTCAATTTTAAAGAAGTTATGAAGACTAACTTGGGCTTGTAGCACGAGTACTAAAAGCAGATATCTAAGGATGGTTTTAGGTAGTTAAAGGCTATCAAGGTTTATACTAGAACTTGGTACATGGCTTGATATTGGGGCCTACCCCCTGACATCACACACCACAATGATAAGGGTGTCGAGTGCTTAGCAAAAATATATCAAGTTGCTAGAGATTATACTCAGCCAGTGTACTGAGTTGGTTCTCCCCTTGGTGATAAAATACAAGTAAGATAGCCAAGGAAAGGTGACCACTAGGTGATGAAATCTCAATCAGGACTTATGTCAATGTTTTGATGTTTAATTGAATGTGTGGTTTGGTCTTGTGTGTGTGGAGAGAAGTGAGACTCTGATTAATTTACTTGATTTAATTTAAGCTATGTTAATTAATCAATTTAAATGAAAATGTATGCAATTAATTTTAAGCTCAAAATGAAATTTTGATTTCATTGTATGAGCAGAAAATAAGAAAAAGAAGCAGGTAGATGCAACTATGAACCCAAGAAAAGACTCAAGGGTCCTATCGAGCATGCCATAATGTTTCATGCAAAAAAAATTATTTCTTTAGAAATAAAGGTGTAAAACTTGAAGGAAGGGTAAGGTTAGTATAACTCGATATGTTATGTGTGCATTGATCCAGATGATTGTGGAGACTCTTTTTTGTCTAGGGAGGATGACTTATAGATAAGAAAGAACTAAAGAATTGGTTGATTAGTTGGATAGTAGGGTGGATTTCCTAGCATGAGCTATATCTAAGAATCATAGGCTTCCTAGGAGGCTATCAATCCACACTTTTAAATAGTTAAATCCTGAAAGCAAAAGATAAATTACTTGCATAAATAATAAAAAATACTAAAATCAAATACAAGAAGTGCTTGAAAAGAGATGAATTTGACTAATTATATCAATAAATGATTAGATATTAATGATAAATAAATTAGACATGGTTCAGATAATAGATTGATGTTCTATGATAATATAAGAACTTAGAAAGTGGAATTTTATTAGGGTCTAATAAATCAAATAAGCTTGTTTCTAGAAATTGACGCATAAAGACCATCGATGGTTAGGTGTGATCATCGATGTTTAGGTGACCATCGGTAGTTAGGGATAAACCATCGGTGGTTAGGTGAACATCAATGGTTACTATTAGATTTGGATTGGGTAAAAAGAAGTTTGGTTGGGAAGGTTGGAGAGAAATTTTAGAGGGTGGGTTTGGAGAGAAATAAAATAACTAATTACTAAAAACAACTACTTACCTTTATTGTTGGTCTGAATAACATTGATGTGAGTGGCTAAAAACTTATTATGGGCCTTAGATAAATTATGGCAAAGTGACAATGCCTTGGCTATTGATTGATGAGCATTAGTACTTTTGATCTCTATTATGGTTTTTGGTTAGTTGAAAGCCTTCTTGGATTCACCAAGAGTGAGAAGGACACCTACACAAGAAGCTTTGATGCACAAGACTCTGATGATTTTTTATTTTTTCCTTCCTTTTTTCACCTTTTCCTCTTCTCTTTATATAAGGAGAAAGGAGTGGTGAAATAAGAGGTTCAACAAGCTATCTAATTTTAGCATTAACATGCATTGATTATGCACATGGATCAAATTAAAAAAAAAAAAAAAAAAAAAAAAAAAAAAAACAAGTTGTAGTTGAATGGAAAAAACCCTTGAGGCAGTTAAAGGTCAACCATCGATGGTCGAGTTTAACCATCGGTGGTTAGGGGTCAAATTTTGGTGATCAAGGTTATAGTAAAAAAAGGCTAAATTTAGTCATTTCTTTTAATGACTGGTAGGGTAATGGTCATGAAATGGTCCCTAGGGGGTGGGTGGTATAAAGGTTAGTGTGACATCTAAAACTATAGTGTATAATTTTCTAATGTCTACAACTATCCTTCAAAAAACCTATGATTTATTATTATTCATAACTAATATAGGCACACCTCTATCAATTTAGCTAAATTATATTTACAAATCTAGCTATATTCAAATTATTATCTAAATGTAATGTCTTAGTAACTCCATATGGTACATCTAGATCCATATTCTTTTAATATACAACATTTGATTATTGTAATAGCTAGTTTATATAATGTAAAGTGATATTAACTATATAATATAGATCCATTATCCAATTTCACCCATATAATGAGAATTTCAATTAGTGGAGTATTCACTTTTGTTGTAATGTCATTATATATTCATTGTATGTATACTTATCTATATGTATCCATTATAACTACGGCTCTTATCTGCATACATTCATTGATAAAACCCATTATTTTTCTAAAAGGATCATAGTGATGTTCATAATCAATCAAGAAAGGTATTAATTGTGATATTATCAAGGGATAATTATATGCATACCTCTCATGTGGATGATACTTATATTCTTATACCACATAAATATGTATAACATCCCTTGTGGATCATATATATATATATATATATATATATATATATATATATATATATATATATATATATATATATATATATATATATATATATATATATATATATATATACATACATACATATACTCTCTAATTAAATAATTAAATCATAAGATATCACATGGTAATAATAAATATACCAGATAAATATGATTAGCATTAATATACATATAATCAGATAAATATGTATCACTCATAGGGATATCCCAAAACTATAATCTATAATAAAATATTATCATTACTTCACATCCTAATATTGGATATCCATTTAGGGACATTAATATATATCATTATTACTCTCTTTCATTGTGACAAGTTATTTATTAATATTACTGAGTTTATTACACTAGGGGATATTCCATTACAATAGTCTATATCTATATCCATTATGTTATCTTAATGCATATATCTAGTATGCCATAGTTATAAACAGGGCACTCCACTAATATCTGGTGTCTTATACCTCTTAACATTATTTATTAGTCACATCATATATATTATTTGTATACCATGAATACCCAAAGTTGATGCGTATAAGTCATGATTTGAATACCCAAATCTAAACCATAATGCCTTATAATCTTATAATTTCATAGATTTATAGAAAGTAGATAATATGGTAAAGTAGATAATACAGATAATTTCATGGTATGACTTATAATTTGCCATAAATCTAAATTTTAATGTGCTATCATACATACATACAATGTATTTATAAGTTTGACTATTGATCACATAGTCTGATATAGTATATTCAAGTTTTCGTTAGTTATATATATATATATATATATATATATATATATATATATATATATATATTCATCCATTCATTTCATTTAAATATATATTCAAGTTTAGCTAATGAAAATATAGATATAGTATATTCTCAAACTTGACTATCGATCACATAGTCTGATATAAACTTGTTGTCTTAGCCATCATTAGGTATATTCATATATAGTCTATGCCTTACATGAAAAGTATACAATAACACATATCTTCTATATTATTGATGGTATGACTTATAATTTTCTGTGAATCTAAATTTTAATGTGCTATCATACATACATACAATGTATTTATAAATTTGACTATTGATCACACAGTCTGATATAGTATATTCAAGTTTTCATAATATATATATATATATATATATATATATAATATTCATCCACTCACTTCATTTAAATATATATTCAAGTTTAGCTAATGAAAATCTAGATATAGTATATTCTCAAACTTGACTATCGATCACACAGTCTGATATAAACTTGTTGTCTTAGCCATCATTAAGTATATTCATATATAACTTGTGCCTTACATGAAAAGTATAACATAATACATATCTTCTATATGATAGATGTCATCTATAAGACATGCCTTATATGATCATTGTCTTCTATATGATAAGCTCTATATAGGTTGTATTCAAAGTATATCCTAAAATTATACCTAGGTTACTTCAATGTATAGTTTGTTGATTAAAAATCGCAACTATGAATCGTTATGCATGTTTAGAATATAGAAGTTTCCATACATATTTAGTTCAATATTTATATAACAAATTGATATGTGTGTGTGTGTGTGTGTGTGTGTGTGTGTGTGTGTGTGTGTGTGTGTGTGTGTGTGTGTGTGTGTGTGTGTGTGTGTGTGTGTGTGTATGTATGGATGTATGGATGTATGTATGTATGTATATGTAATTATTCAATTCTATATATAGTTCTCTTTATATATGCATATTGCCACACTTATGCATATCGCCACACATATATATTGTATAATATGAAAGTTTCTATAATCAAATGTAATAATCATGCTAATCAATCTAAATAACATTGTATAATCTGAATAATATGAAAATTGATCTGATTAATATGTAAATAGTATGCTAACCAGTCTGAATAATATGAAAATCTCTACAAAGATTATGGATAAACACATAGCCATGATTCTCAAATTCATGCACTCTTTTTCCTTCTCTCCTCTTCGCCTCTACTTTGTTTCTCTTCTCTTTGTGATCCTCCCTTCTTATCTCCCTAATCTTCATGTATATCATACCTTTTATTTATAGAAATATATTCTAATTTTTATTTTCTAAAGATCTCTCCTTTTTATTCTTTTATGATGTTTCTTCCTTTTCTTATCAACTTTGTGCTTTCTATTAAAAGTTGCCCTCTTTTTTGTTTTTTTTAATTTCATCCAGTGAATTTTATTTTCCAATTTTCCTTAAAGCAAGACTAAAATTAGATTATTCTATTTTATTCTATTTAAAACACTTTCATTGTTTTATTCTATTTAAAACACCATACCTTATTATTATTATTATTATTATTATTATTATTATTATTATTATTATTATTATTATTTTATTTTATTTATTTTTATTTCCTATTTTTACATGATTCAAATAACTTAATAATAAATAATTTTTTAGTACAAACAATTAATCATAATGACTTAATAATAATTCTATTAATGTAAGTCATTAACATTCACTTAATTCAAAATGGTAAATTGGACATCTATTAAACCAATCACCAACATAATCAGAGTACAACATTATGTATTTATCCCTACATATAATGTTCATAATGCAATCACATGTGATCTATTCCACTAACACATATGTTTGCAATTTTCTAAATTCAGATAACATAAAGAATGTAGTAATGCTAATAATTCAATCAATGCATATAACAAGTGTTATTTGATGGGGTGTGTGTAAGGTTATAGCTATTATTTTTTCATCCCCCAATACCTCCATCTATGTCACCCTCTCTGATGATTCTCTCCCTCCATCATACTTTGAGGGATGAATCTCTCCTATGTTCAACTCATGACAAGCAAGTAATTAATCCATATATCATGACATATATACATAAAATATTGCTAAATAACAAGTTAACATGATCACATTGTAATAAATATACACTAAAACTAAATCATAGTAATAAATCATTTAATCAAAGCAATATTTAAATGCCACATAATAATATGTAACTCATAGCTCAGTTAATAATAACCAAATCAAATTGCCAACTATAAATATCCATGAATAATCAAATAAGTTTGCTTACTAAGGAATCAAGATGTAACATCCTTCCACCTAAATCTGGCCATTGTGTCAATGACACTTATTGAAACATAAGTTTTGAATTAAAACATTATTCAATAGAAAAATAACATAGTATGAAGTATCAAATCAAAAAAATAAATGTGGAAATCGCTTGTAGAAATCACCATAGTTCTAACAATTAGCACTATCCTCAGAGTATTGGTCCTATAATACCTTTCACTATGACATATCTCTATTACACAAACAAAGTTTATGAGTGTCAATTACACTGATTGGTTCTACAATAACCACCCCGGGATCTAGAATCTGGCAAGCATTCCAATCCAACACTTGTGTAAGATCAACTATATACTTTTTAAGATAAGAAACATAGAAGATATTATGTAATAGATATAGGGATGGTGGAAATGAAATTATATATGCTACATTATTGACCACTTATAACACCTCGAAGGGTCCCACATATCTCAATGAAAGTTTTGTTGACTTCTCAAATTTAATTGAGCTCTTTTGAAGCTTAATCTGCAAGAAAACTTTATCACCTAATGAAAATTACCTATCTATCCTCTTTAGATTGGCATAACTCTTCTACCTATCATTGGCCTTGACCAATCTCTACCTAATTAATCTGACTTGATCTTCTATTAATAAAAACATTTCAAGTTCAAAGACTACCTTGTCTTCTAACTTGTCCCAACTGAATGGTGTCCTACACCTTCTTTCATATAGTGCTTCAAATGGTGTCATCTTTAAAGCTAATTGGTATGAGTTATTTTAAGCAAACTCAATCAATAGAAGATAATATTCCCACTTATACTACTAATCCATGCAATACATATGAATAAGATCCTCTAACACCTGATTAACTTGCTTAGTCTAACCATCAGTCTTTGGGTGATACATAGTGTTGAAGTTTAGTTGTGTACCCAAAGCTGAATTCAAAGTTATCCAAAACCTAGAAGACATCTTTGAATCATGATTTTAAATTATATTCTCTGGGAATCCATGAAATTGATACACTTCCTTTATAAACCTCTTTGCAAGAGTGGATGCATCATCTGTCAAATTGCTTGGTATAAAATAATCCACCTTAGTTAGTTTATCATCTACGATCAAGATCATATCATGCTTATTCTATGACAATGGTAAACCTTGGATAAATTTTATACTGATCACTTGCCACTTCCATTTCAATATATCATACAGATATAACAAACCATCTGGATGCACATGTTTAACTTTCACTCACTGATATTCTAGACAACATGACACAAAGTCCACCACATCTTTCTTGATTCCCTTCTAGAAATAAAGTGGTATAAACTCTGTCATGAGCTTGATTACTCCTAGATGTCTTGAATATGGGGCATTATGTAGTTCCTTTAGCACTTTGCTCAATAGATTCTCTCAATCTAGCACATACATCCTTCCATTATAACATAAAAGACCATCATCTTCTAATTAAATCCTTTATATCTAGGATTATGAGTATTCTCAGATAATAATTTTCTGACCTGATCATAAAATTTAGCTTCTAACAAGAATTTGATCACTTGATCCTTGAAAGTACTAATAGTGGCCATGATTTTTATGTACCTCCTATGACTTATGGTATTAGCTACTCTATTTTCCTTGCCTTTGATATAGTTGATATCAAAATCATAATAAAATAATAAATCTAGCCAACATCTCTGATGAGCATTCATATTTGGTTGGGTGAAGATGTACTTGAGTCCCAAGTTGTCAGTCTTGAGCTCAAATAGTTTTCCTAATAAGTAATGCCTCCAAACTTGCAAAGCATGCATGCTTGCTACAAGTTCTAGGTCATGAGGGGTATTTTTCACCTCATAAGGCTTAAGCTTCCTTGATTCATAGGCTACTATTGCACCATCCTACATAAGGACTCCTCCTAATCCATCCCTAGATGCATTCATGATCACTAAATATTGACCATTTAGGTTAGGAACTCTTAACACTGGTGCTGAAGTAAGCCTCTTTTTCAATTCTTGAAAATCTACTTCACACTTTTCTAACTAGATAAAACTTTGGTTCTTATACTATAGAAAGGTAATCAGATTAACTATCTTATAAAAACTTGGAATGAACTTCCTATAATAGCCTACTAATCCCATGAAACTCCTTACCTCATGCACATTATTTAGTGTGGGCCACTCCATAATGGATATTATCTTTGTTAGATCTATAAAAATACCATCTATAGAAATAATACATCCTAGATAATGCACTCTCTCCTAAAAAAATATGCACCTAGATAACTTGCCATACAACTTGTGCTTTCACAACTATTGCAGAACTAGTTCTAGATGTTGAGGATGCTCCTCTTCATTCTTAGAGTATATAAGAATGCCATCAAGAAAAACCAAAAAAATGATCTAAGTAATCTTTAAACACATTGTTCATGAGATTCATGAATGTTATTAGAGTATTTGTCAACCCAAATGGTAACACTGTGAACTCATAATGCCCATAACAAGTTCTAAATGTTGTCTTTGAAATATACTCATTCATTATCCTCAACTGATGGTATCCTTCTCTAAGATCAATCTTAGAAAATATTTTTTCTCCTCACATTTGATCAAAAATATCATCTATATAAGGTATCAGATACCTATTTTTTATAGTTGTTTTTTTCAACATTCTATAATCAAGTCAAAGTTGAAGAGTACCATCCTTCTTGACAAAGACAACTGGTGCACCCCATGGTGACACACTTAGCCTGATCAACCCCTTTGTCAATAATTCCTAGATTTGAGCCTTCAATTCGACCAATTTATTAATTGTCATTCTATATGGTGCCTTAGACTGAGGTTCCAATCTAGGTATGATATCGATAGAGAAATCAAACTCACATCTAAGAGGTAATCCTAGCAATTCTTTTGGGAACAAATCATGAAAATTCCTAAGGAATGGATAATATTCAAGAGATGGTTCCTTAGATTCCTTCATCTCATTTATCTTGATGATAAGTGCATAGTATCCTTTTCCCTAGGCCTTCTTGAGTTGCATTGTAGAAATCTACCAAAGCCTCAACTCTTTTTTTTTGCCTTGAATTTGCATCTGATTTCCAAAATTGTTTAGACACTCAACCTCATTCAGGTAGAATTCAACCTTGGACTTATTTTTTGAAATCTATTTGACTCCTAAGATCGCATCATATGACCCTAGTGGTGCTACATACATATCCACTACTATTGTGAATTTGAGTAAGCTAATCTATGCTTTGACTAAACACTTGTCAAACATGACTTTTTGAATCATTCTCATATTGTACTGACCATGAATTTTCCATTGTTCTTTCTCTTCTAGATAAATTAATAAGCATTTTAGGATCTAAAAAACATTTTATATCCCTTATGTCTATCAAAATGGAAACTAAATCTTCAAACAAAATACCTGATAGTTTTATGGGTGAAGCTTGAAATTTGGCTTTATGATTATCAACTGTCAAATGATTACACTTGAAATGTTTCCTGTTGAGGAGTAGGACCTTTATTATTTGACTTGTCATGAATACACTCATGAGCATAATGATCATCTCCATAAATAAATTAACCTCCAAGTGGTCCTTTCCTATTAGCCTATTGATTTCCCTTCAAACCACGTTTGAAACCATTGCCCAGTCTTTTATTGCCTGAACCATTATTGAATTTGTCATTCTGACTTTTGAACTGCTTCCTAGAGTCTTTACTCCTCTACTTCTAGTTCTTATTTTTGAAAGTAGGTTTATAAATTCCAAACTTTTTCTTAAACTTGTCCCTAGCTTGATCAATAGATTTCAAATTTTATTCTTGTTTGACTTCCTTCTTGAAGGCCTGGTCTATGGTAAAAGGTCCATGAACATCCCCCTCCCCATTAATCTAGGATTTAAATCCTAGGATTAACTTCCTAATCATGAACCTCTCATCTGTCTGGTATTGAGGTACATACTTCAAAAGTTTGGTGAACTACTCCTAGTACTCATTCACCGATAAGTCTTCCTACTTTATATTATGGAAATATGTAATCTTCTAATCAAAGTATGATTATAGAAGCCATCACAATCTCAAAAAAAGTCACAAACTACTCCCAAGTAATGGTGGTTAAGTTAAGATTCATTTCTAACTTCTTGTTGGCCCACCATGTAGCTATTTCAGCAACTGACTAATAAGCTCCCCAAAGTACTTTAGTGACCTCAAATTAGTTTCAAATATTGAAATACTTATCCATCTCAACCAACCATGATTCATCTCCATCACTCAAAATAGTTCCATCAAACTTAGGTGGATTCACCTTGTTCATATCTTTAGCCAACTCTGCAACTACTTGAGATTTTGCAACCTAAGGGTTTTCCTTCTTAGCAAGATTTTCTTCCTTTTCTTGGCCATGAACCTCCTTCTCCAGGGTTATAATCTAGTCTCTAATCTCATTTATGGCTACAAAAATTTGATCCAACTTTGATGCTTGCTCAATAGTAAATCGGTTAAGATCAAATGGAGGGTTACTATCATTGATATTTGATAGACCCTCTTTGGATACTTTAGCTTTCACCATCTATTTTTTGGTAATATAAATATACTAAAGGGTTAGTAGACTCCTTAAGTCCTAAAGTTTGAGTTGTATCTCTAATACCACATGTAACATCCCCACTAGGATCTACTTATAAATATGTATTTTTTTTCAAAAAAATTAACAACATATTTTTTCATTATATTACACCATGAGAATCTAATTAGTGATAAAGATAAAACATTATGAGTATGCCAAATATAAAATAAACATGTGACATATATCCATTACTGATCACTATCATCATATGAAACACACCATTATTGAATATAGAAAGTATTTATAGATATCCAACCACAATTTTTATTACCATGCATCCATTGTTGTTAATGTAAAATAAGTAAATAATTACATCTCATTAGGGATAATGTTTTAATAATAATAAATACAATACAATGTAAAAGATATAAGATACATGGCTCCACAGAGCATCAGTTCCCCAAACTCTAGTATCTATGGCAATCTCAAGTGTCATAACTAAATAAGTACTATTGTGTGGAGGGAGAGCATCATCTAAGCACTTTTTCACACCAACCATAGACCATCGATCACTCACATAATCCCCTATCAATGAAATCCCCTTCTTTCATGGATGAGTATATAGTGATGGTGTAATAATCTAGAGAGATAAGTTAGTACCCATGTGTTGTATGATTTCTAAGAACATGCAGTGTACCATAAAGAAATTTGTTCTAACATGATATCACATAAATATGTAAATCATATATATGAAATGACAATGTCTAAATAAGACTACTTTGGCCAAAGTTTTGAATAGTCATTGATCTCTAGGATCAGTCAATTTCAAACACACCACTTGATCAAATTATCTTCATCTGTGATGCATAGGTTTTCATAAAAATATCATTCTTTGCTTGAGTCAAGATATTCTTACTATAAAATGCTTAAATCACTATTTTGATAATGCTTCACTAGCTCATTTCACATGAAACATTCTAAGATTCTTTAAGATGTCTTATGGTTCTAGGCATAGTAAATAGGGTCATTGCATTCAATTAATATCTCTACATCAATCTAGAATTGGTGATGATAGTAATATAGTGAAGTCTATCTCACTACATACTTAGTACAAACAATGCAAGATTTGGTTACCATAAATATAACCAATAGATTCATATAGATTACTTCCTACTAGCAATCATAAAACAAGTTAAACATATGAATAATCAAAATGCATAAATTTAGTCCATCAAATGTATGAATGAATCACCACTATATTATTTGTCACATAATAAAATAAGCAATACAAGTACAGTTCATATCATCTAAATATATTACACATTAGACTGCATATTTCAAATTTTTGTAAGTAGATAAAACATAGTACATTATATGACAAGTAATCATAGTCCAACATTCTCATGTATATTCTATTTAATTTCAACAGCCGGTCATAACAAAGGAGTCATAAATCTAATGACAACACAATCTTTTGTTTTATAATTTTAGTAGGCTACATTCATATAGTTATAGTTTTATTGTCCTTTAAAAACCCTGTGATTTATTATTATGCATAACCGATATAAGGACACCTCTATCAATTTAGCTGAATTATATTTACAAATCTAGCTATATTCAAATTATTATCTAAATGTAATGTCCCAATAACATCCATATGGTATATCTAATCCATATTTTTTTAATATACAACATTTGAATATTGCAATAGCTACTTTATATAATGTAATAACTAGATTAACTATATAATCTATATCCATGATCTGATTTCACCCATATAATGAGAATTTTAATTAGTGGAGTATTCACTTTTCCATGATGTCGTTGTATAGTCAATATATATATATATATATATATATATATATATATATATATATATATATATATATATATATATATATATACTAAAGCTCTTATCTACATACATTCAATGATGAAACCCATTATTAACCCATTATATATCTAAAAGGATCAAAGTGATATTCATAATCAATCGAGAAAGGTACAAATTATGATATTACTCAGGGATAATTATATGCTTACCTCTCAAGTGGATGTTACTAATATTCTTATACCACATAAATATGTATAACATCCCTTGTGGATCAGATACTTATATATATATATATATATATATATATATATATATATATATATATATATATATATATACTCTAATTTAATAGATAAAGCATAAGAGATCATATAGTAATAATAATATACCAGATAAACATGATTAGCACTAATCTACATATAATCAGATAAATATGTATCACTCATAGGGATATCCCAAAACTATAATCTACAATAACATCTTATCAGTAGTTCACATCTTAATATTGGATATCCATTTATGGACATTAATATATATCACTATTACTCTCTTTCACTATGACAAGTTATTAATATTACTGAGCTTATTACACTAGGGGTTATGCTATGACAATAGTCGATATCTATATCTGTTATGCTATCTTAATGCATATATCTGGTACACCATAGTTATAAATAGATCATTTCACTAATATCTGGTATCTTATACCTCTTAACATTATTTATTAAGCACATCATATATATTATTCATACACCATGAATACCCAAAGCTGATGTGTTTAAGTCATGATTTGAATACACAAATATAAACTGTAATGCCTTATAATCTTATAATTTCACAGATTTATAGAAATTAGATAATATGGTAAACTAGATAATATAGATAATTTCATGGTATTCCTTATAATTTACCATAAATCTAAATTGTAATGCACTATCATACATACATACATACAACATATTTATCAGTCTGACTATTGATCACGCAGTCTAATATAGTATATTCAAGTTTTCATTATATATATATATATATTACAGATGCATCCATTCAGTTCATTTAAATATATATTCAAGTTTAGCTATAGTATATTCATAAACTCGACAATCGATCATGCAGTCTGATATAAACTTATTTGCTTATCCATCATTAAGTATATTGATATATAGTTTGCACCTTACATGCAAAGTATAACGTAACATATATCTTCTAAATGATTGTTGTCTTCTATATGATCATTGTCTTTTATATGATACGCTCTATACAGGTCATTGTATTCAAAGTATATCTTAAAATTATACTCAAGTTTCTTTAATTTACAGTTTGTTAAGTAAAACTTGTAACTATGAATCGTTGTGCACGTTTAGAATATATAATTTTCCATACATATTCAGTTCAACATATATATATATATATATATATATATATATATATATAGTTCAATATATAGTTCTCTTTATATATGTAGATAGCTACACTTATGCATATTGCCACACATATATATTGTACAATCTGAAAGTTTCTATAATCAGATGTAATAATCATGCTAATCAATGTGAATAACATTGTATAATTTGAATAATATGCAAATCAATCTGATTAATATGTAAATAGCATGCTAACCAATCTGAATAATATGAAAATATCTGAAAAGAGTGTGGATAAACACATACCCATGATTCCCAAATTTGTCCACTCTTTTTCCTTCTCTCCTTTGTGTCTCCACTTCGTGCTTCTTCTCTTTGTGCTCTTCCCTTATTATCTCCTTGTATACTGCACCTTTTCTTTGAAAAAATATATTCTAATTTTTCTTTTCTAAATCTCTCTCCTTTTTACTCTTTTTTTATTTTTCTTCCTTTTCTTATGAGCTTTGCCCTTTCTATTAAAAGCTACCCTCTTTTTATTTATTTATTTCATCCAATGAATTTTCTTTTCCAATTTGCCTTAAATCAAGACTAAAAATATATTATTATATTTTATTCATTTAAAACACCATACCCTTTTATTATTATTATTATTATTATTATTATTATTATTATTATTATTATTATTATTATTATTATTATTATTATTATTATTTCCTATTTTTACATTTTTCAAATAACTTAATACTAAATAGTTATTTAGTACAAATAATTAATCATAATGACTTAATAATAATGCTACTATTGTAAATCATTATCATTCTCTTAATTTGAAATAGTAAATCGGACATCTATTAAACTACTCACCAAATAATTAGAGTACAACATTATGCATTCAACCCTACACATAGCATCCATAATGCAATCACACATGATCTATTCCGCTAAACATACGTATGCAATTTTATAAATGTAGATAATATAAAGAATGTACTAATGTTAATCATTGAATAAATACATATAACAAGTGCTATTTGACATGGTGTGTATAGGGTTCAAGCCATTCCTTTGTCATCCCCCAATACCTCCATGTATGTCACCCTCTTCGATGATGTTCTCCCTCTATCATGCTCTGAGGGATGAATCTCTATTGCCTCCAACTCATGACAAGTAGGTAGTATGTATATATATATATATAATACTGCTAAATAACAAGTCAACATGGTCACATTATAATAAATATGTAATACAACTAACTCATAGTAATGCAATCATTTAATCAAAGCAATATTCAATTGTCCCATAATAGTATATAACTCATAGTTCAATTAATAATAACCAAATCAAATTGCTAATTATAAATATCCATAGATAATCAAGTAAGTTTGCTTAATAAGGAATTGAGATTTAACAAGTGGTATGGTTGCAATTGGTCAGTAGGAGAATGATGCAACCATATGGTTTTAACTATTTTTGATATGGCGTCAGACGGTTGCTAATATGGTGTAGTCAGAGGTTTGACTTTTACCAAATGGTTATTTGTTTAATATCATTGGGTGATTGCCTTTGCCAAAATTAGAATTGGATGGTTACCCATGGAATCATATTTACTATATATAAGGCTTATTGGATGGTTAACTATGAAATTATTGTAAATGTTTGGTGAGCCGACTTAGAAAATAACTTACATTCTAAATTTTTAGGTGACCTAGACCTATGTAGTGGCCCTCCAAAATTACCAAAACCAAATTTCAAAAAATGGATTATTCATGAATTAATGAATATTTGTCATTAAAATTTACTCAGGGTAAAGTTTAGGGAGAATCTATTGTTTTCATGTGCCAAATCACCACTCTATAGGATGAACCTATCAGACACCTAAAAATGAAATTCTAGACAAATTTTGACTCTAATTAACTCAAAATTGTCTTAAATTTTACCATACTCCTATGCAAGTACAAGCACAAGATGACTCAAGGAAAATAAACAAAGATTTGTGGGTTTATGGGTCCCACTAGGTGTTCCAAAATGTATGCATACACAAAGTTAGCAAAGCTAATATAAGCTTTAAATTCCTACACTAACTAAGCAAAAACACCTCAGATAAGAGTGTGATAGAGAAATGAGGAAATACTACCTTCACCTACAAAGATGAATGTTCCTCTTTCATTTTGTTGAGTTGATCCTCAATGTTTAGGATGGATGTGGGTGCTCAATAGACTATGTTTCAGAGACACTTCAAATTGCTTATGTGTATATATAGATGATATTTTAGTATTCAGTAATTCCCTTTCTGATCATTACTCCCATCTATTTAAGTTTTTAGACCTAGCAAAAACTGCAGGAATAGTTCTATCCAATACAAAGATCCAACTTTGTAAAACAAAATGTAATTTTCTTGGAATGATTATCCAAGATTCAAAATTACAAGTCTAGCTGCATATTAAAGAAAAGGTTATCAGTTTTCTTGAGAAGCTTGATAAACCAAAGCTTCAAGCATTTTCGGGACTATTAAATTATTTGAATAGCTTTTATTCTAACTCTGGTGAAGACAGGTTCATCCTCCAAGAACTTCTCCAGAAAAATAAAGCATTTTAATGGAAGGACGAACACATAGCCATTATCCAAAAAATAAAATTTAAGGTATCGTTGCTTCTAGAACTACACATCCCAAAATCTGACTAGTTTTTAGTTTATACTGATGCCTCTGATATTGCATGGGGAGGAATGCTTGTTTGTAAATATGATAATAAAGAATTCATGTGTGAATTCTCTAGTGGAATATTCAATGTAGATGTCTTGAAATGGATCTCTTTTGAAAAAGAGATTTATTCTGTAAAGAAATGTCTCTAGAAATTTATGCTTAAAATTCTTCATCTATCACATTTTATTGTAAAAATTGATTGTACTAGATTTCTGACTTTTAGAGAAAAGGATCATGGTCAGAAATATGGTTGCGGTAAATATGTAAGATGGCAAATTTCTTTCAATTAGTTTAATTTCTCTATTGAGCACATAAAAGGCACTGACAATGTCACAATAGATTGGCTCAGTAGAAATCCACCAACAACTTTAATGTATCAACCCTATCCTAGCTTTAGTTTAACCAAAATCTATAATCAAGGGTTTGCCTCCTTGAATATTCTTGTCCAAGAATAGATTCTGAGAGAAGGGTTGCATCCTCATTATACTTGGATTTCCTATGCTACAGAATCAAATCTACATATGTCTTTTGTAGCCTCTATACAAGCATATTGTCATAGGAGTACAGGTGTAATCACTATTGAATGACTGAATAGTGAATTACTATTTCATCAGTTTACTAAACTCATAAAGCATCCTTTATGGACATGGTAGATTAAGATAAGATCATCTCACAATAAACATCTTTATAGATGGATTGCAAAATATGGGCCACACCATATTCATGAGGAAGAATACCATGACTAGGACACCGTAGTACATATAATTATTCACTGACAACTAGAATGAGAATATTATTTCTACATCAACCCACATTGTCATGCATGTGATGTTGGACCCCAACATTGGCATCTTTTTAGTACGTTCCAGCTAAGGTGTCTTTTTCAACCAATCAGTGAAGATGATCTACTCACTGAAGCAGAAGTTATGTTGGACCCACCAAGCTAGACGTCCTAATCTAGCATGTCCAATAGGATATCATTGTAGCCAACTTTTGAGCTATAAAGCATGATGGGACAGACACTGCCTTGGCAAAGATTCCAGGTAGGACCTCCCAATTGCTATAAATAAAGCTTCTCTACTAGTATTGATCATCAAAAAATTTCTAAGCTTTATAAATCTAGTAGCCTAATCAAGTGTATGCTCTTCTCTTACCTCTTAAAGGAACCTGAGAATTAGAAACTTGATATATTGTAAATTATAAAGAATGTAATATTTGTTTTTAGTAATAATAGTGAAGTCGTAGCCATTCGGCCCCTACCTACTGTCATAGGTTTTATAAGGAATTGAAGGAGCGTCTACTGACAAAAAAAGAATGGTATATGAGCTTGATAAAATGTTGGGGCATTCATTAGACCAAATGGCATAACAGTCCACTGAAAATGGCCAAAAGGATAGTTGAATGCTATTTTTTCTTTGTCAGCTTCTTTGACCCTAATTTGATAAAATCTAGATTTACAATCAAATTGTGATAAATATTTACATGTTGCAACTTTCTCTAGTAAGTAGCCTTTATTTGGTATAGGATATGGATATGGTTGGGTAATGGCATTTAGTGGTCTATAATTTATGAACATTCTCTTCTTACCCCTCTTTTGCTCTGAGTGTTTGTTTACCATAAAGGCATAACAACAGTAGGGAGAGGTTGACTTTTCAATGAAACCATTAGCTTCTAATTCTTTTATTTGGGCTTCCATATCATTATAATCCTATGCAAAAATTGGGATCTTTTTCCCAATCTTCATAAGCTTTGCTTTGATGATCTTGATTTCTATCTCAGGCATAGATTTTGACCAAAACTATTGAGGGTTATCAGAACAGATAGTGGTTCTAATCTTCTCTCCTATAGCTTGGATTTTAGCAAGAATTATAAGTTTAGGGGTCTGACTCATAGAACTAGGAAATTGTTTAGTTACATAGATTAAACGAGGAATTCTCAGTCTTTCATTATCTATGATGAACATGACACTTTTAATAGTAGATCTATAGGGTGAATATCTATCTATAAAAGATATACCTAATAACATATCTATAGGCATTTTTCTTAAATTAAATAAATCATAATGGAAGATTTTATCTTGGATATGAAGGGGCTACTGATGCTTATACATATTACAGACAAAACTATTCCCTTGGACATCTAGGCTCTTGTAAGCTAGAGAGTCATACAATTTATTTCAATCTTGGATGATTTGTGGTTTTTCAAATGAAATAGAAACACCTGTGTCTACTTGGCATCTACCAATCTGCCATTGATTTTGACAGTTATGAACTGAGCAAATTTGCCATTGATCAATTGTATCAAATAGGCTGGTTGTGGTATTTCTAAAGGAGGGATACTTGTACATACCAGTTTGTACTTTGCTAGATCTTGAACTAATATATGTTTATGTTATATTTCTTCTTCTGCTTCTTCTCAAAAATTACTACATTCACCTTGTTCTGGACAATAGTCTTGGTCTAAGTAGAAGGAATCATCTACTTCTTCATCTCTAGTGTCTTTAGCAGGTAGAAGTATGTTCCACTAGGGTTCGACCTTTGGTGAATGAATTTATTTTGGAATCTATTTGCTTGTAAATTTATTCTTAACCCAAGAACCACTTGGTTTGAAAGAACTTTGGAACTGCAGAGGATTATGAGGCCTTTGCATCGTAGGCAGCATTCTTGGCATAATTGGCTACCTTCCTTTGGAGTTACTTCATCCTCTATTATAGACTTTGTTTCTTGGTCTAGAATCCCTTTCAGGGATTTCATTATGATGGTGAGACCATCATCCATAAGCTTCAAATGGAAGGCTAGAGTAGTCATGATGCCATGGTCGTTGCATGTTGGTGAGTGGTTGCTCCAAATCATCCGCTAATGATTCAAGGGTGTCAGCATCATCATCATGATCATATTCAGAGAGTTCATCTAGAATTGGTTCATATATGTCATCTTTTTGGAAGAGATCTTCTTCTGTGTCAATAACATCCCACCACGCTACTATGGTGGAGAAAAAGATAGCTTTGATAGTAGGATTTTTGCAATGGCATTGTGGAGCAATATGACCAGGTTTGTGATGAATATAGAAAATAGATGTTTTGGAGGGAGGACGTGGAGAGGTATGCTTCTTGATAAAGTAGTGAGGAGGAGCATAAGAATTCTTACAAGGGAAAGAGTGGTGCTTAAAAGATAAATGCTTACGGTGCTATTTTTGGTGCTTTTGAGGTTGTACAAAGGGGCGATAGCCAAATGGTGTTGTTTCAAGAAAGACGAGCAATTTGAGAGGCTTGATGCTTAGTGTGCTTTTGGATGGTTTTGGTTTTAGAGACTAACTACATGGCCTATTGCTTGGCAAAATCAATGACATTAGAAAGAGACATGTCATTTATGGTTAGTCCTTTGAGATCAATAATGCAATCACTTTATCAATGAGATTGTAAGGGAGTGCATGCAAAAACTTTAATTTGATTTTTGTAGAACCAAAACTTTTACTTTCATAAGCTAATTCTTTGAATTACTTAGCAAGGGCATCAAACTGCTTTAAATCAAAAAGCTCCATTTTGAGCAACCATTTCTTTGATTCTAGTTCCTGATTACCAACTGGAGGTGTATATTCATTAATTAATAAATGAAAAAAGGGTAGCCAAAGGATCTGGTTGGTAATTAATCAATTGGTTCTATTCTTGCTCTATCATTGAATCCCACCATTGGGAAATAATTCCCCAAAATAATTTTGAAGCAAAGACTATAGTAGCAGGTGGATCTAGATGTGATTCTATAGTAATGACTCTCATTGAATTACACCAAGCAGTGATTTCATTCAAAGGGTTTAGGGTGTCATCAATGTTTAGATACCATGGTTGTAATGGGATCTGTGTTCTTTACATCAGAGAGTTACTAGGATTCACATTCTTTTTGTGAGGTTTGAAGTTAGATCCAAACTTAAATTCATATGGCAAGACAAGAATTTGTTTTTCATCTGAGGCATCTAGATCTTGGTTGACTAGCCAGTCAAGACTATCTTCTAGAGTTGTTAGCTTAGTATCTATAGAAGACAATTGGTGGCTTAATGTTGAATTAGCACTAGAAATCTCATGACAGATTTGATTTGTATTGTCTTCAAGAATGGTTAATCTATCTAAAATATTTCTAATATACAATACATCTTTACAAAGGTCATCAAAATTTTCTGAGAGATGGGAATTCCTATGCTTGAATTCATTAGAAGGCTCTGTTTCTCCTTGGAAAGCTATAGAAAAATAATTAACAAGTACTTCGGATTGCTTATACATCCCTTTATGGGGTGGCCATCTTCCACCTTTATATAGACTGACCTTATTGTCTATATAAAATTCAAGAGTCCTTTCTCTGGGAAGGCTCATCATAGTACAGGATAAACGGTCCTTTGGATCAAGTCCCTAGTTGATTTCTTCAAAGACCTTCTTCTTCAAGAAGAAATGTAAAGTCAGGTCATATATTTATAGAAGATACAAGTAGCATATCCCCTTGTTGGATTTGTTGATTTGTTTGATGTGTGATATGATGATGAGAGGCTTTGTGCTTCAAATTGAAATAAATTCATTATGCCTTGAAGACTTGTTGAGAATGGAGGGGTGAGCTCTAATTTATAAGATTTGTGAATGAATGACAACCATTGATCTAGATTCAAAATCAATGGTGGAAGATGAGTCCTACATCTCATTGAATGAAAGAGGATGAGAAATAAATGTCAGGGGCTAAATGTGTAAGATGAGGAATTAGTTTGATAAGAGTTTGCCCTATTTACCTTGGGATATGATGAGATTGCATGGGGATTTAATTGAGATTAACCTTGGGATTGGGATGATATGCCTTGAAATTGGAGAAGATTGATGATGTGGATTTTTGGGATGTGATGTGATGACATCATAGATTTGAGATGGAAAATTGATTTATTTGATTTATTAAAAATATGGAATCTGCATGAATTATATTATCAACTAATTAATGTGATTAGTTAGTGTAATTAATCCAGGTTTTAATATTTGGTGGGATGGATTAAGGTTATGGATGGAATTTATTAATGTGATAAGGGCAAATAGTAATGAATAGTAGATTTGCTAGGGATGTTAGTTGATGATGGGATTCGAGATGATGTGTTATTAGAATTAGAGTTTTTCTAACATGATTAGTGAATGACATTGAAAAGGTTTAAATTGACATGAAGTGTTCAATTTTATGTGTCTATAATAATTATACCTATTTGGTATATCTAATTAAAATAATTATAGTTATTAATATAATATAATTATAATTCATTTTTTTACTAGAGTAATTAAGTCAAAGGTGTGTCTTTATTGCACCTCAAGCATATATTTGTCTTTGCATCTATTAAAATGCCTTCTTCACAAATACTTTTTTGCCATGTGTAACCCCAATGCAGATAATATCTACTTTCCTAAAGTTTTTTTAGTGTTTATATATTGACATGTGTACAAAACATAGTGAAAGTATTAATATGATCATGATTGCTAATGTTGGGTAACTTCACCACATGGTCTGGGCAAGACTATCATCACAGAGCCATGAAAGGCACATGTGACTTATTAAGCACAAATATGTTAACCAATGCTCAAATAAGGGTGTGTTTAAGAATATGTTGTATCAAAGTCATCTCCACCACAATTATAAACCTTCTCATCACCTTTGGCTCCATCAAACACCTCACAATTTGAGGGCTACCACTCTCCATAGCCCCCTCCTCCTTATAATAACCCAATTTTAAAAACTTATTCTACATATTTCCAGACTTGCCCTAAAGACCCCATAAATGAAATGGGTCTTACAATGCTTTATCTCCTTGTGATGCATACTAGGATATTGTGATTCAAAACATGTGGTACACAAAACAATGAACCAACATGACAAAAACCCACTATGCAAAGGAAACATAAGCAATCCCTATTGTATTACAGTGGTTCCCAAATGGGTGGTCTTTACTATGATAGATAGATCCAATTATTGCAATTGGAAGGCTCCCTATATTCCCAAACCCAACCATAACAACAATGAATCTAAAATACTATAATGGTGGCTTACATATTAGAGATAATAGGTACCTTAAAATGCACCTTATTGTTGGGCTAATCATCACATTAACTAGAATAAACCACCATTCTCTCATTTTTTCCAGGGTCACTGATTTCCCCAGCTCTATGAAGATTAGGCAGGGGAGAAATAGGGAAAACACAAGCTTACTGAGTAGTTTATGAGTCATAGATATGTAAACATAAAAAACTCTTGAAATTGTAATTACATAATTTATAAAGATAAAAGAAACTAGAAACAAACAAAAATTGTTTTCTCTTTTGGAGTAAAATGTTTAATGAGTTGTAAAAGGTAGTTATGGGAGGACCTCAAAAACATGATAACAAAACTACTATAAAAACATGAAAATTTCAATTGATTCACTTCTTCAAAGTGTGGAAGAAAAGTATTAAATTATCCATGTTGTTCCCAGGGGATTGATTACCATTACATTTACACAACCAACTAGATGATTATAGGGAGCTCATCCTATGAAATTAAAACTGAAAAAGCTTCAAGTTGTTAGGCTAAACCTCAATTCCCTCATACATACATACATACATATATATGAAATTAAAACTGAAAAAGCTTCAAGTTGTTAGGCGAAACCTCAATTCCCTCATATATATATATATATATATATATATATATATATATATATATATATATATATATGGTAATTCCCCAAAAAATGTTGTGTAACATTTAATTCAATATTTTTGAGTTGATGTTGATTTTCATTTCGTATGCATAATGTAATCAATTTCAAATATTGGCTTTCCATACCATATTTTTTTTGTTTCATGAATCACTATAACCTCTTTTGTGATTTGCATTTGACAATGAATGTGTTTTTCTTCAGACAACTATAATACATGCAAAGGTTGATGATTGCCACTTTCCACATGTATATATTCCCTAAGTTGAACATCATTTCTGGTTTCAAATGGGTAGATGGCAAACACAAAAAGGACGAGGTAGAGTGTACAATAAACAAATAGATTTTTTTCGTTATTTATAAAATTCTATACAACTTTTTCATAAAAAATGTAAAATTATACATAATATTTATCATCCTTGATATTTATAATTATAATATATATAATTATAATTGTAATTCATTATATTTATATATATAAATAAATTATATTAATTAAAATAAAATAATTGCTTAGAAATATAAAAATAAATTCCCTCGTATTAAAAGATTGAATCTTGATAGATCATACAATCAAAATTCAATGATATTAAATTATTTGAGAGTGGAAAGTATTATATTGTTAACATTGAAAATCGGCCAATTTTTTTGTAAAACATGTTTTGGATTCACAATTAAATATATAATAATGTTAAAATAGTCTATTGAATTAATTAATTTATGAATGCAAAATGATATTCAATGTTGGACATTTAATGATAACACTATTAACTATTAAAAATTCATTTTTTATAACTATTTATCTAGCATCCATATACTTTTTAATATTGGTCCATTTTCACCTTGTACTTAAAGTTCCTTGATATTTAACAATTGTATATTTCGGGAGAGTTAGATCCAATGTATTTTTATTGTAATTTTGGGCATTCAATTTTTATAAGATTTTATTTTATTTTATTTTATTTTAAGGATGTTTTTTAAAGTTCTTTTGAAATAATCTATCTTTTATTCTTTTTTAATATAAATTTATTTATTATTTATTATATATAAAAAAATAGTTTTTCAATATTTTATTATAATGATAAGATATTTTAAAGGATATTGTGTATTAAGAGGGTTATATTGTACACCAACGTCATATAATTATTAAATTTATATGACTAACATTTATTGTAAGGAGTCCACAACTTATAATGTGGCAACATATTTGATTGAATGTTTTCTATTCTCAAGTGTGGATGAAAATATCGTGAGAGCTTATTTGATTATGGCAAGGCTCCATATCTTATGTGCAGATTGAATAAAAAATGCAATGTCATTAATGTTTGGAAAAAATATTAAGGTCCTAGAGTGTATCTTATAGCTTATATTCATCTATAATGCTAATATGTTGACACCTTTAGTATATTTAGTATCATACACTAAAGGGCCCATATCGTACACTAACACTAGATTTGAAAGGAATAGAAGATCGCGGAAACAATTCCTTACACTAAACCTTAAGAGGAGAATATGCAAACAAATTTGAACTTGTTACAAAATTATAAGAAAACACATACAACTAAAAATAACAGCATACCATAACAAGTGATTACATGGGGAAAACCCTTTTGGGAGAAAAAACCCACACTCCAAAGCAACTCAATATATTACTGAAATAAAAAAGTTTACACCATACACTTGTATAACAAGCCTTCACATGAGTATCACCAATATCCAACCAGGAGAAGAACTAATTCAAATCTTTAGTGCCTTTGCACAAATCTCAAACATACTTAGCTTACATATAATGCTTAGCTACTAGCTTCTACTTCCACAAAGGAGAGATATCTTATAGAAGTTTACAAATGCAAAGAATAAAGGAATGAGGGAGTAACTTCATGATCAAGACGAAAAATGTGCCCCCTTAGTGGGATCACTATTGATGAATAGTGGCATGCTTTGTTGCCTTATGCACATGTCAAAAGTGGATCCTCCACTTGTGACAAATCATCCTCCACTCTTATATGCGTCCAAAACTATGCCCCATTCACACATGTGCCTCTAATTTAGAATAGTAACTTGTTCCCCACTATCCCATGTGCACACACATGCTTCCAAAAGATTCTCCATCACCTTTTGACGTCTCCTTCACTCAAGATCATGAGGCCAACTAAGAGGTGCGCTCCATCTCTACCTTTGTCATTTTGCACCTAAAGCAAAATCATGTGAATCATAAAAGACAACAACCTTGTCTCTTTAGTTCCAGCACTAGAGTGGTATGCCCCAATCCATTTACATGCACTTAGATTATGTAGATTCCCCCATGGTCCATGCCAGCTCATCTACAATCCACATCATCACTGGCATCATCAGCTACATCACCTATCACATCACTTTCATAGTCATTGCTAACTCACCACTGCCACCTCATTACATGAGTAGTGACTGTGAATAGTAGCTCATGAATAGTGATTCATGAATATGATTTTATGAATAGTAACTTGTGAATAGTGTCTTGACTTGTCAAGGTTGAGACACCTCAATTCCCAACAAGATTTAATATAGTTGTTTTAATTTACATGACCTGCACCCATAACAAAGGGGTCTGCAACTTATAGGGTAGATGTATCTTTTATTATTTGTTTTCTATTGTCAAGTGTGGGTAAGGACTTCATGAGAGATGATTTGATTGTGACATGACCCCACATTTGATGTGTGGCTAGAATAAGCATTTTACTATCGTTGATGTGAGGACAATACATTGAGGTCCTAGAGCCTATCTTATAGCTTCCATTCACCTATGCTATTAATATACTGACAAGGTTTATAACAATTACATCAGGCTTAAGAACATACATAAATGCCATACTTAGACCCCTTGAAGAAAGAGCAAGGCCATATAAAACATACAAATAATGAAATATTTCAAAGTTATCTTAGTGGTGATGGTGAGGGGCAATGAAAAGGTATTTCAGGGGATATCGTACCCTAGGGGGCCCATGTCATACACCATCCCTATATTCAAGGTAACTATTAGATTTACATGACCAACATCCTCTATAAAGGGGTTCATAGCTTTACAAGGTGGCGGCATATTTGATTGGATGTTTTCTATTGTCAAGGGTGGACAAGGACGTCATAAGTGCTAGTTTGATTGTGGTAGGGCTCCACATCTCATGTGCAACTTGAATCAATGATGTAATGTGATTGAAGTGGTATAAGACATTGAGGTCTTAAATTCTATCTTGAGCTACTATTCATCCATGATGTCAATATATTGACACCTACAACAATTACATCAAACTTAAGAACATATGGAAATGCCATACTAAGACCCCTAGAAAAAAGGGCAAGGCCATGCGATAACATGCAACTAGTGAAATATTTTGAGGTGATTTGAGCAGTGATGGTGAGGGGAAATGACAAAGAATTTCAGGCAGTATCATACATCAAGGGGCCATATCATACGTCAAACCTAGATTCAAGGCAATTGTTGGATTCACATGACTAGTGCCCATTGCAAAGAGGTCCACAATTTACAAGGTAACGAAATATTTGATTGGCCCTTTTCTTTTGTCAAGGGTGGATGAAGTCATTATGAGAGCATATTTGATTACAGTAGGGGTCGATGTCTCATGTGCAGATTGAATCAACGATCTAATGTCGCTGATGCAAGGACAAAACATTGAGGTGCCAGACTCTATCTTATAGCTTCTATTCATCCATAATGACAATATGTTGGCACATTTATTATATTTAGTATCATACACTAGAAGGCCCATATGTACACAGATGTTAGATTTAACGTAGTTATTAAGATTTACATGACTTGTACCCATAGCAAATGGGTTTGCAACTTATAGGGTGGCGACATAACCTCATTTTCCATTATCGCCTCCACTAGAAATATAAAAGTATTGTTGTTCAACCCTTCGTACACAAAATCTGAGATGGGGTCAACGGTCATACTGATTGACTCTCCTTCGCTTTAAAAATCCCACTTTAAAAAAATAAAATATTACATCCATTCTAGCACAACTTGCACCTTTGAAGCAACTACAAATTAAATAAAACAATTGTTAAAAGTAAAACTATTTTTAAAGAATCACTGAATTTATCATAAATCTACTCTCGATGGTTTTTGCATGCATGCCCCATCTTAATATCCGAACCCTATAAAATATATTTTTAACATAGTCTTAATACAAAAGTTACTAAATAATCAAATATTCATCCAAACTCTAATAATTATAAGCAACCTAGAAATTGTAGTCCTTCAAGGTATATAATAAGTATTCATATCAAAGTGACCTAATTTTAAATTTTATTAAAGAATCAAAGTATCCACAATAGAGAACAAAAAAATTCGTTGATTGACAAAATGGAGGTACAAGCATTTGGACACCCACTTCTATACCAAATCTAGGGTGGCCCTCCCAATCCCACAATTAACATATATCAAATTATAAGCACCGGAGGTATCTTGGCTGCCTAGAAATTTAATACCATATTTATACAGCTGCCCAACTGATAAGCAGGCATTCGGAAAAGCAAAAGCTGCTTTGTAATCATTTTGTACCATCAATATCTTGTGGTTGGGACGCTATGACGCTGCCCAATCAAACGTGTTTTCTTTCTGCTTACAAAATCAAGACAGATCTCACTGCCCTCTGTTTATGTTGTTATAACGCATGGATATAGTCAATCTACTTATGTCCATTGCCGTAATGGAAAGAGACAGGGAACTGTATTTTCAGGAGAAAAAACCAGAGGTGTCCCTCATAATTGGCGCACACTAGAGTGGCTCAAATAATCAATCAATGGGCATCGTTAAAGCTTTATCAGTATGGGCCTACTTTCTTTGTTTGATTCCTTGTACAATTCCAAATTGTCTGTCGGTAAGAGAAAATCTTATCCTCCGTCTCTGTGATCCATAATCCATTAATGGTAAAAAAGTTTTATCGCTCCATCCCTATCAACGTTTTGTCCCTGGACATTCAATTATAGACGATGAAAACGAAAGCATAGATACAATAATTGTCTGGAGAAATGATGTGTGTTCCACGTTTGTTTGGTGTACTGATGCTTTCAAGGATTGGTTTGGTTTCATTATTTAAGGGGCCCAACTGATGTCAGTGTCTTGCCAAATCCAAGTCGATGAAAAACATCTGTATGTAGATGACAAGTACGAAATACAATGAGTGGTTTAAAAATAGTTTAATAACAGAAAATAAAGGATTGGGTTCGTGAGATTTACTGGTGGGTTTGAGTGATTTATCAATCTTTATCGAGGTTTAATATTCTCCAGGGTTAAGAAGACTGACTATTCTTGCATTTATATGATCGGTTAGGTAGGGGGCACTCCTTTGATAGAGTTGAAAAAGTTTCAGATCGTTAAACTATATCCATACTCTAGTTATTTTTAAAAAATAAAAAATTGCATTAAACAGTGATTCAAGTTTCAGATCTTTAAGCTATACCCCAATCTCTAACTATTTAAAAAAATAAAAAATAAAGGATTTGCCTTGAACATTGACTCATCTCAAGGTCAAATCATAAAGGTTAACTCTTTGATAGTGGACTCTTTTAAAGTAAATTAATTTTAAAAAATAGAAAATAAAAATTGTTTAAATTGGTAAACTTTTTCAGAAGTGATTGGGTGCTTTTAAAAATCGACAATAGTAAATTTATAAAAGCTAAATAAATATTTAACATCTCCGTGTATGATTCTAAATAAATATTTAACATCTTTGTGTATGATTAGGTGAGTTAGTTATACACTAACAATCTAAATCAGAGGTCACAAATTCAATTTTTTTGCAAAACACAAGCTACAATAATCGTCTATACATTTTTGACCAGTTATTCATATACATATTTGAGTTTCTAGGTAGGTGGGTAAGACTTTTGACTGCTATAAAATATTATTTTAATCTAACCATAAGTAAAATAAAAGTTTAATTGAAAAGGTTGTAGTCTAATTGGGGAGGATGATGATTGCTTATATCCAACATTTTATATAATTCAATGGTTTCATGTAATACCTTTAAAAATACAATTTAAAAAAAAAAATAGTTCTACAGATCTATCCCCAACACATATGAATCCTAAAGTGATAAGATGTTTATTGGCTTCCTTGAGTACAATCAATGATCAAATTTGAAAGGTTGGGTTTAATAGTTGAAGAATATATATTCATTCAATTTAATTTAAACTGATTTTAAAGAATATACATATAGATTAATGAGATTTTAAATAGGGAATGATAAATGGAAGAGGATAGTTTATATTCATAATTATTTGTCTTTATATAAAATCATGAAATTAAATTATATATATATATGATTGATATTCGCTTTTGAACGGAGTTACAAATCAATTTTGAGATATAATTGGGGGGTCAATCTTCGAGAACTATTAAACTAATATAAACAGTTACTACTAACCACTGAAATCACTAAGTCAATTTAAACGACCACCACCTACTTATAAACACCCTGTGAGATTCGAACTTAGGTGGGGCTGGGCACAACCAACCCTTCTACATCTCATTGACTCTATAAATATACTTATTAATTAATGAATTAATTGATTATTGTGAAATTAAAATATGCATATTATTTAATTAAGATGTTTATTGTATCAGAATCCTAAAAAAGATTAATATCCAACTAAAACAATTAAATTTTAAAATAGCGTGAAGACGACTTTCATATTATTACAGTTCTTTTAGAAATTTATAAACATTATTTATCTTCATAAACAACAACTGAATTAAAAAAAATTGTTTTTTTTAACTGGTGATAAAAAAATTCAATTGTTTGTTGACTGAGTGAATATGTTGGAAAGTGGAGTATAATTGCCCTTGTCGTGCATCATTCTTAGACGCCCCTCCATATGATTATCTCATATTTGTCTCTCTCTCTCTCTCTCTCTCTCTCTCTCTCTCTCTCTCTCTCTCTCTCTCTCTCTCTCTCTCTCTCTCTCTCTCTCTCTCTCTCTCTCTCTCTCTCTCTCTCTCTCTCTCTGTGTGTGTGTGTGTGTGTGTGTGTGTGTGTGTGTGTGTGTGTGTATGTGTGTGTGTGTGTGTGTGTGTGTGTGTGTGTGAATAATTTACAAAGAATAAGCTACCAACAAGGCGCTGAGAGATACAAACAAAAACATACCATACTTAAAAATCAACGATAAGAAGGTAATTAGTAGTCGAGAGACACAAACATAATCAAACTATACTTACAACTTAGCCATAAGAAGGCTAAAATGAACAATCATTTCATATACTATATAATTTTACAATGACAAAACTTGTTATCAAACTAGAATTGTAAGACTTGATCTTTAATTTGCTAAAGTTGAACCATGGCCTTTGAATTCTTCTTGTATAAAACTTGTTGTTGTGAAAACAAAATAGCTACCTAAAGAAGGATGTCAGAGTAAAGCCTTAAAGTTGCAGTTGCATGATAATAGTTATTAGAGAACATAGTTGAACATCTAGCTTTCCAAATATGCTTTAGAATAATTTGTCTAATAGAATCAACAATAACATTATTTTGTAAACCCAAGCCCAAGATGCCTTCTTTCCAGTTTAACTCATGATAGAAAATAACAAGAAACATTTTTAAAACACTTGTCCACTATTTCTTGACATAAGTGCAGTCCCAAAATATATGTTTCATATTTTCAATATGCAAGCAATAAGGGCAATTAGCTCACTGAACAATTATACATTTTAATCTATCTCCAACCATAAGCTTGTAATGCAAAAATTTTCAAGCTAGCACTTGAGCATCAAAATCAGCATTTGATTTCCATATTTGAGCACTCAATCTGCTCTAAAATTTCGAAGTAAACCTGCATTTCCACTTATGATTAAGATGAGGAACAAGAGGTCATCTAGGAAGGATATGAGAGTAAACCTTCTTCAAAGGAAATAATTAAAAGGAAGTGTTTGTTTTTGTTTTCATTAACTTAGTATAGTTGGTAAGCATTTCTCTCCTTTTTGCATTATGAATAAGAGTATTTCAATTAAAAAAATCAAAACAAACATATCATTGGGTCCAAATAAATGTAAAATATTGAATTAGAATGATTTTTTTTAAAAAACAATAAATATAATAGTAGGGTTGTCATTATATTTTGAATGTTAAGAGATTGCATGAAAGTTGTCAAATTCTTTGAAGGGAATTGTGTTTTTTGTGGTAATCTTAAAAAGTTTGTGGTGAATAAAGTGTAAATTCTAATTTCGTTATTTTCATGTTGAATTGGTTATCATAATAATTTTTTATAACAATAGGTAAATTAGGTTAGAAATCATTTAAATATTCAAAAAAAATCATGTAGTTGATGTGCATATTTTGACACATTAAAATATCTTGATTGTGACAACATATCATATTTAATCATTAGCTTCACTTAATTCATCCCAAATCAAATTATGATTGTGCAAAGGACATTTTGGATTAATTAGGTCAAATATGTATTCTACTTTCAAAAGTCACATCACTTTACATTAAGTTAATTATTCTTTAGTGATTAACATAATCTTATTCTAATAGGAAATACCATATTTTTTTAGAATTTCCTATTTTATTAATTCATTAATTAAACTATTCCTCCAGTCACATGGCAAGCAAATTCAAATATCTGAAATCATGACATCACACGCAAAGTTGTCAAACATTATCATAAATATAAGAAAATATCAAAAAATATAAACTCATATTTAATTAATGCAGACTCAAACCCTGAATATTAATGGTATTAACTCTCCAAATTAAACTAAATTCTAGCCACACATCTTGACCTTGATCCAAAGGTCAAAAATAATCTAAAAACTTTATAAATACAAGGCTCATTTACTATTATAGACAATTTTTTAAAGTGTAAACTTAATTTGTAGAAATCAAGCAAAAGCTTCAAAACTTTCTTCTACTCTTCATCCAAATCACAAGTAGTCAAGGGGAAATGCCATTCACATGAAGTTGCGACATTGGCAAAGACTCCTAACTCTACAATCCGACTTGGAGAACGAATCCATTGGGAAGGTATAACTTTTTAGTTTATGTCTTTCTATTTTGTTTACATTCTCTTAGATCTTACCCAATCCGAGGACGACACTTAGGATGTTATATTGCTTATTATTTTATTCTTGTTTTGTATTCTAACATGAACTAACCTCCTTTGTAATTGAGTGTTTACAAAAAGTACCTTATCCAAATCGACAATTAAACATTTTTAGGTACAAAAACTATAGATTGCACGTTTTTGGTAAATTATAAGTAAACACATTTTTTATGGTTTTTTTGTTAGACACATGGCACAAAACTTTGCTGAAGTCACTAGAAAAAACCACTTCTTTCCTTAACTTAATTTGTAAGCTATCTATCAACAATTTTTTTTGGTTTTCTACCTCTTTATTCTCTCTCCCCTTTATTTATATCTACCCTCTTTCCAGAAAACATAATAACTTGTCCCACTTTTTGGTATTTTGTATATGCAAACAAAATATTTTAGCACCAACAAAACTTGAATTTGTATGTATAAAATAAGCATACATGTTTTTATTAGCTTATATATATAGCATTGTGCATTACATCCATATTTTTAAAAAAACTTTAAAGTTTGTTAAATATTTTTTATGAGTTATTTATTAGTCATTTTTTAAAATAGTTTTGACTACCAAGTGAGGCACAATATTATGCATAGATTCATAATCATTTTAGGTACCATAAGATAAATACCCACAATATATTCATAAATAAATTTATAAAATTTTAAAAGCAAGATAACAAAAATTCATCCAAGTAGCATATCTACCTCTTTTGATTAAGAGCACTGCATAATATTACCAACATAACAATAACTCTCATCCATAATATCCATTACCCACTAGCCTTCTATGTTCTTATATAAATAACAAATGAGGCATATTTAGGATTAGGAACTTTGTAAGTCGTTAAAAATAAAGTAAGACAAAACTATTACTAGCATAATTCAAATAAGTATTTACTTAATTGATAATATTTTCTAATAATAATTTATGGATAAGTATGTACATGTTAGTGTCTATCTACGAATTAAAAATAATTATTACAAGTGCATCTTAAAACTATACAATAATATAAGAATAATTAAATTCACTAACATATCTATCACATTTTTTGTGATCCCACCAAAAACGTGCATTTAAAGTGTGTTATGTGGATCTACCCAAGTCCTATGGTATTATCTTGTCAGTTTTTTCATTAATTTAATTTTTATTTTGCATGCAAATAGAGCCCTAATTTTATTTCAAGAGATATAATACTACACATGCACATTAGTAATTTATTACAAGCAAACAATGAATGAATGAATGAATGAATGAATGAATACAAACAAATTGTATTAGGTAAAATTTAGAATAAGAATTCAAATGTAAGTAAATTGAATGCAAAATATATAATTCTATTTTTGCGAATCATCTAAGTAATTTCATTAAAAGTGGTGTGAGAGCTTTGATTTGGGTAAGTTTCTACAACGTAGTTTTTTTAGATCTAGCATCCTGAGCACTAGAAGATAAAAAATATATAACTTGTGATCTGGGATCAATTGATTTTATTCGTGAATTTTTTTACAAAAAAAAATATCAGTTAAAAAAAGTTTGGATTTTTTTTTACCTTGTGCAAATTATCATTCATTATATTCTCTACAAGGTAATCACAATGATATATTCTACCAATACACTTTTTTAGGTCTAAAATTTTGACCTTTGTGCACATTAGAAGTCATTGGATTCATCTTGGTGAGGTGATCATAACAATATCATAAGTTGATGTATTTTTTTAGTGTTACAACGCTCCTAGGGTTTGTACATGGCTAGGCCTAACACTCATGTAAGCAAGAAAAGGCAAGAAATGCCTAAACGCCCTTAACATATAGTGCATCTAGGGATATGTGTGTCCTAATTGTGACACATACCTTCATATTATTTTATTATACTTCTCAATGTTCTTAGTATGGTTGGCCTTTGGAATAACCATGATATATATATATATATATATATATATATATATATATAGGAAGTAACTTGGTTAGTCTTTTAAGATCATATTGCGAATACTAATCTTATTGCATTATTGTGGAGGTTTCTCCTTTGAAGTGGCCCAATCATATATTCAAGTATTATGCTCTTTCTCCACTTGTTTTTGTGGATCTACTTATTTTATTCTTAATTATGTGATATATAATTCTATTATTGCAAGTCATCTAAGTAATTTTATTACAAGTGGTATCAAAGCTTCAATTTGGACAAGTTTTTATTGTGAAAAGACTAACCAAGTTACTTCATATATATATATATATATATATATATATATATATATATATATATATATATATATATATATATATATATATATATATATATATATATATATGAAGTAACTTGGTTAGTCTTTTAGGATCATATTGTGAATACTAATCTTATTGCATTATTGTGGAGGTTTCTCCTTTGAAATGACCCAATCATATATTCAAGTATTATGCTCTTTCTCCAATTGTTTTTATGGATCTACTTATTCTATTCTTAGTTATGTGATATATAATTCTATTATTGCAAGTCATCTAAGTATTTTTATTAAAAGTGGTATCAAAGCTTCAATTTGGACAAGTTTTTATTGTGAAATATTTCAAATTTGGTGTCCTAAGCACTAGAAGGTCAAAAAACATAACTTATGATTTGGGACAAATTAAATTTTTTTCATCATCGTTATTTTGTTCGTGGTTTTCTTTTTTAAATACAAGCAAAAAAAAGTTTAAATTTTTTTTACCTTGTGAATATTAATAGTGATTGTATTCATCTTTGTAAGATGATCGCAATAACATATTCTACCATTACACTTTTTTGAGCCAATTTTTTTTACCTTTGTGCACATTAGTGGTCATTGGATTCATCTTAGAGAGGCGATCATAATGGTATAATCTAGCGATAAATTTTTTGGAGTCATAACCCTCCTAGGATTTTTGCATTATTGGGCCTAACACTCATGGACATGATAAAGAGAAAGAAACACCTAAAACTCCACATAAGGATGGTATGGAGTCAGAAACTTTTGATTTAATTATTTTAGAGGTAGTTCATCAACTTAAGTTAGAGTTGTAGGAAATGGTGTAGAACTATGATATTAATATGATTAAAAAGGACTTCACATACTTGAGAAAGGACCTAAATGGATTGTGAGATCAATTATAACAAATAACTAGGAAATTGATCAACTTTTCAGCTCAGTAATTGAAAAATAACCCTTCACCACTCTAGTTTGGTTCTCTTCCTCTAAACAATCACAATGCCAACCCTAGTAGAAAGTTATTGTTGCCAAAAGTGGACCTCCAAAAAATTGATGGTAATGATCCACTCATATGGATTACTCAAATATAAAATTTATTTGATCTACATTAGACTCCTTGTTCACAAAAGGTGGTCATGGTCTCTCTATATTTGAAACCTAGGCAATTCATTTGGTATTACTGGTTATGTGATCAAAATAAAAATAAGGGTATCCCAGTTTCATGGTCAATGTTTTTTGAGGGGTTGTAGATCCACTATTGCAACAATATCTCCAAAAACTACTTTAGCCAATTATCCAAGTTTTACCAAACCAAGACTATAAAGGATTACATTCATCAATTTTAGAATCTCTCTTTACATGTGGTAAACATCACTAAGAAAAATTTGAAAGACCTATTTTTGGGTGGCCTCAAATATAGCATCCAATTAGAGGTTCACATGTTTCATCTTAGTAATGTATCTAAATCCATATCAAAGGCATGCCTAGCTAAGGAAAAAGAGTTGATCAAATAAAGACCTTTCACTAATGTTCATAAATGTACCTTCCTAGAACCATCATTTCCACAGACTACTAGATTGACACCTCAATAAATTGAATAAAAGCATGCAAAAATTTTGTGTTTTTTATGTGATTACAAATGGAGTAAAGGACATCAATGTACTAAAAATAAGTTGTTTTACATTGAAGGTGCCAATGAGGAGGAAGAAGATGGTGAGGATTTAGGGGTAGGTTGGAAAGAACCAGAAGATGAATATGAAGATTTATAACCTACTATTTCTTGTCATACATTTTCATGCATTAGTACTCCTCAAAGTCTTAAGGTGGTGTGTTTCTTAAAGATAAAAAAGGTGACTGTGTTAATTGTCTCCAGGAGTACACATAAATTTGTCAACAATAAGTTGGCTACTCATTTTAACTATTTCATTTACCCAACTCCATAATTTTAAGTCATGATTGTAGATGGTGGTACCATCAACTTTTCTATAAAATTCCATAGTATTAATCTTGTTATGGGAGACTACTTGTTATATTCTCCTATGTTTGTTATCTCCATGAGAGGAGTTGACATTATTTTGGGAGTGAAGTGGCTCACCACTTTGGGCACTATTGAGATGAATTTATGGTAACTATTTATGAGGTTCCATTCAAAAGGTAGGACCTTTGAATTGCATGGATTAAGGACTAAATCTCCATAATTGGTTAGTTCCCATCAGATGATAAAAATTCTCATAAAAGGTGTTGAGGAATGTATGGCATGCTTATTTTCCATACAAGTTCAACCAACCAAGGAGTGTACACATCCTGATTTGTAAAGGGTGTTGATCACCATTCTATTGTTTTTGGTGACATGTCAAAAGGACTTCCTCCAAGATGTGCACATGATCATGCCATTAAGCTCATTTCAGGTATTACACCACCCAACATCAGACCCTAATGATATTCCTATGTACAAAAGAGTGAAATTGAAAAGAGGGTGGAGAGATGTTGGAGGTAGGAATCATCCAACATAGTCAAAGTGAATATTCCTCCCCATGCAGTCATGGTGTGAAATAAGGATGACACCTAGAGGATGTACCCAAACTACAAAGAAATCAACAAGTACACCATCAAAGATAATTTTTTTATTCCTATAATTAATGATTTATTAGATGAATTGCATAGTGTTGTTTATTTTACCAAGTTAAACCTTCATTCTAGGTATCATCATATTCAAATCCATAATAAGAACACACCTAAAACAACTTTCAAAACTCATGAAGGCTATTATGAATTTATGGTCATGCCTTTTGGCCTCACAAATACACCATATACATTTCAAAGTTCTATGAATATTATTTTTAGGTCATTTTTGAGAAAGTTTGTATTGGTGTTTTTTGATGATATCCTCATCTACAATAAAAATTGAGAAGACCATTTGAAGCTTGTGAAATAGGTACTTTCAGTTTTGGAACAAAATAAACTTTATGCCAAACCTTCTAAATTTGATTTTGGTGTCCAAGAGGTGGAGTACTTGGGTCATATTTTTTTAAATCAAAGTGTGATAGTTGATCCTAAAAAAGTTCAAGTGATGATGGAGTGACATGATCTTAAGACCCTTAAAAAAAATTTAAGGATTTTTGGGGCTAATTGGTTACTATCACAGGTTTGTCAAAAATTATGGTAGCATTGTAACGCCATTCTACCCCACTCACCTTTTTTTAAATAAAGACTCCTAGTGGATTGATTTAGTTACCAAGACGTTTGAATAGTTAAAAATGGCTATGTGCACAACTCTAGTTTTGGCTAATCTAGATTTTTCAAAAGCTTTTATTGTGGAGTGTGATGTATTGGGATATGGCATGGGATTTATACTCATGCAATAAAGTAGAAAAATGTAATTTGAAAGTTTCCAACTAAAGGAAAAAAATAGGCTCAAACCAATATATGGGAAAGAAATGATGGCTATTCTTTATGTAGTTAAGCAATGGAGACCTTATCTGATGGGTCGTTACTTTTAGGGAAAGATTGATCATGATAGCCTCAATATTAAAACTAATTTACCTCTAAATATAGTTGATGCAATTCAAATTTAATATGCAAATGCACTTGATATGTTGTATTTATTTGTAACTCAAAACTTATTGCATGAATGGTGGATATGGTGCTTTGACAATTAAACAAGAAGACAAGTTGGCAGCATTAGTTTAAGTTGGATTTTGCATGGAGGATAGATACTTATATAGAGAATTATGGGGAATTTCTAATAAATTTTAAATTCCTTGGATATTTACAGAGAGGAAGGGTGTGGACAATTCTTCAAAAGGTGGAGGATTCTAGAATTCATTTAGAGATGACTAATGAATATTAGTGAATGGTTAGATAGTTATTAGAAAAGTGATTTGTATGAGAAAGTGGGGGTAGGTGAGGGTACGTGAAGGGACAATTTAAAATTATAAAATAATGGATAGGTGAAGATTAGTGATAATTGATATGTGATTATAAGAATTAATTAGGATGTGGGTTGGTGTAAGGTTGATGTATGACAAGATAAATTTTAGAAATGTTAGAAGGGGACTACAATGATTAGACTATAGATGAATTAGATGAAATTAATGAGGAAATTAGTAATGATCAAGGAGTGAGTAAATTTATATGTATAGACAAATCAATGCAAGCATATATAAAATACATCCAAGAAACCAACATAATCTAAAATATCCTCTAGAATTTACTATTGTGTTTTATCTATCATTCTATAAGAAACTAAACATTCATTAAGACATGTTGAAGATCATGATAATAAAACACTTATATTACATTAGACGGTTTGGCTGAAATGTATTTTTTTTCACAAGATATCTTTGATATTATATAATGTTGAGGAAAATGATAAGTGTAGACATTTAGTTTTGTCCACGTTCCATCCTAAACTAGGATTCAACTCAATTTCTAGCAAATGACACATGTAAGCCTAGAAATCACTTGAATTACCCAATTTTTTCTACACAAGGGATTTAATAGCTCAAAAACGTGATGAGACAAGATTTTTTGGTTTATTACCTTATATAAATCACTAACCCAATTAGTTCTAACACTAGTCAAATTACGACCTAGTAAATTGACACTTTTGGCTTGTCAATCTATTGTTTGATAACATTTAAAACAATTACCAAAATCCAAAAAACACTAAGCAAGACTAATTAAATTTCAAATCCTAATTAACTTACCTAAAAAAAAATTCCAAATCAAATTAATGAATTTCAATTACCAAAAAAAGAATTTCTAGTTAAATATCAAGTCAAAGGTCAAAGAAGATAATAAACTATTTTATTATCTCCTAAATATCTAAAGTGATTTATAACCTCACAAATATCTAAAGTGAGTTGTCATGCCTCATAAATATTTCAAACTAAGGTGCTAAGATTTTATGAGTGGTTTGACCCAGCCTAGGGTTAGCCTAACTCAACCTATGTTAATTTAGACTCAACCTAAGTTAGAATTTAACCTAACCTCCTTAGGGTTAGAGTTAGTTCTGTAAGCTATAAATACAAGTGCCCACACCATATGCCAACAAGATTTTGTGTGTAAGGTTATTCTGCTGGAGTACCTTCTTGAAGCCTTTGAGAGTAGTGTTATAATACCCAATTTGTGCCAAGCTTCACTCCAAGCCATAATTACCTATTGGATAGATGTTACCACCATGGAAGAGCATTTCTAGAAGACTTAAATCATCATAGGCTGAGCACAAACATCCTTATTCCAACAAGTATGCATCAAATTCAATAAAGGAGGTAAGAAATTTGTATTGTCTTCATCTCTATTTTGTGATCTTGCTTATTGTGTTATGTTTTCCCTAGTTCTCAAGCAAGACTGTTTAGTCTTAGTGTATTATTATGCTTGATTTTTTCTCATTTGGAATAACAACAAACTAATCTACATATTGTTTACTCTTTGAATACCTAAGGTACACAATAGCACACTTGGTGGGACCATGCATCCTGTATAGCCAAGAAGAATGACATGTTAACCTTAGTTTTACTAAAAAATGCATTTAACTCTTCAATTTTAGAGTTTTAGCCTTCAAATATACATCATTCTATTTTTTGAGTAAATGGTAGCTTTGCCCTATATAGCAATGGCTTCACCATTTCCATGTTTATTTTTGATCTTTAATTTTATATAAATGGTGGATTTTGCAATGGAATCTTTGACCTAATAAATGGTAGCTTTACCTAATTAGTGGCTTCACTCCTATTTAATGGTAGATTCATAAGGTGAAATTACTCTCTATTGTAGTATTTTACTGGTTATTTTGGCAGCTTTGCCTAACCTAATAAGTGGCCTCACCCTGTTAAATGACAACTTTGCCAAAGTTTCTCTCTATTTTTGTTTGCAATAAATTAGTGGATTTGCCTTACTAAAAGATAGCTTCACTCTATGTTTTCCCAAAACCTAAGAGCCCAAAATGATTTTTTTGTTTATTCACTTGCTTTTTGGATTCTAAGTATGTAAACCCCCTAATATTTTTCAGGACCTAAAGTGGAGATAGAGACTTAAAAATAGTTAAAAAAAGATCACATACATTTTGTCTTAATCAAAACCATGTTTGAAGCTCACCTAACACATGCTTGAATCCATGAGTAATAAAAAAGAGCAAAAAATTATTTATATGTGTTTATACAAATGAGCATCTCTGAATAAGCATCCATATGAGTCATACAACATAATAAAATGATAACCAAAAGAACATCTCATAAACATGACATAGGCAATGAACGCATAAATCATACATAAGCATAAACATCAACAATGTTAAAAATCCATAATGCTAATCAATGCTAAACATGAGATAAGTAAGATAATAAGCATGGCATTATATATATCATAGGAATATCATTTACATCTACGTTAGCCTCACAAGACCCAAAATTTCATGTCAATGTATCTCAAATGTTCTATACATAAAAGATATATACATATCATGATGGTGTCTCAGAAATACATAAGTTCTAATACAAAGTGTACAATGCCATAGGCCAAAACAATGCCAAACTATGCCATAGGCCAAAATAATTCAAAGATCCATGTAATCAAATTTGGCCCTACATATCCATGGGACCTATAGCTAGAGGTGGCCTTGGTCACCTTGGTGGTTCTGGTGGTGGTGCTCATGGATAATGAACTGACTAGCCCGAGGCACATGAAACATGAGTCCTAGTCTGAGACCAACCATATCTACTCCCTGCCCTTTATGCATTCAATATTTTAAAAGTAACAACCTGATGCTCTCTAGGCATGGTAGAATCATAGGCTCGCCTATAATAAGATTCCTCATCCTTAGCCTAAAGGATCTCTAGAATCATCTGTGAGAATCTAGCCTATGTACTAGCTCCTCAAACCACATCCCACTCTCATCTTAGTCTATCCATAATGGCCGATGCTTGATCATGCTCACTAATGGCCTGATCTCTCTTTGTTGTGATATGGCCTATACCTACACCATCTTAGATATCTTGGCCTTCGACTGAGTGATCTTTACCTATAATTTCATCATATCATCATCCCTCATGTTTAGGGTGCCTTATATATTAGATAACTGATGTTGTAACCTTTCCACCTCTTATACCTGAGCACTGACTTCCTACTCAAGCATATTAGTGTCCCTGCCTATTGTGGTTATACCATAAGGACCTACATAGCCTATATAGACCTATGTGCTTGAAGGCCCTGATTGGCCTAAACCAATCTATTCCACTACTACCATACCAAGATAGGGTTCAATATCATCACATATGTCCCCTCATCTCCATCTTCTCAAATGGATCCTCCATTATAGCTATTATCATCATCATCATCCCTATCCCTAGCCTCACTCTCATGCTAGGTGTTGTTGCTACTGCTCAAAGTCTCAACCTCCATCTCCTTGATATTCATAAGAGACTGACCCCCTACTAGTAATGGAGTTATCAGCCTCAAAGGGCATCCCTGTACCCACTAGTGCATGAGATTTGGAGTAACCCCTGCATTCATGGCTCATCTTGTATATGCCTAGACAACCTGTGGTATGTTGAGATAACTCATTGTATCCTCGCTCCTTAGGATCATTAGAGTATCTTGACTAATATCTCATGTGACATGATCAAACCACCATGGACCCTTAGGTACATCCTATGTGTATACGAACTTCCTAAGTACCTAATCTAGGTAGTACTCTCTATAATATGGGACTACCTCCTAGTAATAAAACATTTGGTTATCATGAATCCCATATACCATCCATATTTGAACCGCTATTGATTATATGCAAGATATAACCTCTGGATAAAAAATTATGGTGTCAAATCATTAAACATCTAATGATACAAGGGGATGTCCCCTTTATGCCCACACTGGATGGATCCTATCTAAACCCAACCATAGGCCAATGGCTCCTCAGGATCTTGCATCTTACACATCCCAATTGGTCACTTGATCACAATGTGATCCTATCCCTAGACCATGAGAAGTGTGTAGACTCCACTATTGTTCCCACCCTAGTATGCTATTAGGTGCAAGTATTTGTAAAACTATGCAAGAATGATTGGTCCCCAAGCAAATTGTGTAAAACCCTCCATCATGATCCTAACCACACCACCCAGACCCATATGGAAGTAACATCCACTTTTTCAAGTAGAAAAATGTCACTAACAATGGCCATGAGAATAATAACCTTTTGATCAATCAAGGTTGGTGGTGAAGGATCCCCAGTAAGTAGATCATCTGGCCAAATATTGGTGTAGGTCTCAATCAAGTCTATATTGACCTTCCTCTCAACCATGGGGATACCTTGATAGCTACATAAATCATCAAACAATGGTTTTTATTGTGTCAGTGGTGTCTAAAATAAACATTGTCTGTGCATCGATAGCTTGAGGATATGCTAAGTATCTTCAAGTGTGACAATGGCCTCCCTAATCAGTAAGTGAAAGGTATACATCTCACTATGCTAGTGCTCCATTAGTACATTCAGATAAGCTTGATCATCTCATATAACTAGCATACGTATTATGTCATACAAGTCTAGAATCTATAGGAATCCCACCATACACTTAATATATATCTATGGGGTCTACATATAATGAGATCATCTCTTGCAATAGGTAAACACCACCAATTGCTCCTACAATCACAAATGGTTAACATCATCCTAATTGCATACTGCTAATAGAGCCTATGCCTATCCTACTCCTTCTAAGTGACCCTCTTCCATAGGTTTAAACCCTTATGGGTCCTCAAATTCATTTCTTTTTACCTCTTAGAGTAAAGCCATTGTTTAAAAGGGTGAAGCCATTATTTAGGCATTTTTGCATATTATTGGGCAAAGCCACCATTTAGGCATTTTTCACATTTTTAGGTGAAAGCACCATTTTTGTTTTCATGAAAATGATGAATTTGACTTAAAATGGGCAAAAAATTTATTTCAATAATTTCCACCATTTTTTGGCATTGCCACCCTTTTTAGAAATGGTGACTTCACATGAAGTCACCATTTCCTTGGTGAAGCCAATGTTTTCCCTACAATGTAAATGGTGACTTTGTCATTTTTAGAATTTCAAAGTGTAATTAATGCTATTAAATGCAATTAATGACCAATAATAAGTTTACTTATTGGTGCCCTGTCATGTGGTGGTTGTTATGTTGTGAAGCCTATTTCCACATTATAATTTATTTCAAATATTGTACAATAAATGTACTGTACACTCTTTAAAAAAAAATTGGACCCTCTTTTTTCTAGGAGTATAGATACATGGTTTATCTATACTTGTATATGTGTGGTGTCATCACCCATGATTAATGGGGAGTCATTATGGGTTGACTTGGCCCATGGTTTTGGTACCCATTATTTTGTAAAACCACTATGTCGATTATCTATTGATGTATTATAGATGGACGTATAGTAGGTAATACATTGGATGAACTAAGTTTGAGAAGGTGAATAGAATGTGTGAATTCAAATTTTAATTCAAGAGATTTTGTTGAGTGTAACTCCAAACAATAATTGTGCATTGTAATTGTGAGAAGGCTAATCTAAGAGTGGATTGTACTCTTGTTGGCTTGTAATAATATATGATTAAGTTTTTCTTGGTGGATATAGCCCACATTGGGTGAACCATGTTAAATCATGTCTTCTTGTTGTGCATTTTAATTTTTGTTCTTTATGTATCTCTGTTTATAGCTTTTGTTATTGCAATTCTATGAAATTATTTTGCATTAATTTCTTATTTATTCCTAACAGTGGCTACATGTGTTCCCTCACTCATTTTATTATATGTTGTCATGCTCCTCCACAGACCATTTTATCTCAGTATTTTATGTAGAAAACCAGAACTAAAATTTTAGAAAGGTTGGGGTGAAAATGAATTATTTTTCCCCAAGAGTGAATATATAGCCAACAATTTGAATTTTTACCCCTTGGGACTATAGTTCATTATGCACCCTCTAGGAAGCGTATTTTTCACATCCATCATCTCTTTTATGCATCGTTTAATCCTACATGCCTTATTTTTTTATTGTATTATAACTAGATCATCTTTTTGGGCCTCCCCTAAGACCCGTTTAACAATACAATTTTTCAACTTATATCCCATGTTTATTCAAATGTGCATCTTTAAACTCACATTTAAGCTAAATATGTGTTGTTAACATTTTCTAGGTCAACGTAAATCTATTTTATGGATTTTTCACATAAGCTACCCTTACCAATTTGCCCCATTATAGAAAATTCTATTTTTGACCACTTTAATGATTATAATTGCATGTGGGAAAATAATTATTTTGGCATCTCATGCTAATGATTATAACTACCTCTTGGCAAATCATTATTTTTACCCACTCCACTTGCCCTTCTAGGGCAAATGCATTCATCATCGATTATAGCTGCCTTTGGGCAAATTAGTGTTTCTCATTTTTTTCACTGATTATAACTGCCTTTGGGCAAATCAGTGTTTTTTGCATTATGTTCCTGATTATAACCACCTTTGGGTAAATCAATGTTTTTCATTACATTAACGATTACAATCACCTTTGGGAAAATCAGTATCCATCCCACTACCCTATTAGGGAAACTATCCATAGCCATTATTATTTCTCACATGCTTTGGGCAATTTAGTAATTCCACCACCATTACTTTTAGATCATGTCATTTTCTTCATTTCGATGGAACATTCAATGATTATTTTTTGCCACCTTCTCCCTCAAGGGAGCATCAAGGGCTTATCAACCACCCTTTGGGGCTTAAACCATTTGTATTAATGATTTTTTCATTATTTTAAAATATGTTACTATTCTTGTATATTACAATGCCTTTTCAAATAGGGGCAAATTGTAGACACTTAGTTTTGGCCACTTTTAAGCCTAAACTAAGATTCAGTTTAATTTCTAATAAATGACACATCTAAGCCTATAAATCACTTGAATTACCTAATTTCATCTACACAAGGGATTTAATATCCCAAAAACATGATGAGTACTTATTTGGTGTATTACACTATATACATCACTAACCTAATTCAGTTCTAACCCTTGTCAAATTATGACCTAGTAATTTTACACTTTTAGCCCATCAAGATATTAATTGATAATATTTAAAACAATTTCCAAAATCCAAAAACTACTAAACAAGTCTAATTACATTGCAAATCCTAATTAACTTGCCTAAACAAAAATTCCAATTAAAATTAGTGAATTTCATTTACCAAAAAAGGAATTTTTAGCCAAATATGAATTTAAAGGTCAAAGGAGCTAATAAAATGATTTATTATCTCCTAAATATTCCAAAAATTATGAGTTATAACCTCACAAATATCTAAAGTGAGTTGTCATGCCTCACAAATAATTGAAATTGAGGTGTCAAGATTTTGAGTGGTTTGACCCAACCCAAGGTTAGCCTAACTCAACCTAGGTTAATTTAGACTCAACCCAGGTTAAAATTTAACGTAACCTCCCTCGGGTTAGAGTTAGTTCTTTGATCTATAAATACAAGTGTCCACACCATATGCCACCAAGATTTTATGTGTAAGGTTATTTTACTATAATACATTCTTGAAGCCTTTGAGAGTAGTGTTATAATGCCCAATTTGTGTCAAGCTTCATACCAAGCTATAAGTGACTATTGGAAAGATGCTACCACCATGGAAGAGCATTACTAAAATACTCAAATCATCATAGGCCAATCACAAACATCACTATGCTAATAAATAAACATCAAATTCGACAAAGGAGGTAAGAAATTTGTATTATTTTCATCTCTATTTTATAATCTTGCTTATTATGTTATGCTCTCCCTAGTTCTTAGGAAAAAGTGTTTAGTCCTAGTGTATTGTTATGCTTGATGTTTTCTCATTTGGAATAACAAGGGACTAATGTACATATTGTTTAATCTTTGAACACCTAAGGTACAATAATAAATTGATGCTTAAAACCCATATGGACTCTAATAATATGCCCCAACATAAATCATTTTCATTATCCTTTTGTAGGTTCAACTATCCTATTAAGGTTTGAAAAAGAATAGAAAATTCCTATGGATCCATGTGAAGACTCAAAATATTGAGCAAAGGTTTTTCAGTATTAGATGTGATGAACATAGTCATCAAACAATATTTTGCATACCTTCCATTTTCTAAAAAGTTGGATTCCATGGTTATGGTTAGCAAAAATTTGGAGTTTGTGATTTATAAGAGATGTTAAGGTCACTACAAGTTTATTTATTTCTCCAAATATTACCACAAATCCCTAATTTTGGTGTCAAATTATAATGATTGTTTTTAGATTTTCCATTAATATAGATACTTATCCAAACCTTCTCTGTGTCATTCATTGGTTTGGCATTGAAATACTAATTATCCATGATTTTATTAGTTTACATTTTATCAGGCTTAATATTAGTACATATGGTTAGATGTATAAAATTTTGATGTAAACTCACTTTCCCATAAAATAACATGGAAAAATATTAACATAGATGTATGGTTCTCTATATTTTAATATATGATGTTTATAACATATGTTAATATGTTTACATAATATTATAAAGTTTTGAATCTTAAAGAACTATTATAGAAATTAAAACGGTTAAGCTTCCATATATAACTCTTCACCTTCTAACAGAGAAATATAATATTAAAATTTAAACTCATAAGATATTACTCACAACCTAAAGGTGTTACTCCATTACCCCACAAGAAGGTCCCTTCTATCAAATTTGGGACTACACCCCTTTATATATTATCACTAACACTTGGTAGTACTGCTTATTACGAGTTAATCTTTGTAATTTGCTTTGAATTTATATAAAACTTGAAAAATACATTGAATAATATACTATCAAGTTTGACATAAACATAAATAATAACTCTTTCAAACTATTTAATGCCACTAGAGAGGTGTAACATCTCATAAAAATAAATTGATAATCTTAAAGATACCTCAAACCTAAGTTAATTCCAAAATAATCCAAGATCATACATAAACACTGATTAACAAATGCCATAAAAAAGTGTTTTGAGATTATTTTATTTTGGGGTCCAATCTGGATGGTTTACATAATGACACCTTATATCAAGAAGAGGACTAACCTTTTTTTCCTCTTAGTACAAAGGCCTTATCTCTATTATATAACAAAATATTGATCTTAACTCTTCATAAACAATAAGAATATTTTGTGATAGTTTATCATGTAATTTAGGTATAAGTAAATATTGATCTAAATTTTTCATTAACAATAAGAATATTTATAATTTATCCTATAAAGTAGGTTTCTTGTTTTGATGAAATAACTAAATGTCTTGTTAAAAATAATATTAAATAAAAGTCTAAATTTATTGAAATATCAAAAGGGTTGTAATCTAATTGGTGAGGATGATGGTTTGTATGCCATCTAATAAGATACAAATATCTCTAGATCCTTGACTCAAAGACTCAATCAGATAGGGCCAAGATCATTCTCTAAGTGATTTTGACATATTAGATACCCTTAGTCGTAATTGCTTAATCAAAATAATGTTCAAATTTAGATGTACATTTACTCATCAATTGTAATATGCTATATGTAATCTAAAACGCATACAATTATATCGATATCAATGCAAATTTGAACTTCTACATCAAATATGTTTATTTAAATCATTTTATATAATTTATAAATACTAGCATTTGTCCCAAAGGTCCAAGTAACATCGAAAGGGATTGTTTAGTAAGATGCAGTTTGGTGAGACAACCTAGTCCATAGTGAAAAATATTAACTCTAAATCACATTTAAAGGTTAAGGATGCAAATCATATAAAACCAATAGACCTCAAGCACTCCACAAAGGCAATAATTTCTAAGGTTATTTAGGCTCTTTCTTATTCCTCCTTCTCATGGGAGAAGTTTCAATCTCATCCTCCCCTTCCTTATCCCCATCCATATAATGATCTCCTAAAGACCTCATTTTCATGTAATCTTCATGGCTACTACTCAAACCCTTTACACTCTCTCTAGGTGGAAACACAGAGCTCAGTGCATCATTTTCCACAACTAGATCATTTTTTTCATTGAGATATCCAAGTGTATTAAACATTAAAATGGGAAATTAGATGAAACAATCAAGGAACACCTCATAATAGACATGTTAATGATTATATTTTTATTTTTTTTATTGTTTTAGCTATTCCATCATGAAGTTGTGACCATCTCTATAACTGGCGCTCATCAACTTAGACTACCCTCTCACTCTTAAGATTTTAGGCGACCTGATAAAAAAACACCTATTCAATCCATGACTAAGGGAAGGAGAATAAATGGAATGTTATGGTCTCAGGATATGCAATGAATGGTGTTCTTGACTAGGCTTTAAGGATTTTAAATAAAATTTGTTGAGCAAATGTAATATCTCAAAGTTCCAAGGTTGCATGATTATTGTCCGAGAATAATATGCATGAAAGAATAATCTTTCTCTTTTGTTTCTCTCCAAGATTTCATGCCCTATGATCATAGCATTCAAGGAAGAATAATCTATAAAATTTCATGCCTCAAGAGTTTAACATGTGAATAAGTTGTATACATGATGTGCGATCTATAAAAATAGAGAAGGAGTTGCCTTTTCCACCTATGGCAAAGGAAAGATTTATGGAGGCCCTGCCTTTACCACCTATGAGAGAGGAAATATTTATTGAAGGCATTCCTTTTTCACCTATAAAAATAAATAGATTCATGATGGTGATGCCTTTTCCCCAGTGGTCGAGGAAAGATTTGGGAAAGTGTCTTATTTATGTGGATTAATGGATAGAATGAGGAGGCTCTGACAAATTTTGTCAAAGAGGAAGTGATTTCACTACAAATTGCTAACTCGCATGGGGAAGAGGTTAATTTATTAGGAGACGAGGAGGTGATGTCATCTAATGAAGTAGTGAGGGCTCTTCCTCCACTAAAAACATTTTATAAATACATAGAATGGAATTATTATAGTGTACATGGGCCACATCATCAACAAAACTTCTAGAGTCACTCTTTACGCTATAGAATTCCATCTGAAGTGAATCATGAAGGTACCAACAACTAGATGTGAAAGAAGTTAATGTAACATCACAGGCTGTCAAAGGTCTCCGTAGAGGTGAGCCCTGGCATCATCCCATGCAGGTCCCAAGGATGTTTCCACTTGGTAGCATCATGACTTGCCTATAGCCTTTTCCATATTTTACCAAACAACATGATTATGTTGAATCTGGGCCTCCCAACTGCCTGGACTATCTACCACTTTCTTTAGGCTCTGAATGCATGGGGTATCACCATGTGGTGGCATCTCAATCCTTTGGGTCTCATAAGATTTGGGGATAATTATGTGCTCCCTTATGGGCCTAGGTTACCATTGATTAAAAGACACATGGAACTTCTAGGTTTGATGTGTCTTCAATACTTAGACCATCATGGTCATTGGGGGTCTCTACAAATGCGAGGCCATCTTAGACACCTAGTTCCTACCATAGATTGTAATATGTGTTAGGCTAGGCAACTCAATAGGTATTGTGTGAGCAACTCAATAGATGTATGGTCCACCTTCATTTTTTTATAGTTCTAGTATTTTTTAATTTTATTTTCTGTGTGTGTGTGTGTGTGTGTGTGTGTGTGTGTGTGTGTGTGTGTGTGTGTGTGTGTGTGTGTGTGTGTGTGTGTGTGTGTGTGTGTGTGTGTGTGTGTGTGTGTGTGTGTGTGTGTGTGTGTGTGTGTGTATTTAATTTTTAAGATTTTTTTGGGTAAGTGTTTTCTTTTCATATCTAGAGTAAATTCCCCTTTTAAGTGTATGATGTGGGCACCCCCTAATGCTTGAGAATTAAACCTACCAACCCTCCCTACCACCTAGGACTAATCACCAATCAACCACCTTTTCTCATAATTGGTGACTCCTCTACCATGAAATTCACATTGTATCATAAACAATGCCCCCTTATGTACTCATATGGCATGCACTTTATAAAATCTTCAGTACTCACTTCAACTGCAACAAAAACAATAAGATAAACTCCATAACCTTAATATATTTACCCCACATCAGTGTCATTGTGGAATGTGTATGATACAATCCTTATGGTGTATGATATCACATGAAATATGTTGTCATTGCCCCTCATAATCACCACCTAGCTTACTTTCAAATATTTCACCACTTGTAAGTTCTATATGGCCTTGTCATAATTTCTCTAAGTGTTAATATATTAGAAGCATAGATGAACATAACTTATAATATATACTTTAGAACCTCATTACCTTATCTCCATATCATTGGCATTGCAGAACTGACGTGAGTTGCACTTCGAGCATAGTGCCTTCTCACAATAAAATCAATGTCATGTTGTCTTTGTTGACCCTTCACAATAGCAAACATCCAATCAAAGAACTTGTCACCTTAGAAGATATGTATCCCTTTCTAATGGATGAAATTCATGTAAATCCAATAGTTTTCTTAAATCCACATAATCCCAACACACACAATGCAATCTATCACGAAACTGGATGGCACATTTTTCATGAAGGCTTAGAATTGGAATGATAATGATTGTTGGTAAAGATCATGTTTAAGTATAGTATGGCAACACTTTTTTGTCAACCACATCACACTATGTTTGATCACCCTAGTTGATGGTCACGAAAAATAATCACAATGGTTGGAGTGTTATAACTTCAAATCTTGATATTGATTGTATCTACCCGTGTTCACTTCTATTTTTTAATCCAAATTCCAAACTTGAAATTACAAATTTCTCTTGGTTGTTTCTAATTTTTCCAATGCCATTGTAATGAAAACAATTTCTCCATTGTAATCACTAAGATAAAACCCAATCACCTATAGTTGGCCTAACTCCAACATGTTGGGTTCTCCAACCAGCCAATATGGATGTCCCTTGATTGAAACCAAGGGAATTGTAGTTTTGACATAGTCATTGGGAAAAATAGTTATCTCTTTCCATGAAGAATGCAAGCCATCATAGACTAAAGCATTGCATGGAAATTCAGATCCCGATCAAATTTCCCCCACAATTACTTTATATGAACTTATTTTAACATCCAATAAATTCTTAAATAACATAAAAGTGGTGAAAATTTTCAAGGTGAGTTGGGCGATGATGGTGAGAAAAAATGGCAAGGCATTTAAGGAAATGGACTTGAAGAACCCTAGGAACATACACTTACAAAGTTTAATGACATGTCACTTATGTCAATGCAATCTATAACTTCCATAGAACTATTTCAATTATCCAATACATGATTAAAACATGGGTCATCTCAATGGAAAATAGGGATCATATATTTAATGACTCTTCAAAAAATGTACAGAATGAACTCATGTCAATTCAAACACGTCTAAATGTAATTAGATCAAAATTATGATTGATTTAACCATTTAAAACCTACATATTTTATGTTTTCACATTCCATACAAATAAAGCATGTTTTTGGGAATAATTGTGTAAGAGTTTTTACCTCAATTTTTCGGATCAATACTTGTGATCTTTCATCAGGAGCAAGACATGAAACCCACCATAGCTAGAACAACCAACCTATCATCTCTTAAATAGGTCAAAGGTAATGGTCATCCAGCCAAAATGTTTCTCTATTAGGGTAATCAAGACTTAACTTTAAGTTTTCACATGTCTAGTCATCTTGCAAATGTAGATCTTTGGAATGGTTAGTAATCTTCCCTTTCCACTTCCCACATGCATTTTAATTTTATGCATAGTGTTTGTAATTATTTTGGAAGGATCAAATTCATGTACTAATATTTCATGATTGATGTTGTTGTTGAACTTTCTTTCCAATCATCATATGACTTTGGAAAGTGCATGCCACATGGGTGCATAAGGGGGAATCATTGGTGATACAATTCAAATGTTGAGGTGGAGGATTCATCGGTTGCGATAAAAGGTGGTCGATTGGTGATCGATTATTGGTGGTAGTTAGGGTTGGTAGGTTTAATTCTCACTCATTAGGGCCATATAAAATGACAAATGTTGGAGTAAATAATATCTAAAGATGTTCTTTCCATCTTCTCCAAGTATCCTTCAAGCATTCCTCTCTTTTTGCTTTTTCTTATTCTCCACTTCTACTATATTTTCATTTGAAGGTTTCTTGAAAATCATTCAATGCCATGACACCTACTGGGTATTATAAAATAAGGTTTTAACTTTTAAAAAATACCCTAATAGTATATATAGGGTAGTTATGCACATTTCATACCATACTTATGAAGTTTAGATGTCCAAACACTTGGAAAACCCAATTTTAAAAAATTGAAATAAAACATGGTCCCTTCTTTATCATTGCAAGTCTAACAAGGTGTACCTTGTTTGAGTGAAATTCCATGTTTACAGATCACCTCACTTAGCAGCACCAGTAATATTGGCAAGAATATTGTCTTTGTTTAAAATAATGAAACCGGTTTGCATATCTCACAATAATTTTTCTTGCTACAATCTTGGAGATAAACTTGGTTTTAGTGTGATAGCCAACACATATTTGAAAGTTCTTAATGAATCTAATAGTTGTTATAGGAGGTGTTTTTGACAATCCAAATGTAATTGCCAACTTCTCACTATGGTGGCAAAGGAAAAATATTTTTTCCTCCTCCTCCACATCATTCATTACATGTTTTGAATCTAGAAATTATCCTACTACCTTCATCTCTGAAGACAATTTCTCTAACTTTGCATCGATCTCAAGTTTGTGGGTATGTTCTATCTCCTACAAAAAAAACATGTACCATATTATATCCTTCAATCCAACTAAATCCACATATTTTGTATATTCCTCTATCTTGCATGAAAATCCTTACCATTTGAACCTCACCCCGCCTCCCCACCTCTACATAGATGTTTGACAAAAGAACATATGTCATAACATTTTTAGGATCTAGCTTAAAAATAAGATTTTTTGTAAATGCTCCTAACTCTATGTTATTATGTGGTCTACAAACACCAATTAAACATGTCTACATAACCACCACAAGTTTGATTGGCATTTTGATGATGAAGTTTAGAGTTTCCCCAAGATATCCAACATGGCCAAGAATGTTAACCATGCACACATAATGATCAATTGTAAGTGTAATGCAATTAGAGTCACTCATGCCATTGAAGTATTTACAACCCTCATCCACTAATCATGCATAGTTATATGCTAATAAAGCACAAATGAAGCTTATGTCGTCAGGGTTTGTTCTATTTGGTTAATTAGTTCAAAGAGTTTGAGAGTGTCGTTGCAAAAGCCATTTTGTGCATATTCTACAATCATAGCATTTCATGAGACCAAATTTTAACACAAGTTGGTAGAATGTTGACAAAGGTCATGGAGTATGGATTTACATGTACCAATTCCATTTGTTTAAAAGTTTCCAAGGCCTTTTCAACAAACACATTTATGCATATCCTACAATCATTGTAGTCCATCAGACCATATCTCTTTGATTCATTTTTTCAAAAATTCACATGCCTTGCCTAAGCTTCCACATTTTGCATACATGTCTACCAGGGCACTTACAACTACAAGAAGTGAGAAAAATCTGATTTTGATTATGCTTTAATGGATGTCCATACCATGTTCCAAAGCTCCCATTTTTGCATAAACTAGGAGGATGTTGGCAAATGTTGTGAAGTTTATATTTATACCTACCAATTGCATTTCCTTAAATGCCTCTGAGGCCTTTTCAAGGAACCCATTTTGTATATATCTTGCAACCATAGCACTCCAAGAGATGACATCAAGTTGAAACATTTTATTCAAAAGCCTTCATCAAGGAAACCATTTTGTGCATATCCTGAAACCATAGCATTCCATGAAACCACATTTTTTTCAATCATTATGTCAAACAGTTCACATGCCTTATATATGCTTTCACATTTCATATACATATCTACCAAGGCATTTGTAACTACAACATTTGACACAAATCCCCTTTCAATTATGCTTTGATGAATGTCCATACCGTGTTCCAATGCTATTATTTTGGCACAGGCTAAGAGTATGCTAGCAAAGGTGAACTGATTAGGTTGGAAACATGTTTGTTGCATTTAGCTACATAGTGTCAATGCTTCGTTAGGATACCCATGTCTTTTATAAGTTGCAATGACATGCTTGTCATTCCCTACATATTCATAATTCTCGAATAATGACAAAGTTAGGGGGAAGAGCAAGGCCATACAAAACAGGAATCCAATGATGATGAAGAGCAATGGCATGGTATTTCAGGGGATGGACTTAAAGAATCATAAGTAGATACATGTGCGAAGTTCAATGACATGTCACACCTATTAATAAAATTTGTGGTTTCCATTAAATTGTTTCAGTTACCTAATACATGATTGAAGCAAGGGTCATATCAATGAAAAATAAATATCAAATATCTAACGACTCATTTTAAAACGTAGAGAATGCACCACGTGTCAATTTAGACAAGTCTAAAAACAATTAAATAACTCTAAAACCAACTAAACAAAAAATCGGAAAAACTTCCTAAATAAAAACTATATATATTGAATTCATATAATATATTATTCAGATCCATCAACCACTTTTAACCTCTTAACCTTTTTTAAAAAAATTAATATCTAAATGAAATGAAATTAAATTAAATTCATGATACCTTACCATAATGTTGAGGCACCGTTTTTATCATGTGCAATTATGAGTGAACATATTGGTGTTAGACAAATATTATCATTAATCTTAAACTAACTAATTTTTTTGGGTTATTAAACATTTGATAGTTACTCGAACTCTTCCACGACACCACAAGTTTTCCATATGTAAACTCTGCCCAAAATGTGTCCGGTTAAGAATGAAAACACATAAAGCTTTTATTCATACGAAAAAAGCACAAACATTTTAGATTTTTGTGTTTTCATTTTTCTTCTCCTCTTCAATTAATGGCACTACGTTCTCGGTTTTTTTTTTTTTTTTGGTTACGTAAATGTAAGGTGAGTAGTGTTTTAGTTTAGGTTTTCAGGGTTGTTTTAGTAAGTTTAGTGTTTAGTTTTGTGGTTTTAAGTAGTTGGTCTTTCTAGGGTTTGCATCGAATTAGGTATGCGAAGAGTTTTTGATCTTTTAAAATGAAGTGTTGTAGGTCTCTTTGTGTTTTTTATAATTTTAAAATTTTAATTTTTGATGGATTTGAGTTGCATATTTATTGGTTTGGTGTTTTCAATGTTTATGTTATGTCAGGGTAATTTGTAGATTGTCCAACTTTTAAGCTTGTGATTGTTGTTGGTGATGGAAGCATTAGTAAGATAAAAACCAAAAATATGTTTGCTATCATCTCTAGTTGTTTGAAGATGGAAGTAAATGTGCACATGTTCCTTCATTTTCACCTTCACCTTTACTTTCCCCTTCCTTCACTGCTCTTGGAATACCACTGACCATGGCTTCTCATTCTCCATGTTTGTCTCCTTCCATGCTTAATTCTGCGTTATTGCCATCACTAGCAACTTCAGCTCTGTTTCCCTCTCCAATAATAACCTTTGTTCCTTGCTCTTCATGCTACTCTCTATGCTTGGGTTTACCGATGTTAGGCCATTGGGCATTTCAACATCATCTCGTTGTCAACCAAACATGAAAACCATCGACAAAAACTATTGAACATCTTTAGGTTTTTTGTATTATGTGAGACAAATTTATGGGGTTGGCACCCTGATAGAAATGCCTTCGATGTAATAAAAACTATTGACAAAAATTACTAAATATTTTTGGGTTTTTTATCCTATATGAAATGAAACTATGGGATTAGCACTCCAATAATAATACTTTGAGTGTAATAAATTTGATAACATTTAATAAACTTATATATATGTATGTATGGAGGGGGAAAGTACTAATTGGTAAGACTTTTAACTTTTTTACAAAATCAACTGCAACTACAGTAGCGCAAAGGGTAGTGCTCTGCAACTAGTCGTTATGCAGGCTTTCGAAATTGATTTCTTTGTTTGTTCCCTTCCCCCTTGGAATTGTGCCAATCAAGGTAAGAGACATTGCAACTTGAAGTCATTAACTCATTCATCTCAGAAGGTAGCTACACTAGATTCACCCCTAGAGCAATCTATTGTGGAGTTTTTAATTGCTGCTCATGCTAGGAATGCTGAAGATTCCTTCCACGATTTGAAGAAAGGATTTCTTTGCTCTAACAATGGTCCCCAGGCTATACCTACTCCCAGTCAGGCTATTGAATCTCTCCAAGCTTTGTGTCTCCCTTCATTTGGCAGTGGCCTTTGGTCAACAGTTGGGAATGCAACATCCTATGCTTCTGTCATTGTTGCTCACCTCGGCTCATCCCCCCCAGCATCCCCTATTTTTATAGTTCTATCTGATCTTTCACCTCCTTCAACCTAAGTTGGGAGTGTCTTCCCGATGGATCCTACTTCAAAAGATGTGCCTCCGACTCTCTCTCTCATTGGTTCTTCCCCTCCCCCTGCCCATCCCTTGTTGCTACTCATTTTGAGCATGTAGCTGGTGTTGCCCATTGGTTGATCATCCTTCCCTTCCCTTTTTTAACCCTCCTCCCGATCGTTTGGAGGCTTTTTCTGATGTGGGTCCTAGTGAATCTGAGACTTGTTGAATTTATGTAAAATGCAAAAAATGCCTTTAATTTGTTTCACCATTGCTCAAATTTTTGTTTATCTTGGATTCCCTCATGTTCAGAATCCACTGCCCCTTGTTTGGTGAATGCTTCATGTCTGGCTTCTTTGTTCCCATGGAGGACCTTCTGCTTGGAGATGTTCGTGTTCAAGTGGCCTCGATTGTTCCTAAACTAGTTATCCCCAACACTGCTTTGCTAGAAATAAAATCTAATATGGGCAGGGAATCCTTTATTGGCAAGTGTGTGGGGTTGTCCATTTCTCATGTTACTCTCTCTGTTTGGGCCTCAAAGGAATAACACTCCAGCGATTCTCCTTCTTTCTCCCTTTTGGGTGGGGGCTTTTTTTCTAGGGGAATTTCAGGGCCCTACCGATCACGATTTTGTGTGGAACTCTGGTTCATGGTTCTTCAAACACTCTGGTGTCTTCCTTTGCCCTTGGAACCCTTTCTTCTCACCAGATTTGGTTTAGCTCAATGCCGTTCTGATGTGGCTTTGATTCCATTTTCTCCTTCTGACATTGAGGTGTGAGTGATTCATCAAACAATTGGTGGACAAGGTGGCTCTTTCATGAAGATAGATGCGGCTTCCTGGAACCTCTGTTCGGTCCATGTTTGTGCCTACATTAACCTCTCCAGGCCTCTCTCCTTCTCAATTAAGTTGTTATCCTTGCATGGCTCGTGTACTCAGCATTTCAATTATAAGGGCCTTCCCTTCTGTTGCTTCAATTGTCACCTCCTTGGCTATCGCATTGTTGAGTGTTCATCCAAGAAACGCCAACATCCTCAAACTATTAGGATAAGAAAAGAGGGAGTGTCTGATTTGAATTTTAAATGGCATACCAATGATAAGTTCTTTTGTTCCCCTTTATCTCATTGGGTGGAGTTGGTTGATGTTGCTACAGATGTTCCTGGGCCTGCTCCCCATGTCCCCCCTCCCCTCCCTTCACTATTCACAAATGTTCCCCCTTCCCCGTCCTAAATCACTCCACTTGTGGATGTCCCCTTGTAGGATTCCTTGACCCCCAGGCCAACTCCCCCTCAAAGGGATCCTTCCTGGGTTTGCCCTTCTAGGCCCTCTAAGCATCATGCAAACTTTGGTGTCTCCTCTAAGAAGAAGGGTTGTCGTTTGGAGGTATAACTTCTCAGGGCGGAAGCACACTCTCTCATCAACAATGGCTCTCAATGGATCTTGGAAGACCTTCTTTCTAGAAGAGGATGTCGAGTAGAACTGACTCGTGGATAGGTCCTCCTAAAGGATAGGTTGCAGATCTTGGTTTGGTTTTTTTTTTTTCTATCTTCTTTTTGGGGTTCCTTTGGTTTTTTCTTCTCTTTCTTCTTGCCTATTGGGGCATTTTGTGCTATTGTGTTAAGACCAGTGGATTCAGTTTCTCCTCTTTTGCTCTCTTGACTGGGGGTGCCCTTTATATTTCTTATTTATGTCTTCCTCTTTTTCATGTTATGGGAATGGGCCCCCGCTTATGTCCCATAGTGGTTCAAAGCTCCAATAAAAAAATGATATCTGATTCATAACTTTAATTTCAAAAACATTTACCTTTTATATATATATATATATATATATATATATATATATATATATATATTAAAAAAAAAAAAAAAACTCTTCTAAAAGGCATTAAGTAGCATGAATTTGAAGTAGAATAAATAGCTAATCCTAACACCTTTTCATTCAATGCCACACATTTTATGGGAGGGAGAATATGAAGCTGCTCAAATCCCGCATATTTTCTCTCCTCAAAATTAGGACAAAACATCTCATTGACCGACGGACGTACGGTGAAAAGGCGTTGTGTAGCTCGTAATTGAGCTTTCAAAATCTTGTTACAATGTATGAGTACTTCATAAGTAAATTATAATTGAGTACTTCATAAGTAAATTATAATATTTAATATCGTCACTCAATTATGTCTAATGCTCTTACCGAAATAAATGTAAATTCATTTTTATTTTACTTTTTGGGGTCGTAATTCATTAATTGAATTGTATGGGTTCGGTTAGTTGACTGATCTATGTCGGTTGAGTGTTTACTATATTAAGGTCGGTAAGTAAAACCCTGTCTGTACCTTTTAACGTCTCTATGAAATAATAAAAGAAATACAACCAATTTCTTATAAATAATAATAAAATATTAATAATATTTACACTTTTTTGGCATTGTAAAAGATAAATATATATTTTTTTAAATTATATTGAATGAGATATTTGGGGAATTTTTTGATATTTTGTGAAAAATTACAAAAATTATAATAAATTTATTATTATTATTATTATTATTATTATTATTATTATTATTATTATTATTATTATTATTATTATTATTATTATTATTAGGGTGAAAAAGAGGGTTTTGACAATGCCCCCCAACCCTTCACAAAGTCGGCCAAACATCAACTATGCAAAGCAAAATAGTAACAATCATCCAAACAACCATAACTACAAGGTCATAATTACTCAAAAAAAATCCTAAATAATAATGGGAAATCACCTTTAAAAACTAGAACAATAGTTCTTTGATGTAAAATCTAACAAAGACCAACGAAGTAGAAGCCAACATTCAATAAGAAGCCAACAACGTATTCAACATTTAACACCCAAACACTGAAGACTACTTACAAAAAACAACGTTTTGTCTAAGTAGTCAAGCCAAAGAGACAACAAATTAATCAATGGTTGGGATCATTCGTCTTTCATGACAGGAGAGAAGATCTTCCATTGTCCATTGGTTCTCATCTTTCACCATTTCTTATACATCAGAATGTAACGTTTTCGCTTTTGTTCTTCATCCTTTCTTCTTGACAGTTGAATCCAAAGGAGGTTTGAGCTTTGCTTGAGAAGGCAAGAAAGGGAAGCAATGGATGTCAGTGGAAGAAAAGGACTCAAAGGCACAACTGAAGCTAAATAAGTCTGCAAAGAATCCTCACACCTCGGGGGAGGAATCCCAATCAAGGGGAGGGGGGAGAACATCCAGATAGGAGATAAAAGATACCATGATTGCGCCATAAGAAATCCTGGTTTGAATCCCCTTCTTTTTCCCTCTAAACCAAACAAGAGTGAGTAGCCAAACTCTTAATGCCCTTAGAAGAACACCCTGTAGCTTCGTCCCTGAAATGGTTGTAGCAAAAGCATTTGAAAAGAAGATTTTCAAAGTTGAGAAATTGGATCCATGAACCTTGGGAGGGATACACTGAACGAAATGACAAATAAGTTTAGAGAGGTCAACAATTGCACGAGCTCTCACAAATAGTTTCTCCATAGATCCCTCATCTAGTTTCACAAAGGAACCCACTCAATTGATCAACATAGTAATGTGCTCTTCTTTTATCAGGTTATGAGGGATATTGTATAATTTGATCCAAATGGGAGTCGTTGTGACCTCCACCTTTTCAAGGTAAAAGGAGTCTAAGGGAAGAAAAGACCCCAAAATTACCAACAAACCAAGGCCCAAAAGTCCATACAAAATTATGATCTATTGCACAATGGAATAACTATTAGATGAAGCCATGGTTGAGCAAAGTGAAGGAAGGCACATCCATAGAACCCCACACTGAGTTGGCCTAGCGAATAAGGTCAAATATTAAGAGAGGGGAGCCCATGCAATTATCGAATAAACAACCATTACTGATAGATAAGCTCAACCCTTAATGTCCTAATGTGAAAAAAAACTGTTCAAGAGTAGCATCTGAGAAAGACATACGAAGATCTCATAGCAGGAAAGAATGAGAGGTGGAGGTTGAGTCAGGGGATGGAGATGCATGAAACCAACGTCAATCCTCACCCTGATCTAAAACATATTCTATATTATTTTTAATATTTCAATTATTTTATTCTCACCCTAATGGATCACAGAGAATGATCCAAAACATTGATAAAAAAATGTTCACATAATTATATTAAAAAATATTCGTTATACTCTACATGAACTATGGAAATAATATTATTCACATTAAATAACAATGCTAAACAAGAGTTGTGTGGCGGCTTGAGTACCTACTATGTTGTAAGTCTAATAAACTGTTTAAACATGTAGGCCTATTGAACATTGGTAAGAAAAAATGTCCATGATTGATGATTAAAATTATTGATAATGCTGATTAAGTTGACCAGATAATAACCTTATATGCATTTTATAATTAAATAGTTGCTCTTCATTTGAGAGAGTGTGTTTGGAATATGGGGTATGCAATTGACCCCGAACAAAAAATGCTACAAAAAAATGATCTCCTAGTTTATTAATTTCTCCTCAGATGAACACTGAATAATTATTAAACAATAATAAAATAATCTCACTTATACTTAAATTTCAAAAACTACGCATGACGATAAGGAACACAAAATAGGTTTTCTATTCTTCTCAATTTTTTTATAATCAGGTAGGTAGAGCAAAATACCAGTTGGGAAAATAGAAAAACAAATTGTATATTTTAAATAAAAATGGAAAACAAAACAAAAACATAGAATATTAGCTTAATAATGCAAGAAATAATGAGGGGCCAATAACATAGAATTAGTTGCAGTTGCACTGTATTTGCCTTCACCATTATGAATAACATCCACTAAACCAATGTAGTTTCAACCTCTATGGTATATCCTCCATTATTAATCATAAAAATGATAGTTCTCTGCCCATATCGAATCATGGTAGAAATTCTGCTTAGTTCAAGAATTCAGTGGAAGTAGCATAAAGTCTAAATAGGCAATTTGTAGAGGCCATATATCACATGTATGGTAGTCTCAGGAGATAGTGATCACATGGTTTTGTCTAGCTTGGTCCCTAGTTTCTACATGCTAAGTTTCAGATCATTTGCTAAAGTACAAAGGAAGTTATGCATAGGCAAAGTTGGCTCCTTAGTCAAATTTCACTAAGTTTTCCATACTTAGTCATTTGAGTTCGATCATCGCTAGGACATCATACAAGAGAAAGTGGAATGGCCAACTTGTGCATTTAGTATCTTGCTCAAGAATCCTTGTGTGACCAACAGATCAAACATAATTATAGATTTACATGCCAGGATCATCTTCAAAATATTTCAGACTTGCATGAGCTTTCTATCTCAAGATATAAATCTTCAAAGATGGACCTGTGCGGTAAGATGTTTGTGCTAATGTCAAGTTAAATCCACTACAAAAATCCATTAAAGTCTAAATTTGATGGTCTATGGGATGTCAAATATGTCTATGTGGATGTTAATTTTAAGACCCAGTAAATAGCCATTGGTTTTTAAACCAAAGTAGATCTAATAGCCTGTGCTCAATCGTACATATCGATCCAATGGTGCAAGATAGGTCAAACAGTCAGAGAACTTGAGAGGCCACCAAATGGCATAAGTGCATGAATTGATATACTAATAGGATCATGAGAATCAATGTGGGAATTATAAGTGGCACCAACAAAGATAGAGTTGACAATTCAAAGCTAAATCAAGGGCTCACGCTTAATCACTCATCAAGATTAGATGGAGTGAAGCAAAGTCAAACTAGTCAATGAATCCAAAGAGCTAATGATTCAAGGACAAGTGTCAAAAGTGAGTGGATCCTAGTAGAAGATCGATGAAGCACATGCATCTGTGCACAGGTAGATCAATGGAGTGAAGTGAATCAAAGGAGTCAATATCTTGAGTCAGCGTTTGATAGCCAATGAGAGAAATCGAGCCCAAGATATTATTGATGAAAGTTAAAGAAACTATTTTGGACCCAAGTGAAGTAAAGGTATAGAATTCGAGCTTGAAGTCAATCCAAGATTGAACCAAGATCAGATTTCAAAGATCAAGTATCACCATTTAAGCTCTGTGGAGACAAGATAGGTCTTTTAGACCTATTTTAGTCAAAGGTTGACATTTGGTTTTTGAATGAGACTAGGAATGCAACTATAGGAAAACCAATAATATGATTGGTTTTCAATCTATAAATAGATCTATGCTCAGAGATTGTGATACGAGTAGGTAAATACAACCACTCAAAATAGATGAAGAATCTATGTCAGTTCCAAGGCATAAGGGATTAATTCTTGTCAATAGATCACTATATGATATTATGGAGTTCCAAGAAAAGATATGGTAGTTGGATAAGGGCAGTGAGCATTTAATTATTTTTCAATGCCTTTGAAATTATACCTTCTTGATAAGATATTGACTTAACAACATCCTCAAATTGATGCTAATCCATTAGAAGTAGTTGGTCCTTTTCCAATGCACAATTCCCTCTCTCTCATTTTTTTCTATAAATGTAGGCTTTTAAGCCTTGAAAATAGCTGTTAGCTTTGATAATCCCTCTCTTGGGCATGACTAGACTCTACCTAGATTTGATCTTTGCAACCTCTTGAGATAAATAAAGGACTCTTTTTCAAATTTCATAATTCTGGTATAGTGTGTTAATGTCAGATTGATTTGCATATGTGGTAGAAATCTCTCCCTTGTCAAATCTTGAATATCACCTAGTTACTAGATTATATTGTTTTGAAGGTCATGTTTAGTGTTAAATGTCATTTGATTAAAGCTAACAAGTGGATACATTGACTAGTTAGTGCCTTAAACTAGGCCTCTCCATCACTTCCCTTAGGTTTTGATCATTTGGTGAACCTTTGCATGAAATACTAATTCATAAACAACCATTTAGAGTTGTAGATCTAATCTCATTAGTGTTTGTTAGAAGTTCAAATAGAGTGGATGAATAATCACATTACTGGTGCATCACCTCATTTACATGTTTTCATGCTTTGTTATCCGTTTCTCTCTCCCTTTTCCTAATCAATTTTAGTTTAGGTGATAGATCCAGAAGGAAGCTAGCCTTCTCTGGAAGTCTGATCCATTATTAAGATACCCATAGCCTAGGATCAGTCCCATGTTGGTCTAGATTTAAGTAGAGGACTTGAACAATCCCCTTACTCAACTAGGGTGCAATCTAGAACCCTAATAGTTTTGGTACACCCGATGGGACCCATTGGAACTTGTCTTGGTGAAATTGAAATTACAACAGTGTTCTTCATAAAGAATTTGGTGATTTCAAGCTTAAGCAATTGCTTCTAAAGTCAAGGTAGTTTCCAAGTAAGTTTATTTTCATTGCACTATCTTGATGTTATTTTCATGGATTTGTATGAAGGAAATCCTTATGCTATACCTCATTATCAACCCTATGATGGATCATACCAGCCTTGTCATGATCCATATGAGCCTTGTTATGAGCCAAATCAGCCTTACCAGGAGTTTTATCAGAGCTATAATGATCTTTATCAAGTTTCCCATGATCCTTATTATCAAGAGCATGACTCTTACCTTATAAATCGTATCAGTTTCAAGACCAAATTTCACCTTTCCCATATGGATAGGATGTAATACATGAGCAACCTTGTCTCCAAGAGAGAATGGATGAAATAGAGTTTAAATTTATAGCATATGCAACAAAATTATGTTTAGAATCCCAATATGAAGAAGTGAATGAGTAGTTTTTTTAGAATGTGTCTAATGATCTAGAAGAGAGGCTTGAATTTTGTAGATTTTTATTATAAAAAGTAGAGGATTGTGAGAGGCATCAAATTTAGTTGGATCAATTGTTTCAAGAACCTTCTTGTATTCCTTATCAGCCTTCTTATGTTCCTTATTATCATAAAGTTCTTGACCATATTGAATGTGAGCCAATGGAGATTCCTAGTTGGAATCAAAAACCTATTCAAAAATCTATTCATATGCCTATTTAGGAGCCTATTCAAGAAGATATTCCTTCTTATTGTTCCTTTTCTTCACCACTTACCCCTCAATCTCAAGTTCTCCATGAGGACAAAAAGGTTTCAGACTTTGATGAAGTAATGGTCAAGTGGAAGGAGTAGAATATAGAAGTTCTCAAAAGTTTCTATTTCCCTCCTCTTCAAGATCCCCTATATGATTCCATTGCCCCAAAGATCCAAAAATTTGATCCTAATCAACCTTCCATGCTTCATACTCCCTCTCAAAAAAATGAATTTCATCACCCTCCCACCATTTCCCTTCTTCAAGAGGAACATGTTCTATGAGAAATAGAGAAAGAGGTTGCATCTACAAATCAAGTTCTTGAAGAATGTGAAGAGGATGATTCAAGTGTGTATGACAAAGAGATCTTCATTGATACTTTACTTGAGGTCTAATTTGAAATTTATGTTGTAGCTAATATTGAAGAAGATGCTTCAAGTATGTGTATACACCCTAAATTGGTCAAGCAACTACACATATAATGTATTTTCACAACCCTTTCATAGGAGACTCTAACTGGAGAATATGAGCCTTATTCACATTAGCCATGTCTTTTATTTTTACCCATCCTGATCTTGTTCCATGCTTGTGTCACCTTTTTGATTATTCCCAATCATCTCAAGCTTTTCAAATGGTCATTCCACCTCAGCCAAGTTAGTTTTCCTATGCTAATTCCATCCCCTTGGGTCCCGAACCTGTAAGATAAGAGTGCTAGGATTGGATTATAGCACTAGACCCTATGGTTTCCCATTTCTAGCACTCCTGTCTAATTGCATTTTGCATCCCAACGGTTAGGTTTTCTCACTTCATGAGTCCCAAGCCCTTCTTAGCTTTGTCCTTAAGTTTTGTTTGTCTTTTTAATGTTGGCCAAATGTGAATAAATCTCCCAAATTCAAAATAAAAAGTCTCTTATATAAAGGACTTCATAAGGCATTTTATATCTAGCACTTACTACTTTGGCACAATACATAATTAAAAATTAGTCAATAATATAGCTTAGCATTCTGCATCACACAGATTTTCATGCTTGATCAAGGAAGGGCCTAGGTGAAATTTCATTCTTACATCTACAATGCACATTGATTATGCATATTCCCTAAGGGAGAACTACATTTGATCTGAGACCTTAGCTTGAAGGTTAATGTAGGCAACAATCAAGATAATAGGGGTTCTAGATCGTGTGATCATATTTCCCATTACCTAGTTTTCTCCCATTTGATTTTGATGTATTTTTTGTTTCATGTGTGTAGATACACCCAAGGTTTTGAAGATTAAAACAACTATAGAAGGAGCTCTATTAATATTCAACATCTAAAATTTTATAGGCAGGATCACATGGGGATAATGAACAAAACCCAAAAAACTCAGATCTTTGTGACCAGTTTGGACAACAACATGACCTAAACTATAGTGCTAGAACCTAAAGTGTCCTATTTTTGATGCTCCTATCCTTTTACCAAATGAAAGATAGATCCATATTCTTGACATCTTCCTAGTCTTGTATAATAGTTTTTAGGCCTTGAAATAGTCATATCAATATACTTTTATAGATAAGTTACTTCTCTTCCTTATGTAATTAATTTGATCAAAATTTATAATTTACCATATTAGATTATATTTTTCCCCTTACTCCAAACCCTTTATTATTTAGGAAATAAACACTATTTTACCAAAAATAATAAAATATTTGGTGAGCCTAACTTACTTTGAACAAATCTAAAATGCTAGGTAAACTTAGGGTTTTTCCTTCATACTTTGTGCAAAAATTCAATTTCAAAAATTAGGATTTTTTTATAAATTTTTATGCATTTATTTTATTCAAAATCAATTTATAATTTAAATTATTTCCATAATTTCAAAATTCTAAAAACCTCAAAAATCTCAAAACCCTATGTACACTTAGGGTTTTTCCTTCATACTTTGTGCAAAAATTCAATTTTTTATATAATTTTGTTGTGTATTTATATTATTTAAATTTATTTTAGAATTTAAATTATTTCGATAATTTTCAAAAATTCTAAAACCCCAACCCAAAACCCTAGATTTTCAAACTAGGTCCTTAAACCCCAAGCCTTCCTTCCTTACACTTTTTAGATAAAAATTTTGGAATTTTTGCAAATTGTTTGGAGTGTCAAAAACATTTTCAAAATATCTATGTTAGTAGTTATTGTTGAATTTATATTTTTAATAATACTTTTACATATTCTCTTTGGTGAAAGAAATAAAATGGCCACTAAGGCACTTCTTCCCTCTCATCGCATAGATCAATTTCTAAATTTTTCTCATAATTATGATAATGAATGGACAAATTTACAAAATTACACATTAGCTAAAAATGTGAAAAATTATTTCATTTAAAATAAAGATAATAATAATTATTGTAATGAGGAATATGATAAAACATGTGAAAGTGATAGTGAAGAAAAAGTAGACGCATCTTCTTCTCTCAAACCTATCTCTTTTATTCCCTCTTCTAAAGAAGATAATTTTGATAAATGGGAAAGATACTTTTCACTTCATTCTGCTATACACAATGCACCAAATGAAAAAAATAGTCATGCACTTCTAAGTGAACCTCTTATTGGTGATAATTTACTTCCATGTGAACCTCACCTCTCTCTCTCTCTCTCCCTTTTGCTACTTCTATGTTCAAATTACAACAATATAAATGCAATAGAATCAAAATTCCAATGCATAGTTCAAATGATCCATCTCATGTTCTTAATCCTATTTTGTCACAAGAATGTATAAATGATAACTCTCTTTCTCTTACTTCTCATATTACAAATAGAAATAATGCATTCACTCCATTCAAGGATAATATAAATGCACATAATATTCCAATTTCACATGATAATTTATTGCATATTAGAAAAGAATTATATTATTCTCTTACACCTCTCCTTAGTGATAATGGAAGTGATAGTGAACATGCAAATGAATATGAAAATGAAAGTGACTATGAATTTTTTTTTGATTGTGATAATGCATGGAATAATGATGATTATTTTTTACATAGTGAAGAAGAAAATGTGTCTCATGTTTCTAACTCTTCTCTCACTCCTCATCTCAAACATCATGCACTACAAAATGTTGTTTCTACTTGTATGCATGAATCTATTTCAAATGATACACATGCTCATGACAGCATCACATCCTCTACTCAATTATAACGTGATTCAATAAAACATAAAAATACCAATGAATCTCCCAAGCCACCCCCTACTACAGTAGCACCTATTTATCACTCTTCACCTAAAGAGAATGATATACCATATCCCTCTACTAAGGTCCAAGTTACCATTCCTCCAAAGGTTCAAGTGAGCACACCTCCTCTCTATGATCCAATTGCTAAATGTAGCATTCCCATGGCTAAAATTAATGATCAAATTCAAAGATTAAATGAACCACTTCAAGATGCTAATATACCATCCTAAGAGATTATTTATTTAATGCATGTAGTTGGTGAATTACAACATCAAGTACATCTTCTTAACTTGGAAAACAAGGCTTATAAGTCTTGGATGGATGCCAATGATTTACATGGTAACTCTCTTCTAAAGACATTTGTAAAAGCTTCATTGCCTAAGCATTTCCATATACCATCATTGCCTCACTTTGATGGAACTAGAGATCCATTTGTACACCTTCAATCCTTTCAAAAGGCTTTGCCATCTCATGCGAGTCCTTTGATTCTATTGAAATTGTTCCAACAAACATTAGTGGGGGAAGCTCAGAATTGGTTCTTTCATCTACTCCCCATTGGCTCCTTACACACCTATGATGATTTAGAGGAGGCACTTCTTAGATATTACATAGAAGACATGGGCCCTTGTGTTACATATGAGAAACTTGCCAGATTACATCATAATACTTCAGATCCAGTTAGTGATTACATCTTACGATTCAATACGCACATGTTAAGATTGATCTATAAACTAACAGATTTAGAGATTAATCATATCTTCATCAAGGGGCTTTGCCATACTCTCTTCGATCATTTATTATATTAGATAGAGTCCTCTTTTAGGCACTTATGCTATATAGTTCTAGCCTTGGAAAATAAATTGGGATTGATTGAGGCAGATTTAGTTGATCAAATTACTCTAGATTTAACATCAGTACCTCCATCTATAGCTCCTAGCACTCAACATCCACCATGTACAAAACAATATGGAAGACCAAAACTAGAAAAGCAACCAATTAAGAACAGAGAGCCAATTTCTAGAGCACCACCTACAATATGAACTATAGAGAACATCAATAGGGCACCATTATAGTTTGATTTAAAGTAGGATAACCCATCTATCATATTATTAACACTACTAGATATGAGGTTAATCACATTACCTTTTACTCATCGATGAGATCCACAGCTCTTACATAGATAGCCACATCAGCCCTTTTGTAACTATCATTGTATCCATAGACATAGAGATAATGATTGTTATGGACTCAAAGATTGCATTAATAAAATTGTTGATGATGGAATCATAGCATTCATATAGGAGGCATTGAGATATCCTCCATCATAGAACCATAGACCTCATTCATCCATGGTTGAGTCATCCAAAGACATTCCTTCACAAGAATCATTGATCACTCATTGTGAACTTAATGCAAGTTATAGGACATAGCCTCACTGGAGATCTACTATTCCACCTACTCAAAAGGTTTGGAAACCAATATAATAAGAGTAACTTACATATAGAAGTGTAGTTCAAGGAGTACATAGTGTAGTTCCATATACATATCCAACACAGTCAGGCACCAAAGTAGAGTACCACTCTACACCAATATTCATTATGACCAAGTTTTTTGGGTCCTATCTCATGTAGTAACCCATTATGGTTAAGATTAGATGAACCCACATCATAGATTCATGCTCCTAAGAGATTCACTATGACTGAGTTTTCCAGGTCCTATCTCACATAGCAACCCACTATGATTGAGATTAGATGAGCCCCCATCATAGGTTATAGTTCCATCTCGATCTATTGCTCAGTCATATGCATCATAACAGAGGCCACAGGGTGTTATTTCACATAGCAATCCACTATGATTGTGGTTAGATTAGCCTCCTTCACAACACACAATTTCAATTAAACATCCATTATAGTTACATATTGTAGAGTCTCCATGCACAGCTATAGTTAGTGTATCATAGATAGTATCAGATATAGAGCATGTTCTTATACATCATGAGTAGTATGGGCACTTGTTTAGTTGGCCATCAAGGTTTAGATAGTGACACAACATAGAGTGATATGACACATATTCATATCGATATCATTTTATAGCTTCACTTAATGGGTGATGATAGAGACAAAGGAGTAGCCTTTGTATTCTTGAGCCACTCTCAGGGAAGTGATATGCACAAAATGCTATCTTACATCCCCTTATACTAACAACTAACATTCCTAGTTTCAAGTAACCATCCCTAGCCGAACTAGCTTATCAAAATCTTGATCTTACTAAATCCTATTTTACCAATCTTGAACCAATTCACTTTACCAAATCAATTTACAAATTATAAATCAAACAAATTTTTACTTACATATAATTCAAAATCAAAACTGACATCACATTTATCAACAATAATTAAATCACATATCCCAAATACCATTTTACCAAAACATATGCAACCTCAACTTTGATGTCAAATCAATTATTTCTAGTCAACTATTTGTAATAATACACCAATCTATTCCAAAATCAAACCAACATCCATATCTATATATATATATATATATATATATATATATATAAAACAAGTTTTCAAAAACATATACATCATATCAAGTATAATCAATCATGAATGGATGTCATGGCCTCACTCTCAACCTCACTCTCCTCACCAATACTAGTCCCATAATCCACTTTAGCACTTAATGGCCCTGCACCTCATTAATATATTGAATGACTCTTATGATGAGACTCTTGCTCCAACAGCTGACCATACTCCTCACACAAGTTTACATACCACCTCTGAAGGTCTATGTATTCATCCATGATCCTCATGCTAATAGAACCATAATCAGGTGGAGGCATCCTATGCTTATCTAGCTCAACTCTTAGCTCATCTCTCTCTCATGTTACCCTAACATATACAACTATTGATATACAAGCCATATCAAATAGATGAACATGAATACCAGCCATAACTATCACTCACTCTATTAAACCCTCCTCCACTCCATCATCAAGAACACATCATGTAAGATTTTGGAGTATTGACTTAATGATGGTCTCTTAATAATCATCATATCCACTCCCCACCCTAGTCTATGCTTCATCTTGAGCACATCCTAATCCACCTATGCATAGAGTACAACACTACATTAGGTACACTTTCAAAATGAACTAATAGCACAAATTTTTACATAATTTAAATGAAATTGCTGCTTACTTCCCATCATCTAGATCGGCTAAAGATCATCATACTCTTGAGCATCCCCTCCATCAATAAGGTACAATGGAGCCAATCAATTCCTTGTCCACTATGTGGTATATGCCTCTATGCATCCAACATCATCCACATCAAGAATATCTATAACTACATCCTATGCATCCAAAGGTAATGGTGATAACTTAGCCTCCATAGGCCTCACACAAGCTCCTACCCTCGCAGGTGCTCATACACTCCTCACCCATACCCATGCTACTGGGGACATATCCTATGGTACCCTAAAATGTCTAGTCATGCACTCATACTAAAAGTGCTCATATATTCCAACCTAATGGTCATATATCTAACAATTGACCCATATATAGCACAATTATACTCCATCCTCGACCTACCTAGGAAATCCTCTATATGGCCTCCATGTAATGTCACTAGCCACCAATATATCTAGAACCCATCTATAATGATCCATCCTAGGGGATCAGATAACCAATATACTCATCCACCACTCCTTAAATGGATATGGAGGTGTCCATTTCTCCCTCAATAATATTATCGATCGCATAACTGCTATGTACTCATAAGCCCAACAATACAATAACATTGATGCACTCAGTTCGCCACTAAATGCCTCATGTGTAAACCTATATAAATCCTTGTATAGGTAGGCCAACATAGTCCTTCCCCATAAGAATATAGTGCCATATACCTCAAAACTACACACAATCTTATGCATCCTATATACAATAGATATCCCACTACCATCCATAGTAACAAATGATGCCATCAACATAACCAACCACTTTCACAAGCATAAAACACTAGACTACACAATAAATGATAATAATACATCACTATCACTCCCTCTATGATGTATAATTGAGGGCACATGATCAAAATACAAGGATTCATGATCAATAACATCAACACCCATACCATCCTATAATGTCACACACCGTCTACTAACTTATAAATGCAATACACATCCTCTAGAGTCACAGTAATCTCTGATATAAGAAGATAGAAAGTACATGTATATGCATTCTACCTCTCACATAAGGTAGTAATCAGATACCTATACCACTACACTATGATTAGGTCACACACATGACCCAACCATACCTTATCCATCACAACTCTCTCATCAACAAATAATGGTAACATCCTCAATGTCTCCATCACATGATCCCTAAAAAACTCTCTCATTCATACCTTTCCCTAAAAAACACCAAAAATAACATATATATCAGTCCACAATACCAAATCACTAACCAAGAAAAAAAATATCAACTAACAAAGTACTAACTCAAAAAATCCTACCTACTGGACAAAAATGCTGGGTACAGGACATCAGTGCTGGACAAGAGTGTTGCAACCTATAAAGGAGCATTGGAACCTAGATAGGAGTGATAGAGTAGGATAAGAGTGATGGAACTACTAAAATATTTCTTAAGTTACTTTAAAGATCTCAAAACACCAAAAATAGGCTTTAAAACAAACAAAAATCAAGCATTTTAGCTGCTTACCATGGTAACATCACCACCAGCCTAAACCTTGGTTGCTAACTACTCAAAATGGGTCATGGTAAGTGCTCATTTCCTTAGCATATCTTTCACTCCAGAGCTCCAAATCTCAACCTAGTCAATACACAAATAAATGAAGAGTCAATCAAATTTCCTATATTACCTAGTTTTCTCAATCAAAGCAAAATACCATTTTGCCTATAATTTGAACCCCGTAACACCATTTTTCAAACCATTTTCTTCCATGGAATCCTAATAATGATACCTTTGACATCACTCAAACTTCACAACATTACTACCTCATTTGCCTACTATGGAATGCACATCTCTATAATTTTTTTTACTTGGACACACACCTTGATTTCACCAATCAAAACTTGTTCCACTTTCAACAACTTAGTCTAATCAATTAAACAATCTCTCAAGATATTCACAACAAACCAAACTTTTTTCTACTTATGCCACTAGTCATGAATTTTAGCTTGACCTCCTCTATCACAAAATTTCATCCCTCTCCCTTAAAAGGGGCCATCATTCCTACTATTCCTATTTCTACACTTACCCAACATACCCACCCACTCTCATAGGTGGATACACCATGGTTCACACACATCCAATAGAAAAATTATTAGATTTAGATCAGATCAATAAAAATATATAGTGATTCAGATTACATGGGTCACTCAACATTACTCAGGACATTCATAAGGATATACCTTTAGTTTATAGATGCACATACTATTCAGATACAATGGTTTAGATCATATGGGTCCACATTTATTTAAATATATAGATACACTAACTATTTAGATATAGTGGTTTAGATTATATGGATTCATAGTGACTTTGATATAGATTTAGACTTAAATACTAGATTTAGGGGCATGTACATACTATACATCCCACACATATAGCTTCATACAACATGACATAGTTATAAGACTAGATAGTAGATTATAGGCATCATGCAAATCATAGGGTTTTGATCTCCAATTTTGCACATGGGGCATGACACAATATGTCATTTCACATGTGGTTATAAAGATTACCAGATTATACAAATCCATACCAGATTTGGGGGCATGACATGGATGTTGATGGTCTTCATCACTCAAGATTATATAGATGGAATGGTAAGACATGCCATTTTCTTCTTACACATTAACCAAAATTTTAGATTACATCCAGTTGTACCCAGGTTGTCACTAGGTTGGACCACATAACCATCTATAGTGATTGGTTTATTATATTACCCAGACCTAGACTACATGAGTTTGTGCATGATAGAGGATAGACATTGGTTTTGGGCCTCCAAGCATTTATCAGTTCTAGTGTAGATATTTAGAGTGGGGGCATGACATATTTTGCTCTTCACAACATACTGATTCTATACACACATTCCAGATTACATGATTTTATGTGGGATAGAGGATATACATTAGTTTTGGGCCTCTGAGCATTCATCATTTTTAGCCATATTTAGCATAGGGGAAAACATTTCCCTCCTCCATGTTACATGGATTCTTCTTTCAAATTTAGTATAGGGGGCATCTATTTTAGGAATTCTTTCTTTCTCTAAGCACTATTCGCCTCTCCATCCACTTCCCTCGCTGAGAAGTGAGATGGAACCTTTTACAACACATTCATCTCCATACAGGTAGGTTCAGGTACACATTTTATTTTCTTTCTTTTACTCTAGTACTTCATTTCATTACATCACTAGAATAAAAGGGGGGAAAATGTATACACCCTAAATTGGTCAAGCAACCACACATATCATGTCTTTTCATAGTCCTTTCATAGGAGACTCTAACTAGAGAATATGAGCCTTATTCACATTATCCATGCTTTTTTTTACTCATCTTGATCTTATTCCATGCTTGACTCACCTTTTTGATTATTTTCAATCATCTTGAGCTTTTCAAATGGTCGTTCTACCTTAGCCAAGTCAGTTTTCTTATGCTAATTCCATCCCCCTAGGTCTTAAACCTATAGGATATGAGTGATGGGATTGGAATATAGCACTGGACCCTAGGGTTTCACATTTCTAGTGATCCTATCTAATTGCATTTTGAGTCCCAATGATTAGGTTTTCTCACTTCATGAGTCCTAAGCCCTTCTTAGCTTCATCCTTTAGTTTTGTTTGTATTTATAATGTTGGCCAAATGTGAATAAAGCTCCCAAATTAAAAATAAAGAGTATCCTATATAAATGGCTTCTCAAGGCATTTTATATCTAGCACTTACTACTTTATCACAATATATAATTAAAAATCAGTCAATAGTATAGCTCAACATTCTGCATCACACATAGATTTGCATGCTTGATCAAGGAAGGGCCTAGGTGAAAGTCCATTATTACATCTATCATGCATGTTGATTATGCATGTTCCCTAAAGGAGAACTACATTTGATCTGAGACCCTATCTTGAGGGTTAATGTAGGCAACAATTAAGATAACAAAGTTATAGATCATGTGATGATACTTCCCCTAACCCAATTTCCCCCCATTTGCTTTTGATGTATTTTTGATTTTGTATGTGTAGATAAACATAAGGTCTTGAAGATTAAAATAAATCTAGAAGGATCTCTATTGACATTCAACATCTAAAATTTTATAGGTAGGATCACATGGGGATAGCGAACAAAACCTAGAAAACTCAGATCTTTGTGACTAGTTTAGACAATAATGGTAGGAATTGGACTATAGAAACTGACCCTAAAGTGTATTATTTTTGGCACTCCTATCCTTTTAGTGAATGAAAGACAAATCCATATTCTTGACATCTTCCTAGTCTTGTACAATAGGTTTTAGGCCTTGAAACAATCATCTTAGTCTACTTTTATAGATAAGTTGTTTCTCTTCTCTGTGTAATTAATTTGATCAAAATATGTAATTTATCATATTAGATTAGATTTTTACCCTTACTCTATACCTTTTATTATTTAATAAATAAACACTCATTTCCAAAAAATAATAAAACATTATGTAGGAAAAGGCTGAACTTGATATGGAGGAAATAAATGAGGAATTGATATAGGCTGATGTCATAAATGATGTTAAGATATATCTACTTGATGAAGATCAAGATACCTTTCAAAATGATCTTATTCAAGTTGACCAAAGTGAATAAAAAAAAGATGATTGGCATCTATATTTTGAATCTCTATAAGAGATTGAAGAACTTTGTAAAGATATATTGCACATTGGAGAACATGATATTTAGAAGTTTGATCAAGAATAACTTATTCAAGATCATAATGCAACTTTGTTTTACTATTCAAAGATCCTTGAATAATTGGATGAACTTATAGTAGTTGATAAGAAGGACAAGGTCACTCAAGGATCATGCATAGATGAGATGTCACTTAACAAGGTTGTAGTTGACAAGCAACATAAAGAAAATCTAGAAATGCAAGATGAATTTTTTTTGTTGGTGATTGGTTTACTATTAATGTCTCATTTTAGGAGATGTTGAGGGAAATAATTGGAAAAAAGAGTGCCTCTTCAAAGGTCATGTTCAACAAACCCCCTACTTTGCAGCTTTTACCATCTTTTGTAATGAATGAGTTCATGAATTTCCCTTTTGATCCAGGTGGATCACATTTTGTCATGGTTATTTAGATTAGTTTGTTTATATTTTATACCAGATAAGTTCTTTATTTTAAAATTTGCTTTGTTAGGTTAGTTTCCTTGATTTCTTTTATTTTCTTCCCTATTTTGGTGGAGTCCATTATCTTTGCAAATCAAGAGGTTTTTAGTAGTCATGGAATAGGTGTGTTATCTATTATAAGTCAAAGATCATGTACATGGTCTAAATTTGAGTATATTAGGCATGCTACCCAACCAAGTCACCAAAGATGTTGATCAATTTTGGTATACATACCAAATTCTGCCTAGTCCATGAATTTAGTGGAAGTAGCATAAAGTCTAAATAGGCAATTTGTAGAGGCCATATCTCACACATATGGTAGTCTCAAGAAAAAGTGATCACATAGGTTTGTCCATCTTGGTCCCTAGTTAATATGCACTAAGTTTTAGATCATCTAATGAAGTGTGAAGGAAGTTATGAATAAGCAAATTTGGCTCCTTAGTCAGTTTTCACTAAGTTTTCCATACTTAGTCATTTGAGCTCATCCGTCGTCAGGACATCTTACAAGAGCAAGTGAAATGACCAACTTGTGCATTAGTATCTCACTTAAGAATCCTCATGAAACAAGTGGATCAAGCATAATTATATATTTACATGCTAGGATCATCTTCAAATTTTTTTAGACCCATGCAAGCTTTTTGGCTCAAGATATAAATCTTCAAAGATGGACCTATGCAGTAAGACAATCACGTTAATGCCAAGTTAAAGACACTGCAAAAATACAATATAGTCTAAATTTGATGGTCTAAAGGATGTCAAATATGTCTACATGGATGAAAAATGATAATTAAATGGATGTCAATTTTAAGACCCGGTAAATAACCTTTGGTTTTCAAACCAAAGCAGAATTAATGGTCCATGCTCAATCATACATCTTGATCCAATGGTGTGAAATGGGTCAAACAATCAGAGCACTTGAGAGGCCACCATGTGGTGTAAGTGCATGAACTAATAGACTAACAAGATCCTAAAAATCAATGTGGGATTGATAAGTGGCACCAATAGATATAGATTTGACAATTCAAATCTAAATCAAGGGCTTGTATTTAATCACTCATCAAGATCAGATGGAGTGAAGCAGAGTCAAACTAGTCAATGAATCCAAAGAGATAATGAGTCAAGAACAAATATCAAAAGTGTGTAGATCTTGATAGAATATCAATGAAGCACATGAATATATGCACAAGCAGATAAACAAAGCAAAGTGAGTCAAAGGAGTCAATAGCTTGAGTTAGCATTTGATAGCCAATGAGAGAAATTGAGCCCAATTTATTTTTGATGAAAGTTGAAGAAGTTCTTTTGGATGCAGGTGAAGCAAAGGTATAAAATCTGAGCTCAAAGGTGATCTAGGATTGAACCAAGGTCACATTTTAGAGATTAAGTATCACTATTTGAGCTCTGTGGAGATAAGATAGGTCTTTTAGACCTATTTCAGTTGAAGGCCAACATTTGGTTTTCAAAATGAGACTAGGCATGCAACTATAGGAAAACTAATAATATGATTAGTTTTCAATCCATAAATAAATCCATGTTCATGTATTGTGATATGAGCAAGTACATCTAGCCACTCAAAAAAGATTGATAATCTCTATCAATTCTAAGGCATAAGGGATTAATCCTTGTCAATAGATCATTAGACGATATTATGGAGTTTTAAGAAAAGATTTGGCAGTTGGATAAGGGCAATGAACATTAAATTATTTTTCAAGGCCTTTGAAATTTTGCCTTATTGATAAGATCTTGACTTAACAACATCTTTGAATTGGTGTTAATCCATCAGAAGCAGTTGGTCCTTTTCTAATGCACAGTTCCCTCTCTCTCATTATTTTCTATAAATGCAGGCTTCTAAGCCTTGAAAATAATTGTTAGCTTTGATAATCCCTCTCTTGGGCATGACTAGACTTTGCTTATATTTGATCTTTGTAACCTCTTAAGATAAATAAATGACTCTTTTTCAAATTTCATGATTCTGGTATAGTGTGTTAATGTCAGATTGATTTGCATATGTGGTAGAAATCTCTCCCTTGTCAAATCTTGATTATCACCTAGTTACTAGATTATATTATTTTGTAGGTCATGTTTAGTGTTAAATGTCATTTGATTAAAGCCAATAAGTGGATACATTGACTAGTTAGTGGCTTGAACTAGGAATCTCGATCACTTCCCTTAGGTTTTGATCATTTAGTGAACCTTTCCATGAAGTACTAATGCATAAACAACCATTTGGAGTTGCAAATCTGATCTCATTAATGTTTATTAGAAGTTCAGATAGAGTGGATGAACAATCACATTACTAGTGCATCACCTCTTTTACATGTTTTCATGCTTTGTTACCCATTTTTCTCTCCCTTTTCCCAATCAATTTTAGTTTATGTGATACATCCAAAAGGAATCTAGCCTTCTCCAGAGGTCTGATCCATTATTAGAATACCCACAGGTTAGGATCAGTCCTATGTTGGTCTAGATTTGAGTAGAGGACCTAAATAATCCCCTTGTTCAGCTAGGGTGTAATATAAAACGCCAAAAATTACTTGCTCCAATAAGAAGTCAAATGTTTATAAGCTTTGGATGATGTAGAATATTTGAATAGAGAAAATAATTCTATCATGATTAAATATCTAAAAAATTATACACATAGTTGTATCCACAACTTTATAAGAGTTATATATATCAAAGAAAGACCCTTGCAAGTTTACAACCACACTTAGAAGCTTCCATCACTAATTCATGCAATGATATACTTATTTAGGATGTTTTGAGTATATCCAACCAGGATGATTTCAAGCTAGAATTTTGGGTTAAACTCACACATCTTTCCCCCTATTCCTTATGTTGCACTTGTCCACCCTGCTCTAGAATGGATTTTCACTCTTTTTGTTCATCAAAATAAAAAAATCTTTGGCCAAATTATATTCCCATCTTGCCATCGATTTAGTCACCACACTGCAGTCTATAAGGGCGCATGTGGGCTTTGCTAGAGTCCTGAATACACAGTAAAAATTGAACTAACTGTGCACTGAATCCACCTATGCTATGGTAAAAATTGAGGATGTTCACATGGTTTGTAAAGGCTCCCTAGTAAAATAAATTAACTTGAATCCTCTCATTGGCTATAAGGCATAAACATTATTGCATTTTTAATCGTAATTAGAAAGCTAAATAAATTATTAATATTTAACAATAAACATTTTAAAATGATTTTGATTTTTGGTAAATAGCATATTATCATTGGTAGTTAATGAATGAGAGACCAAATTAATTGTTTGTAGGCCAAAATAATAGTACTTAGGCCTGGAAAAAGTACTAATAAATAACTATCATCAAAATTTTAGATAATTGATAGAGTCAATTATAAAATTTAGTCCCATACCTATACTATGGTATGGATAGAGTAAATGTCTCTATGAATGATGCCTACCACACCATTTTTCAGGTCATAGATAGAAAGAGTAAATGTCTCCATTAATGATGTGTGCCATCCCTTTTTGCAAGTCACAAATGCATCCATAGATTGGTTGGTTTTAATTATTTTTTTGATAAATTCATGAATTTGCTTTGATTTTATTATTTAACTTGTCCAACATGTTGGGTTTAAATATATTTATATAAATGAAAAGAAGATGAACATTAAATATTCCTATAATCTTAACTCTTAAATATTATATGACATACAAATAATGATGGTTCAAACAAAATATTTAATATTTAGATACTATATTACATACAAATAAGGTCAAATATTTAAACTATATGTTAATAGAGACAATCCCATCAAAATATTGGAACTATTTTATAGCTAAAATATAGGTAAAGAATGATCAATTTTACACACTGATTATTATTCATGGCTTCTCTCTCTCTATATATACATATCTAAAGAGTGGAAGATAGGGATGACAAGGAAATTAAAAAAATTATAAATATTTTATGACTAAAAATAGTTAAAGGGGTATCAAATTTAGATCCTAAGTTCAAGTGTGAGAGTGTTTCACCAAATATAACTCTGGGAAACCCTTCCTCTCTAAATAAGGGATGAGCAAGGAGATATAATAGGTGTTTTATGCCCTTGCTTGTCAATGCAAAATTTATTTAGGGTTAAATTTTATTTAAGAGCGTCATATCAAAAATTTTAGTTCTCGACTTACTTATTTTGCTTGTATATTCGATTAATGCAATAGTATGGTGGGATATAATATATGACAATGAATACCTTTACTAGTGAATCGATGTATTTTAAATAGTGACTGCTGAATAAGAAATTCGTTCCAAAGAAACTAATAATGATGATTTGGATAGTTTAGCTAATGATATTAAAGACCAACTACAATGATGCAACATCCTTGGGAAATAAGATAGTGTGAGGAAAATCAAGCAGTAAAAGACCTCTCAAAGGAAGTTATCCTAGAGGGAGAGGAAAAAATCATAGGAGAGGAGAACAACCCAAATTACACCATATGCCTCCAATAATGAGATGACCAAAATCACAAACAATCTAATTTGATCACTCCTTCAGACCATGTGATAATTGCATGTGAAACATGTTTAGTTTCCTATTTATAGAAGAAAATTCCTTCATACCAAGTGATAATTGCATGTAAAACATGTTCAATTTCCTATTACTAGAATAAAATTTGGTCCAACAACAACCTATAATCTCAATCCCCACATGGGAACTAGAGTGGAGAAAATAAAAAACACCACAAAAAAATATGAAAGAAATAATTGTAGAAAATGATTATTTATTTGAAGTTGATTTAAAAGAATAGTTTGATGAAAACTTTAAATATGAGTGATTTAGTTTTGAAAATAGATGCTGGTCTGATCGATGGCATAAATGGCTAATAGAGCTGAAGAGGTATTCTATGAAAAACCTCTAGCTGCATAAGAACTTCTTGAAGAATTCATATAAACTCCTTTACAAGATCCATCGCATCATAGAATTGTACATGTATAACACAACCATACATTACCCAAATTATACATGGTAGGCATTGATGTAAGCACTAGAAATGGTATCTAATTAAAGACAACCTTTTATGCCCATGTTGTAAGGGTTCACACTTCCATGGACACACATTAACACATACTGAAACATGACTCATCTCAACAAAATTATTTATTGCATTCATTTTAAAAGCATTAAATCATAATACATACTCTTATACACGTACTTACACATGCCTCTATTAGTCTTATTCAATGCATAAACATGGAGGATATACTTACAAAAAAATCTAGCATCATTTAGTTATTCCATGAGATTTTTGTGTACAAAACAACATCATAACCCTTCCTATCCTTCTCAACCATACCTAAACAATTCCATTTTCCCATATAAGGAGGGAATGCACTGATCCTTCACCTACCCAAGTGACCCTTGGCATTTTAAATTCTAGAAAGACATGGTTAGGTTTTTTACAATAGTTTGTGTACTTTTTAATTTGCATTTTGTTATTTTGTAAACCTTGTCAGACTTTTTAAACACTATGGGAACTTAAAATTTCTTTACAGACCCTATTGGGTTATTTTAAAGAATTTATCACTTTAAAATTTCAAGGCCCTATTGGTATATTTATCTTGACCAACATGGAGATGATATTGGAAACCTAATTGGAATTTGTATACCAACACACACTACAGACAAGTTTTACACCTCCATAGACTCCATCAAGATTTAGAATTTGATGAGAACTATGGGCATCAATCAAAATTATCCATGACTTAGTTGGGATTTATACCTCAACTAATAATGAAAACCTTCACTTGAACTCCTCCAACTTAATTAGGCTTTTGGGCCCAATTAACAAAGTAACTTTGATTGCATCCTCTAAATACCTAATCAATGTTTTGAACCTGATTAGCATTGAAAACTTTGACAAACACTCCTTAGACCTAGTCAAGGCTTTTGGATTGATTTGCATTAAGAATTTAGAAGGAAAATCCTATAGACCTAGTTAGGATTTTGGGCTTGATTACAATTATGCACTTCAATGATGCCCCTCGCACACCTAATCAGACTTTTGGGCCTGATTACAACTAGGAACTTTGATCAAGCCCTCTAAATAACTAATTTGGGGTTTGGGCCCAATTAACACTACAAACACCCCAAGAATAAATTAGGTTTGGTCAAATTGAATTTTAAAGCACCAAAACAATTTTTCCCACCAAGTTATTTATACCAAATTTGATCATCTTGACTTAGTCTATCCATTTGTGTATAAATCAAAAGGAAATTAAGACTTCAAAATCTCATCTTCCAAACAAATTCATGTCAAAATAAAAAATAAATGAAGAAAAATCAACACACCACTCTATTTTTAGTTAAAAAATATATGCATGTATGCCTTAGATGCTCCTGTATTAGACACTTGATGTATTTAAAATTTGATCTCCTACTTACATGTATGGAATAATTGGTAATATCAATCTTTTAACCACAAAAATTAATGACCATGGTGTTCCTTCCAACAAACCAAGTACTTTAACTGATTGTAACACTTCTTTTTCCATTTCTAGTTTCCTCTTGCTAGCCTTAAAGCTATCCTCTTCATCTTATCTCTATTAATTCCTCCTTTTTTGGGGTTAGACCTACCATAGTCTCCTTCCTTTTTGGGATTAGGCCCACCATAGTTTATCCTCCTTTGCCAAAGGTTTATCCTCTTTCCTATCCATCTACTCGTGGCCTGAAAAATCCATTTGATTATGGGTTGAAACCCACCTTCATCTGATAACCTCCTCCTAAAGCCTTCTTGGCTTTGTTTACTCATGGTCTAACTTGTTGTTGTGTTCTTATTTATGTCACCCTTCATTATTTATATCTCCTTTATTCTCATGGATGCCATATCTTCTTTTTCCACCATCATCTTTCTTATGGATACTTCATTCATAAGAGTCTTGAAAGACTCTTCTTATTTATTCACTTATGCATATGCTCTCATTGATATGAAAATCAGTTGCTCCTCCTCACTTTCATTCTTGAGTGCATACTTTTGCACTTCTAGTTTTACCTCTTCAACTTGGAAGCCCTATTTGAATAACTCCTTTATATTTATTTTTACACTTGCACACTAGATACAAACACAAATCAATTTATAAACATGAGACTTTATAGTCCCCATGGGTGCTTCCTCCATATTCATACTATTATCTTTATTTAATGATGAGACACAAACTTTTCTCTTTCTTTGATATCTATTTGATGTAAGTAGGGGTTCATAAGGTCTCCTCTTTATTAATGTCTTGACTGTGTATTAGAACTATAACCATTTTTCATACAATCTTGATTCAAAATTCACATGTAATATTATAATAGGGTTCTTGGAATCTCATTAGTCCTTCTTAACTCTGCACATAACCTTCAACCTTCCCCTTATCTAAATTTTGATAAGAAAACACAATACCCACTCTTTAGACCTTGTTCCCTATGCCTATTTTACCTTATTTATTGTAAATTAATCCAAACTAAAATAAATTATTATTTCAAGAATTAATACATTCATTTTAATGTTATTTTTCATGAGAAACACATTTCAAATCTTCCTCTAACTTGATTCTATCAAGAATTTGAAAGCATGGTTTTTAACTAGTCCTAATAACCCTCAAATAGGTATGATATCTTTCTCTATGATTTATTTAACACTAATTATGAATCATATATGATTTTTATAGGTTATTTTATTAATTTATAGGTTACTTAACCTATCACACACACTTCCTTTATTAACTTTATTTTATTCTTATTTAACATGTAGAAAATAAGGTTTATATTGTCATTTACAGACCTATAGACTATAATTTGATAATATATTTTTCACTAGGCACATCCAGAACATGAAATAAATTTTAAAACCTCATAAATATCTTCATTAACCTATATACAAATTTTAAATAAGTTTGAATGCTTTGTTTCCAAAATATCTTAGTTTTAGTCTTCTTAAATTATCATTTTAAGCCTACAAATCTAAGTTTTTGTCATAAATTGAGATAAAAACCTCATAAAACCATGGAATAATTTTTAATAATTCAAAAAAATTATCATCCACTTTTTAAAAAATTTAAATAAATTTTCATTATTAAATTTTGAGTTATAATTTTTTAGCCCTCTTGAAACTGTAGGTTTCTATAGCAGGCCAAGAGCTATATTTTAATGAAAACTCCAAATTCATGACCTTTAAATTATTATTTTTGGATATAATTAAGTATTAAAACCTTTAACTTACTTTTTAAATCACCTTTAACACTCAAAAACACTAAAAATATTGCTTCAAACCAAATTTTCTTGACCGTATAATCCTTTTTTAGGTTTATGTGTAAGCAAAGGCTAAAAAACTACATAAAATTTATAATTTAAAAAATATTTGGACTCATTGTGATATGAAATAGACCTTCACACATTTACCTATCTTTATCAGTTTCCTTTAATGTCTGAAGGTTGTAGGAGATAAATCTTTTGACTATCATAGTCACAATATTGTGTTTTTCAAACTCATAATATTCATAAACCTCATACATGAATAAAAGATGATTTCAAAAATAAATAAGAATTCATTCACATGAAATACTCATATAGAATTGGAAAAATAGATAAACCAAAATGTTATTTCTTGATTCATAGATTAAAAACTATCATACAATGTTATAATATTCCTTCATACCATGTTATTCTCAATTCCTTCTTTCTGTCCTTGATCCTTGTCAAGCTTCTTCTCTATTCCACCACCTTTATTGGATTCATTAATTGATGTATAAAACCTTATAATATCATGCTTGACGTCTAATTTTTTTATTTGTTGATGTATGAACCATAATTTTTTAACAACCTTTTAGCACCCTCTAAACATATACAATTAGCTTGACACCTCAACTTGGCTGAGTTCTAATAAAATTTAAACACACTAATCATAGTTAAGGACCCAAAAACACACTTAGGAAAATTATAAACCCCAAGGAACCCATCTTGTATAGATCATGACGTTAAAATATACTAAAATATGATAAAAATCAACAAAACCTCTTGAACAAATTCAAATATTTAAAAATATAGTTTTGGTAAGAAACTATTTTAAAGCCTAGATAAGCCAAAATATGAAAACTTACTAATTTTTACACTTATTAAATGATAAAAAATACCTTAAACACTTAATCATGACCATTTCAAGATAAAATGAGGCATGAATAAGATTATTATTGACCAACCATGACTCTATAAACTTATCTAAGACTAATATACACAAAAATGAACTCTCTTTGTAGATGCACCTACATCAGACTCCCAAAGTGGGAAAAATTTGAGCTCCAGCTCAAATATAACTATTAAACTTCTTCTTTGTCTTCCAATTATTACCTTTCTTTCCTTCTTGTCTTCCTCTTTTGCTTCTATGCTTATTAATATTTTCTTTCAGTTCACTTTCTCTCTTCTCTATTTGTTGATCCTCTTTTCTTTTCTTGATTTGCTTTCTTTGTATCTCACCTTCCATATTCATGAGAATCATACTTCTTAGTAGCTCTTTGTCTTCTTTATCCTTCAATTTTTATATTTACTTTTTGTCACAATCTTCCCCTAAAGTCATGTTCTCAAGCATCATTCCTGTTCTTTCCTCACAACTTCCTCTTGAATTTATTAAGGCTTATTCATCTACTTCATGATGATTTACTCCTTAAAAAATGCTTTCCATGTAGTCTTCATGTGTTTTTAATAATTAATAAACCCATACCAATACACGAAATATGATTAACAAGTAATAAATGTACTCACCTTGCCTTTGCCTTCTTGGTTTATCTCTTGTGGTTTCTTATTTTGTAGTTTACTCTCCATGTAACATGATTCTCTTTGCTCATCCATTATTGATCTGAGTTTGTATCCTATTCAACATGTTCTTGGATTGATATCATCCTTCATCAAACCTTCCTTCTTATTCCAATTGTCTTCTTCATGAAGAGTTTGATTGTTCTCCTCCTTTCTTTGTTCTACCTTGAGCTCTTATGCCTTACTTCTTTTCTTTTCCATGTGGGCATGGGGTATGTCTTACCATTGCATCTCTAGATCATTATATTCATCATTTGTTATTTGTTTGTTCTACTATCGTGACCTCTTCTTGCTCATGGTTTATTCTACTATATCTTCTTGATCCTTTGGCTATGATGTTGACATGAAATATGTGATCAAGGAATTTGACTCAAGAGAGGAGGTTAGTATGGTGTTAGTTCCAAAATAAATGAAATCAACACACAAAACATGGTAATATCTCTAGGCCTAGATCATGGGGGGATATAAGTAAACAAATCTAATGAAAACCCAACTAAAAATGCAAAGAAAAGAAAATTTTCCTTAACATCCTTGATCACCCCAAGATATCTCTTCATTGGCTTGCTCAGATTGTGCTCATAAGGTCTTCGTCAATGGGGATTGGCTATCTCTATCTCCTCTTGGCACCATCGTTGGATTTCACTTGGATTGGATTGGCTTTAAATTTTAGTATTATAATGCTACACATTTTATTTATGCTCAAATTCATGCATAATAACTTTACTCTATTTTAGCTCTCATAATGAAGAGCTCTAGGCTTGCTTTTATAGGCCTTTGAAATGACTTGGAATGAGTTAAATATTATCCTTGGTTTGATTAGCTAACCCCAATAGGGTTAAATGGTGTCCAAAATCCCATGATTAACATGAATAGATAGTTTGAGATATTTTTCATTTGGATAACTCACAAAAAGATAATGATTAGATTTTAAGATGCCTTTTAGGATATTTATTGATATTTGAATTTTCATTTTCAATAATTTATTTATTTTCTCATGGATGAATGTAATTAGGATTCGATTAGGATTTACTTTTTAATTAATCTTTGTTAGGCTTTTGCACATTTTCCAAGTATTTACTTAATTTAATGTATGCATTTATATGATTTAATTAATTTATAGGCCAAATTAATTTATTTTATTTAATTAATTTAAAGGCCAAATTGATTTATTTGCATGGTTAGGAAGCCAAATTTGAGACTTATAGAATTTCTTAGGCTATATGTTTAATGGTTGGTAAGAATTATTCTAAAGTTGGGTATGAAGCCATTGGTGTCTAATTTTAGATGTCTACAATTTGCCCCTATTTGGGAAGGTGTTGCAATCAGTAGGCACAACAATGTATTCTCAAAGAATGATAAAAGGCCTGTATGCCAAAAAGAAGATAAGGATTGAAGAAAAAGCTCCAAAGAAATGTTTAGGAATCCTAGGATGATTCCCTATTGAGGGAGTGGCCATCACATTTATTTATGGATGGTCCCTAAAAAACAAGTAATAAGAAAGGTCGAATTAACCCATGGGTGAGTTAATCCAAAAAAAAAATGCTTGCATGCATTGATTTAAAGAGGTGCTAATTTTCCCAAAGGTGGTTATAATTAGGAATAAAACTCAAAATAATGATTTTCCCATAGATGATTATAATCATTAAGATGACCTAGATTGGATAAAGTTGATGTTTGATATGGTTGTGCCCTAGTAGGATAGATTAGCAAGCATGAATCAAGGATAGAACTTGTTACACAAATTAAAATGAGTGAGCATAAATGTAGATGTGATGGTCTAATGACTAAATAAGCCACAAACAACCAAGCATACAAGGATGTAAAGTGATGAAAGAGATGGATATAAGAATAAGAATTGAACAATGGAAGTGCTTTAGGTGAACCTACCAATGTAAAGATGGTCATCTTGATTAGCATTGATACAACTATAATGGTCAATGTGTTGATTTGATCAAGATGGTTGGAAAGATTTGCCAAGGTACCAAGGAAAAACTTCTATGGATCCATTGATTGTATGACTTTCTGAGCTATTTTTGGCTATAGCATGTAACAATAAGCATCATGATACAACATCATGAGGACTTAGCCAAAATATGCATAATTATTGACTCCCAATCTGATAAACAATTTAAAATAATGCACCAATGATAAAAACCATGATGACAATGCTGACATATGAATATGGATGGACTCAAATAATGCACAAGTAATCACCCAATGAAAGCATATAAACTGAGTCAAGGCAATAGTGCCGAAAGAAACTAAATAGGCATGCAAATACACAAATAGGAAAACAAACAAACAAATAAATAAAAAACTTGAAAACAAAAGCAATAGAAAACATCCTATAATAGATTTGCCCTAGTAAGGCATATCGAGGATAACTTACTAGGATTGGATAGGACAAACATTTTTGGATTTTGAATTTTTGTGAATGTTTTTATAATTTTTGAGATGTCTCAAATCAATAAAGAATGATGAGACACTAAACGGTCCAAGCTCAAAAAATGGTGAGAGCATGGAAAAATTGAAATGATACTCATAAAATGGCAAGAGTGTGGCTTAGGTTGCTCACAAAATAACAAGAGCATGATGGCAAAGGGGAACTGAGATGAGCTCAACATGAATCAAACACGACCCATATAGTCCCAAAATGGCTTTAAGTTATAGTAGTTCCACCTTACAGTAGAGGAATCTTATTAGTGTAGCAACCAATTCAAACAAAATAGGCATAGTTGGTATGCTAACATAATATAACATATGAATGGCTAGTTGGTATGTCAAGCCATAATAAATAATTGTTACCCCTAGTTTTCCCATATATAGTTATAACTAGGATACAACTAATTAGATCAATGATACTAATTTTCCTATAGGTGGTTATAATTAGTAGCAAGACCAATGAACAATAATTTGCCCCTATAGGTAGATATAATTAGGCTCACATAAGCAAACATGATAATAAGGGAACAATAAATGAAGGATGCAACTGCCAAAACTTATGTCTTACTACTCCAAAATATTGTCTTTATTTAGAATGATTGAAACAACTACTAAAATTGATTTGATTCTTTTTACTGAAAGTGTAAAACTAGTAAGGTGATTGGCTAGATATGTGATAATGACAAAATGAATGGTAAATTAAATGGTATGGTACATGTTTATGGCATGGTTGTGGTTTTAAGATTATGTTGTCCTTGCTAATCTACATCCTAAACAGTAAATGATACAAATAGAATAATCAATCATGTTAACTTCTATCCCACACCTCATTTGAATAGCTACTCTATCAAGAATAGGCTATAGATTTGGATGCAAATAACATTGTGATATTTGTTGGTCATTGATTTTGATTCCTTCAAACATCGAGGCAAGATATCTTTGTAGCTTCTCAAAGGAAAGTGTGGTCAAGGATGGTAAATATGGATAAATTTTTGTTGATAGGTTTGATTGGGGAATGGAATGGTAGAGGATAATGGAATGGATGGTGGTTGGGAAATAAATGAAGATCAGGGTTTTTAGGAACACACAATGTTGCTAATTTTGGATTTGACATAACTTTGGATGTGGTGAGGTTGAATAATTTTGAATATTCTCTTTATAGGACCACCAAATTCTTATATTACTTAGGCTTGAGAGTATCTACCATATGATTAGATTGTAGATAGGAAGCTATTTTGTTATGATCGTTGATAATGTCTTCATCAAGTAGTGAAAGACTTTTGTGCTCAACTATTGATACCTCGATGATGTTTCTACCAATGAAGTTATCTTGATTATCTCATAGTGCCTCTAAGAAGGTTTCAATGGGGAATGCTAACTTTTGAATTTGATTGTTTTCTATCACCTACGAAAAGGTTTCACTAGAAGATGTTGAATTTTTGCTTTGATTATCTCCTAGCACCTCTAAAAAGGTTTCACTAAGAGAGATTTATTCTTATACATGAATGTGGTCTTGGCCTCATCACTATTCTTCAAATGTAATGTCATCATGGATGTATTTCAATAAGGTGTGATTCTATCGGTCCTAATCGACACTTATGGGAGATGGAATGTCAATAAAATGGCTATGTTGGTTGGTGGTAATGGCATGTGGAATAGTAATGGAATAGAGGTTGGAAACACAATATTTATAAAAGATTTTAGGATAACTTGTGTTGAAGCTAAAGTACTCATCCTCAAAAACCATGGAAGGATCACAAATATATTCAAATTGATCTACAAGGCATGTATAACCAATATTATAACAGGCACAAACATATTCTATTTTTGAATTTGATTTTGACCCAATATAATCTAAATCCAATGTTGAGAATGATGTTGATTTTACTTTTGATGATAAATCTGATGTTGGCTAAAAAATAGAAACTGACTCTATTATTGATTCTTCATCTGGTGTGGATGTTGCTATAATGATGTTTTATTGAATGTTTGGTATTGGATTAGTGATGGCCTATGATGGCATAAAGGGCTCCATAAAGACTATCTTGTCAAAGTGAGATTCTATAATGGTGGGACAAAAGTCAAGATACATCTCCTTAAATATTGGCTTGTGAATAGGAAGCTCTTAAAAAACATGCATATGATCAAGATAATGATTTGCCCAAAGGCAGTTATAATCATTAGAAAGTAACTCAACAAAGATTGGCTTATTAGAGTGAGACTACTTGAAAATAGCTATAGGATTGAAAGGTGATTCATCATAGGTTGAATCATCATAAATGGTTAGTTTAATAATAAAAAATTTTATTGGTTGGTTCTTTTTATCTTGGTTTATGATTGGTTGTAAAGCAATAGTTTTAAATACAACTTGGTCTTTGAATGATTGGCTTGGTTGAGATACTGATTAGATTGGTTGGGGTTTGGTTAAGGTTTGGATTGGATTGGTTGGGGTTGGGATTGGATTGGTTAGGGTTTAGGTTGGATCAATTAATGTTTGGATTGGATTGGTTGAGATTGTGACTGGATTGGTTGGGGTTAAAATTATATTGATTAGGGTTTGGGTTGGATTGGTTGAGGTTGGGAGTAGATTGGTTGGGATTAGGATTAGATTGACTGAGGTTAAGATTGGGATAGGATTATCTAATATTTGGATTGGATTGGATGGTGAATGGATGATAAAAATTTTATAATGATTGGTGGTTAGACAATGATGGGGTGTTTTGGAGATTGATTGCTCACACAAGCTAAAGGATGAAGTCCTAAAATGGTAACGATAGGGAATTATGGAGCATGATTGCTCGTACAATCTAAAGGACAAGGTCCTAGAATGATAAGATTGGGGTGTTGTGGAGCTTGATTACTTGCATAATCCAAAATATGAGGTCCTAGTATGGTAATGGTATTCCTTGGATGTTTTGGAGCTTGGTAGCTCATGTAATCTGAAGGAGGGTTAGTGGTATCTGATGATTGGATAATGGAAGGGCATTTTGGATCTTGGTTGCTTGCATAAACTAAAGGATGAGGTCTTAGAAGGATAAGTTAAGGGTGTTATGGAGCCTAATTATTCACAAAAGCTAAAAGATGAGGTCCTGGTAAAGAAATGGTATTCCTTGGACATGTTCCTAATATGAAAATAGTGTGGTATTGTGGAGCTTGATTGCTCACATAAGCCAAAACATACAAGTCCTTCTCATAAACCCTATCATCCTAGTTGGTGATGATTGAATTATTTTATGCTGGTTCTTGATTAGGTTCCCCATATTGAGTATTATAGGGAGACTAATAAAAATCCTCAAAAAATTTATCCCCATAGGGGTTTCTAGTCAGATTTTGTGTGACCATTCTATCATAAGTTGGATTGTATGTGACTCCACGATAAGTGTAGCTAGACATATACACTTCAATAAATAAATATCTAAAAACAAAAAGCCTTGGAGTTCTACAAACTCTGAAAAATAATGTCCAAAGGACAAATGGTTCAAAATATGGTCTAACTTGGTCGAAGGGTAGAGTTGTAGCTCTAAAATGGTTTAAAAATGGAGTTGCATCTCCAAAATGGTTTGTGATAATACTTGATAGAAAATATTATAACATAAAATGTCTAAGGTTAAATGTTATACACATAAAAGGTCAAGCATCTGAGTAAAAATTGGCATGTCAAAAGTCTAGGCCAAAGTGTTCCAAACAAGGTCTAAACTAGGAAAGGGAAAAGAGTCGCTAGGTCTTTTGTCTAAATATGTAGTTAAAATATAGGATCAAATAGGATGTGCTAGGAATTTTGGCCAAACAACATCAAAATATAGGCTTGAAACAAGGATGATGATGGTTTGATTTAATCTAACAAGTTTGGAACAACTTTGACATAAACCTGGCACACAAAATCAACATAAACATGATTAATTGGTATAAGTTATAAGGCAAAAGGTACCTGGAGAAATACTATGCTCTCCCAAATAAAGCATAAACAATGATGAGTATAGGTTGTGTGATCAAACAAACAATAGTTTTCAAATTTGGGTAATCAATTAACCTAAGTTATGCAATTCAAAAGAGAAAGATCTATGTATCAACCTTTATGATGTGAGACTTAAATATAAATCAATCAATGTTTGGATCCAAACTTGTAAAAGTTAATTGAAAACTCAATGTTTACAGACTCAAATTTTGATGATAAAATAAGCTAGACAATATTGGATGGCATGATTGTGCTAAACGAAGATCTAACAAGGCTCAAATGATTATTTTGAAATAATAGTGTCTGATACAAGACAAGACAAGTCTTTTGAAACAATTTGGGTAGTGTAATGACATTATCACTCCCTCAAGATGTGATCAATGGTTTGTTTCAAAGAATTAAAAGTCACAAGATTTATAATAATTTGGGAAGCATAACATTACCCATTTCAATCAAGTGACACACACAAACAAGTTTAGCAAAAATTGCAAGGCACAAATGTGGTGTAAAATAGCCAGGATAATGCCTCTTCAAATAAATGAGTGACATATAAATAAATTAGTTTTTGACATGGTTTAAACAAAAATAAAAGTTTTAGTCTTAAAAACCAAGAAATAAAGAATATAAGACCAAAATACAACTAAGGATAATCATCCTAGATCCTATCAAGTTTTGGCAAAGTGGGGTTGACTAAAACTAATTTGTTTTCAATCATCTAGAT